>JAGIQG010000033.1:8541192-9141192 GCA_024679065.1 Sphyrna mokarran
CCCCTGCAACATTGTGCCCTCAAAGGCAGAGGGGCTACGATGAACTCGCGTCGAACAACCCCCCCCCCCCCCCCCCCCCCCCCCCCCCCCCCCCCCCTCCAGGGCAATCACACCTTCCTATCGCAAGAGATCAGAACTGCACACAGAACCCCAGCATGACCAACCGCTCTGTACAACTCCCAAACATCACCCTCCTTGCTCTCCACAGGTAAACAACGCAGAAGAGACCATTCAGCCCATCATATTCATACTGGTCCACTGAAAGAGCGGCTCGGCCAATCTTGATCGCACTGCCCCCTCCCTTACCCACCATACTGTTCCCTAGTAGACCAACAAATCTTTCTACCTTTGAATAATAACCCAATTCCATTTCAGATGTCAGGATTAAGTCTCCCTCAATCTCAGGCAGAGCATTCCAGACCAAACCATTCTGATTTACAACAGCTTACATTTATATAGCACCTATGAAGTAAGCAAGCATCGCAGGAGCACCACAATAACACGAGTCAATATTAGGGCAGGTTGTTGAATGTTTGGTCAAAGATGTAGGACACAATCTTACACAACTAGCCAAAACTTCATTCACTGATACGATTTGATTTGATTTGTTATTGTCACGCGTATTAGTATACAGTGAAAAGTATTGTTTCTTATACACTCTACAAATGAAGTATACCATTCATAGAGAAGGAAAGGAGAGAGTGCAGAATGTAGTGTTACAGTCATAGCTAGGGTGTAGAGAAAGATCAACTTAATATAAGGTAGGTCCATTCAAAAGTCTGGGAGCAGGGAAGAAGCTATTCTTGAGTCAGTTGGTATGTGACCTCAGACTTCTGTATCTTTTTCCCGATGGAAGAAGGTGGAAGAAGGAATGTCCGGGGTGCATGGGGTCCTTAATTACGCTGGCTGATTTTCTGAGGCAGCAGGAAGTGTGGACAGAGTCAGTGGGTGGCGGGCTGGTTTGCTTGACAAACTGAGCTTCGTTCATGGCCCTTTGTAATTTCTTGTGGTCTTGGGCAGAGCAGGGGTTATACCAAGCTGTGATACAACCAGAAAGGATGCTTTCTATGCTGTATCTGTAAAAGGTCTATGCCAACTTTCCTTAGTCTGAGAAAAGAGGCATTGGTGAATTCTTAGCTATAGTGTTATCAGATTCTTTATCTCTTTCTACACTGTCTCCTCATTGTTTGAGATCCGACCCACTACGGTAGTGTTGTCAGCAAACTTGAAAATCGAGTTGGAGGGGAATTTGGCCGCACAGTCATAGGTGTATAAGGAGTATAGCAGGGGGCTGAGAACACAGCCTTGTGGGGTACCGGTGTTGAGGATGATCATGGAGGAGGTCTTGTTGCCTATCCTTACTGATTGTGGTCTATGCATTAGGAAGTTCAGGATCCAGTCGCAGAGGGAGGTGCTGAGGCCTAGGACACAGGATTTGGAGATAAGTTTTGTAGGAATAATGGTGTGGAAGGCTGAGCTGTAGTCAATAAATAGGAGTCTGCAGGGGATGGGAAAATCCTGCCAGGGTGAGCGGTGGATAAGATTCCAGCTGTAGGTTTTAAGGAACAGACCAAAGGAAGAGAGAGGGAGAGAGCAGCGGAGAGATTTAGGAAAAGATTTCCAGAGGTTAGAGCTTCAGGAGCTGTGGCAGAGGGAGATACAAACAATCAAACCACCATGAAATCGGTTTTCAAAAGGGAAAACGCTGGGAAAACTCAGTAGGTCTGGCAGCATCTGTAAGGCGAGAAAAGAGCTGATGTTTCAGGTCCAGATGACCCTTTGTCAATGCTAAAAGGCAGAGAAAGTGGGAAATATTTATACTGCAGGGGGAGGGAATCAAAGATGAATCATAGCCACAGAAACTGGGGAAAAAGGCTGCTAAGACGTTAACACTTTGGTTAGCATTGCTGCTTCATAGCATCAGGGACCTGGGTTTGATCCTGGCTCGGGGCACTGTCTATGCGGAGTTTGCACATTCTCCTTGTGTCTGTGTGGCTTTCCTTTGAGTGCTCTGGTTACCTCCTCCGTTCTGAAAGACGTACTTTGTAAATGCATTGATCCGAACAGATGCTGGAGTGAGGCGACCAAGGAAATTACACAGCAACTTCATTGCAGTGTTAATGTAAGCCCTACTTGAGGTGAATACACAAATAAACTTTAATAGCTTGTCCACAGAGAGAATAAAAGGTGCTAATGGCGGAGAAGCTGTAAACTGTGACAGGTGACGATGTTGGTGGCGGGGTAGGGGGAGAAATGGGATAGAAATAGAATGTAGAAAAGGGGAAGCGGGAGAGAAAAGATAAGGGAAATGGGATAAAGTAGGGGGAAGGAAAGATTGCCAAACCACCCCCCGCGGGGGGGAGAAAAATGAAGAAAGATGATAAAGAAATAAACGGTAGAGAACAGTAAAAAAAATTAAGTAAAATAGAATGAAGGGGTGGGGCTGGGGTAGAGCAAATCATCGTTAGGTACTTTGTTGATTTGGATGTTGAATTCGGAAGGCTGTAAAATGCCTCACCGGAAGATGTTCCCCCAGTTTGCATTGAGAAATTTTGTCAAATGTGTATTTTTTTTTGTTAAATAAGACCTGAGACTTTGTTAACTTAAATCTCCTCCTGAATCCGCTGCTTTTCAGCATCCCAGAATGTGGAGCAAAAATCGTGCTGACATTTCAAATCATTTCCGGGCTGAACTCTGCAGTTTGTCCTGTGAAAGATAACATATCATCTGCAGAATCCAGTCGATTTAATAGGCTTTGCTAACTGCAGCAAATAGAATAGAGCTTTGATCAAGATCAATGCTCAATTTAATCCAAAGTTTTTTTGTGTGAAAGTCTATTATTTAAAGACCTTGCTGCGAAAAATGTTCATGTTTTTCCCCTTTTCTGTCCATGAAAGAGGTATTGTAAAATGCAGTTTTTTTGTTGCTGTCGCAAGTCAGCTTACATTAACATTGCAATGAAGTTACTGTGAAAATCTCCGAGTTGCCACACTGTTCGGGTACGCTGAGGGAGAATTTAGCACCTGACCACCACAACTTTCGGACTGTGGGAGGAAACCCACACAGATAGGGGGAGAACATGCATGCTCCGCACAGACAATGACCCAAGCTCAGAATCAAAACCGGGTCCTTGGAGCTGCGAGGCAGCAGTGCTAACCATCATGCCTGGAATCAGAAGAGAATCATAGAATCTCTACACGACAGATGGAGGCCATTCAGCCCATTGAGTCTGCACCCAACCACAATCCCACCCAGACCCTATCTCTGTGACCATACACATTTACCCTGCTAATCCCCCTGACATTAAGGTCCCACGGCCAAAGTACCTAACCTGCGCATCTTTCCGACTGTGGGAATAAACTGGATTATCCAGAGGAAATCCATGCAGGCAATGGAGGAGAACATGCAGACGCAAGCCAGAAATCCATGGCACTGTAAGGCAGCAGTGCTAACCACTGTGCTACAGTGCTGCTCGTACTCCATAAGTAGCAAAGTAGCAGCTCCAACCATTGGATTTTAAAATAACCAGTTGTGCCAAAACCTTCTAAATTATCTGATAACAAACGCACCTTGGGAGATGTGCTTAATATAGGCAAGAGAGAGGCAGATAAGGAATGTGCTCAGAGAACTCAAACAAGGACAAGTAACTGGATTTAAGAAATCGCGTTGGTAGACTTGACTCACAACATATCTAATCAATGCAGCGGGGAAGTCAACAAAGCCAACAAGTGTTGAACTGTGTAGGAAAAGGGTAGAATACCAGCGGGGGTGGGGGGTGCAGTCAAAGTCTATACTGCTCTGGTCTGACTGTAATTTAAAATCTATCCTTTGGAGTTTATCTCTGGGAAACAAGAGATGTCCTTTA
The DNA here is from genome assembly GCA_024679065.1 of Sphyrna mokarran. Lineage (NCBI taxonomy): Eukaryota > Metazoa > Chordata > Chondrichthyes > Carcharhiniformes > Carcharhinidae > Sphyrna > Sphyrna mokarran. The sequence continues at coordinate 8,545,058 of JAGIQG010000033.1, forward strand.
ATTCTGGGAGCGGTGTAGAGTCACAATTTAATCCCTGGGAGCCTAAGGATTGAGTCATGAGGGAAGGCTGGAGAAGATTGGACTTTCCAGCACCAAGAGGGATGAGAGGTGGTTTTATAGATACAGATTATTGCAAAGCTGAGTTTGTGAAGTTGGATTGCGATGTTGGTAAAGATATAATAAATTGTAAAAAGAGCTAGAGGCAAAAAAAGCAGTGTGTGGTCCCATCAAAAGCTGGTTTTGTTTTTTGCTGGAGGTTTTTAAACCTCCAACCTTTTTGGCCAGAGATTTAAAATGCAAAGTACATCCAGAATCCGAAAGCTGAAACATTTGCATCAAGCAGTAGCCTTGACAAGGCAACTGTTTTTTTTTATTTATGCCCAATCAATTTAAAACAGGCACTCAGCTATCAGGAACCTATAGGATTTTAATTTGATGGTGCTCAAAACACCAGACCAATCTTATTGCTGGAAAGTTGATAGGTTGTCACAGGTATAAAAGAGAGTGCGGGGGTTGGGGGTGGGGGTGCGGTGAGAAATAAGGAAAGCACCAGAAGACTTGCCACCTCTCAAGCCTTAGGAAAGCAGCCAGAATAATCAAGGACTACGCGATATACTCTCTCCCAAGTTTTTCCATTGACAATAACACTACATTCTGCACACTCTACTTTTCTTGTCCCCTACTTTATGAACTACTTTACGCTTTGTCCGTACAGTGTGCAAGAAACAATGCTTTTTATTGTCTCACAATACATGTGACAATAATAAACCAATCTTCCTCAGAATTATTCTCCCGTTAACAAAATATATATTATATATAATATATATATATATAATATATATATATCCACATGACTTGACTTCGCAGAACATTACGCATCCGTTGGCAAGGCAAAGTACCAGACACTGAGGTTCTCTCTAGAGCAAGTCTACCATCAGTCCACACATTGCTGATGAGCGCGCAGATCCAGTGGGCAGGGACCTGGGCTCGGGTCACTGTCTGTGTGGAGTCTGCGCGTTCTCCTCGTGTCTGTGTGGGTTTCCTCTGGGTGTTTCGGTTTCCTCCTACAGCCCAAAGATGTGCAGGTTAGGTGCATTGGCCTTGCTAAATTGCCCTAAGTGTCCTGAGATGCGTAGGTTAGAGGAATTAATGGGTAAATATGTAGGGATGTAGGGCCTGAGCTGGATTGTGGTCAGTACAAACTCGATGGGCCGAATGGCCTCTTTGTGTGCCGGTTTTCTATGATTTCTAGACATACCTACCTACTGAGGCCTCATGTCATCAAACTATCAGTTAGTATCTTCAGGTATGGAAAAGTGTGTCCGTGATAAATATCCTCTTGTGGAATATCTCCTACAGTGGGGTTGTGATTTACACAGAATCCACAGCACTGAAACAGGTCAGCAGTTCTGTATTGGTGTTTATGCTCCACACAAGCAGCCTTATCACTGGCCTTTCCCTCTCTATGACAGTACATCAATGCACTATCATCCCTGAATCCCTCAAATCACCAACATCCCAAGGCTTTGTCATTTACCATGAATGGGCCAGCCGTACAAACACAATGGCTACAAGAGCAGAACAAAGGCAGTGGGGAACTCACCTCCAGACTCCCCGAAGCCAGCCCATAAGACAAAGAGCAGAATTAACATCTTTTGAAAATTTATTCGTTCACAAGTAGGCTTACATTAACACTGCAATGAAGTTACTGTGAAAATCCCCAGTTGTCACACTCTGGCGCCTGTTCGGGCACACTGAAGGAGAATTTAGCAAGGCCAATGCATTTCACCAGCATGTCTTTCAGACTGTAGGAGGAAACCCATGCAGACATGGAGAGAACATGCAGACTCTTGTCAGCAGAGAGAGGCGGGTGAGACATGATTCACATAGCAAGGAAATAGAAACTCAGTGTTGAGTTTGATTCGGCTTCCTTTTGGCTGTGCCTCAATCTTAACCTACAATGCAGGAGTCTCAAACTGATGGAATAGACTTCAACACTCATGAAGGGTGACGATGTCTGTTTAAGTTCACTTTCTGACCTAAAGACTAAAATAAAACAGGCAAAAGCTGTCAGGGTGAAATTTAAAAAAACAACTTTTGCATTATTTGATTGACAGACTTTCTATTGTAAGTTAGGGGAATTACTATCTTTTTGTGCAATTTCAATAGAGTTTTTTGATATATTTCCTAAGGGCTATATGAATTTTGCTGTGATTCAAAAGCTATCATTGTCTTGGCAAGGGAGTTCTGAGTTCACAGTTTTATTGACAGTTTAAAGAGGCTATTAAAGGATTTGATGTGGAGACTGTTTTTAATGAAGTTAACTATTTGAGGAGGTTTAAAAGCTTTGAATGAGTTTCATGAAGTTCTTTTCATGATCAATGTGTATGAGAAAGCCGAATTGGATTATTAGGAGGTAATTTTTATTCATAACCACCTAGCTCCTAATGTCTAAGAAGTCTCACAACACCAGGTTAAAGTCCAACAAGTTTATTTGTAGCAAAAGCTACGAGCTTTCAGAGCATTACTGCTTCATCAGGTAAGTGAGAGTTCTGTTCATAAACAGGGCATATAAAGCCACAAACTCAGTTTACAAAATAATGGTTGGAATGTGAGTCTTTACAGATAATCAAGTCTTAAAGGTATAGACAAAGTGAATGGAGAGAGCATTAAGCACAGGTTAGAAGGACATGTATTGTCTACAGACGGGATAGTTAGTGAGATTTTTGTCTGCCCATCATCAATTTTGCATGAGTGGCTGTGGAGTTTCAAGGGGACAATGAATCACCATTGGGGAATGGAGTGGGGTGTGAGGGGCCATGGGTTGGCATGAAAGAGCATTGGGGTGGGTTAAATAATCCTCACAGTGCAGAAGGCAGCCATTCGGCCCATCAAGCCTGTACCAACTCTCTGACAGAGTATCTTACCCAGGCCCTCTCCCCTGCCCAATCCCACACATTTAGCATGGCTAATTCATATAACCCACACATCTTGAGACACTAAGGAACAAGTTAGCATGGCCAGTCCACCTAAACTGCTGGAAAATCTCAGCAGATCTGACAACATCTGTGCAGAGAGAACAGATCCAACGTTTTGAGTCACTTAGTTCTGATGAAAGGTCATCCAGCCTTGGAACATTGGCTCTATTCTCTCTGCACAGATGTTGTCAGACCCGCTGAGATTTTCCAGCATTTTCTGTTTTTGTTTCAGATTCCGGCATCCGCGGTATTTTGCTTTTGACTTCCACCTAAACTGAGCGTCTTTGGACTGTAGGAGGAAATCAGAGCACCTGGAGGAAACCTCGGCAAATGTGAGGCCTGACAGCTTTTAAAACAACTGGGATGAACTGCCAGGGAGCTGAGGCAGACCTGTTAACCCAACTTGCAGCAGGATTAAACTTTTCCCAATGCAATCGGTGGAGTCAACACAGTCATTCCCCACCCACACCGGCTCTCCAAGGTGAAAATTGGGTCCTAATTGAGACGTTTCCCAACTCAACCTGCCTTGGTAACAAAAATATTTCCCTTTGGTTCTCCTTGGTTAGTCTTCAGGTGGGCGAAATGGCAACATTTTCATGATCTGCCCCCATATTTTAACAATCAGGATCACAGAATTTTGACAGTGCAGGAAGAGGCTCTTTGGCCCATTGAGTCTGCACCAACCAGCACTGGGAAACCAGAGCACTCGGAGGAAACCCACACAGACACGGGGAGAACATGCAGACTCCGCACAGGCAGTGACCCAAACTGGGAATCAAACTCGGGTCCCATGCGCTGGGAGTACTAACCACTGTGCCACCCGTGCTTAGAATCATCATAGAATCCCCTACGGTACTAAAAGAGGCCGTTTGGCCCATCAAGTCTGTGCCAACCACCATCCTACTTATTCCTGCAACACCATGTATTTACCCCTGCTAACCTCCCTGACCCTAAGGGTCAATTTAGCATGGCCAATCAACCTAACCCGCACACCTTTGGACTGTAGGAGGAAACCCATGCAGACACATGGGGAGAAACTCGCACAGTGACCCAAGCCGGGAATCGAACCGGGGTCCCTGGTGCTGTGAAGCAGCAGTGCTAACCACCGTGCCACCCCCAAGATGGGGCTTTGAAAAATTATATCAGGTAAAGCCTCAGTTTAACCTCATTAGCTGCCCTGATCCCTTGCTTGGGCAAATCCAAACAGAAGGAGTTAAAGCACTTTGTCAATGGCTAATCAAAAAGTTTCAGTGCGAGTTTTCTGAAGAGATGTGTGTATATTGTTTTTTTTGTAGGGCTTTTAGTCAGTGACTTTAATTGTCCAGGTCTCGTAGGGATGATTAATGGTGTGTAGGGGAAGATATGGTAATGAGTAATGTGCTTGCCTACTGATAAGGAAGCATTTAATTTCCCAATCCGCTGTCAGCATTTTCATAAGGCTGTCACTCTAACAGGACACATAATGTCTTAGAGAAGGAACCTATCACCCCCTCTCCAGCCACACCATTCCCCTCACCCCAGATCCACCCTCAGACCCAGCGCACAGAGCAATAAGGTGAAAATGTCAGTGCAATAAAGCACATCACACCAATATATACCTGGGTCCCTTGGCAGCACAGTGGTTAGCACTGCTGCCTCACAGTGTCAGGGATTCTGGTCCAATTCCGGCCTCGGGTCACTGTCTTTGTGGAGTCTGCATGTTCTCCCCATGTCAGTGTGGGTTTCCTCTGGATGCTCCAGTTCCACTTCTAGGATTAGATTGATTGGCTGTGCTACACTGACCCTAGTTGTAGGGGGTAATTAATAAGGTAAATATACAGGGTTATGGGAATAGGGCTTGGCTGGGACTGTGGTCAGTGCAGACTCGATGGGCCTCCTTCTGCACTGTAGGAATTCTAAGGCTCTCGTTCAATTTTGCATTAGTTCAATTGTCTCTCAACAACTTTTACAGATGCACCATAAAAAGTTCTCTGTCCAGGCCACTCAGGAATTCCCCTCTCCATTTAGCTCTGATTCCCTCAGTACTGAGAAAGCCTGAGGATTGGGAGCCGTATAAAAGACCAAGAGATTCATTATTCCAATTCCAACAACCAGTCCTGGTTCCTCTATGCCGACACTATAGTTAAGAAACCCACTCAAGAATAAGAGACACAGACAATGATCCGAGGATGGAATCGAACCCTGGTCGCTGGCGCCATAAGGCAGCAGTGCAAACCACTGTGCCATCGTGCATCATCGGACAAGCCTTTCAATCCAGCAACCAATTTTTTTTTGTAAAGTGAGTTTATCCTCCCTTAAAAATATGGGGGTGAAGTTTGTGGACAGGGTGGCACAGTGGTTAGCACTGCTGCCTCACAGCGCCAGGGACATTGGTTCGATTCACGGATTTGGTCACTGTCTGAGGTTTGCACGTTCTCCCCATATCCACATGGGTTTTCTCCGGGTGCTCCAGTTTCCACTCACAGTCCAAAGATACGTGGGTTAGGTTGATTGGCCATGATAAATTAAGCCTAGTCTTGGGAGAATTAGCAGGGTAAATATGAAGGGTTACAGGAATAGGGCCTGGATGGGATTGTGGTCAGTGCAGACTTGATGGGATGAATGGCTTCCTTCTGTACTGTAGGAATTCGATGATTTAGCCACGCTTGGACACTGAATGGTAGAACAGGTTCAAAGGCCCGAATAGTCTGCTCCTATCTCTTATGTGACATTCCAGTTAATCGGGTGGACCAAGCTCTTCTGAAGAACAATCTTATGTTTAAAGTTTAATTATAAGTATCATGAGTCGGCTAACATTAACGCTACAACAAAGTAATGTGAAAATCCTTGAATTGCCAGTTTGGGTACACTGAGAGAGAATTTAGCACGGCCAAGGAACCCTAACCAGCACGTCTTTTGGACTGTGGGAGGAAACCGGTGCACCCTGAGGAAACCCACGCAGACACAGGGAGAATGTGCAAACTCCACACAGACAATGACCCGAGCTGGGAATCGAACCCAGGTTCCTAGCGCGGTGAAGCAGCAGTGCTCGAGTTATATTTGAGAGGTTTTTCACAACTGCGTCTTTTATTGATCTGCAGTGCTGTTCAGTACCGCATTTGGAAATCAGTGAGAATGTAATTTGAGTAGAGAAGAAATGTATTTGCTCTCAGTGTTATCTTCTTTGCACTATCTGCCATTCTTGTATCTTTATTCAGCTGTGAAAATGGTGTGTCACGGGTTACAGCTTCTACATAATTGCTGTCATTCAGCTCCACGATCAGCAGGTACAAGGCGGGGTGACTCAGACAACATCGACACATTCTCCCCCACTCAATCACACTATTATGCTTCCTTCCGCACTCAAGCCTATCCAGCGAGCATCCTGGATCCTCAAACCTGCTCATCTCCCCTCGTGTAACACCTCCGTGTGCTTTTCTTTAGCACACACGCTTTAAGGAATGAATTGAACAGTTGGGATGCCGGAATCCTTTCCCCCTTCCTCTTCCCTGCATTTGCTGTGCCTTTAATTCTAATCATAGAATCCTACGGTGCAGAAGGAGGCCATTCAGCCCATCGAGTCCGCACTGACCACAATCCCACCAAGGCCCAATCTCCACAGCCCCACATATTTTACTCACTAATCCCTCTAACCAATGCATCCTGGTTCACTAACAGGCAATTTAGCATTGGCCAAACCACCTAACCTGCACATCTTTGGATACAAAGGGGCAATTGAGCATGGCCAATCCACCGAACCTGCACATCTTTGGATACTAAGGGGAAATTTAGCATGGCCAATCTATCTAACTTACATACCTTCAGACATAAAGGAGCAATCTAGCATGGCTGATTAACCTAACCTTCATATCTCTGCACTGTGAGGGGAAACTGGAACACCCAGAAGAAACCCACGCAGACACAGGGAGAATGTGCAAACTCCATCCAGGCAGATTTGATATTATTAAAGAATATTTTTGCAAAAAAATGAATCTGTAATGTATCATCCAAGTTCAATCTCTCCATTTCCGTGACTATGGATCAATATTTGAACTGTACCTCTCCGGATACTCTATAGCTTGCAGAGTAAATAGTCTCAAACCCTTTAACCAATGCTTCACATTTCATCTACTGAAATTGGATGGATATCTGGCTGTCCTACGCTCCAAGCTTCCCCCCGAGAATATCTTCCCCCTCCTTCCTGACCCTGTTACGTCTTCTCGAAGAATGAAGTCAAATGCTTTGTAACAATGTCAGTGTGAAAAGAGAATCATCCTCACTAATTGTCCCGATATTTTTACAGCTGATAGGCTGCATTAACATTTGCACTTTGACGAGGGCCCAGAATATTTCCTGTGTTTAATTAACTTCAGAGTACTACATTATTCTCACATCCTACAGCATAAGAGCACATTTTTATATAACCTCACATTTATAGCGATATGATGCAGGAACAGAACATTGACTTATTGGGCTGGACTAGTTGAATTTAGTTAGTGTGTGTTTTTAATATCTCTATCAGGTCAATGTCTGCTAAGTAATAAGCTTTGACTAAAATCATAGGATCATGGAACCCTTATAGTGCAGAAGGGGGGCCACTCAGCCCATCAAGTCTGCACCCACAACAATCCCACCCAGCCCTATTCCCACATATTTACCCTGCTAATCACCCCGACACAAAGAGACAATTTAACATGATCAACTAACCTAACCCGCACATCTTTGGACTGTGGCAAAGACTGTGGACTGTGTACCAGCGTACCCGGAGGAAATCCATGCAGATATGGGGAGAATAGGCAAACTCCACACAGACAGTGACCCAAGGCTGGAATTGAACCCGGGTCCCTGGCGCTGTGAGGCAACAGTCCCAACCACTGTGCCACCATTCTCTCCATATCTGTGCGGGATCCCTCTGAGTGCTCCGATTTCCTCCCACACTCCAAAGATGTGCAGGTTAGGTTGATTGGTCATGCTAAAGTGCCCCTTAGGTTCGGGGGATTAGCAGGGTGAATCCATGGGATTATGGGAATAAGACCTGGATGAGATTGTGTTTGGTGCAGACTTGGTGGGCCGAAGGGTCTCTTTCTGCACTGTAGTATTGTACGATTCTATGAACTCTCTGTTTAATGATATGATGCCTTCTAGCTACTTTCAATCAAACTCTCTGGCACTGACAAATATCTCTGACAACTCTGGAGTCTCAATCCTTCAGACTTTAAATTCCTTTAGGGAGATTGAGAGGGTATCACATTTAAAGAAAAATCCTATTTCTTTGTCTTATTCTCACTCACTCTTTCCAATTCTTCTTTCCCTCTCTGACTAAATTTGTCACTTCCTTCACCCCCTTTAAATCTCTCTCCTTCCCAGTTTTTTTCCAGTGTTTTGCTTTTTTTTAGTAATTTGTGGGACGCGAGCATCACTGGCTGGGACAGCATTTATTGCCCACCCCCTGTTGCCCTTGATCGGAGGGAGGTTGAGATTGCTGTGGCTCTGGAGTCACACGTAGGCCAGTAAGGGTGGCAGATTTCCTTCCCTAAAGGATATTAGTAAACCGGTTGAGTTTTCTGATAAGCAACAATGGTTTCATGGTCATCAGTAGATTCTTCATTCCAGATTTTTTTTTATTGAAATCAAATTCTACCATCTGCTGTGGTAGGATTTGAACCCGGGTCCCCAAAATATTAGCTGAGTTTCTGGATTAATAGTCTAGCAATAATACCACAGTCCAAAGATGTGCAGGTTAGGTGGATTGGCCTTGTTAAATTGCCACTTAGTGTTCCAAGATCTGCAGGTTAGGTGGATTGGCCACAGTAAATTGCCCCTTAGTGTCCCAAAATGTGTATGTTCGATAGTTGGCCATCGTAAATTGCCCCTGAGCATCTAATGATGTATAGGTTAGGTAGATTGGCCATGTTAAATTGCCACTCAGTGTCTAAAGGTAAGTAGGTTAGGTGGATTGGCCATGTTAAATTGCCCCTTAGTGTCCAAAGATGTGTAGGCTCGATGGATTGGCCAAGACAAATGTACGTTGTTACGCGGTTAAGGCAAGTGAGAGAGCCTAAGTTCAACGTTCACTGTCAGAGAGACAGTGCAAACCTTGTGGACTGAATAGCCTCGTCCGCAGTGTAGGGATTCTATGAAGTGTTAATGGGGTTTTACAAATGGCTCTTTCGACTTGGCCCCACTTGCAAAATCACATGAAACATATCACTCACTGCAAAAGTGCGAGGAAAAATATTTTACAGTTGGGTTCACTGAAATAAGTCAGTGAGGAAAAGGATAATTTAATCGCTGTTTTGTAAGGGGAAGGAGGAAATTGTGTTTTGAAATCAATTAGGATTCCTGTGTTGTTGCAGACGTGTACATCTTGCAGTATTTGCACAATGGGGCACAGAAGATCACGACACTGTTTATCCTGCACCACTGCCTTTCTCTTTAAAGTCGAGGAAAGCTCTCAGTTTGTCAGGAAAAATCACTGGTGCATGGATGATCCATGACCAAACAAGGCGCTGAAGAGGAATCAATAAAAGGCATCAGAATATTGGAACTCATGCAGAATCTCACAACAAAAATACAAATGCAAAGAAGGGCCTGAAGGGTTCCACAGCCATAGTTTTATTGTATTATTAAAGGCCTTTTATAACTCTGCGCTGTACAATAATCCAGACCTGTTGCAGTATTACTTGTAGAATTGTGGTAGAATCCCTACAATACAGAAAGAATTGCGCCTGTGCCAACAAAATCCCACTCAGGCTCTATACCCATAACCCCACATATTTACCTTGTGAAATCCTCTTGAAACCAAGGGGCAATTTAGCATGGCTAATTCACCTAACCTAGCATATCTTTGGACACCAAGGGGCAATTTAGCATGGCCAAACCACCCAACCTGCACATCTTTGGACACTAAGGAGCAGTTTAACATGGCCAATCCATCTAACCTGCACATCTTGGAACACAAAGTTGGAATTTAGCAAGGCCAATTAACCTAACTCACACATCTTTGGACTGTGGAAGGAAACTGGAGGAAACCCATGCAGACACAGGGAGAAGGTGCAAACTCCACAATGACAGTGACTCGAGGCTGGATTGAACCCAGGTCCCTGGCGCTGTGGAGCAGCAGTGCTAATCACTGTGCTACTGTGCCATGGACTACTTCTAATTATAGTCAAAGTAAGACTCACTGATGGGAATTTTAACTTTATCCCCAGGCCAAAATTGGGTGGCCAACACTTGTTGGCTTGCTGTCATCCAATGACCTCCCACTGCCAAATGCCCTGCAACCTATTCTTGTGCCAACATCATGGTGCCTCTGCTTTTTGTGAGCAGAATCTTCAGTGCCTGACTGACTGGGGCAGCACAATGGTTAGCACTGCTGCTTCACAGTGTCAGGGACTAGGGTTCAAATCTGGCCTTGGGTGAGTGTGCTGAGTTTACACGTTCTCCCTGTGTTTGATTTGATTTATTATTGTTACACATATCGGTATACAGTGAATAGTATTGTTTCTTGCACACTAAACAGACAAAGTGTACAGCACATAGAGAAAGAGGAAAGGAAAGGCTGCAGAATGTAGTGCTACAGTCATAGCTAGGGTAGAGAGAAAGATCAACTTAATGCGAGGTAGATCCATTCAAAAGTTTGATGATAGCAGGGAAGAAGCTGTTCTTGGAATGTGGTCTCAGTTTGGAAACTGCGTGTGTTTCCATCCACAAACAAAGATATGTAGGTTAGTTGGATTGGCCATACTAAATTGCCCCTTAGTACCTAGCTGTCCAGGTTAGGTGGATTGTGTAGGCTAAACTACTGTTTAGTGACCAAAGATGTGTAGGTTAGATAGATTGGCCATGCTAAATTGCCCCTTAGTGTCTAAAACCATGCAAGTTAAATGGATTGGCCATGCTAAATTGCCCCTTAGTGTCCAAAGATGTGCAGGTTAAGTAGATTAGTTGTGGTAAATTGCCCCTTAGTGACCAAAGAAGTGTAGGTTTGGATAGGCTAAATTGCTCCTTAGTGTCCTTAGCATTAGGGAGAATAGCAGGGTAAACTTATGGGATTACAAGGAGAGAGTGAGGTCTATGCCTGATAAAATGCTCTGTCGGTCAGTCGGTGTAGACTCGACGGGTTGAATGGCCTCCTTCCGCACTGCGGAGATTCTGCGATAGTCACCCATCATTAATTGAGAAGGAGAATTGCTCACTGATCCAGCAGTTGGGAAGTGGTGCATTGAAAGCCTATTACTCTTCCTGGCACTGAGTGACTCAGCAGGTCCACAGACAGTCAAGGAGATTTCTGTCAAGACTTAATACATTGCTGACTAACAGAGAAATTGCAAAGTAATCAAGTGCTCTTGAGGGGGAAGAATAAACAGTGAATGAACACGGGTGTGTCAGAGTGTCATTTTCTTCTCTTGTGACTGTGATAAGCTTCCCTGCAAGATCTTCACTTACAACTGAAGGGACAGAGTGACACCATTCAGCCCTTCAAGCTTATTCCAGCATTCAATAAGATCAGGGCTGACCAGAATATTCATAAGGATAGTTTTGTCACGTAGCATTTAACTAGGATCTGGAATATGTGACTTCTTTACCGTTAATATTCAATATCACTGATTGTGCTCTAAGAAATTGAAACAGTGGCTCAGTGGTTAACACGCAGTTTGTTACTCAGTTAATGGTCGCGCGTTGGGGAACAAAGAGATCTAGGGGTACATGATAGGTTGAGAGAGCTCAGTCTTTTGTCCTTGGAGAGACAAAGGTTGAGAGGTGACCTGACAGACGTGTATAAGATGTTGAAAGATATTGATCAGGTGGATTCTCACAGTCTTTGTCCCAGGGCTGAAATGGCTGCCACAAGAGGACACAGGTTTAGCGTGCTGGAAATAGGTACTGAGGAGATGTCAGGGATAGGTTTTTTTCACTCAGAGGGTGGTGGGTGCATAGAATGGCTGGTGATGGTGGAGGCAGATTCGATAGGGTCTTTTAAGAGACTTCTGGACGAGTACATGGGACTTAGTAGCCTAGTAGGTAGAGATATGATCAGCACAACTTGTGGGCTGAAGGTCCTGTTTGTGCTATAGTTTTTCTATGTTGATAGCTTCTTGAAAGTGGAGTCACAGGAGGACAGAGTGGGAAGAAGGCATTCGGCATGCTTGTTTCATCAGTCAGAATATTGAATACAGGAGTTGGAACGTCTTGTTGAAGTTGTACAAGACGTTGGTAAGGCCACATTTGGAATACTGTGTAATATTCTGGTCACCCTGTTATAGAAAGGATATTATTAAATTAGAAAGAGTGCAGAAAATATTTACTAGGAATGCTATCATGACTTGGTGGATTGTGTTATAAGGAGAGGCTGGATAGAGTAGGACTTTATCCTCTGGGCTGTAGGAGGCTGAGGGGCGATCTTATAGAGGTCTATAAAATAATGAGGGGCACAGATCGGCGAGATGGCCAATATCTTTTCCCAAAGGGAAGGAGTCTAGAGGAGTCTAAAGGTAAGAGAAACTAGAGGATATAGGTTAAAGCAAGAGGGGAGAGATACAGAGATGTCCAGAGGAGTAATGTTTTTTCACACAAAGGGTGGTGAGTATCTTGAAAAAGCTGCCAGAAGTAGAAGTAGAGGTGAGCACCTGGAGGAAATGCACTCAGACTGGGGAGAATGGGCAAAACTCCACACGGACAGTGGCCCAAGATCAGGAATCAAACCTGGTTCTCTGGTCCACGAGGCAGCAGTGCTAACCACTGAGCCATTGTGCCACCATGTTTAGGGGCTTATAGTAATGATCCGTAGGGTTTCTCCATGGCAGTGCCTCAGCCAATCGGAGGCCACTTGCCAACCAGTCAGCAACTCTGTGTCCTGCAGTGTGAATGATGTGTGTTTGAAATTTGGTATTCCTGCATTTGTCCTGATGAGTACAAGGTGGAAAGTTTTGACAACACCTCTCTTTTCAGAGATACCGGCCTGTGCTCAAAAAGCAATGATTGCGTACGTGAAGAAACATTTGATGCCCCTTATTTCCTCTTTTAATCCACTCTGGCTGTAGCGATGGATATCTGGCTAATGGAATGTGTTGTTCTCTATCCACCTCACGTTCTTTAATTTGTCTTGTCTCTGATATTGATGCCGACATGGGAAATGTGTTCAAAGGATGACATTTTGAACGATTGTTTGATGAATGCTTGCTGAACAGAACTGCTTCACATCACTTCCCTCAGAGTTCCATAAATTTGTTTTCAGATATAAAGGTTACTCGTTCTGTTGAGCTGTGGAACCAATAGCAATGCTGAAACTGTTCACATTAATTGCTGAATTTTTACTTAAGTGAGAACATCGAACTCTCAGCTCAAATCTTGTTTTGTGATTGAACTAACTGTGAATCACAGAATAGAATTATAGAATCATAGACTCTCTACAGTGCAAAAGAAGGCCAATCGAGTCTGCGTCAACTACAATCCCCATCCTATCCCCATAACGGTATGCATCTACCCTAATTACTCCCCCTGAAACTACAGGGCAATTTAGCATGGTCAATCCACCTAACCAGCACATCTTTGGACATTATGAGGCAATTTAGCATGGCCAAACAACCTAATCTATACATCTTTGGACACTAAGGGGCAATTTAGCATGGCCAATCCACCTAATCCACAATCTTTGGACTGTGGGAGGAAACTAGAGCACACGGAGGAAACCCAGTCAGATACAAGGACAACATGCAGATTTTGCACAAGCAATCATCCAAAGCCTTGAGGCAGCAGTGCTAACCACCATGCCACTGTGCAATAAGGACTTTAGGCAATTTTATAATAACAAACAGGTTTGAAATAATAATTGATTTTTACTGACATTTGAAGCAATGTCCAGATCAGGAATTCCAGTTTAAAGCCATTGTTTTTCTTATAAATGTTTGTACTTGAGCAGGTTGGGCTGTTCAAAAGGAAATATTTCTCTCTCAGGTGCCCATGCAGCACTTATCTGTCTGGCGTTCTATTAATAGTTGTGATATCAGTGGCACAATGGTTAGTATTGCTGCCACAGCATGCCAGGGACCCAGGTTCGATTCCGGCCTCGGGGCACTGTCTGTGCAGAGTTTGTATGTTCTCCTGTGTCTGTGCAGGTTTCCTCCGGGTGCTCAGGTTTCCTCCCACACTCCAAAGCTGTGCGGGCTAGGTTGATTGGCCATACTAAAATTGCCCCTTAGCGTCCTGAGATGCTTAGATCAGCAGATAAAATCTGTAGGGATATGGGGGTAGGGCCTGGGTGGGATTGTGTTTAGTGCAGATTCGATGGGCCGAAGGATCTCTTCCTGCACTGTAGGATTCTATGATTTTATAAAATCACAGAATTCCGATAGTGCAGACGGAGGCCATTTGGCTCATTGACTCTGCGTCAACACATTAAACAGGTCAACCCCACGCCTGTCCCTGTAACTCCATGCATCTTACCTACTAATAGCCTAACAAATTAACATGGCCAATCTACCTAAGCTGCTCATCCTTGGACACTAAGGGGCAATTTAGCATGGCCAATCCATCTAATGCATACATGTTTGGATACTAAGGGGCAATTTAGCATGGCCAATCCATCTAATGCATACATGTTTGGATACTAAGGGGCAATTTAGCATGGCTGATCCACCTAACGTGAAAATCTTTGGACACCACGGGGAATTTAAAATGGCCAATCCAACTAACCTGCACATCTTTGGACACTAAGGGGCAACTTAGCATGGCAAATCCATCTAAGTCAAGCATCTTGGGACACAAGGTGCAATTAACCATAGCCAATCCACCTAACCCATACATCTTGGGACTGTGGGAGTAAGTCGGAACACCCGAAGGAAACCCACATGGACTCTGGGAAGATGTGCAAACTCAACACTGACAGTGGCCCCATACCTGGAATCGAACCCGGGTCCCTGGCATTGTGAGGCAGCAGTGTTAATGACTGCACCACCGTGCTGCCCCACAATCTTTCCAGTTTATGATTTTCTCTTCTGTATCACAGGAGAGAAACAAGGGCCAAGATCCTCCGAGCACGCCTGCGACTGGGATTCTCCAATCCTGTTGTGGACGGAGTGCTAGATTCCCCGTCCCCGCTGGCAGAGGGCACGCGGGGCCGGAGAAATCCGGCTTGTCCATGGCTGATACATTTAGGTGATTACAAAGCTTTAACTTGCGGCAACGAACGAACTGCCAGTCTAATAAAATCCTATGCCGTGTAATTAAACCCAAAAATAATGTTAGTTGAGAGAATTTGCTCGTGATATTAGAACACTGTCAATGCAAGACAAATCTACTAATAATACCCACATGACATCACCAGAGCTATGGGAATAACAACCCAGGGCCTTCTGCTAATTACAGTTGGTTCTTGCATGTTCAAACAATTTCATAATGGGTCTCCATCAATCTTCATATGCAAACGCAGGAGGACACGTTTGACATTTTGGCTCCATTAATAACTATAATGTACCTTATTAGGTGACTGCACAGAAGCCATTTGAAAAACTCTTGCATTCCCTTCAGGAAGAATACATTGACTTGAAGTCAAAACGACAGAGCCAGTCCTTCCAAGATGATCAGCAAAAGCCCTTCCCTCCCTCCTCCCCCAATCCATTTGCCAATGCCCCCACACTCCCAGGGGATAACAGGATGGGAGGGCCAGAAATTGGTAGAAGACTAGTGTACATTTTCCCTGGAATCCTCTGTTGGTGCCTGCCACGGGTGGCAAAATGCGCGAGAGGCTGGCTTGGGTCATAGAATCGCCAGCAGCGCAGAAGGAGGTTATTTGGCCCATCGAAACTGCACCAACCACAATCCCACCCAGGCCCAGTAACCCCGCATACTTACTCTGCTAATCTCCAATGGGCAATTTAGCACGGCCAATCGACATAATTCGCACACCGAATGCTTATCAGGCTGACTCCAAGGATGGTGGGACTGATGTACGAGGAGAGATTGACTAGTTTAGGATTGCTTTCGGTGGAGTTCAGATGAACGAAGGGAGGACCTCAGAGAGACTTATAAAATTCTAACAGGGCTAGACAGGGTAGACATAGTGAGGATGTTCCCGATGGTATGGGAGTCCAGAACCAGGGGTCACAGTCTGAAGATTCGGGGTAGACCATTTAGGATGGAAGTGAGGAGACATTTCTTCGTCCAAAGAGTGGTGAATCTGTGGAATTCATTCCCACAGGAAGTAGTTGATGCCAAAACATTAAATGCATTCAAGAGGCAGCTGGATATAACACTTGGGGTGAATGGGATCAAAGGTTATGGGGAGAAAGTAAAATTAGGCTATTGAGTTGGATGATCAGCCAATGATTGTGATGAATGCAGAGCAGGCTCGAAGGGCCGAATGGCCTCTTCCTGCTCCTATGTTTCTATTTTTGGAGTGTGGGAGAAAACCAGAGCACCCAGAGGAAACCCACGCAGAGATGGAGAGAATGTGCAGACTCCGCACAGACAGTGACCCAAGGCTGGAATTGAACCCGGGTCCCTGCTGGCACTAAGAGGCAGCAGTGCTAATCACTGTGCCACCCTCACTATGTCGTAAGTGAGTGAAACGCACTTACATCCTGCCAATGAGATGCCCATGAAGGTCCAGCCGCAATCTCTCAACGGGAAACCACGTCAGCACCAGACACATTGGCACAGATGTCAGGACTCACCTCCGCGATGCCAGTGTCACCTCTGGAGTTCGGAATGGAAATTGCCTGCCACCCTAAACCCAGGGGCATCTGCAGATGGCCCTTCCAAGCTTGGTATCCTGGGGAGGGGAAGGAAGAGGGGGCAGAGGGTGGTTGATGGTGGGAGGGCAGGAGGGAGATTCATCTTCCAGCCTCAGAACAGTCTCGGAAATCCACCTTCATTTTCAGAAGGTCCACCTTTTTTCTTCAATAGTGGATCAGTAGTAGTAGGCATCATTTCAATACGGTGCCCCTTATTTGATGGCAGGGCAAGCATGATGGTGCCACCTAGGGCACTCACCTGATGAAGGAGCAGTGCTCGTCAGTGGAAAAGTGTGAGGTAATTCACTTTGGCAGGAATAACAAATGTGTAGAGTATAGGGCTAATGGTAGGACTCTTAATAGTGTTGATGAACAGAGGGATCTTGGTGTATATGTGCATAGATCCCTGAAAGTTGGCAATCAAGTCGATAAGGTTGTTAAGAAGGCATATGGAGTCTTAGATTTTATTGGTAGGGGGATTGAATTTCGGAGCCGCAACGTCATGTTGCAACTGTACAAAACTCTAGTGCGGCCACACTTGGAGTATTGTGTGCAGTTCTGGTCCCCACATTATAAGAAAGATGTGGAGGCATTGGAGAGGGTACAGAGGAGGTGTACCAGGATGTTGCCTGGTATGGAGGGCAGGTCTTATGAGGAGAGGCTGAGGGATTTGAGGTTGTTTTCGTTAGAAAGAAGGCGGCTAAGAGGAGACCCTCCCATTACTTCTTATATATGAATGACATGCCTTTCCAATGTCAGATTTAAAAAGGAACGTACATCTCTATGATCATTGAATCATAGAATTCCGACAATGCAGAAGGAGACCATCCAGCCCACTGTACCTGCACTGACCACAATCCAACTCAGGCCCTATTCCCGTAACACCCGCCCCACATTTACTCTGTTATTCCCCGCCCTGACACTAAAAGGCAGCACAGTGGCACATTCCTTTCTCACAGCACTAGGGATGTGGCTTTGATTCCAATCTTGGGTCACTGTCTGTGCAGAGTTTGCACATTCTCCCCGTATCTGCATGGGTCTCCTCCGGGTGCTCCGGTTTCCTCCCACAGGAGGAAGATGATTAGAGGTTTAGATAGGGTGGACAGTGATAGCCTTTTTCCTAGGATGGAGAAAGCTAGCACGAGGGGACACAGCTTTAAATTAAGGGGTGGTAGTTACAGGACAGATATCAGAGGTAGGTTCTTTACCCAGAGGGTGGTTAGGGAGTGGAATGCCCTGCCTGCTGCAGTTGTAGATGCGCCAAGTTTGGTGGCGTTTAAGAGGTTAGTAGATAAGTTTGTGGACGAAAAGGGAATGGTTTAGTTTGGAGGGTCATGGCTTTTTCTTAATTGGTCGGTGCCACATCGAAGGCCGAAGGGCCTGTTCTGCGCTGTAATGTTCTATGTTCTATGCTCTGAAAGCTCGTGCTAATAAATAAACCCATTAAACTTTAACCTGGTATTATGGAACTGTGCCCGTCTCAATCCAACGCATCTCCACATATTACATCTATGAGGTTTGTTTTATTCATTCATGGGAAATGGGCGTCACTGGCTGGGCCAGCATTTATTGCCCATCCCAAGTTGCCCGAGGGCAGTTGAGAGTCACCAACATTGCTGTGGCTCTGGAGTCACCCGTAGGCCAGACCAGATAAGGGATGGCAGATTTCCTTCCCTAAAGGAAATCAGTAAACCAGATGGGTTTTTCCAACAATCAACAATGGTTTCACAGTCATTAGTAGTTTCTTAATTCCAGATTTTTTTTATTGAATTCAATTCCCACCGTCTGTAATCTAAATTACAATGGAGTTTAACAGTCCTCCGATAACTGGGAAAATGGAAGTGGATGGGTATCATTTGTTATGATTAAAGACACTGTAGTTTGAGTGTTGCTCTCTATGCACTTGTGTAAGACGCAATTGTTTCGAACGAGGCGTTTAACGGACCATGTTGCAATTAAAAATTCCCTCCCATTACTTCTTATATATGAATGACATGTCTTTCCAATGTCAGATTTAAAAAGGAACGTACATCTCTATGATCATTGAATCATAGAATTCTGACAATGCAGAAGGAGACCATCCAGCCCACTGACCAGAATCCCACTCAGGCCCTATTCCCGTAACCCCCGCCCCACATTTACTCTGTTATTCCCCGCCCTGACACTAAAAGGCAGCACAGTGGCACATTCCTTTCTCACAGCACTAGGGATGTGGCTTTGATTCCAATCTTGGGTCACTGTCTGTGCAGAGTTTGCACATTCTCCCCGTGTCTGCATGGGTCTCCTCCAGGTGCTCCGGTTTCCTCCCACAGGCTGAAAAACATGCACTGGTAAATTCTCCCTCAGTGTGCCCAAACAGGTGCCGGTGTGTGGCAACCGGGGATCTTCACAGGAACTTCATTGCAGCGTTAATCTAAACCTACTTGTGACATTAATAAATCATAGAAATCATAGAAACCGTACAGTACAGAACGAGGCCATTCAGCCCATTGAGTCTGCACTGATCACAATTCCACCCAAGCCCTACCCCATATCCCTACATATTTTACATACTAATCCCTCTAACCTACACATCTCAGGATACTAAGGGGCAATTTTAGCATGGTCAATCAACCTAGCCAGCACATCTTCAGACTCAAAGTTAAACTCACAGCACCTAGGGATCTGGGTTCAATTCCAACCTCAGACTTCACTGTCTGTGTAGAGTTTTCACATTCTTCCCGTGCTCCGGTTTCCTCTGAAAGTTTAAGGATGTGCAGAGTAGATGGATTGGTCATGCTAAAATTGCACCTTAACGTCAGGGGATCAGGGGCAGTTTTAGCATCGGGGCATAGGGCTTGGGGTGCAACTTTGATGTTACAAATGGCCTCCTTCAGCACTGTCGGGATCATATGATGTTAATTTAGCATGGCCAATCCACCCAACCTGCACATCTTTGGACACTAAGAGGCTTATAACCACAGCCAATTTACCTAACCTACATATCTTTGGACACCAAGGGGCATTTAGCATGGCCAATCCACCGAACCTGCCCAACTTTGGACACTAAGGGATCATTTTCCTTGGCCGATCCACCCAACCTACACACCTTCAGACTATGGGAGGAAACCCACGCAGATACGGGGGAGAACATGCAGACTCCACACAGAGTCCCGAGGCTGGAATTGAACCCGGTTCCCTAGAGTTGTGAGGCAGCAGTGCTAACCACTGTGTCACCGTGCCACCTCTTGGTAGACATGCTGCAATTCTACTGGGTGTCCTCAATTCAGGCAAGTTAACAGTTGTAGTTTTGACCTTTGCTGAAGTGTCAAATGCCTTACTGAGGGCTGTATGAATGCTGTACCACACATGCCTACTCATAGATCAATGTTCATCACCATCTGCTTTATCATATTTCCAACTCATTTACTTTGTTCCTTTAGTCAAGATTTATCTCACTGCCGAGTGTCGCATTGATTTATTCAAATCAGCATTCTACTCTGGCCTCACTTTTCCCTTTCGAGCGTGCATTGACAGAGGGATACATTTCCAAATCCCAGTGAAGCCTGTGGAAAGCATGCCACAGAGGTAATGAGTGACCCACTTGTATCCTTTTATTGGTTGAAAATTCTTGCAATAAGATTGTACGTAGCGCTGTCCAAATGAGGCTTCAAATACCAAGCTTATCCAACATAGGTTCCAGCATTGCATTTACAGCACAGAAATAGGCCTTTTAGCCCAATGCTTGTTTTCATATACTCAGATTCAAAAATTGTCTACAGTGCAGAAGGAGGCCATTCATTCCATTCAGTCTGTACCAATTCTTTGATAGAGCATCCCCTTCAGGCCTCTCCCCCACTCTATTCCCTTAACCCCATACATTCACCATGGCTGACCCATTGAACCTACACATCTTTGGACACTAAGATAACAAACAAAACAAAGAACAACACAGCGCGGGAAACAGGCCCTTCGGCCCAATGAGCCCGCGCCGCCGTCCTAACGTCTTAATGACATATAGGGACCAATTTGTTACCCAATCAGCCTCAGAGCACATTTTTGGGATGTGGGAGGAAACCAGAGCACCCGGAGAAAACCCACGCAACCACGGGGAGAACGCGCAAACTCCCGCAGACACAGGCCCAATTCCATGTGTCTGCACAGCAACAGCGATAGTCCCTGAGCTGTCATGGTGCCCATCAGATGGTCCAGTTTAAGCATACACTAACGACATGAAGCACTAGGCCACTCCTGAAGCAACATCCAAGAGCAGCTCTCGCTGCAATTTAGCATGGCCAATCCACCTAACCTGCATTCTTCGTAAACTAAGGTTCAATTTAGCATGGCCAATCCACCTAACCTGCATTCTTTGTAAACTAAGGTTCAATTTAGCATGGCCAATCCATCTAACCTCCCACATCTTTGGCACTAGGGGGCAATTTAGCATGGCCAATCCAGTGAATCTACATATCTTTGGACAAAAAGGGGCAATTTAGCATGGCCAATCCACCAAATCTACACATCTTTGGACACTAAGGAGAATTTAGCACGGCCAGTCCACAAATCTACATATCTTTGACAATAAGGGTCAATTTAGCATGGCCAATCCTCCTAACCTGCATCTTTGGACATTAAGAGGTAATTTGGCTTGGCCAACCCACCTCACTTAAACATCTTTGGAGTGTGTAAGGAAACCAGAGCACCTAGTGGAAACCCACGCTGACACAGGAAGAATGTGCAGACTCTGCACAGACGGTGACCCAAGCCGGGAATCGAACCCGGCTCTCCGGTGCTGTGAGGTAGCAGTGGAAACCACTGTGCCATCATGCTGCCTCCTTCATGAGCTTCCTCCATCTGATACTTTTGACACATCCTCTGAGAGCAAGGAGAAGTTTAACTGAAGGAAGTAGATTGCGACCTGAAGCAGAGATTGTGTACAAACAATTAACCAGATTCTTCTTGACTGCGCAGTCAGTTTGTTGTGAAAAGAGGAATCTTTTGAAAGGTTAACTGGCTGCCAGTGCCATTCAACTAAATCCTCTGGTGTTTGAAGATTGAAGGAATCTGGTGAACCACTTCCAGCAACTACAGATCCCAGGGCCACCAATATCATAACCTCACAACGGATTTGATTTGATTTATTATTGTCACACGTAATAACATACAGTGAAAAATATTGTTTCTTGTGTGCTTTACAGACAAAGCATACTGTTCATAGAGAAGGAAAGGAGAAAGTGCAGAATGTAGTGTTACTGTCATAGCTAGGGTGTAGAGAAAGATCAACTTAGTGCAAGGCAGGTCCATTCAAAAGTCTGACAGCTGTTCTTGCGGCGACTGAGACGCGACCTCAGACTTTTGTATCGTTTTCCCGACGGAAGAAGGTTGAATCGTAGAAACCCTACAGTGCAGGAGAAGTCCATTTGGTTCATCGAGTCTGCACCGACACAATCCCAACAAGGACCTACCCCCCGTGACCCCACACATTTACCCCGCTAATCCGTCTATACATCCTGGGACACAAGGGGCAAATTAGCATGATCAATCCACCTCAGAGAGATTATGCTGGCTGCTTTTCCGAGTCATCGGGAAGTGTAGACAGAGTCAATGGGATTAGAACCCTGATCGCCAGAGTTCCTGGTTTAATAGTCTAGCAAAAATATCACGAGGTCATCACCTTCCTTTTTGCTGTTAGCATGGTAAATTGCCTCAGTGTCTGATGATGTGCAGGTTAGGTGGATTAGCCACGGTAAAACGCAGGTTTACTGAGAAAGGACAGGGGGACAGCCTGGATGGAAAGCTGAGTTTCTGTATTAATAATCTAACAATAATACCACTTCGGCCATCACCTCTCCACATATTGTCTGGGTGAAGTTTGTCCTGAGTTCCCAATTGGACTTACTGCTGACTAACACCATTTCTGCTGACACTCTGCTCTTCTCTCTCTCACACTCACACACACAGACTGTCGTCCGTTTTGCTCCTTCGGTTCTCAAATCTTTTGTATTTATTGTCATTCCAGGGGCTATTCTTCAAAGGGGAACTGGGCATCAGAATCTGACAGAAATCCTATACCGTATATAACTAAAAGCAAAAAAAAAACACAGTAAAGGTCTTTTTCATATGCCTTAATCAATACCTCATCAGTTTTCAACAACACTTTGGAATTAAATCAGAAGTGTTTCCATTCTCTGTGTTCAGACATTGAGAAATAAAGTATTGGAACTCACCGGCAAGTTTGAGATGGCTTTGATAGTGCAGAGCAATGAAGCATAGGTCACACATAGATCAACCAAGATCACAGGACTGCTCCATAGATGTATGCCGGTAGAGCAGCTAATAAAGGAAGTGAATAGTATGTTAGCATTTATAGCTAAAGGAATAGAATATAAAGGCAAGGAAATATTGTTCCAACTATACAAGGCATTGGTGAGGCCGCACCTGGAGTATTGTACACAGTTTTGATCCCCTTATTCGAGAAAGATGTAGTAGCATTGCAGGCAGTTCAGAGGAGGTTCACTAGATTCATAGAATCCCTACGTACAGAAGGAGGCCATTTGGCCCATTGAATCTGCACCGACCACAATCCCACCCAGGCCCTATTACCAAATTCCTGCTAATGCCCCTGACGCTAGGGTCAATTCAGCATGACCAATCAACCTAACCCACACTTCTTTGGACTGTGGGAGGCAACCAGAGCACCCGGAGGAAACCCATGCAGACACGGGGAGAATATGCAAACTCCACACAGACAGTGGCCCCAGGCTGAAATTGGACTGAGATCCCTGGCACTTTGAGGCAACAATGCTAACCACTGTGCCACCCCATTGATTCCAGAGATGAGGGGTTTGTCGTATGAAGAGAGATTGAATAGTTTAGGCCTGTGCTCTCTGGAATTTGAAGAATGAGGGGAGATCAAATTGAAGTATACCAGATGATAAAAGGTAATGGATAGAGTAGATGTGGAGCAGATGCTTCCTCTTGTGTGGATACTCTAGGACGAGAGGTCACAATCTTAAGATAAGGGGTAGCAAATTTAAAACAGGGTTCAGGAGAAACTACTTCTCCCAAAGGGTTACAAATCTGTGGAATTTGCTCCCCCAAAGTGCGGTGGATGCTGGGACAGTGAGTAAATTTAAGGAGGAGTTAGACAGATCTTTAATTGGGAATGGGTTGAAGGATTATGGGGAGAAGGCAGGAAAATGGGGATGAGGAGCATATCAGCCAAGATCGAATGGCAGAGCGGACTCAATGGGCTGAATGGCCTCATTCTGCTCCTATATCTTACGAACTGATGAACTTTTCAGTACCAACGTGAGAATTAGGTGCAGGAGCAGACTATTCGGCCCCTCAAGCCTGCTCTGCCATTCAACAAGTTAGGGCCGTAACTTGTCAGATAGTAGGGGGTTACTCCAAAGTGCGCTAGGGGAATTCCTCTCTGAACTTTACAGGCAAGGGTTTTTCACTCATTACCCAGACATGCTAACTTCCAGCTGGATACTGCACGAGTTATGAATTTAATCACAAACTTTAGATGGTTCCAGTTTTGCTTCATTCTGTACTTTGTCCCGAATTAAAAAGTCAACTAAGTGCCTGTATAAGGAGCAAACCCCAGATCCAAGCTGACAAGACAGAATGCGAACTCCCCACCGCCCCCCCCCCCCCACTCTCTTTTACAAATCAGTGCTGCTCGATCATCCCGAGGGGGCCAGGTGTGAAAGACACGTTCAGCACTGTACTGAAACATCAGTAGGCAGGTTGCTAGATAGAGACTTGAGGGGACAACCTTCTGACTCTGATGGTGGTTAAGAAGGTATATACAGAGCATGCTTGCCTTCATCGGGCAGGTCACTGAGTACAAGAGCTGGGAAAATCATATCGCAGCTATATAAAACCTTGTTTAGGCTGTATTTGGAGGATTGCGTGCAGTTCTGGTCACCAAGTTACCAGACGGATGTGGAAGCTTTGGAGAGAGTGCAAATAAGGTCCAACAGGATGGTGCCTGATCGCGAGAGATTTGACTATGAGGAGAGGTGAATAAACTGGGATTGCTTTCGCTGGAAAGACAGAGGCCGAGGGGAGATCTAATAGGTCTACAGAATTAGGGGTGGCATAGTGGTTAGCATTGCTGCCTCACAGCTCCAGGGATCTGGGTTCAATTCCCAGTGTGATCACTATCAGAGTGGAGTTTGCACATTCTGTCCGTATCTGTGTGGGCTTCTTCCCACACAGTGCTGGATTTTAAGGGGCAATGTGCGGGGAAGTTTTTTATGTAGAGTGTGCCTGGAACGCACTGCCAGAGCTGGTGATGGAAGGAGGCACATTAGCCATGTTTAAGAGGCATCTGGATGGGTACATGAATAGGGCGGGAATAGAGGGATATAGTTTAAGTAAGGGCAGAGGTTTTTTTATAGTTCAGTTAGGGTATCATGATCAACACAGTATGGAGGGCTGCAGAGTCTGTTCCTGTATTGTAATTACTATGAGTGCAACCCACTGAGACGTAGATGATGCTAATGCCACCATTCCAATTAACGTTCCCCTTTGTCCTTCCCAGGACCTTGCTGCGTACAAATTGGCTGCTCAATGCACCTATCAAACAGTGGCTGCAAATCAGGAGGGATTAATCAGTTGCACGATGCTCGTCTGCAGACACAACAGGCTGAGCAAATGCAAGGTCATTTTTCTCCATAATTAGCATGTTAAAGACAGCTCCATTGTAATTAGATCAGAAAGAAATAAATAAACAAGGAGGCTGCGAGAACAAAGTGATCCCAGAGTCAATGATTTAAAACGGCAACATTTGAAAAACAAGACAGCAAAAATAACTTATCGCCGAGGCACTCTTTTGTGAAATATTTTAACCGAAGCACCGGCAAAATAAATACTCAGCGAGAATTCATTCAGCCTCACTGACGGACTTTTAAAGTAATGTTTAATTGTTAGTGTCACAAGTTGGCTGACGTTAACATTGCAGTGAAGTTACTGTGAAAATCCCCTTGTTGTCACACTCCGGTACCTGTTCAGGTACACTGAGGGAGAATTTAACATAATCAATGCACCCTAACCAGCGTGTCTTTTAGACTGTGGGAGGAAACCCGAGCACCCAGAGGAAACCCATGCAGACACGGGAAGAATGTACAGAGCTCTACACAGACAATGACCCCAGCCGGGAATCGAACCCAGGTCCCTGGCGCTGAGAGGCAGCTGTGCTAACCACTGTGCCACCATCACAGTAAATACTACGAGTGTGCTGGAAATCTTTTTGGACCTTGGATTATCAAGCTCAAATGTTGGGTGGAATTTGGGGCCCATTCCCCACACGATGTGTTTGGAGACAGAGGGGAATTTAACCAGGAGGGGATTTTAACCAGGTAATGTTTACTGGTGAGCACCTTCCCGCATTCCTACCTCTGTCCCCAGTTAAGGCTGATGAATATCAGCACGGCGTCACAGTGGTTAGCACTGCTGCCTCACAACATCAGGGACTCGAGTTCGATTCCCGGCCGTGGGTGACTGTGTGGAGTTTGCACGTTCTCCCACGTGTGACTGATTTGATTTATTATTGTGACGTGTTGGCACACAATGAAAAATCTCTTGTGTGCTGTACAGACAAAGTTCATGGAGTAAATAGGGAAGAAGAAAAGAAAGGTTGCAGAATGCAGTAATACATACATAGCTGCATTTAACGCAGACAAGTATAAGGTATTTGGAAGGACAAACCAAAGTAGAACGTACAGCTAAATGGTAGGACTCTGAAGAGTGCAGTTGAACAGAGGGATCTGGGGATACAGGTACAGAATTCCCTAAAAGTGACGTCACAAGTGGATAGGGTCGTAAAGAGTGCTTTTGGTACATTGGCCTTTATAAATCGGAATATCGAGTATAAAAGTTGGAGTGTTATGGTAAGGTTATATAAGGCATTGGTGAGGCTGAATTTAGAGTATTGTGTACAGTTTTGGTCACCGAGTTACAGGAAGGATGTAAATAAGGTTGAAAGATTGCAGAGAAGGATCATGAGGATGTTGCCGGGATTTGAGAAGCTGAGTTAGAGAGAGATTGAATCGGTTAGGACTTTATTTCCTGGAGCATAGAAGAATGAGATTTAATAGAGGTGTATAAGATTTTGATGGGTATGAATAGAGTGAATGCAAGCAGGCTTTTTCCACTGAGGCTGGGGGGAGGAAAAAAACCAGGGGGCATGGGTTAAGGGTGAAAGGAGAAAAGTTTAAAGGGAATATTAGGGGGGGCTTCTTCATGCAGAGAGTGGTGGGAGTGTGGAATGAGCTGCCAGATAAAGTGATAAACATGGGGTCACTTTTAACATTTAAAAAAAAATTTGAACAGGTTCATAGATGAGAGGGGTGTGGAGGGATATGGTTCAAGTGCAGTTCAGTGGCACTAGGCAAAAAAATGGTTCGGCACAGAGAAGGGCCAAAAGACCTGTTTCTGAGCTGTAATTTTCTATGGTTCTATAGGATGTAGGGAAAGATCAACTTAATATATGGGAAGTTCAGTCAAAAGTCTGATGGCAGCAGAGAAGAAACTGTTCTTGAGTCGGCTGATATGTGATCTCAGTTGGGGTCTGTATGGATTTCTTCCGGGTGCTCTGGTTTCCTCCCACAGAACAAAGATGTACAAGTTAAGTTGATTGGCTATGCTAATACGGTGGCACAGTGGTTAGCACTGCTGCCTCACAGCTCCAGGGACCCGGGTTCAATTCCAGCCTTGGGTTACTGTCTGTGGAGTTTGCACATTCTCCCTGTGTGAGTTTCCTACGGGTACTCCAGTTTCCTCCCACAACCTGAAATATGGTTAGGGTGCATTGACCCAAACAGGCACCAGACAGTGGCGGCCGGGGGAATTTCACAGTAACTTCATTGCACTGTTATTATAAGTCTTACTTGTGATTAATAAATAATCTTTAAATTGTTCCTGGTGTGGGGGGATTAGCAGGATAAATATATGGGGTTATGAGAATAGGGCCTGGTGGGATTGTGATCAATGTAGACTTGATGGGCTGAATGGCCTCCTTCTGCACTGTCAGGACTCTAAATTGTCCCACTTGCTCTCCGACCAATTGAGGGCCTTGGAGTCATAGAGAGAGGCAGCAGAGTAACAGGCCCTTCAGCCCAACTCCTCCATGCTAACCAGGTTTCCTTGAACTAGCCCCATTTACCTGTGTTTGGTTTTTGGTTTAATCTTTCCCATTCCATGTCACTGTCCAAATGTCTTTTAAATGTTGAATTTGTGACCACTTCTACTACCTCCTCTGGCAGCTCATTCCATACACGCATCACCCTCTGTGTGAAAACATTACCTCTCAAGTCCTTCTTAAATCTTTCCTTTCTCATCTTAAACCCTGTGCCCTCCATTTTTGGACTCCCCTACCCTGGGGATAAGACCTAGGCTATCCACTTTATCTATGACTCTCATGATTTTAGAAACCTCGATAAGGTCACTCCCTCATCCTACTAATTAATGGCCATCTAAAGGCTTCATCCCATTGTCACTGGTGTTTGACAAGCAGTGAACAAGACAGCCAGAGAGCCGTACAGCATGGAAAGAGTCCTTTCAGCCCATCGTGTCTGTGCCAGCCGTCAAGCACCAATCTATTCTAATTCCATTTTCCAGCACTTGGCCTTGTAGCTACACAGGAAGGCCTGAAGGTCTATGGGCAGCATAGCCTTCCATTCATTGACTCTGTCTACACTTCCCACTGCCTCAGCAAAGCAGCCAGCATAATTAAGGACCCCATGCACCCCAGACATTCTTTCTTCCACCTTCTTCTTTCAGGAAAAGGATACAAAAGTCTGAGGTCACGTACCAGCTGACTCAAGAACAGTTTCTTCCCTGTTGCCGTCAGACTTTTGAACTAAGAAACTTACACTAAGCTGACTTTTCTCTACACCCTAGCTATGATTGTAACATTACATTCTGCACTCTCTCCTTCTCTGTGAACGGTATGTTTAGTCTGTATGGCACCTAAGAAACAATACTTTCAGTGTATACTAATACACGTGACAATAATAAATCAAATCAAAGGTTAATACTGCTGACTCATACCACCAAGGACCCAGGTTTGAGTCCCAGCTTGAGTCGCTTGGAGTCTGCACATTCTCCCCATCTCTGCATGGATTTCCTCCCACAGTCTGAAAGATGTGCTAGTTAGAGTATGTTGACTACGCTAAATTCTCCCCCAGTTTATGCGAACAGGCGCCAGAGTGTGGCAACAGGGGGAATTTTCACAATAACTTCATTGCAGTGTTAACACAAGCCTACTTGTGACACTAATAAATAAACTAAACATTACAAACTTAAAAGAAAAACGAAGTGCTTTGTTTGCTTTCAGGCTCTCGTGGTAGGCGCGAGACAGGGACGGGGGAGAGGTTGGGGAAAGGGATGTACCTTTCATTCAATTCCATTCAGTGCCTGATTGAGGCACCTATCTACAGGCAGGTTGGGGTCTGGAAAGAGTCAGTCCAACATTCAGCCACCCTAGCCAATAGATTCCCCTCCCCACTTCCTGTGACCCTCCCAATTCCCCCTCCACACTTCCTGTGACCCTCCCAATTCCCCCCCCCCTGCTTCCTGTAACCCTCCTAATTCCTTCTCCCCATTTTCTGTGACCCTCCCAATTCTGCCCTCACTCACTCAAGGTCTAAATCACATGCTGATCCTTTCCCTGATTGGTGAACTGTTGGCTCCACCTCCCTCTTTCTCTCCCTCCAAACCAATGGCAATGACGAGCTACCAGGCTCTGATTGGCCTCTGATGGGGAGGGGCGTGACTTCCATCCTGGCCAATTAATAAGTAGGGGTTCCTGAGGGGAATTTCTCATTGGCTTTATGTTTGATGGGGGTAACATTCCATCTGCTAACTCTGTTTCTTGCTCCACAGATGCTGCCAGACCTCCTGAGCATCTCCAACATTTTTTTGTTTCTGTTTGAGAATCTCTTTTATTTATTCTGCAACCTTTCCCTCTCTTTCCCCACTCCTGAGCCCCTGCCCCTCCTCCCTGTTTCCCATGTCCCAGCAACAATGATTCAAATGTGAAACGCAAGCTCCTGCTGTTTGGAAAAGATAAAGGGAGCATCAGAGTTCAGAGAAATAAATAGCTCACAGATTATTCATAATGTTTAATTGAGTATTCTCAATAACAGCCCTTTGACAGATGAATGTGACAAATTGTTGCAATTTCAGGAGAATGTAATCTTGTCAGTCCTACAGTTTATATCTCAAATGTGGATATGTGCACGTGTGTATGTGTGTGCATCTGTTAACCTGCCTTGTTAACCTGTGTTGCAACTTGTAATGCTTTGCGGACTTCTGCCCTCCAACCTCTGTTCTCTTCCACTCCTACTTAAACAGTGGGTTTGAATAGGAGCAAGTAAATTACTTGTAAAATGAAAGGTCATTGCCACAAGGAATGTGGAAAAAAAACCACTAAGTTAATAAGTCTGCATTATTTTTGCAGCCAATGTTTCCAGCAAAGCATAAATTGTAATAAACAAGAAGTTATACTCATTAGCAATATGCCTTCTGGCTGGTTATATACATTAGCGAATTGGCGCAGTGAGACTCATTATTACAAAATGGATTCTAATTAAATTTCCAATTCCAGCAACAAAGCACAACTGTCAGTTTTGGAAAGTATCTTTGAAAAAAAATTACCATTTCCTTCAAGGTACCCACTAAACGGGCAAATCTGGTAGAGCGTTGTGACTCTTCAGATATTCTTTTAAAGTTTATTTACATTCACACTGCAATGAAGTTACTGTGAAAATCCCCCAGTCACCACATTCCGGCCCCTGCTCGGGTACACTGAGGGAGAATTTAGCGTGACAAGTGCACCTAACCAGCATGTAAAGGCATAGAGTCATAATGGTTTACAGCATAGAAACAGGCTCTTCGGCCCAACTTAATCATGCTGACCTTTATTTAACCACTAAGCTAGTCCCTATTGCCTACATTTGGCTTATATCCCATAAGCGCACACTTTGTAAAAGACAAAATTGTACCCACCTCTAGCAACCCATTCCAGACACCCCCTGTGTGAAAAAATTACCCCTCTGGGCACTTTTGTATCTCTCCCCTCTCACCTTAAAACTATGCCCTCTAGTTTTAGACTCCTCTATCTTTGGTCTTTGGAATGTGGGAGGAAACCAGAGAACCTCCAGAGGAAACTCTTGCAGATATGGGGAGAAGGTGCAAACTCCACCCAGACAGTGACCCGAGCCGGGAATTGGACTGGGATCCTTGGCGCTGTGATTAGCCATACTAACCACTGCTGCCCCACTAAAGGGGCAACTGAACGGGCAAATCTGTTAGAGCATTGTGACTCTCCAATATCCTACATCTGTTGTGCACAGGTTTTAGCCTCAAGGAGCATAGGAACATTTCTGTACTGCATCGTTAGACCTGACAGGCAGCATTTGTTCACTAGTTTAGACAGGCACCTCTTTCCCCTTCCTCCTAAATAAGAAAATGGTCTTCTCCTTTTGACAGTTCCGTTGTAATATAGTTAATATCCTGCAGTTAAGAAAGGCCAGACACGCCTCTACTTTCTCTGAGGACTAAAGACATTTGGCATGTCCATTACGGCTCTCACCAATTTTTACAGGTGCACCATAGGAAACAATCTTTCTGGCTGTATCACAGCTTGGTATTTCTGCCCACATTCCAAGAAATTACAAAAGGTCATGAATGAAACCAAGTCGATCGCGCAAACCAGCCTCCCGTTCAAACACACAAAAGCCTGAGGTCATGTACTAACCGACTCAAGGACAGCTTCTTCTCTCCTGCCGTCAGACTTTTGAATGGACCTACTTGTAATAAGTTGATCTCTGCCCATTTGTAACTGTGGGGGAAACGAGTGGAATTATCACGAGATTATTGATCCAGGAACTCAGCTAATACTACGTTAAAGTTTATTTATCAGTCACAAACAAAGTTTACCTTAACACTACAAGAAGTTACTGTGAAATTCCCCTAATCGCCACAGTCCAGGTCAATGCACCTCACCAACGCATCTTTCAAAATGTGGGAGGAAACTGGGACATCTGGAGGAAACCCATGCAGGCATGGGGAGAATGTGCAGACTCCGTACAGACAGCGATGCAAGCGTGGGAATTGAACCCAGATCCCCACCACTGCGAAGCAGTAGTGCTACCCACTGTGCCACTGTGCCGTCCCACTAATTGCCCATTACTAATATCGGTAATGGGCGGTTTGCCTTCTGAGAAAAGGTTGAGAGAGGTAAGGTTTATATATATTGGAGTCTAGGAGAATAACAGGCAACTTGAAACCTTTAAGATCCTAAGGGGGTATTGACAGGATGGATGGGGAGAGGATGTTCCCTCACGTGGGAGAATCTAGCATAGCCAACATAGGTAACCTGCACATCTTTGGAGTGTGGGAAGAAACTGGAGCCCCCAGAGGAAATCCACACAGACATGGGGAGGACATGCAAACTCAACAGTCACCCAAGGC
Source organism: Sphyrna mokarran (assembly GCA_024679065.1). Lineage (NCBI taxonomy): Eukaryota > Metazoa > Chordata > Chondrichthyes > Carcharhiniformes > Carcharhinidae > Sphyrna > Sphyrna mokarran. Next base: position 8,577,216 of record JAGIQG010000033.1, read on the forward strand.
TGGAATCGAACCTGGGTCGCTGGTGTTGTGAGGCAGTGCTAACCATTGTGTCACTGTGATATCTTTTGAGAGGCAAACTGGGAAAGCTGAGACAGGAAGGTAGTAATCTGTCCCTAACATCCTGTAGACAAAAATACTCAAGCCCTGAGATGACTGTGGCAAATATTAGGACAGAAATGATAAATTGAATAATTCTGCCTGCTATTTTAACAGTGCTGTTAAATCAATTTATTTTTCATTCAATTTTTCTTGTAAGTCAGTTGAAAACCAAAGTGAGTGCTGTTGAATCCTCCAGACTCTCTGCTCGACAAGTTCACATGGGAATAACTCAGCTTTCAATTAAGCAAATGGGGGTTAGCAGAGAGCTCTGCGAAGAATGGCAGCACACAATGAGCCACTCGCAAAGATCCAACTTCTTTTTGTCAGATTGTCACTTGCTTGTACAGAATTTGAGTATTGCGGAGAAAAAAGTGACATGCAGTGGAAACTTTGTACCTTGCATTCATCAGGACAGACACAAGAATGCCAAATTTCAAAGGGGGCAACAAGTTAGAATGCACAAGAATGATTGGGCAGCAAGTTGGCTTTGATTGTTTGAAGTATTGCTATGTTGAAAGCACCAGAGTATTGAACAGTTTTTAAAGTTTATTTATTAGTGTCACAAGAAGGTTTATATTAACACTCGAGTGAAGTTACTGTGAAAATCCTCTAATTGCCGCACTCCAGCACCTGTTTGGGTATACCGAGGTAGAATTAATTTGGCCATTGCATCTAATTTACACATGTTTCGACTCATAGAATTATAGAATTCTAGAGTGCAGAAGAAGGCCATTGAGTCTGCACTGACTACAACCCAACACAGGCACTATCCCCATAACCCCATGCATTTACCCAGCTAGTCCCCCGATACTAAGGGACAATTTAGCATGGCCAATCCACCTAACCCACACATCTTTAGAATGTGGGAGAGAGCCAGAGCACCTGGAGGAAACCCATGCAGACACAGGGAGAATGTGCAAACTCCACACAGACAGTGACCCAAACTGGGTATTGAATGCAGGTCACAAGTCGTGAGGCAGCAGTGCTAACCACTATGCCACCATACCATTCCAAGCTCCAGTATGTGGATAGAAAAGATCCCATGGGCACCATTTCAAAGAAGGTCAGGGGACAGCCACTTCACATCAAAACCTAGCCCTCAGCTACTTGTGTGGTCACTGATCATATTAGTGTTTTTGGAATCTTGCTGTGACTATCCTATTTGCTGCTTAGCAACAATGACTGTACGTTAAACATACCTCACGATCTGTAAGATGCATTGGGACATTATGAAGTTGCAATGGCGCTATATAAGTGCAACATACCCTTCTCTATCTCCTTTCGTTCTCTCTTGCTTTCTCTCCTTCGCTTTATTTCTCACGACCTCATCTCTCTCAATCAGTGTTCGACATTCAGTGATCGAAAAATACCACAATATCACAATTTATCTACAAGAGGTTTTGGTTGGAGTTTTACCGCCCCAGGAATCAGAGTGGGTGAGGGGCAGAGCATGGGAAGGTCCATTAACTTCAGACTGATTTTATGGTTTTGGGATGTGCAAGGCTCATAAAATCTCATCAATTGATCCAATTCCCGAGTTCCTCAACCTCCCATCCATTGACTGTCTACACTTCCCGCTGCCTTGGCAAAGCAGCCAGAATAATTAAGGGCTCCACACACCCAGGAAATTCTCTTCTCCACCTTCTTCCATTGGGAAAAAAGATATGAAAAACTAAGTTCACATGCCAACCGACTCAAGAACAGCTTCTTCCCTGATGTCATCAGATTTTTGAATGGACTTACCTCACACTAAGTTGATCTTTCTCTACACCCTAGCTATGACTGTAACACTGCATTCTGCACTCTCTCCTTTCCTTCTCTGTGAGAAACACAGCGGTTAGCTTCACAGCTCCAGGGACCTGGATTCCATTCCCGGCTTGAGTCACTATCTGTGTGGAGTTTGCACATTCTCCTCCTGTCTGGGATTAGGGGATTTTCCCAGTAACTTCATTGCAGTGTTAATGTCAACCTACTTGTGACACTAATAAATACACTTTAAACTAGGAAGATACTGAGGTTGAGGAAATTAATGATTACAACTCATAGGCTTCCATGGTTCCCTTAGTGGCTGTCTTGAGAACAGCATTTAAAATTTATTCATGTGGGTGTTACTGGCTGGGCCCTCAGTTATTGTCCATCCTAATTGCCCTTAAACTGAATGGCTTGGAACCCAATTTAGAGGGGCAACTGAGAGTCAACCACATTGCTCAGGAGTCACATGTAGACCTGACCAGATAAGGACAGCAGATTTCCTTCCCTAAAGGACATTAATGAACCAGATGGGTTTTCCTGACAATGGTTTCATGGCCATCAGCAGATTCTTAATTCCAGATTTTTTTTATTGAATTCAAATTCCACCATCCACTATGGCAGGATTCGAACCCCGGTCCCCAAACATTGACTGGGTTTCTAAATTAATAGAATCAAAGAATCCCTACAATGCAGAAGGAGGCCTTTTGGCCTATCAAGCCTGCACTAACAATAATCCCAACCTTTTTTGCGTAACCCTACACGGTTACCCTGCTAATCTCCCTGAAATAGTGTCAATTTAGCACAGCCAGTCCATGTAACCTGCGCATCTTTGGACTGTGGGAGGAAACCGGAACACCCAGAGGAAATCCACACAGACATGGGGAGAATGTGCAAACTTCACACAGCCAGTGACGTGAGGCGGAAATTGAACCAGGATCCCTGGCGCTGTAAGGCAGCGATGCTAACCACTGAGCCACGGTGCCATCCACAAAGTCTAGTGAGAACACTACTATGCCATCGCCTCTCCAGCATTCTCAGTACATTTGTTTTCATGTCATGATATTGAGTAATTAAGTTGCTATCATTATGCCCTGAAGCTACAGCTAACAAAGTGAATAAATAGACTGACGGTGATGTTACAGATGCTGTATGGTATCCATCTGCTTTCTCAAGCTATGGTTTCATATTGCTTCTCAGACTCAGAATTAACTAGGTTGTTGCCAAATAATCTAACATCTTTGGTGATATGACCATAAGAACATGTATTATAGGAGCAGAATTAGGCCAATTGGCCAATCTCATGTGCCTACACCTCAACTTTTCAACCATTAACACTGAAGTTTACAACGCTAAGATTAAATAACACAACACAAAGTTAACTGCAACCCCAAGGCTGTCCTAACCAAATTTCAATTTTTCTTGCCCTATTTTTTTCTTCTTCCTTTAGGGGCAGCATGGTGGCACAATGGTTAGCCTCATAGCACCAGGGACGCAGGTTCGAATCTGGCCCCAGGTCACCGCGTGGAGTTTGTACTTTCTCCCCGCGTCTGCGTGGGTTTCCTCCGGGTGCTTCAGTTTCCTCCCACACTCCAAAGGTGTACAGGTTAGGTGGATTGGCCATGCTAAATTACACCTTAGTGTCAGGAAGATTAGCAGGGTAAATGTGTGCGGTGACGGAGACGGGGCTTGGGCAGGATGTGCTTAGTACAGACTTGATGGACCGAATGGCCTATTTCTGTACTGCAGGGACTCTATGATTCATTCATGGGAAGTAGGCATTGTTGGTTGGGTCAGCGTTTACTGCCCATTCCTAATTGCTCTCACAAGTTTATTTGGTATGATGAGCTTTTGGAGCTCTGCTCCTTCATCAGATGAGTGAGCAGTGCTCTAAAAACTCATCATACCAAATAAACCCATTGGACTTTAATCTGGTGTTGTGAGATTTCTTACTGTGCCCACCTGAGTCCAACACCAGCATCTCCACATCATGGCTAATAGCACTTGAACTGCTAGGCCATTTCTGTGGATCTAGAGTCGCATTTGGCCAGACCATGTAAGGATGGTAGATTTCCTTCCCTGAAGGACATTAATTAATTTTTGCAACAATCAAGAATGATTTCATTATTGATTTCATCATTAGACTTTTTACTGATTTCAATTCTCACCATCTGCAGTCGTGGGATTCGAACTCACGATTCTAGGGCATTATCCTGGGTCTCTAGATTACTAATCCAGTGACAATACCACTACGCCACTGTCTCCCACATTATGGCCAACATCATCGAAAATTATATCCATAAAACATAATATATAGAAGCAGATTAGGCATTCAGCCCATCATTTCTGCTCTGTTATTTAATCACGCCTGATATAAATTTCATCCCCATTCTCCTGTCTTCTCTCCTTGATCCCCTCATTGATCAAGAACTTACCTATCTCTGTCTTAAAGACACACAATGACCTGGCCTCCACAGCCCTCTGTGGCAATGGGTTCCACAGATTCACCAGCCTCTGGCTGAAGAAATTCCTCTTTATCTCAGTTTTAAAGGAGCGTTCTTTCATTCTGAGGTTGTGCCCTCAAGTTCAAGTCTTTCCCACTAATGAAAACATCCTCTCCATGTCCACGCTATCTAGGGCTCTCAGTGTTCTTTAAGTTTCAATTAGATCCCCCCATTCTTCTAAACTCCATCGAGTGTAAGCTCAGACTTTTCAACCACTCCTCATATGACAAACCCCTCATTCATGGGGGAATTCTTGTGAACCTCCTCTGGACCTCCTCCAAGGCCAGTGAATCCTTTCTGAAGTATGGTGCCCAAAACCTCTCACAATATTCCAAATGGGGTCTGACCAGAACCTTATACAGCCTCAGTAGTACATCTCTGCTCTTGTATTCTAGTCCTCTGGAAATGAATGATAACATTGAATGTGTCTTCCTACTGCCAACTGAACTTGCATGTTAACCTTAAGAGAGTCCTGCCCTATTGACACAAACAAATATACCTTTTAATGGAACTTGGTGACTTGCTAAGAACAAGTCTGAGTGACTTGGTTGTTAAAGATTAAAGAGGATCCAAAGTTCTTTATTTGGTAAAAAGGTGCAAGGTGTTCATGCCTATAAATAATGACAAAGCTTCTTTACTGACAGTGGGTAATCTGTTAGATTACAAAAAGCTGCTAAGAATGTCAGGTGTTATAAATGGCTATACTTTAAACTGTCTAGTTAGTTTCAAAATAGAATAAAGTTTGGAGTGCAAAACTTAACTAATTACCATTTCTACTTAAGTTTAAGGCCCATGGGATTCACAGATTTCATGGAGATGGACTTTGAGAAGGAAAGAATTATAAGAGGACATTGTAGGGTTTTCCCAAAGTATCACTGAACCAGGGATAGCCTGAAATAGTCTGCAAGGATCCAAGTGAAAGACAAAACTGAGAGAGAGATGCAGCAAGTTTCTATGGCCAGATTTTTACTGCCTCACCCACCCCAGAATCAGGGAAGAGGGGGTTAACAGACAAGCATTCTCTGTTTGCCTTGGGTGGGATCTTATGAGCCTTGGGCAGGCGAGGTGGAAAATTCTGGCAAGTGGGTCACAAGAATGCAGATGGGATCGCATGCTTGGATTGAAGACAGAATTTCTGAAGAATTACATAAGACTGAAAGATTTGCTTAGCTTTGGTTCAAGGGAGGAATTGTCAGAATAACCATCAACATAAAAGGTAGATCAGGGATTAGAAGTTATCTTGCTGAGAATGGTAATAAAAGAAATAAGCACTCAGGAACTAAGAATCCCTTTAGACAGGTTCTGGGAGACTGGGAGTTTAACTTTCTAAGTTTATTTATTAGTGTCACAAGTAGACTTACATCAATACTGCAATGAAATTACTGTGAAAATATCTGATGCCACACTCTGATGCCTTTTCGGGTACACTGAGGGTGAATTTAGCATGGCTAGTGAAAATAACCAACACATCTTTTGGACTGTGGAAGGAAACAGATGCAGACACGGGGAGGACCTATACAGACAGTGACCCAAGCCTGGGAATCGCACCTGGGTCCCTGGCACTGTGAGGCAGCAGTGCTAACCACTGTGCCACGATGGAGTGTGTACTTAAGGGTCAGGGTAAAATATAACTAATGTCAGAGATTGTTGGTTATTTTTAATGATAAATAGGGGATTAATTCTGTAGTTTGGTATATAAGTTGCTTACGAAACACTATTTTCTCACTATTGCTTTCAGTTCATTTGTTACAGCGGAAGTCTTAAAGTTTGAAATCATGCCATCCATTGATAATTTATTTTAAAAATGTACCCCTCTACAGGAATTGCTACAGTCCATACATAATTGTCAAAGGAAATAGCATGAATTGTTATCGCATTGTAGGAATAAAGCAGAAAAAACGTATTTCAACTTATATTTCATGCACTGTGGCGAGGCTAACCGATTACTTTTGACGTACATAAAGTATATTGGATTAAAGAAAATATTAGTTCCACATATGAGTGCTTATAGAATGATAGAATCCTGCAGTGCTGAAGGAGGCCATTCAGCCCATCAAGCCTGCACCAATTCCAATCCCTCCCAGGCCCTACCCCATAACCCCATACATTTAAGCCAGCTCGTTCCCCTGACTCTAAGAAGCAATTTAGCACAGCTAATTCCGCACATCTTTGGAGTGTGGCAGGAAACCAGAGCACCTGGAGGAAACCCACGCACACACGGGGAGAACACGCAAATTCCATGCATCCCAAGAATGAATTTTAATAATATTTGACTTCCGCTTCCAAGAACTCAAAGTTGAATATTTATCAGAAATTTGAAGTTGAACCATTTAGTCTGAGAACTATATCAAAGATTTGTAGAATCATAGAATCTCTACAACACAGAAGGAGGCCATTCAGCCCAATGCGTCTGTACCAACTCTCCGACAGAGCATCTTATACCCCTCCCAATCCCTGTAACCTCACACATATAGCTCGCTGATCCCCCTAACTACACATCTTTACACATGTAGGGGCAATTTAGCAGAGTCAATCCACCTAACATGCACTGTGGGACTGTGGAACAAAACCAGAGCTCCCAGCGGGAACCCACGCAGACACCGCACCGACAATGACCTGAGGCTGGAATTGAACTAGGATCTCTGGCGTTATGAGGCAGCAGTGCTAACCATGGCCAGCGTGCTGCAGGGATGCGATTCTTCGTACTTTCCACTTGCTTCCAGCAAATTTGTCCTTTCAAATCTCCTTTAATCCTCAGAAAGCTGCAGATTCCCTGTTCAACAACGCACCATGAGCATCCTGAGTGAAAGAACTCGCCTTGTTTTGACATTCCTTAATTCTGGAGGCTGATTCTAATGAGGGGTAATGAGAAAGATCTTTGTGTGGAAGGATTCCTGATAATAAAAAGGATAGGTGCCCAACAGAAATTGATATTCCTTCAGGTTTCTAGTTGGTGATTGAACAGTGGAAATCCATTCTGACGTGCATCTTGCATAATGCAGATCAAACGCTGTGGAGAGTGAATCTGAAATTGCAGTTAGGATATTTACACAAGGAAAAACTATTACTGAATCTTGATGATTGCAGCAGCAGCAACTCTCCAGCGACATTCAGTTGACATTATCATTGCTGAATCCCCCACATCGTAGGGGTTACCACTGACCAGAAACTGAACTGGACTAGCCACATAAACACCAATGGTTACAAGAAAAGGTAAGGGGCTATGAATTCTTCAGCATGTAACTCATCTACTGACCTCACCAAAAGTTATTATCGAAGAGGAACAAGTCAAGAGTGTGATGGAATGTTTGCCACTTGCCTGGATAGGTGCAGCTCCAACAACACTCAAGAACTTTAACGCCATCCAAGTCAAAGCAGTCCTGCTTGATTGCTACCCCTTCCAAAAACATTCAACCCCCTCCACCACTGATGCACTGTAGCATGCCATCTGCAAGATGTACTGCAGGAAGGTTCATTAGGCACTACCTCTCAAACCCATGACCACATAGAATCACGGAATCTTACAGTGCAGAAGGAGGCTATTCAGCTCATTAGGTCTGTACCAACCCACGGCATGTCCCCATAATCCCATGCATATATCCTAGCTAGTCCTCTTGACACTGAGGGGCAATTTAGCATGGCCAATCCACCTAACCCATGCATCTTTGGACTGTGATAGGAAACAGAGCACCCGGAGGAAACCCACGCAGACATGGGGAGAATATGCAAATTCCACACAGAAAGTAACCTGAGCTGAGAATCAAACCCAGGTCCTGGTGCTATGAGGCAGCAGTGCTAACCACTGTGCCACTATGCCACCCCATTTAGAAGGGCAAGGTCGGCAGATACACAGGAATACCAGGCTTGAGGGGCTGAAATGGCCTGTTTGGAAGTTTGTATATCGAATTAGGATCTCTGGATTCACACTAAGAAAAAGCATTTATCACACAAACTTCGAGTTAGTAAACTAGCCCAGTGAGTCAGAACACGTGGATATAATTAACTGGAACATTTTCTATCTAAAGAAAATCGCTAATTAATTCCATCAGCAAAGCTATTGCATATTGCACTGTTGCGGTAAATAATAGTCCATTGTGCACAGTTCATTAAAGCATGTAGTGACCCTCTGAGGGTTGCACTTGAGTGGGAAAAATACATCCAATCTTTGCCAGATTTCATCTCTCCTTCTTCAAGGCATTGATTGGATAGTCATAGAATCACTACAGTGCAGAAGGAGGCTATTCAGTCCATCGTGACTGTCCCAACTCCCTGACAGTGCCTTACCCAGGCATCCTCCCTGTCCTATCCCAGTTACCCAACGCATTCACCATGATTAATCCATCTAACCTACATAACGCGGGATACTAATCCATACAGCCATAGAGATTTTTAGTATGGAAAAGGTATAATTTAGCATGGCCAATCCATCTAACCAGTAGGTGTGATTTGGGTTAATCATTCATGCTCAATTGAACCTAGTGTTAAGAAGATTAGCAGTGTAAATCTATGGGGGTTACGGGAATAGGGCCTGGGTGGGATTATGGTCAGTGCAAATTCAATGGACAAAATGGCCTCCTTCTGCACTGTAGGGATTCTATGAAATCATGTTAAGAAGTCTCACAACACCAGGTTAAAGTCCAACAGGTTTATTTGGTAGCAAACGCTTTTGGGCTTTTCCCCTTCATCAGGTGAGTGAGGAGTTCTGATCACAAGAAGCTGTTTGTGTTCAGAAGTCTCCAGTTACCTGACGAAGGGGCACCTGATCACCTTGGGTTATCTGTTTCTGGAGTAAAGTAACTGTCAATTTCTGGTAGTTTTTTGAGTTGCTCTTCAAGCCCATGATAGAATCCCATCATAGGTTACCAGGTTTCAGATCAAGACTTTGACTGCACGCAGCAAAACTGTTTTATGCGTGAGCATCATTGAGTGAAATAGGTTTGGGGCAGAGACTGTTTGAGACATTTAGATAAATATCAGGCGTCTCAACTATCGTCTTCAGTGACTATAAAAATACTGCTGTTGGTGGCTTCAAAAACTCAGTGAGGGTGATTTCCTGAGGAGGGGCAGTTTTACATCATTCTCTGGAGACATTTCCTACACTGATAATTTTCAAAGGGCAAGAACAGACACAGTCTTGTTGATTGAATGCAATAACTTCACATCCGGTGCCGAATCCTTATGCAGTGAGTTTACTGTTTTCTTTTCTTGTCCTCTCTTAAATGTTCTCTTCATTATAAACCTTACTGAAATATTGTGAGACCCCCCCACCCCTCATGGATTGTGAAGCCCTAAGCTGTAGTTTGTTTAGCTTATGCCTAAATCCAGCACTGTTGTAAGGTAAGGCCATCAAAAGGATATGGAGCCAAAGCAGGTTCATGGTGTTAGGATAGGGTTTGATCATGATCTCACTGAATTGTAGAACAGGTTCGTAAGGGTGAATGGTCTACTTCCGTTCCAATCAAGGGGAGGCGATGGCCAAGTGGCATCATAGCTGGGCTATTATTCCAGAAACTTAGCTAACGTTCTGGAGAAGGTGGTTCGAATCCGGCCACAGCAGTTGATGGAATCTGAGTTCAATTTTCAAAAAAAAATCTGGAATTAAGAATCTACTTAATGACCATGAAATCATTGTCGGAAAAACCCATCTGGTTCACCAACGTCACTTTAGGAAAGGAAATCTGCCGCCTTTACCTGGTCTGGCCTATGTGTGACTCTCACCTATCCCCCAAAATAGCCTAGTCAATCATTCAATTCAAGGGTGATTTGGGTAAGGCCGTAAAATAAGGGGGGAGCAGATTTAGGACTGAGTTGAGGAAGAATTTCTTCTCCCATAGGGTTGTGAATCTGTGGAATTCCCAGCCCAATGAAGCAATTGAGGCAACCTCAGTGAATGTTTCTAAGGCAAAGGTAGATAAATTTTTGAACAGGAATTAAGGATGATGGTGAGCGGGTGGGGAGGTGGAGCTGAATCCACAAGAAAGATCAGCCATGATCTTATTAAATGGCGGACCACGCTCAAGGGACCAGATGACCTACTCCTGCTGCTAGTTCTTACGTTAAATGCTGGTCTGGCCTACATGTAACTCCATTTTTTGATTTGATTTATTATTGTCTTAGCACACAGCAAAAGGTTTTGTTTCTTGCGCGCTATACAGGCAAAGCATACCATTCATAGAGAAGGAAAACAGAGAGCGCAGAATGTAGTGGAACTAGGGTGTGGAGAAAGATCAACTTAATGCAAGGTTCATTCTCACCTACCTTCGGGGATGGGTAATAACTGCTGGCCCAGCCAGTGACACCCCTGTCCCACAAATTAATAAAAGAGAAATGCATTGAGAAAATCAGTCAAGCTGATCACAACTTAAGGGGCGATCTTATTACTGAGAGTTTTAAGAACAAGGTTCACTCACTCCACAGTTAGCCAAGGTCACCCTGTCGTTAATGTTAATGTCAAGAGATTAATCAGTTCTGGCACCTTGTAGAGCAGATAACGATGAAAATAATAAGTGTGTTGGAATTGTGATGCTGGTGGTGATATCAAACAGCATTCAAATGTATGATCTTTACATAAAAGGCTTTGCACCAATAGTCACCTTACGGAATTGCCAGAAAAGAATTTTGTTTCTAAAATGACAGCGAGCTTAGTTTTACCCCAGGTACCTTTGATCAGGTTTCTCACATTCTGTATTACGATAGGTGCTGGACATCCACTGTCTCTATGGTAACTGTCTACGCTACATCGAGGTGCTAAAATTAATTTCCATTAGTTAAAGCTGGAATAGTTTATCCTGTAGAGTGGCACAGTGGTTGGTACAACTGTCTCGCAGTGCCAGGGACCTAGGTTGGATTTCCAGCCTCGGGTCACTGTCTGTGTGGAGTCTGCATGTTCTCCCCATGTCTGTGTGGGTTTCCTCCAGATGCTCCGGTTTCCTGCCGCAGTTTAAATGTGTGCAGGTTAGGTTGATTGGCCATTCTAAATTTGCTCCTAAGTGTCGGGGGAAATGGGCACAGTAGGTAGTCTCACAACACCAGGTTAAAGCCCGACAGGGTAGCAGGAGGCTTTGGAGTGCTGCTCCTTCATCAAGTGAGTTCATCAGGGAGTTAGTAGGATAAATAAGAATGGGGATAGGGTCTAGGTAGGGATTGGTGGCTGGTGCAGATCTGATGGGTCCAATGACCTCCTTCTGTGTTATAAAGGTTCTATAATTCAATGACCTCTGACTGGATAGGTGTTCTTTCCCATGACTCTCTCATGCCTGATTTTTCATTCTATGAAAGGCCAGAGAGGAAGGGATAATCACGGAGAGACTTAGCAACACTCTCATTCATCCTGGAAAGCCCCTTGAACTGAGGCTTCGAATGTATTCCCAAAACTTTACCCTCATCTCCACTGACACTTCCCAAAATCACTAGAAACAAAAAAAAAGAAAGGACAAAGAATTTGGAACCACTGAAAGCATCATGAAAATAGAAACTCCTCTCAAATTGGCGCATGTCTTGAAGAATTGATGAAGGACATTGAGGACTCTGTACACTTGTCAGACATAATAAGGTGCTGAAAGCTAACTTGCAAAGCTGAATTGGGTTTATACTTTAAAGGAAACCTTTGCAGGGCTTTCAAAAGAGGACAGGGCTGTTGGACAGGGTTGGGTCTTTCAAAGAGCTGGAATAGACACAATGGGCTGAATGGCCTCCTTCTCTGCTGTGCAATTCTATGAAGTTTAGTAATGCCCTCACTTTTCTATATCACAGACCGCAATCAGTAAGGGAAAGGCAACACCGCAATGAGTAACAGAAAACAATGTCTACTCCAGGATTATCCTCCACACTACTGCCCCACAAGGCTGTGTTCTCGGCCCCATATTATAGCCCTTATACACCTATGACTGTGTGGCCAAATCCCCCTCCAATTTGATTTTCAACTTTGCTGATGACACCACCGCAGTGGGCCGGATCTCAAACAATGACGAGATGGAGTACAGGAATGGGATAGAGAATCTGGTGAACTGGTGCAATGATAATTATCTCACCCATTGAAGTAGACAGGGACATGTATTCCACTCCACTTCCTGAAGTCACTGACTATCTCCTTCGTTTAGCTGACACCGAAGGAGAGATTATTGTCATTGCACCATTTCACTAAGGAGCCATGCTAAATTGTCCCTTCGTGTCCAAAGATATGCAGGTTAGGTGGATTGGTCATGTTAAATTGCCCCTTAGTGTTCAACGATGTGTAGGTTAGGTGGATTGGACATGCTAAATTGCCCCTTAGTGTTCAATGATGTGTAGGTTAGGTGGATTGGTCATGATGAATTGCCCCTTAGTGTCCAATGATATCCATGTTGGGTAAATTGGTCATGCTAAATTGCCCCTTAGTGTTCAATGATGTGTAGGTTAGGGGGATTAGCCACACTAAATTCCACCTTAGTATCCAAAAATATGCAAGTTGGGTGGATTGTCCATGCTACATTGCCCCTTAGTGTGCAAAGATATGCAGATTAGATGGATTGGCTATGCCAAATTGCCCCTTAGTGTCCAAAGATGTGTAGGTTAGGGGGATTGGCCATATTAAATTGCCCCTTAGTGTCCAAAGATGTGCAGGTTTGAGGGGTTATCAGGTTAAATACATGGGATTACAGGGATAGGGTGTGGATAGGTTGCACTGAGAGGGAATCAGTGCAGACTCAATGGGCCAAATGGCCTCCTTCTTGATTTCATTCTATGACTTATTTTTCTGCTTGGTGTCAATATTTGTCTGGATATGTTGCTGTGAAGCACCTTGAGATGTCAAATTCCATTAAAATCACTTCATAAGTGTGCATTGCTACCGCTGTTCCACAAGCATTGCTTTCCCTTCAATTCTTTATTGCATCAAGGTCAATATTCTAATCTAACTCAATCTTGAAGATCATTCCTGAAGCACAGGTGCTGCTCCAGCGAGATCAATCTTTAATCTTATTGTTGCAATCTCGAGCCAGATATTTATTTCACTTTTATTTAACTCCGTCCTTAAAGTTACAAAGTCTACGTTCATAGCAGACGGAGCAAACACGAATCCATTTCTCGCTTGTTCCAATACACCAAATTCAAAACTCCAAATTTAAGGTCCTCACAGGACAAGATCCAAGCTAACAAGATAAGGCGTTATTCTTAGGCTCGATCGGATGTCCGAACTTAGACAGAAGGCTGGGAAGTATCATTTTTCTCATACTAAACACAGATTTTTTGAAAAGTTACACTACAGAAGGAGGCCATTTGGCCCATCGCTATCATAGGGCAACATGGTGGCAACAGTGGTTAACACTTTTGCCTCACAGCACCAGGGTCCCAGACTCGATTCCAACTCGGGTCACTCAGATCTGCGTGCAGTTTACATGTTCTCCCTGTGTTTGTGTGGGTTTCCTCTACATGCTCCAATTTCCTCCCACACTCCAAAGATGCGTGAGTCAGGTAGATTGGGCGTGCTAAATTGACTTCAGTGTCAGGGAGATAGCAGGGCAAATGCATGAGCTTATGGGAGTAGGGCCTGCGTGGGATTATGGTCGGTAGAGACTCGATGGGCCAAAGAGCCTCCTTCTATATTGTAGGGATTCTCTGATGATTCTATGATCGTGCCCATGTGGCCCTTTCTAATCCCACCTTCTTGCACTCAGCCTATTGCCCTTACAGCACTTAAGCTGCAGATCAATGTACTTTTAAAAAGGTCACTGTCTCTGCGGTGAATTCCAGACACCCTCCACCCTGTGCTAAAAAAGTTCTTCCTTATGCCTCCTCTACACCTACTTCCATTTATCTTGAATATATGTCCCTAGAATTCTTCAACAATTTTACCCTGTCCACTCTATCTCTTCCCCTGCTGGCACAGTGGTTAGTGCTGCTGCCTCACAGCGCCAGGGACCCAGGTTCAATTCTTGGCTCGGATTACTGTCTGCGTTGCAAGTTCTCCCCGTGTCTGCATGGGTTTCCTCCAGTTTCCTCCCACAGCCTAAAGGAAATGCTGATTAGGTGCATTGGCCGTGCTAAATTCTCCCTCGCATATCCGAACAGGTGCCGGAGTGTGGCTGCTAGGGAATTTTCACTAACTTCATTGCAGTGTTAATGTAAGCCTGTTTGTGACGTTTTCACAATCATCAGGATCACAAGTGTGACCAAGTGCACAACCAATCATAGAATCCATCGTATCAGAGAATCTCACAGTGCAGAAGGAAGCCATTTGGCCCATCAATTCTTCACTGACCACAATCCCACCCAAGCCCTGTCCCCATAACCCCATGCATTTACCCTAGCTACTCCCCCAGACAGTAAAGGTTAATTTAAATGGCCACTCTGCCTAATCTGCACATCTTTGAACACTAAGGGGCAATTTAATATGGCCAATCCACCTAACCAGCACATCTTTCAGACTGTAGGGGAAACCGGAGCACCCGGAGGAAATCCACGTAGACACCGAGAGAACGTACAAATTCCGCACATACAGTGACCCAAGCTGGGAATCCCAGGTGCTGAGAGGCAGCAGTGCTAACCACGGTGCCGCCCTACAATTCATTGACTTTGAGTTTATACACAAAGATTCCACTACATCGACACATTACTTCCATTGAATCGTAGAATCCCTACAGTGCAGAAAGAGGCCATTCGCCCCATCACGTCTGCACCAACTCTCCAAGGCTGATTAATTACTGATTATGGTGATTCAAACCAGTCTGAGCAACAATTCTGATCTAGCCATAGATATAAATGGTACAGTAGTGGTCCAGTCAACAACTTTCACATGTGCATTGCTACAGTAGATGGAATTGTCCTCTTTCAGGAATTTAACCAGAGGGCAATCAAAATCATGACCAGTTTTGATGGAGTAAATCAGGCCTTTTTCCCCAGTGGCAGGAGGGTTGAAAAGAAAAAGTTAAGTTGGAAACATAGAAACTGGAAACAGGAGTAGGCCATTCAACCCTTCTAGCCTGCTCCACCATTCATTGTGGTCATAGCTGATTATCCAACTCGGTATCCTGAATCCGTCCCCCGCCCCCGGTGCCGACACTATCGTCAAAAAAGCCCCATCAATACCTCTACTTTCTCAGAAGACTAAGGAAATTCAGCTATGACTCTCACCGACTTTTACAGATGCACCTAAGAAAGCATTCTTTTTAGTTGTATCACAGCTTGGTATGACTCCTGTTCTGCCCAAGACGGCAAGGAACTACAAAAGATCGTGAATGTAGCCCAGTCCATTACGCAAACCAGCCTCCCATCCATTGACTCTATCCACACTTCCCGCTGTCTCGGCAAAGCAGCCAGCATAGCCAAGGACACACGCAACCCTGGACATTCTTTCTTCCCCCTTCCTCCGCCAAGATAAAGATATAAAAGTCTGAGGTCATGTACCAACCAACTCAGGAACAGCTTCTTCCCTTCTGCTCTCAGACTTTTGAATGGACCTACATCGCATTATCTTTCTCTGCACCTATGACTGTAACACCGTCTCTACAAATGGTATGTTTTGTCTGTATAGCACGCAAGAAACAATACTTTTCACTGTATGTTAATACACATGATAATAATAAATCAAATCACCTTTCCTCCATATTCCTTGATCCCTTTAGCCCCAAGAGCTATATCTAATTTCTCCTTGAACTCACACAACATTTTGGCCTCAACTACTTTCTATGGGAGTGAATTCCCCACATTCACCCTCTGGGTGAAGAAATTCCTCCTCACCTCAGTCTTGAAATGTTTACCCCTTATCCTCAAACTGTGACCCTCTAGTTCCCCCACCATCGGGAACACTCATTCTGAATCCACCCTGTTTAATCCCATTGGAATTTTATTAGTTACGATGAGATCCCCTTGTCAGTGTTCATTTTTGAAACCAGGAGAGAAAATGCTGGAAAATCTCAGCTATTCTATTCTGTTCTAGGTCCGGCAGCATCTGTAAGGAGAGAAAAGAGCTGACGTTTCCAGTCCAGATGACCCTTTGTCGAAGCATTTTCTAGCATTTTCTCTTTTGGTTTCATATTCCAGCCTCTGCAATAATTCGCTTTTATCCAGTGTTGATGTTTTGATTGTTACAGCACAAGTCTTAATTTGTGAAACCTTGTCATGTGGTCCTTTAAGGTTGGTCACTGGGAATTGAAAGCCATCAGCTTCAGAGGTGAATTGGAATGTCACGCAGAACTGAGACCTTCAGAAACAGTCGCAGGGATGCACTCCAAAGAGAATCGGTCGGAGAATCTGAGGTGACAGAGGGAGAAGTTTCCTTTTAATGCACTGAGATTTTATGCTATGGAAAGTGCTGTCTGGAAGGGCAATGGAAGCAGACACGATAGAAACTTTCAAAAGGAAATTGGAAATAGATTTATAAAGTGTAAAGATTACAGGGAGATGTGGGATTATCGAATAGCTCTTTCAAAGGTGCATTAGAGGCACAATAGACCGACTGATTCGCATTCTACAATTCATACATCACATTTTAAATTTCTTTTTTTGAACACCAGTGGTGTCACAGGACCCTCTTCAATTGCTGTGCGTCATTATGCTAAGCACACACTGGATTCTGTGCTGTATTTATTTGCATTTTTGTGTATGTAACTTAAATTAGCCTAGACAAGGCACAGTGGTTCGCACTGCTGCCTCACCTGGGTTCGATTCCCAGCCTTGGGTCACTGTCTGTGCAGAGTCTGCACATTCTCCCCGTGTCTGCATGGGTTTTCTCCACGTGCTCCGGTTTCCTCCCACAGTCTGCAAGACGTGCTGGTTAGGTGCATTGGCTGTTCTAACTTCACCCTCAATAAAGTAAAGTTTATTTATTTAGTCATAAGTAGGCTTACATTCACACTGCAATGAAATTACTGTGAAAAGTGTACCCAAATAGGTGCTGGAGTGTGGCAGCATGAGGATTTTTACAGTGCCCAAAGATATGCAGGTTCAGTGGATAGGCCATGCTAAATTTTCCCTCAGTGTGCCTGAATAGGCGCCGGAATGTGGCTACTGGGAGATTTTCACAGTAACTTCATTGCAACGTTAACATTTAAAAGTTTATTTATTAGTGTCACAATTAGGCTTACATTAACACTGCAATGAAGTTACTATGAAAATTCCTCAGTCGCTACACTCTGTTCACGTACACTGAGGGAGAATTTAGCACGGCCAATTCACTTAACCGGCACATCTTTTGAACTTGTGGGAGGAAACCGGAGCACCTAGAGGAAACCCACACAAATACAGAGAGAATGT
Organism: Sphyrna mokarran; assembly: GCA_024679065.1. NCBI lineage: Eukaryota > Metazoa > Chordata > Chondrichthyes > Carcharhiniformes > Carcharhinidae > Sphyrna > Sphyrna mokarran. The sequence continues at coordinate 8,594,798 of JAGIQG010000033.1, forward strand.
GCTGACTCCATACAGACAGTAACCCAAGTTGGAATCAAACCTGGATCCCTGGCACTGTGAGGCAGCAATGCTAACCATTGTGCCACCTTGCCAACCATGTCAGCCAACTTGTGACACTAATTAATAAACAAAAAACATAAAGTCAGAACTGAGTGCAACTGATCATGAAGAAGGACGTGCATTAGCAGAGTGATTTCAGTTGAGATTAGCAGTCCTGCAAAGTGCTGATCTCAAGCTGAAGGCTGCAATGACATAACTGCCTCTGCCTTACTGCTGCCTTCAGCTGAAAATCTTCCAATATGCCTTCTAGCAAACAGCTGCCCACCTCATGACCAAGCTGGCATGTTTCCTGTCACTCCGATAGTGGAGGCCGATGCCAATTGACTTCACTGGCCTGTGAAGGGCAAAGAGAATCCCGAGGGGGATCTGACAGAGGCCCTCAAGGAACAGGAACATGCCCCAGGGACAGGATTTCAATTAAAAAAGACACAACGCATATGGTTTCACCTTCAACATGGGCTAAGTGAGTTGCCGAGTCTATAAGGTTCATTGACATTGAGCATCAATTTTTCACCCTGGTACAGTACAGAAAGAGGTCATTCGGCCCATTGCGTCTACACCGTCTCTTCAAAAAAGCACCCTATCCAGGGTCACCCCTCTGCCTTATCCCCATTACTCTGCATATTTAGCATGGCCAATCCATCTAACCAGCATGTCTTTGGACATTAAGGGGCAATTTAGCATGGCCAATCCACCTAACCTGCACATCTTGGGATGCTAAGGGGCAATTTAGCATGGTCAATCCACCTAACCTGCACATCTTGGGACACTAAGGGGCAATTTAGCATGGCCAATCCACCTAACCTACACATCTTTGGACACTAAGGGACAATTTAGCATAGCCAATCCACCTAACCTGCACATCTTGGGACACTAAGGGGCAATTTAGCATGGCCAATCCACCTAACTACATATCTTTGTGGGAGGAAACCCATGCAGACACGTGGAGAATGTGCAACTCCACAAAGACAGTCACCCAAAGCCAGAATCAAACCTAAGTCCTTGGCGCTATGAGGCAACATTGCTAGCCACTGTGCCACCATGCCAACTCTGCCATGAAGCGAATTTCAGAATGTATGTCCCTACCTCTGCATCATTGCTACATTTTAACAGTGGCTGTTCTACAAAGTGCTTCATTGGCATCATTAGATTACAGCTTTGTGACAACCTGAGGTCAAGTGGTATAGAAATATAGGTTCTTTGAGAACTTTCCGATGAAAAATCACTGTACACGGACAGCACGGTGCCTCCTGGGTCCAAGGTCCAATTCTGGCCTCAGATCACTGTCCGTGTGGAGTTTGCACATTTTCCCCGCATCTGCTCCAGTTTCCTCCCACACTTTAAAGATGTGCAAAGTCGGTGGATTGGCCATGATAAATTGTCCCCAATCTCAAAGAGATTAACAGTGTTAATTTGTGGGTTACGGGAGTGGATCTGGATGGGAATGCGGTCCATATAGACCTGATGGGCTGAATGTCCTCCTTTTGTACTGTCGGGATTCCATGAAAATTTGCAGAGAGCCCCACAGGCATAAGTGGGCTGAGTGGCTTGCTTCTATCCGGTAACCATTCTGCAATTCCATTTTGCAACACAAGCTTCCTCATAAACTTCAAGATCGCAGGAACCATCCCAGGTCCTGCGGGAACTAAATAACTCTGTCCCGAGGAACAATGCCTCAGTCTTGAGGGATTAAGGTATCTTTTTCTCAACAGATCCATGAGAACAATCTGATAAGTTTGGATTCTTGTGCACAGTTGTAGACTAATAAGAAGAAAATAATGATTTACTGAGGCATTTGCTATAGGTCTATGCTTCAGACAAGAAATGTTGCTTTTTCATCCATTTAAGCAGGGGAGATGGTGGCATTGTGGTAATGTCACTAGACTAGTAATGCAGAGGCTGCAATGGAGGAATGAGTTCAAATCCCATTGCGGCAGCTGATAGAATTCAGATTCGATAAATTAAATAGAGGGAAGCAAGGTGGCGCAGTGGTTAGCACTGCTGCCTCACAGTGCCAAGGTCCCAGGTTCAATTCCATCTTTGGGTCACTGTCCATGTGAAGTCTGTATGTTCTCCCCTATGTCTGTCTGAGTTTGCTGCTATAGTCCAAAGATGTTTGGGTTAGGTGGATTAGCCATGCTAATGTCGAGGGATTAGCAGGGTAAATGTGTGAGGTTGTGGGGATAGGACCCAGGTGAGATTGTGGTTGGTGCAAACTCAATCCCGAATGCCCACGCAGACACAGGGAAGAACATGCAAACTCCACACAGACAGTGACCCAAGGCTGGAATTGAACGCAGGTTCCTGGCACTGTAATGCAGCAATGCTCACCACTGTGCCACACGTTCATTATATTAATAAATAATTATTCATTATTGAACTCACGCTGAGTGGCCTTCCACTTTACTACAGAAGCCAGAACAAGCGAGTAAAATATGAATATGTGCCTAAATTATTGAGTAGCAGTCATATTGAAGTGCTGCGTGGATATTTGTACAGTGCTGTGGAGACCTTCGCTAGAATTCTACTGCCTCACCCATCATGGAAACGGAGTGAGTGAAGTACAGACAATGTCCGTTGACTTTGGGCAGGAATTTCTGGTCTCTCTTGATTGAGCTCAGGAAATCCTGCACCTTGTACGTGCAAAAGAAAATGTCGATTCTATTGACGGTTGTTATCTTGCAAAGAGGAGATTGAGGAGAAATGCTGTCCGGGATGTGGAGTGCACAAGTATAGAGACTGATTGCACACCGCGTTGATAGTGTGACAAGTCACAAGGTCGCAAACACACTGAGCAAAGGGGCAGTCTGCAAAGCGTGCTCACCATCTCTCATTCCCTTTCCACCATTCAGGAGCATTTTGTGTAGGCGGGTGGAATCTACAGACGCTTTGAAACGTTAGATTTCTTTAAATATCAACCTTGATCATTGGCAAGGTCATCACCAAGGCAGCTGCAGCAGAACCTTATTTGACATTCCCTTCCGAGGACGTACAAGCAAGATACATTTCTTGGGGCAAAGCATTTGAGTGAGAAGGGAATGGACATTTACAATGGTAACTTTAGATGAGGGAAGATGGCAGTGGAGAACTAACATCAGATCTGGACAATATCCAGGCTTCGGCTGGCAAGTGAGAAGTAACATTCACGCAGTACAAATGCCAGGCAATGGTCATCACCAATAAGAAACACTCTAACCACTGCCCCTTGGCATTCAATGATTTATCATCACTGAATCCCCTACTGTCAACATCATTGGGGTTACCATTGACCACAAACTCACCACATAAACACAGTGACTACAAGAGCAGGTAGGAATACTTTGGTGAGTAACTCAACTCCTGATTCCCCAAAGCGTGTCCACCATCTACAAGATACAAGTCTGAAGTTTGATGCCATACTCCCCACTTGTCTGGGGCTTACAGTTCCAATAATACTCAAGAAGCTCCATGCCATCCAGGACAAAGCAGCCTGCTTGATTGACATCACCTCCACTTCCCTCCACTACTGTCCACTCAGGAGCAGCAGTGTGTACTATCTACAAAATGCACTGCAGCAATTCACCAAAGATCCTTGGACAGCACCTTCCAAATGCATGACCACTTCCATCTAGAAGGGTAAGGGCAGCAGACACATGGGAACACCACCATCTGCAAGTTCCCCTCCAAGCCACTCACCATCATGGAAATATATTGCCGTTCCTTCACAGTCATTCGGTCAAAATCCTGGAATTCCCCCCATAACAACATTGTGGGTCAACCCACAGCACATAGGCTGCAGTGATTCAATGAAGCAGCTCATTGTCACCTTCTCAAGGGCATCTAGGGATGGGTAATAAATGCTGGTCTTTAATGTCCAAAGTTGTGCGGGATAGGTTGATTGGCCATGCCAGATTGTCCTTAGTCTCCAAACATGTGTAGATTAGGTGAATTGACCATGCTAAATTGTCCCTTAGTCTCCAAAGATGTGCAGGTTAAATGGATTGGCCATGCTAAATTGCCCTTTAGTGTCCAAAGATATGCCGGTTAGATGAATTGGCCATCGTAACCAGGGTTTTTTTTCAGAGACTAAGTATTGCCAAAACTTTAGCTAATACAAAGCCTCACAACATAACAGTATCCCAGTGAAAGATGTTCTTTATTGATGAATGTATGCTGGAAGGAGACCTCAGGTAGTTCGACACCTCTCTGAAGTTATATCAGATGCGTCAATATTATTATACGTTTTCCAAATTCACTTTTCCCATCTCCTGGTTCATACCTACCAGGTATGAGTCAATCATTAGCGGTACAGGCCAATCATTGTTAATAAATATCATATACTTCAGCCAATTTCATCCTGTCCTCTGATATCACGGGAATTCATTGGCCTGTAAAATCCCCTACCCTCTTGTCTCCTAGACATTTCTGTAAGACTAATCATAAAGTTCAAAAGTTATGTTCCCATGGTCTGTTGGGCCATTCTTATCAGAAAAACGGGAATAACTCCATTCATGCTGGTTTTGAGAATTTGCACTTTCCATGATTTGTTACTGATAAGAACTGTGCTCTGCAACTGCATTGTTCTCAAAGAATGTGGCCTGACTAAATCAGCTTCCTTCCCATTATGCCTTGGGCAGCCTGCAATTTGGCCAAAGTGTACATCTGCAACACATCTTTAAATCTAAAATACATGTTTAAATTCTTTAACTGTGATTATATGTGTTTCTATGCAGATAGTACCTCTGATATATAGTTAAAACAGTCTGTGATTCTTATCTAAAATTAATCCATTTGATTTTAGTAATCTTTATTAGTGTTTCAATCCTAGAGTGCCTTGAAATTCTTTAACAGCCTTGCTAAATTGTCCCTTAGGGTCAGGGGAAACTTGCTAAATCCAAACGGTCACCTAAATCGGGAATTGAACCTGGTGCTATGAGGCAGTAGTGCTGCCACCGTAGGGTAAATACGTGGGAATAGAGCTTGGGTTGGATTGTTGTCGGTGCAGGCTTGATAGGCCTCCTTCTGAACTGTGGGGATTCTAGGGTTGTTTGCGGCAGCTTGCTAAAAAAATGGGGGGGAAAATTGGCTATCACCAGGCTGGCAATTTGTCTCCAAAAGATGAGAAAAGATCCAAGTCTCTCTTGTTAAAGATTTCAAAATTTCCAGCTGTCTTTGCAAATCCAATGATATCACCCTCATGAATAATTAAATTGGGCATGGTAATGAGAGAACTGTGATGCAATTATGCAGATATTGAGAGCCTGATTAGTTACAAACATTAGCTAAAAGTATGGAAAGTTATGAATTGCTACATAGCCTTTTTGTCACAGGGAGGTGAGCACTTATTACAAAAGTGCAGAGCCTGGTTTTCTTTTTATGTAATGCCATTTTGTGTTGCAATGCAATTATTTTCAGATCACAATGTTGGAATGTAGAATTCGCTATCACATGAAGCAATTGAGGCGTGGAAGATAGATGTCTTTTAAATTGAAGTTAGGTTAGGGCACCAAGGAGAAAAGAATAGAGGGATTTGCTGTTAGGGTCACAAGGATGCACAAAATAGGAGCAAGGGTAGACCATTTGGCCCATCAGCCAATTAATACTGTCATAGCTGACCTTGGGCTACAACTCCATTTTCCTGCCTGCTCCTGAGCATTTGACTTCAGGAGGCATAGTGGACAATGTGCCCCTGTCTATATCAACAGTGATGAGTTGAAGATGGTCAAGGGGTTCAAGTTTCTAGGTGTTCAGTTCGCCAACAATCTGTCCCGGTCCCTCTATGCCGACGCTATAGTTAAGAATGCCCACCAACACCTCTGTTTTCTCAGAAGGCACAGGAAATTTGGCATGTCCTCGATGACTCTCACCAATTTTTACAGATACACCATGTAAAGCATCCTTTCCCGATGTATCACAGCTCGGTATGGCTCCTGCTCTAAGCAAAGCTGCAAGAAACTTACAAAGGGTTGTGAACGTAGCTCAATCCATCACTCGAACCAGCCTCCCATCCATTGACTCTGTCTATGTTTCCATAGGGAAAGCAGCCAGCATAATTAAGAACTCATGCGCCCCAGACACGTTTTTCCATCGGGAAATAGATCAAAATTTTAAAAACACATATCTACCAATTCAAGAGCAGCTTCTCTCCTGCTGCCATCAGATTTTTGAATGATCCTATTATACATTAAGTTGATCTTTCTCTTCACCTTAGCTGTAACTGCAACACTTTATTCTGCACCCCCTCCTTTCCACCTCCCCTATGCACTCTATAAATGGTATGTGTTCTCTGTAAAACATGCAAGAAATAATACTTTTTTCATTGTATCCCAATAACAAATCAAATCAAAATCACTGTGCCTCATTTGCCACTGAAATGAAACAACAGAAAACTAAAATGATTTACTCATAATCCATTTTCAATTACGTAAGGTCAAAATCCTCCACATTCACAAAAACCAGCTTCAAAATATTCAGACGTTTTCTCACAGATCACAAAGATCACAAGGAAAATAAATGGAGAAAGAGTGCAGAAAGTTGCAGAACCGGGGGGGGGGGGGCATTTGTGGTTCTCATGCAAAAATCACAAAAGGCTAAACATGCAAGTTCAGCAGCTCATTATGAAGGCAAATAGAACGTTGGCCTTTATTCTGAAGGGAGTGGAGTGTAAAATTCGGGAAGCCTCGCTCAAATTGCGGGGGGTTAGGGTTATGGAAATAAGGCAGGAAAGTGGAGCTGAGGATTATCACAATAGGACAACCATGATCTCATTTGATGGCTGGATGATGGAATAGACTCAATGGGCTGAATGGCTCCTACATCTCAGAATCTAGTCCATTTTCAATCCAAGTTATATCACAAAAATGCACTTTCCAAAAACAGAAGGTTGGGAGCCCTGGACAGAGTCAGCACAAATCCTATTTGGTGAGATTGATGTCCTAGGTTTTACTTGTGGTCAGCCTTATGTTTTATGGCTATCGTTTTACTTTCATCTCTGTCGCTTTTGATATTTTATCACCCTCGTTTCAATCCATTGCCTTGGCTGAAATTCTTACACTCATTTCTCATTTCCTTTAACTGCTTTGCTCCAAATTTCATCCTTAGTATTGCTCCTATCCTGTTTCTTTGATTCATTACAGGAGAGATAACCCATGTAATGCATTTATCCAATCCTCAATAAATTCTTAGAGGCTCACGCTCACACTATATCTTTCCAGTGCCAATCAGAGTTGTCAATTGTTCTATTAAGATATTCTTGTTGGTGAATCATTATACTCCGTGTATTTCTTTTACCCTTTGGGGCATAATGGAGTGGGCAGATTTCCTTTCTCACTGATTGGTCATGCTAAATTGCCCCTTAGTGTCCAAAGATGTCCAGGTTAGATGGATTGGCTATGCTAAATTGCCCCTTAGTGTCCAAAGATGTGCAGGTTAGGGAGAATGGCCATGCTAAGTTGTCTCTTATGTCCAAAGCTGTGCAGGTTAGGTGGATTGGGCATGCTAAATTTCCCCTTCATGTCCAAAAATGTGCCAGTTAGATGGATTGGCCATGATAAGTTGCATCTTAGTGTCCAAAGATGTACAGGTTAGGTGGATTGGATTGGCCATGGTAAATGTACAGATTTACAGGGTAAAGGGGGTGGGCTAGGTAAGATGCTCTTTCAGAGAGTCGGTGTTGACTTGATGGGCCAAATTATTGCCTTCTGCATGGGAGGGATTCAACGGATTCTGTTCTATAGTACTTAACACTGCAAAAAGCCAGGAAAAATCTGTAAATGACTGGGATTGCTCTGAATTGAAGTTTAAGGTATACAAAACCAGTTCAGACCAATTCCAGTCATTTCCAAATTTTTACTAATTTTTCCTTCTGCAGAGAGGAAGGTACTGATGAAGCAACTGGGCGGTGTCATCATTTTAATTTAAGATTTTTTTTTAACTGGCGGCCGGCACAGTGGCACAGTGGTTAGTGCTGCTGCCTCACAGCACCAGGGACCTGGTTTCGATTCCTGGCTTGGGTCACTGTCTATGTGGAAACTGTGCGTTTTCCCCATGTCTGCGTTTCCTCTGGGTGCTCCAATTTCTTCTCATGTGTGTGTGTGATTGGCCATGCTAAATTGCCCCTTGATGTCCCGGGATGTGTATGCTAGAGGGATTAACAGGGGAAATATGTGGGGTTTCGGGCATAGCCTCGGGGGGGGTAATTGCTGTCGTACAGATGGACCAAATGGCCTCCATCAACACTGTAGTGTTTCTATGATTCTATAAATCCAAATCTCCGCATCTGCTGTGATGGGATTTGAAGCCAGAGTACTGGGTCTCTGGATCACTAGGTTAATGACAATATCACTACACCACTCTCCATGATGTTAAGTGAAATATGTTGGATATTCTCCAGTTCTACAAATCCAAATGTTGACCAAATGGATTATGTGATGGATAAACAGATTCAAATTTTTGAATCCAGATTCCCAGAGCACTCTGGGGCTCTGAATTACTAACCAAGTGGTAATCCCATTAACCACTGCTTTGGAATTGCTATAATCCATGGGACCAAAAGCTGGAAAGTGGGGATAGCATTGGACAATTCTTCAGAAAATGCTGGAAAATCTCAGCAGGTCTGACTGCACCAGTGAAGAGAGAAGAACATAGAACTTAGAACATAGAACATTACAGCGCAGTACAGGCCCTTCGGCCCTTGATGTTGCGCCGGCCAGTGGACCCTCTAACCTAAACTATTCCAATATCATCCATATGCCTATCCACCGAACATTTGAATGCCCCCAAAGTAGGCGAGTCCACAACTGCTGCAGGCAGGGCATTCCACGCCCTCACCACCCTCTGTGTAAAGAACCTGCCTCTGACATCCGTCCTATAACTACCACCTCTTAATTTAAAGTTATGTCCCCTCGTGTTGGTCATCACCATCCGAGGAAAAAGGCTCTCACTATCCACCCTATCCAATCCCTTGATCATCTTATACGCCTCAATTAGGTCACCGCGTAACCTTCTTCTCTCTAATGAAAATAACCTCAGGTCCCTCAGCCTTTCCTCATAAGGCCTTCCCACCATACCAGGCAACATCCTGGTAAACCTCCTCTGCACCCTTTCCAATGCTTCCACATCTTTCTTATAATGCGGCGACCAGAACTGTACGCAATACTCCAAGTGCGGCCGCACCAGAGTTTTGTACAGTTGTAACATAACCTCACGGCTCCTAAATTCAATCCCTCTACCAATAAAAGCTAACACACCGTACGCCTTCTTAACAACTTTATCAACCTGGGTGCCAACTTTCAAAGAGCTATGTCCTTGTACCCCAAGATCCCTCTGCTCGACACCAATGTAGAGAACCAATGTTTCAAGTTTCAAGGGTGGCACAGTGTTTAGCACTGCTGTTTCACAGTGACAGGCACCTGGGTTCTATTCTGGCCTCGGGTGACTGTCTGCGTGATGTTTGCACATTCTTCCCTGTGTGGGTTTCCTCCCGCACTTCAAAGATGAGAGGTTGACTGGCCGTGCTAAATTACTCCAAGGTGGGCAGGTTAGGGGGATTAGCGGGATTGAATATGTGAGGTTATGGGGATAAGACACTCTCTGGAAGAGTTGGTGCAGAAGCTTGAAGCTAGATGGGCTGAATGGTCTCATTCTCAATTGTAAGCATTGGATCCTGAGTCAGGATGAGTTTGCTCCACAGATGTTGGTCAGACCTGCTGAGAATTTTCTGTTTTTGCTTCAGATTCCAGCATCCAACTGATTAGCCATACTAAATTGACCGGATAAATGCCTGGGTTAGAGTAATAGGACCTGGGTAGGATTGTGGTCGGGTACAATAGGCCGAATGGCCTCTTCTGCACTATAGGGGTTCTATATTATTCTATATAATTGGCTTTAAATTGAGCTGGACTTGTATTTATTGGCTGTCAAATATTCCCGTGCGTGTTTTCTGTTCAACTTCCAAGAAATTTCTTTTTTTGTTGTTTTGCAGAGACGTCCCAGGAGGAGGGAGTTTGGGACGGGGAGGGTTAAAATGTCGGGCAGACCCATTCATAAGGAATCAGGGAGCTGTGAAAAATCAGGCAGAGGGATTGAGACACACACACACAAATACGACTATGTCCTGAGCAAGTGCGCTGTGTTAATAAAAGCTCAGCAAACCTGCCTCTGGGGAGCAGTGTGATGCAATTTGCAGATGGAGAAGGAGATGGGAGCACGCTTAAGATGAAAGGTGCCCTCTCCCACCCAGGGAAGCAGGGCTCCAGGAGGGGAAGGGGGCGACTGTCCCCCCTTTCTTGAAGAGGAGAGGGGTGTTGATGAGGAACGCTGGCCCAGATCTGGGAACACCCCCCACCTTTAAAAAAAAAGCAGCCACAAGAGACAGAGTTGACGTTTCGAACCTGGGGCTGACTTTATCCAGCATTTTGCTTTACTCTTGTTTGTTAGTAGAGATTGCAAAACCCTCAATTGCAGATTCTCCAGCATCCGCAGTGTTTCTGGACGGGATGTCTTGCTGAGGAGGGGGCTTTGCGAGTTATCTTAATTCATAGAGAGAGAGAGAGGAAACTGATTCCTAAGAGAATCTCAATCGAATTGTTAACATTTGCCCCCTGTCAGGGAAAGAATCTGATTCCTGAAAAAAAAGTCTTCTTAATCCAACTGTTAATTTTTGCCTGACGAAGGATCATCCAGACTGGAAACGTTGGATTTATCCTATCAAAACTGCTGAGATTTTCCAGCAATTTTCTGCTGCTGTTGTGCTAAAATTTCAGAGAGAGAGTGGAATCTGATTCCGAACAGATTGCCCCCCCCTTTCTCTTCCTTCCAGGCAGTGGGAGATGGACAGTGAGTTTCCCCAGGGTCTGCTGAGAGCTAGTGTCTCCCCAAGAGCAGCAGGGGGAAAAGTTGGGCAACTTTTCTGATTCTTGGCAGGGAGGGGTTGGGGGGGAGGGGGGGGGGAAGCAGGAGGGAGGGGATGCCAGGGTCTGGGGTGTGAGTTTGCCGCTGGAAAGATGCAGAGCTGTGCCAGGGACAGCCAGCTGGAGAACTACCGGAAAATCCGGCGCACGGAAGAGGCCAGCCCCCCTCCCTTCGCCGACCTGCCCCCGGACACGGTGGAGATGAGAGTGAAGGAGGGCAGCAAGATCAGGAACCTGATGGGCTTCGCGATGGGCAGGATGGAGCTGCAGGGGACCCGGCAGATTGTGTTCAGCGGCTCCGGGAGAGCGGTGACCAAGACCATCACCTGCGTGGAGATCATGAAGAGAAGGATCAGGGGTCTCCACCAGATCACCAAGCTGCGGTACAAGGCCCTGCAAGAGACTTGGGAGCCCCGGGAGCCCGGGCAGGGCATCCCCAACCTCACCCTGCTCAAGAATGTCCCCTCCATCTGCATCCTGCTCTCCAAGGAGCCCCTGGACCCTAATGAGGCAGGCTACCAGCCCCCAGACACTGGAGGCAACCTGTGGCTGGAGGAGGAGGAGGAGGCACCCTTGGGAGAACAGGAAGACTCTAACCCATCACCCAGGGGTGTCAAACGCACCCTGTGCTGCGGGGGTGCCGAGCTGGTGAAGAAGGTCAGCAGAGAAGACATCCAACCTCCTCCCTCGCCCGACCTATTGAACTGTCAGCAGTAACATCCTGTAAGCACAATATATCCTATATTATATATAAATATATATATAGAAATATATACATTTATAGAGTTGTTTGTAAACATTAAAATGTGGATCACAAAAAAAGCATCGCTTGTGTGTGTTGTGCTGGCTACATTTTAGCTCGGGGAGTGTGCGAACAGAACCTCTTAATAAGAACTGGAAAACTTCATTCTAACTTTGAACTCATCTTCGGGTAAAGTTGGGAGCCAGTCTCGAAGATGGAGGGGGAGGCATGTTAGCAAGAAAGGTGGGTGATCTTTATATATGTGTGTGTGTATGTTTTTGCCTCTTGTGTTTTCAAGTGTTGACATCCCATTGCCCTTTTTATCTGCACAGAAATATTCCTGGGGAATGTGAACCATCGCTCTCAGAATGGGGAACGGGTGGGAAATGTCAATACTGGGGGTCATTGGGGATGGTATTTACTTTTTTGCAATGTGTTACAGTCGCGGAGGCCAATGCCCACAATCTCAGATGTTGGGGGGGGGGTGTTGCTGGGGGGAGGGCAACATCCCACAAAAAAACTTATTGAACCCCAGATTTGATCGCCCATTGTTCTTTCTCACTCTGTGTGTATCTGGCTAAAATCCTCCTTTCTGTAAATTTTGCAACCTCAAATCAGACAGATTTTTATTTCATAGAACTCCTAGATTGATGCCACTTGAAGTAAAATCTGCCCCTTTTTAATGTGGTCTCTTTAAATAAAATTTACCTCCTTTTCTCTGTAATGTCTCTGTAAATAAAATCTGCCCCTTTTTTAATGTGATGGGGGGACAGGGTGGCACAGTGGGTAGCACTGCTGAGACACAGCAGCAGTGACCCAAGTTCAATTGGCCTCAGGTCACTGTCTGTGCGGAGTTTACACATTGTCCCCATGTCTGTGTGCGTTTCCTCTGGGTGCTCCAGTTTCCTCCCACAGTCTGAAGGTGTGCGGGTTGTTAACTGGCCATGCTAAATTGTTCCATAATGTCAGGGGTATTAGCTAAGGTAAATATGTGGGATTAGGGAGATAGGGCCTGGGTGGGATTGTGGTCAGTGCAGATTCAATGGGCTGAATGGCCTCCTTCTGCACTGTAGGGGTTTAATGAAAATCTGCTCCATTTCTCTGTGATGCCCCTTTAACAAAATTCTGCTCTCTTTTCACTGATGTCCCTTTCTCACCAACAGTTTAAAGAGGTTGCACTCCTTAAATTAGCTGCATAATTCTGGTATCCTTATATCCCACTCCTAACACCACAAGGACTGCCTGTTCAAATGATGTAAAGGAGCACAGTTCATTGAGAATTCATAGCATGTGAAAAACTGCTTGTCAAAACTACAGCGCCAAACCTTGCATCATTTACACGTTGTGTCCCATAGGGACGCTTGATTCTTGTTTTAAATGCTGTATTTCTTTTTGCGGCAAAGCCCACAGATCGATCCACAGTCACTGAAATCCAGATAGTGAGGGCACAGTGATCAGCCTCACAGCGCGAGGGACACAGGTTCGATTCCGGTCTCGGGTGACTGTCTATGTGGAGTTTGCATGTTCGCCCCGTGTCTGTATGGGTTTCCTCCAGGTGTTTTGGTTTCCTCCCACACTCCAAAGACTTGCAGCTTAGTGGATTGGCCATGCTTAATTGTCTGGGATGGAGTAGGAGGGTAAATATATCAGGTTATGGGTATAGGGACTGGGTAGGATTGTTGTTGGTGCAAGCTCGATGGAGCAAATGGCCGCCTTCTGTACTGTAAATTGAATAAACTGATCATGATTTAAGATTCTTGTGTTACAACAGAACTCTCCCGAATTAAATCTTTCGAATTAGAATGAGCTGAGTGAAATACTTCTTTCAGAGAAAGGCCCCGATTGGGATTAGCCTTTTTCTTGCGTGTGGCAAAAAGTATTGAGGATTTCCAATGAATTTGGAGTTTTTAAGCAAGGATTCTCTTCTATAATATAAAGAGCAGTGAATTAGTTTCCCCTGTGTGAGTTGGACAGGGTGTTTGAGGGAAAATTGAGGGGTTCTGGAAGGGGGAGGGCAAAGATAGGACTAAATGGGATAGCTATTTTGAAGAGCTAGCAGAAACACAATGGGCCGAATGCCCTCCGTGTGTGCTTTTCCACCTGGATTGTGTTCGGCAGGCACGTGCACTGAAGTACTTAGCAGCACAGTCAATACGCTGTTTAAACACTCAGATACCTAGGAGTGCCATGTATTGATATCAGTCAACCATGTGGACACAATGATACAATGAGTAACTGTTGTCCAGATGTGTGTAGCGCACAAGTTATATTCACAGAATAACCTGGCTTTTTATTTCCATTATTGTCATAAGCGGCACTGTGGCACAGCTGTTAGCACTGTTGCCTCACAGCTCCAGGGACCCGGGTTCGATTCCAACCTCAGGTCGCTGTCTGTGTGGAGTTTGAATGTTCTCCCTGTGTCTGTGTGAGTTTCCTCCAGATGCTCCAGTTTTCTCCCACATCCAAAGATGTGTAGGTTAGGTGAATTGACCATGGTAAATTGCCTTTTAGTGTCCCAAAATGTGCAGGCTTGGTGGATAGAGATTGGCCGTGCTAAATTAGCCTTTAATGTACAAAATATACAGATTACGTGAATTGACCATTCTAAGTTGCCCCCTGCTGTGAAAAGATGTGCAGGTTAGGTGGATTGGCCATGCTATATTGTCCCTTAGTGTCCCAGGGTGTGCAGGTTAAGGGGATTAGCCATGTTAAATTACCCTTTAGTGTCCCAAGACGTACAGGTGAGATGAATTGGCCATTCTAAATTGCCCCTCAGTGTTGCAAGGTGTGCAGGTTAGGGGGATTGGCCATGTTAAATTACTCCTTAATGTCTTGAGATACTCAGGTTAGGTGGGTTGGCCATTACCCTAGTGTCAAGGAATTAGTAGGGTAAATATATGTGGGTTTATGGAAATGGGACTTGGGTGGGATTGTGGTCAATGCAGACTTGATGGGCTGAATGGCCTTCTTCTATGGGGATTCTGTGATTCCCAAGATGTGCAGGTTTGTTGGACTGGCCATTATAAATTGCCCCTTAATGCCCCAAGATATATAGGTTAGAGGGATTAGCAGAGTTATTATATGGGGTTACAGGATAAGCCTGGGCAAGATCAGTGCAGACTTGACGGGCTGAATGGCTTCCTTCTCCACTGTAAGGACTCTATGATAAGCTCCTTCTCTCTTGTAAGATTCAGTCACTTCTAAGGGAAACATTTTCCTCTTGCTGTTGTTTGATTAACTGCAGTGTCTTAATGATTATTGTGATCTCCACAGAACTGATTTCCCAAAGCATCTCGGCTGGAAGGTATTAAGTTTGTGTGCAGCCAATGACATGGAAACAAGGCTCTTTTTGTTGCAGACACAGATGCCCCAGGGAACTGACTCCTCAAGCTGTGTGGATAGGTTCACCCTCAGTCATCTGTGAAGCCGCAATGTCCCAGGCTCCGTTGCCCATTTATAAACTCGCATCTGGGAGCTTCTCCAAGGACGCTGCACATTTGACAGCCAGCACTTACTTTTCCCCTCAATCCAACACTGCTGCCTCACAGTGTCAGGGACCCGAGTTTGACTCCCAGCTTGGGTCATTGTATGTGCGGAGTTTGCATGTTCTCCCCATGTCTGTGTGGGTTTTGTCCGGGTGCTCTGGTTTCCTCCCACAGTCCAAAGGTGTGCTGTTAGGTGCATTGGCGATGTTAAATTCTTCCTCAGTGTGCCCAAACAGGCACCAGAGTTTGTGTGATTGTGTGTGTGAGCGCGCGCGTGCGTGTGTGTGTGTGTGTGTGTGTGTGTGTGTGCGTGTGTGTGTGTGTGTGAGTGCGCGTGTGTGTGTGTGAGTGCGCGTGCGCTTGTGTGAGTGCGCGTGTGTGAGTGCGCGTGTGTGAGTGCACGTGTGAGCGAGTATGTGAGAATGTGTGTGTGTGTGACCATGTGTGTGAGCGCGTGTCTGAGCGTGTTTATGTGCGTGTGTGTGCGTTTCTGCGTGAGAGTTTGTGTGTGTGTGTATGAGAGTGTGTGTGAGAGCATGTGTGTGTGAGTGTGTGTGAAAGTGTGTATGTGTGTGAGAATATGTGAGTGAGTGTGAGTGAGTTTGAGTGTGCGGTGTATGTAGATGGGCACATGTTTGTGTGTGTGTGCACAGATGTGTGTAAATATGCATGTGTGGGATTGCATCCATAGCCATAAGAGGAAGAAGCATTAATCACATCTGCTTGGAAACATTAGAACATTTCCAGCTACCAGCTCCTGCTAACAGATGTCCTCAATGCACATGTATTATCTGTTTATTTTCTGACGAGATTGGTAAATGGCCCCAGAATTTGATGTTATGTAACTTTCTAAAATCTATGATGTGAATTATGGTAAAACGCGATTTAAAAACTTCTGATTCATGAATAAGAGATTTAGCAAACAGCAAAGCCTCCGGTTTCCCTCCACAGTCCAAAGATGTATGGGTTAGATGCAATGTGCATGTTAAATTGCCCCTTAGTGTTCCAGGGTGTGTAAATTAGAGGGATTAGCAGGGTAGATATGAGGGGTTATGGGGATAGGGCCTAGGTGGGATTATTGTTGGTGCAGGCTCAATGGACCAAATGGCCTCTTTCTGAACTGTAGGATTTCTATGATCCTAACAAATGCAGCCGTATATACTAGTTTGACTGAGGTTATATCCTTTCACTACAATAAAGGTCTAAAAATGTCCAGCCTTCTTGGAAACATAGGAATTAAGAGCAGAAATAGGCATCTCAACTCTTCGAGCCTGCTCTGCTATTCAATCAGAACATGGCTGATCGCTCCCTGGTCTCAAATCCACCTTCCCACCTGTTCTTCATATCCCTTTAACCTGTTTTTTAAAATTAAAAATTTATCTATCTCACTCTTGAAACCATTCAGTGATTCAGGTTCCACTGCGCTATGGGGCAGCGAGTTCCACAAATTCACCCGCCTCTGTGAATAGTTCCTCCCCATCTCAGTGTTAAATCTACAGCCCCTCAACTTATACTCTGTGACCTCTTGTTCGAGATTGCCCCTCAAAGGGAAACATTTGGTCTACAATCAATCCCTTTTAGTATTTTATATATCTCGATCAGATTCCCCCCTCATCCTTCTAAACTCCAGCGAGTACAAGCCCAAACTGTTTAATCTCTCCTCGTATGTCAACCCCTTTCATCCCAGGAATCAACCTGGTGAGTCTTCTCTGATCTGCCTCCAATGCTACTATATCTATCCTCAAATGAGGAGACCAAAGCTGATCACAATATTTCACATTACAAGGTTGTTGCTGAAACAATCTTGGTTTGTAGAGAGTTATTCTTGATTCTATTTCACAGTGTAGAGCAGAAACTGATAATATTAATAATATATGAACTGGTTTGTAGATCCTTTCATTGTTTTAAATCACAAAGTTTAAACAGTCTCTGTCCTCAGGGCAGTTGTGTTTACTTTAAACTGTAGAGCTGGATAATGCAAAAGACTTACACACCTCTGGGATCCATGAATGAGAGGCATGAAGCTCATATGTGCAAAGTGAGTTTGTCTTCTAATAATATATTGACCAATACCCTGAAGCATTACAGCTCTGTAACTGAGAATGGATCAATGTTTGCTTGTTTCCTATTGGAGAACCAGGGGCACTGGTGAAGAGATTTCCCTTCAGAAGATTATTTACCCGTGGATACATGCTACTGGGACTTGATGGTTTGAGTGATAAGGAGAGGCTGGATAGACTGGGACTTTTTTCCCTGGAGTGTAGGAGGCTGAAGGATGATCTTATGGAGGTCTCTACAATAATGAGACCTCTATAGATAGATCAGCTAGATTGTATATATTTTTTCCCAAAGATAGGGGAGAGCATAGGTTTAAGGTGAGAGGGAAGAGATACAAAAGTGTCCAGAGGGGCAAATTTTTCACACAAAGGGTGGTGAGTGTCTGGAACAGCCCCTGCTAGAGGTAGTAGTAGAGGCGGGTACAATTTTGTCTTTTAAAAAGCATTTAGACAGTTACATGAGTAAGTGATGTAGAGGGATATGGGTGAAATGTGGGCAATTGGGACAAATTTCATGGTTAAGGGGGCATGGACAAGTTAGGCTGAAGGGCCTGTTTCCATGCTGTAAACCTCAAAGTTTATGATTCAGTGTATGATAGCAGTTTTCTGATTTGGGCTTAAGATGCAATCCATAGCAGCTTTGTGTGACAGCTAGAGTCACTTATAATCTGAAAGGATTTAATTCACAGTACAGAAGAAGGCCATTCATCCCATCGAGTCTGCACCATCTCTCTGACACAACATCTTACCCAGGCCCAGCCCGTGACATCTCTGCCCCCCACCCTCCCAACCACCCCCTCCCCACCCTATCCCTGTAACCCCACATATTTACCTCACTGATCTCCCTCACCTGCATAACTTGGACATTAAGGGGCAATTTGGCATGGCCAATCTACCTAACCTGCACATCTTGGGACAATAAAAGGTCCACCAGGTTTATTTGATAGAACGAGCTTTCGAAGCACTGCTCATTTGTCATGTGAAGCCGCATCACTCCGAAAGCTTGTGCTATCTAATAAACCCGTTGGACTTTAATCTGATATTGCGGGACTTCCTACTGTGCCCACCCCAGTCCAATGCCAGTATCTCCACATTTTGGACATTTAGGGAGCAATTTAGCTTGGCCAATCCACCTAATCTGCACATCTTTGGACTGTGGGAGGAAACCAGAGCACCCGGAGGAAACCCATGCAGACCCAAGGAGAATGTGCAAACTCCACGCAGCAGTGACCCAAGCTGGGAATCGAACCCAGGTCCGTGGCACTGTGAGGCAGCAGTGCTTACCATTGTGCCACCGTGCTGCAGGTTGTATTATTTCAGGTTAAGAAAGATGGTAAGTATAAGATGATAATTAATGAATCCAATAAGGAATTTAGGATACACTTCATTTCCCAGAGGAGGGCCTGTGGTGCAGTCGGTAGTGTCCCTACCACTGGACCAGATGCTTTGGGTCCATGTCCAATGCCAGGAATTGTTGGTCATGGGAGGAATGTTCAATGCAGGTCAATGGTCTGATAAACAGCTCAGAAATCCTTCCACCAATCCCCTCATTATTCTCTGTGTGAGTTTGTGAGTGAGTGTGTGCGTGTGTGTGTGAGAGTGTGTGTGTGTGTGTGTGTATGAGTGAGTGTGAGTATGAGTGAGTGAGAGTGACTGTGCGAGTGAGTGTGCGAGTGAGTGTCAATGTGAGTGAGAGTGACTGTGTACGAGTCTGAGTGTGAGTGACTGTGAGTAAGTGACTGAGTGAGTATGTGCATGAGTGTATGTGAGAATGTGCGTGAGTGAATGTGAGTGTGAGTGAGAGTGATAGTTTGAGAGTGTGAGTGAGTGTGTATGTGTGTGTTTGTGAATGTGAGTGTGTGAGTGTGTGTGTGTGTAAGTGTGTGTGTGTGTGAATATGTGTGAGTGTAAGTGTGTATGTGTTTGTGTAAGTGTGAAAGAAAGGTGTGAGTGTGTGTGTGTGAGTATGTGTGTGAGTGTGAGTATGTGTCTGAGTGTAAGTGTGTGGTGTGTGTGTGTGTGTGTGTGTGTGTGAGTGAGTATGTGTGTGAGTGTGAGTATGTGTCTGAGTGTAAGTGTGTGTGTGGTGTGTGTGTGAGTGGTATGTGTCTGAGTGTAAGTTGTGTGTGAGGTGTGTGTGTGAGTGAGTATGTGTGTGAGTGGTTGTGTCTGAGTGTAAGTGTGTGTGTGAGTGTGTGTGTGTGTGTGAGTGAGTATGTGTGTGAGTGTGAGTATGTGTCTGAGTGTAAGTGTGTGTGTAAGTGTGTGTGTGTGTGAATATGTGTGTGTAAGTGTGTGTGTGTTTGTGTAAGTGTAAAAGAAAGTGTGAGTGTGTGAGTGAGTGTGTGTGTGAGTGTGTGTGTGAGTGAGTGTGTGTGAGAGTGAGTGAGTGAGTGTGTGTGTGTGAGAGTGTGAGTGTGTGAGTGTGTGGTGAGTGTGTGAGGTGAGTTATGTGTGTGTGAGGGTGTGTGTGGTGAGTGAGTGTGTGTGTGTGAGTGTGTGAGAGGTGAGTGTGTGTGTGTGTGAGTGTGTGAGTGTGTGAGCGTGTGTGAGAGTGTGAGTGTGTGAGTGAGTGTGTGTGAGTGTGTGAGTGAGTGTGTGAGCGTGTGAGTGTGTGTGAGTGTGTGAGTGAGTGTGTGAGTGTGTGAGTGAGTGTGTGTGAGTGTGTGTGTGAGTGTGTGTATAAGTGAAGTTAAGCTGAAAAGGAAACTACCCAAAGAGGGGATGAATGGGATCTTTGCTGCGATATGGATTAGCTGAGCTGAATGACAAAAATGTATTCAAATGTAAGCTCGATATAAGAACATGAGAGAGAATGGAAGCTGAGGGAACCGGTAACAGTCGGCTTGAGGGAAATATAAAAGCATTGAAATGTTGAGTTGAACAAATTATATCTTGGATGTTGACTCAAGATGTATGAAATCCTTTTCACATCCAAAATTCTCTTACAATGAATATTACTTAGTGAAAAAAGTGAACCAACCATACATATTAAAATGTTGAAAGATGAATAAAATCTAAATAGACTCCTACCAGTGACAAAATCATTGGTTTGCCAGAGGTGGTTCCCTGATGAGATGGTGAAACAAAGTTCCCTCAGTTCATTGAAATCTTTTCCATCTGCCTAATTCAAAGTGATGTGGAGATGCCAGCATTGGACAGGAGTGGGGCACAGTAAACCATACAGAGATCCCAGAATCACAGAATCAGAGAATACTAAAGTGTAGAAGGGGCCCTTTGGCCCATCGAGTCTGCATGAAATGCCCTTATCTGCCCACTTGTCAACACTTGGCCCATAGCCTTGAATGTTATGGTGTGCCAAGTGCTCATCCAGGTACTTCTTAAAGGATATGAGGCATCCCGCCTCCACCACCCTTCTAGGCAGCGCATTTCAGACCGTCACTACCCTTTGGTAAAAAAGTTTTTCCTTAAATCTCCCTTAAACGCCTTACTTTTAACTTGTGTCCCTTCATAACTGACCCTTCAACTAAGCCTCCCCCTATCCACTTTGTCCATGCCCCTCATAATCTTAATCAGGTCATTCTCTCAGCCTTCTCTGCTCCAGAGAAAACCACCCAAGCCCATCCAACTTCTCTTTGCAACTTAAAGGTTCCACCCCACAAAGCGTTCCTCTGGCTGCCCTTGGAATTCAGGAGATAAGGAAGGGAATAATACCAAGCTGCGGCTGGCTGGAGAATGTTCGCATTGCCATTGCTGATGTGACAATGTCCTTTCACAAACCACTGGGGTGAGAGCTTTCTTGGCAACGGCGAACAAGAAGCTTAAAAACCATTTCAAAGCAGCGGCAGTCATTAAGCTGCTTCTAATCCGCCTTTGCCTGTGTCAGGGATTACCGCTGCCTCTTGCCAGCCCCTGGGCTACTGATAAGAGAATTAATTATTTTGCAGTGGATGGGGGTTGGGGGTTGACTCAGGTTTGCTGGGGGTGGCCGGGAGGGATCGTTTGACACTTGTAAAAGTGGAATGAGCTCGGAGTCAGATCTGAGATAAAAACCATTCAATTGTTTGAAAGTTTCATAAACTCATAGTGAAGGTAGGGGAATAAATGCCTGATGGGATTGCTTGGGGGGTGTGGGGGGAAGGTGCAGGTGGGGTAGTTCTGCTAACTGTAATATTTAAATCACCGTCTCTGTTCGTGTTAACAAAGTTCTTCATTACCATTAACGTCAGAAGAGTATTTGGCCACAGGACACAGAGCAAGCAGCAACAAGCCAGGGAGACGCAGTGGCACAGTGTTCAGCACTGCTGCCTCCAAGCTCCAGGAACCCAGGTTCAATTCCCAGCTTTGGGATCATTGTCTGCGTGAAGTCCACACATTCTCCCCGAGCCCTGTGCTGGTTTCCTCCCACAGTCCAAAGATGTGCAGGTCAGGTTAATTGGCTGTGCTAAATTGACACTAGTATCAGGGGGATTAGCAGGGTAAATGTGTGGGGTTATGGGAATTGGGCCTGGGTGGGATTGTGGTCAGTACAGGCGCGATGGGCCGAATGGCCTCCTTCTGTAGTGCAGGGATTGTATGATTCTTAACTCCTCTTTAACACTCAGTGGGCTGAATGGCCTCCTTCTGCATTGTTGGCGTTCCATGAATAGCAATGAATGTGAACGTTCCTTTGCTGCGATCCTGGTCTCCCCATGCTCTTAATAATCGAGGCTGATGTCCCCCTGCAAATAGTATGGAGTTTGAGCAAGTATCAGGCGGGATTAGCAGGGTAGATGTGTGGGGTTGCAGGAATAGAGCCTGGATGGGATTGTGGTCAGTACAGATTCGATGGGCCGAAGGGTAGATGGATTAGCCACACTAAATTGCCCCTTAGTGAGCAGCTTAGGCGAATCAGCCATGCTAAGTTGTCCCTTAGTGTCCAAAGATGTACAGGTTAGGTGGAGTGCCATATTAAATTGCCCTTTAATGTCTCAAGGTTAGGTGGGTTAGCGGGATAAGTGCTTGGGGTTAAGGGAATGGGACGGGGATGAGTCTAAGAGTCGGTACAGACCTGATAAACCAAATGGCCTCCTTCTGCACTGCAGGATTCTGTGTACTAACTTGCTCACAGACCAAATTCCATCTTCAGATATTAAGGGACAATTTATTATTGCCAATCTACCTAACTGCACACCTTTGGATACTAAGGGGCAATTTAGCATGACCAATCCCCAACCTGCATTTCTTTGGACACCAAGGGAGAATTTATCATAATCAATCCATCTAACTTGTCTATCTTTGGACACTAAGGGACAATTTAACATGGCCAATCCACCTAACCTGCACTTCTTTGGAATATGGAAGGAAACCCACACAGACAGTGACCTGAAGCCGGAATCGATTCCAGCTTTCTGGAGTTGTGAAGCAGCAGTGCTAACCACTGTGCTACTGTTGCATGTTTGATACAGTGAAAAGGATGGATGGTGCACAGGCCTTCTCTGATTCCCTTCCTCAGATATAATTTCTCACTCGTAAACAGTTAACAGCAACATAAAATGAATCACTGCCCCCTTACCCCCTTAGACCACCCGCAGCTCAGCAGTAAGAATGCATTTTAACCTTCAGGGCCAGATTGGGGAGGTGGTGGGGCAATGATATTATCGCTGGGCTAGCAATCCAGAAACCCAAGGTCATTCTCGGGGGACCCAGGTTCGAATCCAGCCGCAGCAGATAGTGGAATTTGAATTCACAAAAAAAAAATCTGGAATTAAGGATCTGGTGATGACCATGAAACCATTGTCGATTGTTGGAAAAACCCCATCTGGTTCACTAATGCCCTTCAGGGAAGCAAATCTACCATTCTTACCCGTCTGGCCTCAATGTGGTTGCCTCTAAACTGCCCTCCAAAATGGCCTAACAGAGGACAGATAATAAACGCTAGTGACGCCCACATTTTTGATTTAATTTATTATTGTCACATGTATCGGTACAGGGTGAAAAGTATTGTTTCTTATGCGCTACACAGACAAAGCATACCATTCATAGAGAAAGAAAGGAGAGATTGCAGAATGCAGTGTTACAGTCATAGCTAGGATGTAGAGAAAGATCAACTCAATGCGAGGTAGGTCCATTCAAATGTCTGCTAAACAGCAGGGAAGAAGCTGCTGTTCAGTTGGTTGATACGTGTTCGCAGACTTTGATGTTTTTTGCCGATGGAAGAAGGAGGAAGAGAGTGTGTCTGGGGTGCATGGTGTTCTTGGTTCTGCTGGCTGCTTTTCCCAGCAGCCGGAAGTGAAGACAGAGTCCATGGGTAGGAGGTTGGTTTGTGTGATTGAAAGAATATTAAAAAAATTCAGGCGACAGTACGATATATTAATCGTGAATTTTGCTCACCTTCCAGCCTCCCATCCATTGACTCTGTCTCCACTTCCCACTGCCTCAGCAAAGCAGCCAGTATAATCAAGGACCCCATGCACCCCGGACATTCTCTCTTCCACCTTTTTCCATCAGGAAACAAAACTCTGAGGTCATGTACCAACCGACTCAAGAACAGCCTCTCCCCTGCTGCCATCAGATTTTTGAATGGACCTACTTCGCGTTAAGTTGATCTTTCTCTGCATCCTAGCTACGACTGTAACCCCGTGTCTGCATGGGTTTCCTCTGACAGTCCGAAAGACGTGCTGTTAAGTGTACCCGAACAGGCAATGGAGTGCAACGACTGCGGGGATTTCACAATAACTTCACTGCAATGTTAATGTAAGCCTTACTTGTGACCAATAAATAAACTTTTAAATTGAACTAAACTAAATTGATTCGATTTTCCGCAGGGCAAAGAAAAAGATAACCCTCCCACCAGCCCCCTGAGAGAGGGACATGAGCCAAGGTGGCCTCTCCTGATCTGTAACACGGATGTTTGCATCTTCTGCTCGGGAGGCTGTGAGTGGAGTGGGGTAAGGAGTCCGTACTCTGCCCCCTGTGATCATGTGAAGATCAGTGCCAATCATTGCCTGCTGTTTGTGTGAGATGCAAGTGTGGACACAGTGCTGAGAAATCCCTTGACTTAGTCATGGTAATGATATAATCACAGCTCCCTTTAATCTGATTCAGAAGGATGACTGCAGTGCAGTGTCAGAGAGCCTCACCCAAGTGCATCATTGTAATGCATTCACATGAAATGCTTCCCCTCACCCCTGCCAAACCCCTACCCACTCCATCCATCATTTACAAATATTGTGGTCACAATTGCTCCCCACTCAGGGTGAAAAACATGTCTTGGCCAAATGGGTCCCACGAGCATTCGTATTAAAAGGAGGAATCAAATTGCAGATGGCATTACACATTCCATTTTAATTTTGTCTCACAGGACAAATTTAAATCTGCTCCCAACCCTCTGCCATTAGATTTCCTGATGCTGCAAATTTAAAAATGATAAATTTAGACTCGATTTAATTTAGTGGTGGGCAACAAAATGACTGGTTCTCGAATTAACCTGCTTTAGTTCGAGAGACAAAGAACCAGCCAGCAATGACTCAGATTCACAAATAAATGTCAAAGTTTATTTGAATAAGAGAGAAAAAGAACATAAATGTGCTTATTGAGAGTACACAACAGACTTTGTGTTGCCTCTCGTGCCCCCTCCCTATCTGCCACTCAGACCCACTTATAAAAGCCCACGGTGCTTTTTTTGTTTGTGGACAATTAAACATCTCACTGGAGGGAGAGGCTCCACAAATAAAAGAGAGCAAAGAGCAATGAAAATTACAGCACAGGGACAGGCCCTTCCACCCTCCAAGCCTGCACCAACCAGAGTCCAGAGGAGGTTCACAAGAACGATCTCTGGAGTGAAGAGCTTGTCGTATGAGGAATGGTTGAAGACTCTGTGGAGTTCAGAAGGATGAAGGGGGGATCTCATTGAAACTTACAGAATACTGAAAAGCCTGGGTAGAGTGAACTTGGGGAAAATGTCTCCATTAGTCGGATACACTGGGATCCGGGGGCACAGCCTCAGAGTAAAGGGACGACCCTTTAGAACCGAGATGAGGAGGAATTTCTTCAGACAGAGGGCGGTGAATCTGTAGAATTCATTGCCACAGAAGGTTACAGAGGCCAGGTCACTGAGTATATTTAAGACAGATGTAGGTAAGTTCTTGCTAATGTTTAAGTCTAGGTGACCCTTCATCAGACTCTGACAAAGGGTCATCTAGATTTGAAACGTTGGCTCTATTCTCACCCCTCAGATACTGTCAGGCCTACTGAGATTTTGCAGTATTTTCTGCTTTTGTTTCAGATTCCAGTATCTGTAGTATTTTGCTTTTATCTTACATAGATCCTTGATTGGTAAGGGGATCAAAAGTTATGGGGAAAAACGGGGGAATGGGATTGAAAAACTTACCAGCTATGATTGAATGGTGGTGCAGGCTCGATGGGCTGAGTGGTCTCATTCTGCTCCTATATCTTATGGTCTATTGTGCATTTTCCTTCACTTGCTTTACACAAACAAAACGGTTCCCGAAAACTTATTTTATTCTAGCATCACCTTACCTTGATGCAAAGATGCTGTTAATAATTGGTCAATAAGGGTTAGTTCCATCACAAGAGGAAAATGGACCCTTTTGCTTGCCCTTTGACAGATGGAATCTTCTTCTATACAGCTGAGTCCATTAAAAATGAGGAGGAGATGCTGGGGTTGGAGTGGGGTGGGCAGAATAAGAAATCTCACAACAATAGGTTAAAATCCAATAGGTTTATTTAGAATCACGAGCTTTCGGAGTGCCACCCCTTCATCAGGTGAGTGCAGAGGTAGGTTTCACAAACATAGCACATATAAAGATAGAGGCACAATGGCAAGATAATAGTCTTAATTCCCCATTAAAAATAACACACAAAAAAATCTGCTGCTAAATGCCACATAAACAAACATTGTGGAGCGTTTTGTAACTCCCATTGCGAGATCATAATGAAAATAAATAGGGTGCTTTTTCTGGTGAAGGTTATTTAAATGTTGTGCAGGATTTCTATTTTGGAGACATTTTACTTCATTTAACACCATTATTTATTAAATGAATACTGATGGATTACAAAGAAATTACCCAAGGATAGTTTTATAAATCACAAATGTATCAGGCATTTGCACAACACGAACATTTTGATTCGAGCTTCACTTATTCTCATTTGCAGAGAATTGCAGAGAATTTATAAAAATAAGTCATTCAGCCCATCTGGTCTATGCCAGTGTTTATGCTCCACTTGTTCCCAACCCTTTTATCTAACCATATCAATGTAAGCAGCACGGTGGCAAAGTGGTTAGCACTGCTGTCTCACAGTGCCAGAGACCCGGGTTCGATTCCAGACTCGGGTCACTATCTGTGTAGAGTTTGTACATTCTCCCGGTGTCTGCGTGGCAACAAGAACATTACGTACATCTCAAGAGGTCTCACAATACCAGGTTAAAGTCCAACAGGTTTATTTGAGGTCACGAGCTTTCAGAGCACTGCTCCTTCATCAGATGAATGATGAAGATTGGGATGTTCACAGCACGAAGTCTCACAACATCAGGTTAAATCCAACAGGTTTATTTGAAGTTACGAGCTTTCAGAGCATTGCTCCTTCATCAGGTGAGTGATGAAGCTTGGGATGTTCACACTATGAAGTCTCACAACATCAGGTTAAATCCAACAGGTTTATTTGGAATCATGAGCTTTCAGAGCATTGTTCCTTCATCAAGTGAGTGTACTTTATTTGATTTATTATTGTCACAACTATTAACCAAATGTAAAAAGTATTGCTTCTTGTGCGCTGTGCAAACAGAGAAGGAAAGGAGAGGGTGCAAAATGTAGTATTATAGTCATAGCCAGGATGTCGAGAAAGATCAACTTAGTGCAAGATAGGTCCATTCAAAAGTCTGACAGCAGCAGAGAAGAAGCTGCTCTTGAGTTGGTTGGCACGTGATGTCAGATCTTTGTATCTTTTTCCCCGACGGAAGAAGGTGGAAAAGAGAATTATTTTCTGCATCCGGAAACGTTAGCTCTATTCTCCCCTCACAGATGTAGTCAGACCTGCTGAGACTTTCCAGCATTTTTCGTGTTTTGGTACATATATTTTGCCAAAGCAACTCAGATACATGTGACAAGAACGGACGAATACATCCTTTATTACAAACAACAACTGCATTCCAAAAGTACTCTGTTGGCTTTAAAATAATTTGTGATGCATTGAAGCCATGAAAGGTGCCACAGAAAAGCACGTATACCTTTCTGTAGGCCTTGTGACTCCATGGTCAATTTCTTCTTGATTTGATATATTATTGTCACATGTATTGGGATACAGTGAGAAGTATTACTTCTTGTGCATCATACAGTCAAAGCATACAGTTCATAGAGTACACAGGGGAGAAGAAAAGAAGAGGGTGCTGAACTTAGTTAAAGTGAAAGTTTATTTATTAGTCAGCTTACATTAACACTGCAATGAAAGTATTGTGAAAATATAGTGTTGCAGTCATAGCTAGGGTGTAGAGAAAGATCAGCTTAATAAAAGATAAGTCCACTCGAAGCAGGCAGCAGGGAAGAAGCTGTTCTTGAGTTGGTTGATACAAGATTCTTTCTCCCAACAGAAGAAGGTGGAAGATTGAACGCAGGACGCATGAGGTTTTTGATTGTTCTGGCTGCTTTCTCAAGGCTGTGGGAAGTGTAGACAGAGTCAATGGATAGGAGATTGGTTTGCGTGATGGACTGGGTTTCATTCATGACACTTTTTAGTTTCTTGCTGTCTTGGTCAGAGCAGGAGCCGTACCAAGCTGTGATTGAACCAGAAAGAATGCTTTCTGTGATGCACCTGGTGAGAGTCGTAGCAGACATACCAAATGTCCTTAGCCTCCTGAGAAAGTAGAGGCATTGGTGGGCTTTGTTAACTACTGAGTCTGCATGGAGGGGCCAGAACAGGTTTTTGATGTACTGGGCACCTAAAACCTTGAAGCTGTCAACCATTTCTACTTTATCTCCATTGATGTAGACAGGAGCACTGCTCTTCTCTGTACAGCGTGTGTCTATCTTGTGTGCGTTCAATAGAAGAGTTGAATTGGCGGTTAGAAAAACAAATGCAATGTTAGCATTCATTTCAAAAGGACTCGAATACAAGAGCAGGAATGTCCTGCTGAGGTTGTAGGAGGCTCTGGTCAGACCACATTTGGAGTATTGTGAGAAGTTTTGGGCCCGATATCTAAGGAAGGATGTGCCAGTCTTGGAGAGGGTTCATGAGAACGATCCTGGGAATGAAAATCTTGACATGTGAGGAGTTTTTGACAACAATGGGGGCCAGAATTTTCTAGCCATCCTCGCCCAAATCCCATGCAAGGTCAACGGACCTTTATATGGTCCGCATCCCGCCCACTACGATTCTTGTGGCAGACAGAATGGGAAATCCCCCCTTTCCTCCACATCTGAACTCGGTGGAGTTTGGAAGACTGAAGAGAGAAATCTCATTGAAACTTACAAAATACTGAGTGGGCATGGGGAAGATCATAGAATCGCTACAGTGTAGAAGGAGGCCATTCGGCCCATTGAGTCTGCACTGACACCAATACTACCCAGGTCCTATCCCTGCTTAGCCATCCTGTTAATTTCTATAACCTATCACATCCTGGGACAGAAGGGTTTAATTTAGCATATCCAATCAACCTAACCTGCACTTCTTTGAACTGTAGAACATAGAACACTACAGCACAAACAGGCCCTTCGGCCCACAAGTTGTGCCGATATATCTATACTTACCAGACCATAGAACTATCTGTAACTCCCAATCCCATTAAATCCCATGTACTCATCCAGAAGTCTCTTAAAAGGCCCCAGCAAGTTCACCTCTACCACCACTGACGGCAACCAATTCCATTCACTCACCACCCTCTGAGTGAAAGACTTACCTCTAACATCTCCTCTGTACTTGCCCCCCAGCACCTTAAACCTGTATCCTCTCGTAGCGACCATTTCAGCCCTGGGAAATAGCCTGCGAGATTCCACTCTGTCTATTCCTCTCAACATCTTATAAACCTCTATCAGGTCACCTCTCAACCTTCGTCTCTCCAGGGAGAAGAGACCTAGTTCCCTCAACCTATCTTCATAAAGCATGCCCCCCAATCCAGGCAACATCCTTGTAAATCTCCCCTGCACCCTCTCAATAACTTCCACATCCTTCCTGTAGTGAGGCGACCAGAACTGCACACAATACCCCAAGTGGGGTCTGACAAGGGTCTTATAAAGTCGCAGCATTACCTCCCGACTCTTAAACTCAATCCCTCTATTAATGAAGGCCAGCACACCAAATACCTTCTTGACCACATCCTCCAGTTGCAGGGCAGATTTAAGAGACCTATGGACCCGGACCCCAAGATCTTTCTGCTCCTCAACACTCCACAAGCACCCGGAGGAAACTCTTGAAGACATGGGGAGAATGTGCAGACTCTGCCTGGACAGTGACCCAATCTGGGAATTGAACCCGGGTCCCTGGAGCGGTGAGGCAGCAGTGCTAACCACTGTGCTGTCATGCTGCTATATAAGATGTACGCATTACTTGAAGAGATTGGGATCTGAGGGCACAGCCTCAGAGTAAAGGGATGACCCTTTAAACTGAGATGAGGAGGAATTTCTTCAGTCAGAGGGTGGTGAATCTGTGGAATTCATTGCAGCAGAAGGCTGTGGAGGTCATTGAGTCACTATTTAAGACAGAGATAGATAGATCCTTGATTGATAAGGGGATCAAAGATTAGGGGGAAAAACACAGGAGAACGGAGTTGAGAAACAGCCATGATCGAACAGTGGAGTATACTTGATGGGCCAAATGGCATCATTCTGCTTCTATATTTTCTGGTCTTAAGGTAGGCAGGATAGAGAGAGGCTGTAGGAGATGCTGCATTAATTGGGGTCAGGGAGACATTTCCACTTGAATGGTTGGTACTGACAGGAGCCAGGCTGCACGCTCAGTATTTAATCTTGGAATGGTGCGTCGAAGCTAAGGGATTTTTTTTTGCTGCCCCACGGGCGAGGTTTTGATTCAGCTGGAATGGAAATACAAACAGGGTCAGAAAGCAAGCTGCTCCATTGTGTGATGTTTGATAATGGACTCAGCTGCCGCAGGCTTCAGTGAAGTGCTGAGTTTGCTTCAAACTGTACACATTTGCAAAGCATGCCACAACCTTGGCAGCAAAAATATCTGGGGGCATCAGGTGCCTCTTTTGTGCATTCACATTCGGTGCAATTATACACCCTGTATGTGCTACGATGTGGTATGATTTGATTTGATTTGATTTATTATTGTCGCATGTATCAGCGTG
This sequence comes from Sphyrna mokarran, assembly GCA_024679065.1. NCBI lineage: Eukaryota > Metazoa > Chordata > Chondrichthyes > Carcharhiniformes > Carcharhinidae > Sphyrna > Sphyrna mokarran. Next base: position 8,625,292 of record JAGIQG010000033.1, read on the forward strand.
CAACGAAAAGTATTGTTTCTTGCACGTTATGTGTAGACAAAATGTACTGTTCGTAGGGTACATAGGGGAGAAGGAAAGGAGAGAGTGCAGAATGTAGTGTTATAGTCATAGTTACGGTGTAGCAAAAAATCAACTTAATATCAGGAAACTGGCGCATCCAGAGAAGATGCACAGGGCAGAAATAGGAGCATGTGCAAATTCCACACAGGTCCCTTCAAAGTCTGACGCAGCAGGGAAGAATTTGTTCTTGAGTCAGTTGTACATGACCTTAGACTTTTGTATCCTTTCCTGATGGAAGAGAGAATGTCAGGGATGCATGGGGTCCTTAATTATGTTGGCTGCTTTTCCCGAGGCAGCGGGAAGTGTTGACTGAGTCAATGGATGAGAAGCTGGTTTGCCTGATGGATTGGGCTACATTCACAATTCTTCGTAGTTTCTTTTTTAATGCTTATTGTCACAAGTAGACTTACATTAACACTGCAATGAAGTTGTTGTGAAAATCTCCTGGTCGCCACACTCCGACACCTGTTGGGGTACACTAAAGGAGAATTTAGCATGGCCAATGCACCAAACCAGCACATCTTTTGGACTGTGGGAGGAAACCAGAGCACCTGGAGGAAACCCATGCAGTCACAGGGAGAACATGCAAATTCCACATATCAGTGACCCAAACCAGGAATTGGACCCGGGTCCCTGATGCTGTGAGACAGCAGTGCTAACCATGTGTCACCATACCACGCATACTTGATCAGAATAGGAGCCATACCAAGCTGTGACACATCTGGAAAGGATGCTTTCTCCGCTGTATGAACTACATTGGACTTTGTAAGAAGAATCCCCAGATGTAGAAACTAGAAGCCAGAATAGACCATTTGGCCTTTTGAGCCTGCTACGCCATTCATTATGATCATGGCTAATTGTTAATTTCAATATCCTGATCATCTGAACTGAAATTAGCTTGTATTGGCTGGTACCTGAGTCTGCTTCCACAACTGAACCTAAATTGAAAAGGAAGAAAAGCACCTTTTATATCCTTCAAATCACTGTCAGTCCTGCACCTACTATCAAATCCCTCCATTAAATTAGATATAAATTCACTGAACATTTATACAATAGCATCCCAGGCAGGTATGTGTGCCAGAACTCCAACTATTCTCATTGTACATTCATGATTTGGAAGAGGGAATTCCATACTCTAAATGTGCGGATAATACAAAGTTGGTTGGGAGGGTGAGCTGTGAGGAGGATACAGAGATGCTTCAGTGTGATCTGGTCAGGTTGAGTTGAGTAGGCATAGGCCTGGCAAATACAGCATATACTGTGGACAAATATGAGGTTATCCATTTGGGTAGCAACAATAGAAAAGCAGATTATTATTTGAATGGGTGTAAATTGAGAGAGGTGGATACTCAGCGAGAACTTGGTGTCCCTATGCATTAGTCACTGAAAAGAGGCACAGAGGTACAGCAAAAGAGAAAATGCTGGAAAATCTCAGCAGGTCTGGCAGCATCTGTAAGGAGAGAAAAGAGCTGATGTTTCGAGTCCAGATTATCCCTTGAAAAAGTTGAGCTGAGCAAAAGGGACGGAATTGTTACAGGATGTAGGGTTTGAAGAGGTGTAGAACAGATAGCTGCGGGAATCAGTGAGTTTGCAGTGATATTGGTAGTCTATTGCTGGAAATGGAGACAGAAGGGTAAAGGAAGGGAAGTATCTGAGGTGGATCAGGTAAAGGTGATAGAGGGGTAGAGACTGGAAGTGAAGTACAAAGGTACAGCAGAATGTATGATACATTGACCTTCATAGCGAGATGATTTGAGTAGAGGAATAGAGATATTTTACTTCAATTCTTTATGGCATTGGTGAGGGCCACACCTGGAGTGTTGTGTTCAGTTTTGGCACCTTTATCTGAGGAAGAATATTCTTGCTATCGAGGGAATACAGCACAGGTTTACCAGGCTGATCCCTGGGATGGCAGGGCTATCATATGAGGAGAGACTAAATTCATTTGGAATACATTCATTGGAGTTTAGAAGAATGAGAAGGGATCTCATAAAATTCTAACAGGATTAGACAAGGTGGATTCAGAAAGAATGTTCCCGATGGTGGGGGAGTCCAGAACTAGGGATTCATAGTTTGAGAATAAGAAGTAAACCTTTTAGAACTGAGATGAGAAGAAATTCACTCTCTTCACCCAGAGAGTGATGAATATGTGGAATTCACTTCCACAGAAAGTACTTGAGGCCAAAATATTGTGTGATTTTAAGAAGAAATTAGATATAGCTCTTGCGGTTGAAAGAATGTAGGGATATGGAAGGAAGGGGAGATCGGGATATTGAATTTGATGATCCACCATGATCATAATGAATGGCAGAGTGGGCTCAAAGGGCTGAATGGCCTCCTTCTGCTTCTAGTTTCTATGCTTCTGGAAGTAATTCTCCTGCTTTTCTTTAAATAAAAGTGCCATGAGATCTTTTGCCCAGAGCTGAGGCGGTAGACAGGGGCCTCAATTTAACCTTTCATCCAGAAGATGGCATCTTGAGACTGTGCCGTCAACAATCCCACCCAGGTCCTATCACTGTAACCCACCTACTTACTCTGCTAGTTGTCCTGACATTAAGGGATAATTTAGCATAGCCAATCAACCTAACCTGCACATTTTTGGAGTCTGGGAGGAAACCAGAGCAGCGCCAGGGACCCAGGTTTGATTCCTGGCTTGATCACTGTCTATATGGAGTCTGCACATTTTCCCCATGTCTGCGTGGGTTTCCTCCGGGTGCTCCGGTTTCCTCCCACGGTCCAAAGATGCGCAGGTTAGATGTATTGACCATGCTAAATTGCCTTTCATTGTCCAAAGATATGCAGATTAGGTGGATTGGTCATGCTAAATTGCCTTTTATTGTCCAAAGATGCGCAGATTAGATGGATTGGTTATGCTAAAAATGCACTTCAGTGTCCAAAGGTGTGCAAGTTAAGTGAATTGGCCATGCTAAATTTGGCAACACGGTGGCACGATGGTTAGCATTGCTGCCTCACAGCATCAGGGATCCAGGTTCGATTCCTGGCTTGGAACACTGTCAGTGCAGAGTTTGTACGTTCTCCCCATGTCTGCATGAGTTTCCTCCGGGTGCTCCAGTTTCCTCCCACAGTCTGAAAGGCAAGCTAGTTAGGTACACTGGCTGTGCTAAATTCTCCCTCAGTGTATCCAAACAGGAGCAAGGAGACTAGGAGATTATCACAGTAACATCAATGCAGTGTTAATGTAAGGCTACTCGTGACACTAATAAATAAACTTCAAAACTTTCTTTTAGGAGAGAGCCCTTACACAGCCACTGCAAACCATGGGCTCACTGCACATCTGGGGCTTGGTTGAAAGGGAGAGAGAGCTTGACTCTGGATTTAAGCATGCTGTGCATGATCTGGGACTGGTTAATGCTGACAATGGGCGTCTGAGATGGAAGGTGTCCTGTCCCCAGGGATTAGCACCGCTCGCATGAATGGGCAGAATATTCAGGAACACACTGCAAGGTAGAATGATCACTGCAGAGGTCACTAATAAATATTCTTTCCATTTCTCTGCAGTGTTTCAACAGTGTTTCAAGCTTCGGGAGCTGGAGAAGTGGTCATGGGAGAGAGGAATAATCATTCTTCAGGCTCAGAGAGAAAATAAATTCTATTAAATTTAGGAATTATTCATTCAGAAACTCTGTACAGTCGAATACAAAGATAGATGAAAGGTTGAAATTTACTAACAATCAAGTAGAATTTCCTGTTGTTATCATCAGTGCAGTTACAATCAAGGATATGATGGAACTGCCTTGGAACCTCATGACAAAGCACTAATTCTCGTAGACTCACTGTGTCTCCAACAATCTGCAAGCAGCACTTATTTTGCAGAATGCTTTTTTTTAACAGAAGTAGGACTAAGGATTACTGATTATCCTCCTTGCGTTAAACAGTAGCTCACGGTATGTTACTTAATCTCACTGCAGTCAAGAGTTTAAACTCTGCATGCCACGTTTTTCTTAACAGATGTCAGTGGCTAATCTGTGCATTTACAATTGAATACCGTTCTGTATGTGTGTGTGTTACCTCGAAATGCTGAAACAGCCATCCGTGAACCTGTAGCGGAAAAGGAGAAAGCATCTGCACTGGGTAAATTAGCATTCAGAATACATTATTTGGCTGGAAAATTACAATTTTTTTCCCCCCGTTCTCCAAACTTTGAACTCTGCCAAAGTGAATTTAATTTGTTTAGAGTTCCAGAAAGCCTTTGATAATATGCTGCATAGCAGACTGTTAAGTAAGTTAAGTGCCCGTGGTGTTAAGGGAAAGATCCTGGAATAGATAAAGCAGAAGGGATAAAGGTGTCTTTCTCAGGATGACTAGTGCTGTGCCTCGGGGGTTGGTGCTGGACCATAACTTTTCACAATATATATTAATAATTTGGAAAAAGGAATTGAAGGTGCTGCCTTGCTAAGTTTGCAGATGATACAAAGATATGTAAAGGGACAGGTAGTGTTGAGGAAGATGGTGGGGGGGGAGCTGCAGAAGGACTTGGGCAGGCTAGGAGAGTGGGCAAAGAAATGGCAGATGGAATACAATGTGGAAAAGTGTGAGGTTACGCACTTTGAAAGGAGGAATGGAGGCATAGATTATTTTCTAACTGGGAAAATGCTCAGAAAATCAGAAACACAAAAGGACCAGTGAATTATTGTTCAAGGTTCTCTCACGGTTAACGTGCAAGTTCAGTTAGCAGTTAGGAAGGTAAATGCAATGTTGGCATTCATGTCAAGTGGACCAGAATACAAGAGCAGGGATATTCTTCTGTGGCTCTTGTCAGACCCCATTTGGAGTATTGTGAGCTGTTTTGGGGCCCCATATCTAAGGAAAAGTGTGCTGGCCTTGGAAAGGGTCCAAAGGAAATTCACAAGAATGAGGATCCCTGGAGTGAAGAGCATGTCAACTGAGGAATGATTGAAGACTCTGGGTCTGTACTCATTGGAGGTTAGAAGGATGAGGGGAGGGGATCTTATTGAAACTTATAGGATACTGTGAGGCTTGGATAGACTGGATGTGGAAAGCATGTTTCCACTTGTAGGAAAAACTAGAACCAGAGGGTATGACCTCAGGCTAAAGGGACGATCCTTTAAAACAGAGATGAAGAGGAATTTCTTCAGCCAGAGAGCAGCGAATCTTTGGAACTCTTTGCCGCAGAAGGCTGTGGAAGCCATGTTATTGAGTGTTTTCAAAACAGAGATGGATAGATTCTTGATTAATAAGGAGACAAGAGGTTATGGGGAAAAGGCAGGAAAATGGGGGTGAGAAAAACATCAGCCATGATTGAATAGCAGAGCAGACTCGATGGGCCGAGTGGCCTAATTTTGTTCCTATGTCTTATAGTCTTATAGAATTATAGAATCCTTATAGTGCAGAAGGATGCTATTCAGCTAATCGAGTCTGGCCCTATCCCCATAATCCCATGATTTGAGCTTTGACAAAGGGTCACCTGGATTCAAAATGTCAGCTTTTTCCTCTCCTTACAGATGCTGCCGGACCTGCTGAGATTTTCCAGCAAATTTCTCTTTTGACCTCATGCACTTATCCTAGCTAATTCCCTTGACATTAAGGGGAAATTTAACGTGGCCAAGCCATCTAGCCCGCACATCTTTGGAGTATGCGAGGAAACTGGAGCAACTGGAGGAAACCCACGCAGACACAGGGAGGATGTGTAAACTCCACACAGACAGTGACTCGAGCTAGGAACCGAACTTGGGTCCCTGGCGTTGTGAGGCTGTAGTATTAACCATTGTGCACATACATTTTGATTTTTTGTATCATTTTTTGCATTCATGTAAATATATGCATGACACCTTATCTTTAAAGTTTTAAAATTTACATGTTAGTGTCACATTAACATTGCAATGAAGTTATTGTGAAAATCCTCCAGTGGCCACACTACAGCGCCTGTTTGGGAACACTGTCTGAACTCCGCATAGACAGTGACCCAGGTCCCTGGCACTGTGAGGCAGCAGTGCTAACCCACTGTGGCACCGTGCTGAAGGGATTCTATAATTCTGTAAATGACTGTAGTACAGACAGCACGAAGGAGGCAGGGAGAGTGTGAAAACGGAGAGAGGTAATGAATAATGTAGCAAATTATATTCAAAGAGTAAGCAAACTAAGAAAGTTCAGCGTAGCAAGCAGAGGCTATTATTTGCACCTGGGATGAGTGTCTGCTGTGGCTCAGTTGGTAATGCTCTGAGTGACAAGGTACTGGGTTCAAGTTCCATTCCAGATCTTGAAATCAAGGTTAACAATGTAGTACTGAGGGAATGGGATGCTAAACCTCAGTTGATATCAAAGATTTGACGCTGCTTTTCCAAAGTGTTATCATTGATACTGGATACAGGTCCCACTGCTCCAGCAAAGCAGCCAGCATAATTAAGGACCCTGCACATTCTCTTTTCCACCTTCTTCCATCAAGAAAAAGATACAAAATTCTGAGGTCATGTACCAACCGACTCAAGAACAGCTTCTTCCCTGCTGCTGTCAGACTTTTGAATGGACCTACCTCACACTAAGTTAATCTTTCTCTACACCCTAGCTATGACTCTAACACTACATGCTGCACTCTCCTGTTTCCTTCCTTATGAATGGTATGCTTCGACTGTAGCGCGCAAGAAACTATATTTTCCCCTGCATGCAAATACATGTGACAATAATAAATCAAATCAAGTCAAATCACTGGCGTTATGGCCAATATTTACCTCTCAATCAAGCTCACAAAGAAACAGGTTATCTGGTCACTATCACACTGCTGGCTAAGATTGCTGCGTGCAAATTGTTTGCCAAGTTACCTACATTATAACAATGACTGTGCTTTGTTAGCTTCTTAAAAATTCTTTCAAGATGCGAGCAAGGCCACACCTGTCCCCCCATTCTAATCTCCATTTTGTAGCCACCCTTCATTGCTTGTGAATCGATTGGTTTGCTAGGCTATTTAAGATTCAACCACATTGCTCTGTCTCTGGAGTCACACGTAGGCCATTCCAGCTAAGGATGGCAGATTTTCTTCTCTCAAAGTCATCACGGAAATGGTTGCATGGTCACCATTACTGAGATCAGCTTTTCAATTGCAGATTTATTCATCTCTTTATTTATTATTCATTCGTGGGACATGGCTGTCACTGGCTGGCCAGCATTTATTGCCCATCCCTAGTTGCCCTTGGAGGGCAGTTGAGAGTCAACCACATTGCTGCGGCTCTGGAGTCACAAGTAGGCCAGGCCAGGTAAGGATGGCAGATTTCCTTCCCTAAAGGCCATTAGTGAACCAGATGGGTTTTTCCAACAATGGTTTCATGGTCATAAGTAGATTCTTAGTTCCAGATATTTTTTATTGCATTCAAACTCTACTTGGCGGGATTTGAACCTGGGTCCCCTGAACATTGGCATTATTAATCCAATTTAAATTTCATCCATTGCTATGGTGAGATTTGAACCCTTGTCCCCAGGACATTAGCCTGGGCTTCTTGATCAATGAGATTCCTTCATTGCATCATTCCCCAGGGAAATGCCTTGACCAGTCGGAGTTGACCTGCCAGATTTGACCTTGACAGAAGCTGGGCAGTTAACTCTCCACATTGCATTCTCCACAGCAATGCCTCCAGCATTCAAAGACTAGTTGCTGACCAATCAGCACTTTCTTCTAGTGCGGTATGAATGATTGTTCCGCTGTCACTATTGGTAATTTCTTGTGAGCAATTCTGATGAGTGCAAGATGAAAAACTTTGACAGCATGGATTTTTTTTTCACCAATGCAAAAGAGGCTTTGTGTTTCAAAACTGAGATTGAAAGATCTTGGTTTCACAATGGTATTTGAGATCTGGTTGATTGGTGGAACAGCTTCAAAGGGCTGAATGGCCTCATATTCCTTTGTTTAAGGCATAACTAACAATTTGGTCTACTATGAGAATCTGTGCTCTGAAGAAATGACATCAAATGGTTCTAATTCCATGCTTTGAACTTCTATGCATTTTAAATTAGCCTTATACATACCAGCCAAATGAATGCAGTCACTTTAATATGTTATCTCCATATATTTACCAGTGTGTTGGCAGTAGTAAGTCTATATTTGCACTCTCTGAGATTAAACTGGAATTAGGAATTGGCATCCGTCCATCTGTATAACCTTGGACTATAGTTCAGTGTTAGACATTTCCGCATGGACAGATTGAAATTGGACCTTATGATATTTAGAAACACATTGCTGTGCTCAAATAAAATTCCTTCATCCATTAACTAAACAAATACATAATAAGGCACTATAACATCAATGGGTCACTTTTCCAGAGTTGGGAGTTGTTATACTGATATAACACAGCACACACGTACCTGTCACACATACACACACACACACGCACACACACACACAAACAACCTTACACATACACATATACTCACACACACATGCTAACACACACACACACTCACACAGTCACATATACACACATACTCACACACACACACACACACACACGTACACATACATACATATCTGCTACACACACACACTTACTTGCCATATGCATACGCACACACACCTGCCATACATGCACATACCTGCCATACACACACATAGCTATCATATTCACACACACACACACACACACACACACAGACATACCTTCCCTACACACGTGTCCCATCCGTGCTAACCCATGCCACCTCATGACCTTCTACCCTCCCCCACACCTACCTGAAATCTATTAAAATGGGCCCATAAAAGAAGATCACGACCAAACACCTACAGATTTGTGCCTATTATAAATAAGAGCAGATAATAGCAGTGATGCTGATCTGTAATCTCATCTCAGAGTCCAGATAATGACTGAAAACTGCCTTAAACTGACTCTGGAAATTTATGATCCCAATTTATTGATTGGAATCCTGCCTTGTAATCATTCTCTGGTATGAGGCTACTAGACTGACTTGATTCTTGACTACATTTGGTCCAGCCGCCGAGATGCTGAGTCAGAATTGGGTACAGCTTTCAAAGCACTTCTCTACTTCCTATGCCTCTCAGTTGCTGAACCCACAGAAACCCACTCATAAGCAGCTGGTTAACTTTGTGTGGACCGTGTTTCAAAGCGATGCATGGCTGTCACACTCAGTTAGCCCAGCACAATCTGTCAAATGTTGTAGTTACAGTTCACTCAGCAGGGATAGGATTAGGGTTCGGGTTGCTGTGCCGATACATACTCTTACACGTACAATGTAGTCTGGAGTTATGGAGGGGGATGGCAGAAGCTCTTTCCATCACACACCTGACCCGGTATCTCGCCCGCTCTTACTGCCTGCGGTTGACATGCGTGGAAATGATGTGCATCTTCTTCAACCTGTTTGGCTGTGTTATTGAACCTTCCTTGGCCACCACACCCTGGGTGCAACCTGAATTCAGGCTGAGAAGAAGGAACAGTAGCCATTGTGCCATGAGTTATCCAATATGTGGTTAGGTGCATTGACCCAAACAGACCACGGACTGTGTCGACTAGGGGAACTTCACAGTAACTTCATTGCAGTGTTAATGTAAGCCTTACTTGTGACTAATAAATAAACTTTAGTATATCAATTTTATTTTCAATTCATTCATGGAACATAGGTACCCCTGGTCTACTGGTTTCCCCCCACAGTCCAGTGCATTTATAGCCCATCCCTATTTACCCTTGGAATGTAGTTGAGAGTCATCTGCATTGTTGTGACTTTGAAGCCACATGTAGGCCAGATCAGGTAGAGATGGTAGATTTCCTTCCCTAAAGGGGCATTCATGAACCAGGTGGGTTTTTTTCTGACAATAGTTTCATGGTTCCCAGTAGATTCTCAATTCCAGATTTTTTTTAATATTGATTTCAAATTTCACCATCTGCCATGGTGGGATTCGAACCCAGGTACCTGGAGCATTGGCTGAGTTTCTGGATTAATAATTGTGGTCAGACGGGCCACCTAAGATGGCAATTTACAAAAGCATGCTGGGATAATTGGCCAAGTAGACAAACCCAGAGATAAAACAGGTGGCAGCTCTGACAACCAAGTACGCAGAAAATAGACTATCTTAAGGACAAAGTACACCTTCTGGTCAAACCGGGTTCTTTATCAGACACAGGGGCACCTTAGTCCCTTAATTGGGAGGGAGGTATGTGACTTACGTTCCAGCATGGTGCAGATTCGATGGGCTGAGTGGCCTCTTTTGCACTGGAGGCATTCTACAACATTGTACAATAACACAACTTCATCACTTTGAGCCCTAAGATCTGAGTCAGAATAGATATGAATTAAAGATGTGACTTCAATAAGGTCTCACTGGAACGACGGAGGTTGAGGGGTTAGCTGATAGAGATCTACAAGATTATGAGAGGCATGGATAGAGTAGATAGTCAGAAGCTTTTCCCCAAGGTGGAAGAGTCAATTACCAGAGGGCATAGGTTTAAGGTGCAAGGGGCAAAGTTTAAAAGAGATGTACAAGGCAGATTTTTTACACAGAGGGCGGTGGATGCCTGGAACTCATTGCCAGGGGACACCTTTCATTCCATATCCTTCTTGAGGAAATATAAGCTCGCCCTACGCTCAAGTTTTACTTTAAAGGACAAAGCCTGCACTGACCATGCTGCCTGACTGAACTGAAACCCCCTACCCTTCCGGGGACCATATCCCTCTATTCCAATCCTATCCATGTGTTTGTCAAGACGTCCCTTAAAAGTCACTATTGTATCTGTTTCCATTCCCTCACCGGCTGCAAGTTCCAGGCACCCACCACCCTCTGTGTAAAAAGAACTTACCTTGTACATCTCCTTTAAACCTTGCCTCTTATAACTTAAACCTATGCCCCGTTGACTTGAGATGGGAGTTTGCAGTTTCGGGACAAACCAGGTTGTAAAATTCTGCCCATGATGTCTGTTTGGAGAGCTGGTGCAGACATGATGGGCTGAATGGCCCCCTTCTGCTCTGTAACAGTTGCGTGATTCTGTGAACTTTCTGTCCGTCCCCAAGTTCTCTGGAAGAGAGTGCAGGAGAATAAAACTCCATGGTCGAAAGCTCAGCGAATGAAAGCATGAAAATATCTAACTCCTAAACATGCAGTATCTGACAGCACAATCACAGTATCTGGGAATGAAAACAGATACTCTCCAGCCTTTTATTAAAAGGGAGTTTTCCACCGGTAATTAATCACGTCAGTTTGCAGTTTAGGACTGGAACAAGTTTGAACTGTTCAACCAAGTAGCAAGAAAATAACAGCTTAAGTGTAAATATACCTCCAACTTAAAAAAAATCTGACTCCAAAAGTGTGCGGATTAGGTGGATCGACCATTCTAAATTGCCCCTTAGTGTCAGGGGGTTTAGCACAGTAAATACATGGGTTTACAGGGATAGGGCCTGAGTGGGATTGTTGTTGGTGCAGGATCGATGGGCCAAATGGCCTCTTTCTGCACTGTAGTGATTCTAATTTAAACTGTGAATTTGGAACTAGAGAAATGGATTGTAGTTTAGAATTTGAATGTTGTATCAAAACACCAGCGGAAGTAGCACAATGGATGCAGCTCGGATGGCACAGCACTTAGCACTGCTGCCTCATAGCACCAGGGACCTGGATTCGATTCCCTGGCTTGGGTAACTTTTTGTATGGAGCTTGCACATTCTGCCCGTGTCTGTGTGGGTTTCCTCTGGGTGCTCTGGTTTCCTCCCCACACTCCAAAGATGTGTGAGTTACGCGGATCGGCCGTGCTAAATTGACACTTAGTGTTGGGGGGCTAGCTAAAGTAAATGCATGGGGTTATGTGGATAGGGCCTGGGTGGGATTGTGGTTGGTGCAGACTCGATGGGCCCAATGGCCTCCTTCTGCACTATGGGGATTCTCTGATACCACACTGCATTTGCATTAGCACCTACTATTTGACTGGAGATTCTGATCTGTCTACTGAAAATTGATTAACGCACCCCTTAAAGTGACAAGGGAATGGTGCACTTGTGTCCGTCTGCTAGACATCAGGCTGTGAAATTTCCATAAGGAAACCAGTCCAACCAGTTTATTTGATAGTAATCCCACAAGCTTTTGGAAATGGTGTGCCTTCGTCAGGTGTGAAAAAGGTTCTGATCAGAGAAAAATATATAAAGACACCCACAGTTTACAGAATACTGATTAGAATGCAAGTCTTTGCAGCTAACCTGCTATTCAAGTCTTAAAGATGCAGACAATGTGAGTGGAAATAGCATTAGCATAGTTTAAAGAGATGTGTATTGTCTCCAGACGGGACAGTAAGTGAGACTTCACAAGCCCAGGCAAGTCATGGGGGTTACAGATAGTGCGACATGAACCCAAGATCCCGGTTGAGGCTGTCCTCATGTGTGCGGAACTTGGCTATCAGTCTCTGCTCAGCGACTCTGCGCTGTCATGTGTCGTGAAGGCCCCCTTGGAGAATGTTTACCCGAAGATCAGAGACTGAATGTCCGTGACCACTGAAGTGTTCCTCATTCGCCTGACGAAGGCACAAACGCCAAAAGCTAGCAGATTTACTATCAAATAAATCGGTTGGATTTAAAATTGGTGTTGCCAGACCTCTTACGAAGTGTTCCCCAACAGGGAGGGAACAGTCTTGCCTGGTGATTGTCGAGCGATGTTCACGTTGTTGTAGCGTCTGAATGGTTTCCCCAATGTACCATGCTTTGGGACGTCCTTTTGTATTCAGAAATAATCTTTGGAACACATATTTGTCAATTTAAATTTGTTGCATTCAGAATAGATTAGGTTTGGAGAAAAAGAATGCCAGGAAACGGGTCAGAGATCCAACTTGAGAATTCCTCCCTGCTTTGGCCTATTATGTTGCATCTGTGCAAAATGGATCACTTGCGCCCCCTGTAGAATGTTCAACCAAATTGCTCCCCGAAAGATTGCTTTCAATTTCAGATTTCAAAAGCTTTTGACTGAATTTCTCCAAGAGCGCATTAAACTGTGTCCTTTTCCAAGTGCATTGACAGCAGTTCCCGTCCCTCGGGGAGAGGCAGTGCCTCAGTTGTATTGTTTTCTCTCCAATCAGAACGGTCCCGACCTCTCCAATCTACCCTCAAACTGAAGTTTCTCATCCCTGGTAACCTCTTCTGCACTCTCTCAAATATGTACACATCCTTTCTATAGTGTGGTGCCTAGAACTGTACACAATATGCCACCCGAGGTCTAACTAGCATCTTGTATAAGTTCAGCACAACCCCCTTGCTCTTGTGCGTTATGTCCCCGTTAATAAAGATGTGGTGGTGCTGCCGTTGGACTGGGGGTGCACACAGTAAGAAGTCTCGCAACACTGGGTTAAAGTCCAACAGGTTTATTTGGTAGCGCGATCTTTCAGAGCACTGTTCCTTCATCAGGCAAGTGGAGAGTTGATAACTGTCCACTCACCTGATGAAGGAGCAGTGCTCCAAAAGCTCGTGCCACCAAATAAACCTGTTGGTCTTTAACCTACTAATAAAGCCCATAATATATATTTTGTTAACGGCTCTCTCCATCTGTTCCACCAATTGAAATGATAAATTTGACAGAGATAGACAGGTTTTTGATTGGTAAGAGGGATCAAAGATTATGGGGGAAAGGCGAGAGAATGGGTTTGAGAAACATATCACGGTGGTACAGCTGCTATCTCACTGCGCCAGGGACACAGATTCAATGCTGGCTTTGGGTCACTGTCCGTGTGGAGAGTGCACACTCTCCCCGTGTCTGCGTGGGTTTCCTCCAGATGCTCTGGTTTCCTCCCACAGTCCAAAGGTGTGCAGGGTTAGGTGGATGGCCATGCTAAATTAACCCTAGTGTCAGGGGATTAACAGGGTAAATATGTGGTGTTATGGGAATAAGGCCTGGGTGGGATTGTGGTTGATACAGACATGATGGACTGAATGGCTTCCTTCTGCAGTGTAGGAATTCTATGGAAATTCTATTAATCCATAATCGATTGGTGGGACAGACACAATGGGCTGAATTGCCTAATTCTGCTCTTATATCTTATGGCTAGGTCTATATCCCTCTTTAAAAAGCCCAGAATACTTGGTGGCACAGTGGTTAGCACTGCTGCCTCACAGCGCCAGGGACCTGGGTTCAATTCTGGCCTCCGGTGACCGTCTTTATGGAATGTGCACATTCTTCCTGTATCTGCATGTGTTTTCTTTGGATGCTCCAGTTTTCTCCCACAATCCAAAGACATATGCATTAGGTTAACTGGCCATGTTAAATTGCCGTTAAGTGTCAGGGTGTTACATTATAAATGTATAGGATTACAGGGCTAGGGCCTGGGTGGGATTGTTGTCAGTGCAGACTCTATGGGGCAAGGATGGCCACTTTCTGTACTGTAGGGAATCTATGATTCTATGTTCTTTAGATACTAAGGGGCAATTTAACATGACAAATCCACGTAACCTACACATCTTTGGAGTGTGGGAGAAAACCAGAGTGTACGGAGGAAACCCACGCAGACACGGTGAGAAAATTGCAAACTCGTCTCAGGCAGTGACACAAAGCTGGAATTAAACCCGGGTCCCTGATGCCATGAGACAGCAGAATTAATCACTTACTTAAATTTGGAGGTGGCACAGTGGCATAACGGTTAGTACAGGGACACAGGCTCGATTCCCGGCTTGGGTAACTGTTGGAGTCTGCATGTCCTCCCCGTGTCTGCGTGGGTTTCCTCTGGGTGCTCCGATTTCCTCTGAAAGGCATGCTGGTTAGGTGAGTTGGCAGTGCTAAATTCTCCCTCAGGGTACCTGAACAGGCGCCGGAGTGAGGCAAGTAGGAGGATTTTCACAGTAACTTCATTGCAGTGTTAATGTAAGCCTACCTGGGACTAATAAATAAACTTCACTTTAACTTCATGTTCGAATACTTTTTCTCATGGACTTACAGAGACAGTGTAACGTTCATTTATTTTTCCACTAATTAACAGCACATTTTGCTGAAATTTTACAAGTTTATTAGTGTCTTAACAGTTCTTACGCCTTTGTTACGTGCCAATGTTTGCAAGGCGTGTGTTGAAACTATTGCTTACAGAGGTTGTCAGCTGTTCTGGCAATAGTTGCAGAACATTTCTGCTAACCTCAATTAACTTCCAGATGAGTTCTCGGTTCTATCAACAGTTTAAATGTTCAAAGTAACAACAACAACATCATCCTGTGTGATCATTCCCAGTATTCCATTGTACATTTGCTTTGCTCGCTTGCAACGCTTGATGAATTTTGCTTTCACTGAAGTGAGGAATGTCCGTAGCAGCAAAAGCTTCTCAGTACTGTCCCCAACTTTGTTCACCAGTTGATACTACAACCTTGGGCTCATCCAAGGATGGAAGGCTACAACTCACCAAGGCTCCTTATGGCAGCATCTTCTAACTCGTGACCTCTACCGTAGCCTTCAAGACACAAGACAACACAAAATTGCCAAGCAGAAGCTGATAGCCAAGTACCACGCGCATGAGGACGGCCTAAACCGTGATCTTGGGTTCATGTCATACTGTGTGTAATCCCCACCATTTGGCCTGGGTTTGCAAAATCCTATTAACTGTCCCAGCTTGAGACAATTCACGCCTATTTTACCTGTGATTATCCCTCTCTCTTCACTCGCATTGTGACTTGATTACCTGTAAAGACTCGTATTCCAATTATTATCTCTCAATTGTCCTTTGTCTCTATATGCCGTGTTTGTGAACCTACGTCTCCACAAGCCTGTTGAAGGAGCAGTGCTCCAGAAGTTTGTAATACCAAATAATCCTGTTGGACCTTAAACTGGTGTTGTGAGATTTCTTTCTATGACCACTAAGAAGGACAAGAGAAGCAGGTACCTGGGAACACCACCACCATACCATACCTGCTTGGAAATATGTTGCTATTCCATCACTGTCACCGGCTCAAAATCTTGCACCTCCTTCCCTAATAGCACTCCGGGTGTACCTACACCTCAGGAACTGCAGCACATCAAGAAAGTGGGTCACCACCTTCTTATGTGGGTTAGTCATGCTAAATTGCTCTTTAGTGTCCAAAGATGTGCAGGTTATGGGGATTGGCAATGCTAAATTGCCCCTTAGTGTACAACGATGTGTAGATTAGTTGGATTAGCCATGGTAAATTGTCCTTTAGTGTCCAAATATGTGTAGATTAGCTGAATTTTTAAAAATTAATACGTGGGACATGAGCATCACTGGCTGGCCAACGTTTATTGCCGTTCCCTTGGAGGATAGTTGAGAGTTAACCATATTGCTGTGGCTCTGGAGTAACATGTAGGTCAGATCGGCTAAGGATGGCAGATTTTCTTCACAAAAGGAGATTAGTGAACCAGATGGGTTTTTACGACAATCGACGATGGTTTCATGATCATCAGTAGATTCTTAATTCCAGGTATTTTTTAATTGAATTCAAACTTCACCATCTGCTGCAGTGGGATTCGAACCCAGGTCCCCAGAACATTAGCTAAATTTCTGGATTAATAGCCTAGTGATAATACCACGAGGTCACTCCTCTATCCTCTGCTCGATTCCAAATAACAGGGATCTTGGCTTCATGTCACACTATCTGTAACCCCCGTAACTTGCCTGGATTAGCGAAAAACCTCACTTACTGTGCTGTCTGGAGAAAATACACAATTCTCTAACCAATGCTCAGGATTTCCTTCACACACATTGTTAGCCACTTTAACACTTGAATAGCAGGTTAGATGTAAGGATTCGCATTCTAATCAGCAATCTGTAACTGTCTGTGTGGATATGAGTGCCTCTGCAGATCAGAACACTGCATTTGCCTGACGAAGGCACAACGTAGTGTCGAAAGCTCGTGGATTTACTATCAAATAAATTGGTTGGATTTAAAATTGGTGTTGCAAAACTTTACTGAGTCTATTCCAAATTCCCAGTTGTTAACAGGTAAGGTCCTTGTGAGAGACCGGATGCCTCAGGCTATCTGTCTGTGAATGGGGGCAGATAAGCAATGAAGCTGTGTGTGCAATAAAGTGGCAGGTAGCCAGCGTAGATGAACACACATGATATTTCTTAGTAAAGTCACCACAGACCCAGATTTCATTTGATTTATATTTGTCCCACTTATTGGGATACAGTGAAAGTATTGCTTCTTGCAAGTTGTGCAGACCAAACATACCGTTCATTGATTACAAGCTATATCAGACAGATTCCAGAGATGAAAGGGTTGACTTAAGAGGATGGCACAGTGGTTAGCACTGCTGTTTCACAGCTCCAGCGACCTGGGTTCAATTCCCAGCTTGGGTCACTGTCTGTGTGGAGTTTGCACATTCTCCCCATGTCTGCTTGGGTTTCCTCTGAAGGCTCCAGTTTCCTCCCACAGACCGGAAGATGTACGGGTTAGGTTGATTGACCGTGTTAAAAGTGTCCCTTTGTGACCTGAGATGCCTAGGTTAGAGGGATTAGCGGATAAATGTGTAGGGATATGGGGGTAGAGCCTGCGTGGGATTGTGAACAGTGCAGACTCAATGAGCTGAATGGCCTCTTTCTGCACTGTAGGGTTGGTTTCTATTAAATAGTTTGGACTTGTACTGGCTGGAATTTAGAAGGATGGGGAGTGAGATCTGATCGAGATGTATAAAATTCTAAAAGGGATTGATAGAGTAAATGTAGACCAAATTTCCTCTGTGGGGCAATCTTGAACAAGAGGTCGCAGGTATAAGTGGGGGGGCGGTAGATTTAACACTGAGATGAGGAAGAACTATTTCTCGCGGGGGGGGGGGGGGGGGGGGGTGGCGGTGCATTTGTGGAACTTGCTATCCCAAAGCGCGGTGGAGTCTGAATCATTGAATGGTTTCAAGAAGAAGAGACATATATTTCTAATAAAGAAAGGAATAAGGAGATATGTGAACAGGTGGGAAGGTGGATTTGAGGCTAGGGAGAGATCAGCCATTGAATGGTGGAGCAAACTTGAAGGGCTGAATTTGCCAACTTCCATTCCTAATTCTGTGCTGTTATGTTTCTACAGTCATCACGCTTCAAAGAGTACTTCACTTGCTGTTAAACACTTTGAGACATCTGCTAGGTGCGAAAGGAGCTCGATAAATGCAAATCTTTGCTCTACTTGGCAATCAATCTGCCAAAAGATAAGCTACAGGCCCTGTACATCAAAAGCTAATCATCACCCTGTGTTGCATTTTGGAATGCCTTGCGTGCACAATATAAATAGAAGTCTTCTATGCACATGTACTAATAACAGCCAAAGTATGTTGTTGCATGTGAAGCACTTTCAGCTGTTTTTAAGAGTCATAATTAAGCTACTCTATAAAAACAGATTTCTGTTTGATGTACGTGGGTAGCTTTAATGTGCTTCTTGTCAATTTGAGGCCTAGTCACTAACCTTACTTGGAGTTCATTTAGGAAAACTATTCCTTGCAATTTAGAACAGCAGTGATTGTTCTCATATACTGCATAGCTAGGCATCATTTGTATATTCAAAGTAGCTATGTTTGAAAATGTTTATCTTACACTTGCAAATTCAACAATCCTTCTCATGAGGAGAAACATGGCAAGCTCTAATCTTATTAAATTCGTAGGAGGAGACATGGTGGCATAGTGGTTAGCACTGCTGCCTCACAGCATGACGGACCTGGGTTTAACTCTGACCTCGGGTGACTGCCTGAATTTACACATTCTTTCCGTATCTGCATGGGTTTCCTCTGGGTGCCCCGATTTCCTCCCACATCCCAAATTTGTGGTACTGTGCTTCTTGCGGCCTAGGTTGATTGGCCATGCTAAATTGCACCCCTACTTCAGGGAAACTAGCAAGGGCAGAGACGTGGGGTTGCAGGGATAGGACTTGGATGGGATTGTGGTCAGTGCAGACTCAATGGGCCAAATGGCCTTTTCTGCACTTGCAGGGGTTTCTATGGTTCTATGAGATAGTGGTGTAGTAATGTCATAGGGCTGGTACTTAGAAGGCCTGGATAATCAATCTGAGAAAGGATATACTTGTCATACAGAGAGTGCAGTGAAGGTTCACCAGACTGATTTCTGAGATAGCAGGAATATCACATGAGAGATTGGACGTGCATTCACAAGACATTCACTTCTCAGCCTTTGGCGAAGATTAAGCGTTAGATCAAGCACAAGATGGGTTGCAATGCCTTGTGTTGTCAGCTTGGATTTTGTTTGCCTCTCCTGAGGGGTCCTTGAATTGGATTTAAATGGAGTCTGAATTTGGAGCAAGCAAGGAATGGATAAGGGTTTATCAAGTCTGCTCTAATCATCGGCTTTGTTACTTTAAGGATGGAGTAAAAAAACTGGATGTACTCACAAGATTTTTCAGAGTAAGTGCATTGATGGAAGTGGAATTGTACAAATTCCCCCCTCTAGCTGTTTGACATTTCAGAACTTACTCATTGAATGTATACAGAGAACATTACATCTATCACAGTTATATGGAGGTATCACAGAGGGCAACTTCTTCAAGATGGACAACTTAAATGTCAATCCACCATTGGTAATGACCATTTTGAATTGTCCGTAGCATTTCTTTGACTATATTGAAGTATCTCAAAGTTTTCTTTGACATATGTATTTGACAATGGGATCCTGATCAGTAGGTTAGAGGCAATAGAGAGGCAAATATGTAGGGTTATAGGTTAGGGCCTGGGTGGGATTGTTGTTGGTGCAGATTTGATGGGCCAAATGGCCTCCTTCAGTACTGTGGGGATTCTATGATTCTATGAACTGGGCCAGAGAGCTGATGAATGGTAGATGTAATTAAATGTGAAATAATGCATTTTGGTAGATCGAACCAGGGCAGAAGTTATTCAGTTAATGGTAAGGCGTTGGGGAGAGTTATAGAAGAAAGAGATCTAGGGATCCAGATTCATAGCTCCTTGAAAGTGGAGTCACAGGTGGATAGAGTGGTGAAGAAGGCAATGCTTGGTTTCATTGGTCAGAACATTGAATACAGGAGTTGGGACATCTTGTTGACGTTGTACAAGACATTGGTAAGGCCACATTTGGAATACAATTCTGGTCACCCTATTATAGAAAGGATTTATTAAACTAGAAAAGATTTATTAGAATGCCATCGAGATTTGATGGTTTGAGTTATAAAGAGAGGCTGGATAGACTGGAACTTTTTTCTCTGGACCGTAGGAGACTAAGGAGTGAAATTACAGAAAAGACAATCATCTAGACTATCATCTAGGTAGTCAACACCTTTTTCCAAAGGTAGGGGACTCTAAAACTAGAGGGCATTGGTTTAAGGTGAGAGGGGAGAGATACAAAAGGGGCAATTTTTTCACACAGAAGGTGGTGAGTGTCTGGAAAAAGCTGCCACAGGTAGTAATAGAGGTGGGTACAATTTTGTCTTTTAATAATAATTTAGACAGTTACATGGATAAGACAGGTATAGGGGGATATGGGCCAAACATAGACAACTAGTTCAGTGATTAAAAAAAGGGTAGCATGGATAATTTGGTTTGAAGGACCTGTTTTCATGCTGTAAACCTCTATGACTCTACATGCTTCAGGTTTCTAGATGTTCAGATTCCCAACAATCTGTCCTGACTACTCCACAGCACCACTATAGTTAGGAAATCCACCATGTCTCTACTTTCTCCTTGATACACTCACCAATTTTTACTGATGTATACCATAGGAAGCATCCTTTCCAGATGTATCTCAGCTTGGTATGGCACCTGATCTGACCAAGACTGCAAGAAACTACAAAGGGTCATGATCGAAGCCCAAACATCAATTCAAACCAGCCTCCAGTCCATTGACTCTGTCTACATTTCCTGCTTTCTCGGAAAAGCAACTAGCATAATAATTAAGGACCCCACGCGTTCCAAACTCTCTTCCACCTTCTTTCATCGGGGAAAAGTCTGAGGCCACGTACCGACCGACTCAAGAACAGTTTCTTCACTGCTGCCATCAGACTTTTGAATGGACCTATCATATATTAAACTGATCTTTCTTTCTACTTTAGCTATGACTGTAACACCAAATTCTGCACACTGTCTTTTCCTTCTCCCATAAGTACTCCAAAAATCATATGCCTTGTCTGTATAACATGCAAGAAACAACATTTTTTACTGTATCCCAATGTACATGACAATAATGAATCAAATCAAATCAAATCAATTTTATTGATATACAAATGACGAAACATTTTTCAATGATGAAATATTCAGCATACATTAAATGCATTTAGTCTCGTTTATGGGATCATGATTGGTGCAAGTGCTCGATTACGATGTCAGCTGAAAGAGAGTTGGGCCACTCAGTAGCTAAGGTTGGCCATCATTGAATCTCAACACATATCCCCAGGCCCCTCTACCACCACCACCACTCCATATGGGTGACACAATGGAACAGTTGTTAGCACGGCTATCTCATAGCAACGGGGACCCAGGTTCAATTCCCAGTTTGCGTGATTGTGGAGTTTGCACATGCTAAGTGCAAATGAATCTATGATGTGCGGGTTAGGTGGATTGTCCATTCTAAATTGCCCCTTATTGCCAGGGGGACTAGCTAGGGTAAATGCATAGGGTTAGGGGGATGGGGGCTGGGTGGGATTGTTGTCAATATGGGCTCAATGGATGAATGGTCTCCTTCTGCACTGTAGGGATTCTATGATTTATCCATGGGTCATGGTTAGGGCAAATCCTTGATTTCAGTCTGCAATGGAGGGTTTAAATCTGAAATGAATGAGATTGCTCATCATTGAGTCTGAACACGCACATTCCCCCATATGGAGAATGCACAGTAAGAAGTCTCACAACACCAGGTTAAAGTCCAACAGGTTTATTTGGTAACATGAGCCTCAAGCTTTCGGAGCGCCGCTCCTTCATTAGGTGAGTGCAGGATTATTTTCACAAACACGGTATATATGGACACAAACTCAATTACAAGATAATGTTGGAATGTGAGCCTTAAGAGGTAATCAAGTCTTTACAGATGTAGACAAGAAGAGTGGAGAGAGGTTAAATGCAGGTTAAAGAGATGCCTATTGTCTCCAACCAGGACAGTTAGTGAGATTTTGCCAGTCGTGGGGGTTACAGATAGTGTGACATGAACCCGAGATCCCAGTTGAGACCATCCTCATGTGTGCAGAATTTAATCATCAGTCTCTGCTCAGCAATTCTGCATTGTCATGAAGGCCACCTTGGAGAACGCTTACCCGAAGATTAGAGGCTAAATGCCCTTGACTGCTGAAGTGTTACCCAGTAAGAACTCTCACAACACCAGGTTAAAGTCCAACAGGTTTATTTGGAAGTGTTCCCCGACAGGAAGGGAACATTCCTGCCTGGTGATAGTCAAGCGGTGTCCATGTACACCTCAGGGCATCAGGGAATTGTGTTCACAAACAACTCTTAGATTGACACAAGCTCAGTTTACAAGATAATGGATGGAATGTGAATCTTAAGAAGTAATCAAGTCTTTACAGGTATAGACAATTTGAATGGAGTGGGGAGAGGGTGAATCACAGGAGCAGGAGAGAGAGAGAGAGACTGGCGCCAGCATCAAAGATGGCGGCGCCCAGGATGGTCACAGTGGTGGAGTGCGCATACTCAATGTGGGTATGCGTGCGGCCGTTGTCAGGGGACGTCGGTTTACGTGTCCCGGCGGCGACGGGAATGCGCAGGCCCAGTGTGGGTGTGCGTGGGGCTGTTGCGCGGTGACGTCAGGGGACGTCAGTTTACGTGGACCGGCGGCGGCAGCAGCGGCTGAAGCTTCTTTCCCGGTTCCCGGCGGATTGTCCCTCAGACCCCCCTTCACCCCTCCGGCCATGTTCCGAGCGGCGCTACGATACAGCGGCACCGGCCTCAGCGCCTGGAGGCGGACGGCGAGCCAGCCCCGGCAGTCGGCAGCGGGTAAAAAAAAGCGCAGCTCCTAGCCGCGTGGTAGTGCGGAGCCCGGCTCCAATGTCAGAGAGATCTCCCTCTCCCTCTCCCTCCTCAGGCAGGCTGAGGGGGGTCGCCCGCCTCGGCCTCCTCCTCCTCCCCTCACCGGCGTCCTCCCTCACTGCCGCCCCGGCACCAGCTCCTCCGCCTCTCTCTCACTCTCCTCCCCCGCAGCCCCGGCGTGTCCTTGCAATGACCCGGGCGCTACTCCAGTCAGGCTCCGGGCCTAATGACATTGGCCCAGAGTGCAGGAGGGGGTGGGGGGAAGAGGGATCTGGGGGGGAAGAGGGGAGTCCGTGGGGGGGGGGAAGAGGGAGTCGTGGGGGGGGGGGAGAGGGGAGTCGGGGGGGGGAAGAGGGAGTCTGGGGGGGGGGGGGGAAGAGGGGAGTCGTGGGGGTGGGGGGGAAGAGGGGAGTCTGGGGGGGGGTGGGGAAGAGGGGAGTCCGTGGGGGGGGGGGGGGGAAGAGGGGAGTCTGGGGGGGGGGGTGGGGGGAAGAGGGATCGGGGGGGGGGAAGAGGGGAGTCGGGGTGGGGGGGCGGTGGATCTGGGGGGGGGTGGAAAGAGGGGAGTCTGTGGGGGGGGGGGGAATAGGGAGTCTTGGGGGGGGGGAAAGGGGGAAGGGAGTCGTGGGGGGGGGGGAAGAGGGGGAGTCGTGGGGGGGGGGGAAAGGGGAGTCGTGGGGGGGGGGAAGAGGGAGTCGTGGGGGGGGGGAAGAGGGGAGTCGTGGGGGGGGAAGGGGAGTCGGGGGGGGGGGAAATGAGGGGGGGGGGGAGCGTGGGGGGGGGGAAGGGGGAGTCGTGGGGGGGGAAGAGGGTAGGTCGTGGGGGGGGGAAGAGGGGAGTCGTGGGGGGGTGGAAAGAGGGTAGTCCGTGTGGGGGGGAAGAGGGTAGTCGTCGGGTGGTGTGGGGAAGAGGGGAGGGTAGGGGAGAGGAGGGAGTGAAGGAGAGGGAGAATAGGGAGTGGAATAGTGAGTGATTGAGGGGGAATGGGGAGAGCGAGGAAGGAGTGTGGAGAGGGAGGGAGTGGGTGAGGAGGAAGAGGAACGAATAGAAGGGGAGGTGAGAGGGCGTGGAGAATGAGGGAGGAGGAAAATAGGAGTGAGGGTGAGGAAGGAATGGAGGGGAAAGCAGGGGGAGTGGGGGAATATTGGGGAGTGAGGAACAGGAGAGAATGGAAGGTGAGGAGGGGGGAGGAATGGGAAGTGGAGAGAGGTGAGGAAGGGGGGAAAGAGGATTGAGGAGAGAG
This sequence comes from Sphyrna mokarran, assembly GCA_024679065.1. NCBI lineage: Eukaryota > Metazoa > Chordata > Chondrichthyes > Carcharhiniformes > Carcharhinidae > Sphyrna > Sphyrna mokarran. Next base: position 8,649,447 of record JAGIQG010000033.1, read on the forward strand.
GAAGAACGGGTAAGAATGAGAAGGGAAAGGACTGGAGGTGAAGGGGAGGGGAATGGAAGAGGAGTTTGGGGCAAAGGGAGGGAGAGAGAGTGGACAGTGAGGGTGAGGAAGGGGGTGAGAATGGAGAGGGAGGAGGAGAATTGGAGGTGAAAGGTAGGAGGGGGAGTGGAGGTAAGGGAACTGAATGAGAATGGGTGTGTGGGGAGGGAGGGGGATGAGGAAGTTGTGTGGTGGAGATTGGTGGTAATGGGGCAGGTCAAGTTGAAGGGGTGTTGGAGGTGGCTACCATTTTTTGCGTGCATTTAGTTGAAATTTGCTCCAAACTTCTTGTCTGAATTACGTAACAAAAAAATAGGTTTTTAAAATAATTAATTGCATCACTCGTCCCACCCACATCTATTCCAGTAACATGTATTTGGTGCATTTTTTAAAAAGTTGAATTACTGCATATGTGCAGTGAAGGAGAATTCAAGGTCATTTGTGTACTTAGTTAGGGAGTTCATGTTGTAGATGTTAGAGCAACTGATTTTTAGAATAAAATTGTCAAAATTTGCTTCAGTGTATCTTGTGGCTGGTACGCACAGCTTTCGTTGTGTGTCAGTGATGGAGGGAGTGAGTGTTTGTGGAAGGGATACCAGTCAAGCAGTTTGCTTTGTCTTGGATGTTGTCAAGCTTCTTCGTTATTGGGGCTGCACTCCTGTACACCACACTCTTGTGTCTTGTAGAGATGGTGGCTAGGTTTTGGGGAATCAGGCTGTGAGTTATTCACTGCAGGATTCCTAGCCTTCGGCTTGCTCTTGTAGCCACAGAATTTATATTGCTGGTCCAGTTTCTGATTGATGGGGAGAGGTCACCAATAATGTTGATTGTGGGGGATAATGATGTTGATTATCATGGGACAATGGTTAGATTCTCTCTTGTTGGAGATGGTCCTTACCTGGCACTTGTTATTTGCCACTTGTCAGCCCAAATCTTGATATTGTCCAGATTTTACTGAATTTGAATCCTGACTGCATCAATACCTGAGGATTGATGAATGTTGCTTGAATGTAGTGACCTTATGATGGAAGGAAGGTTATTTGAAGAACTAGCTGAAGATGGTTGTGCCTTGAACCTAAACCCAAACCCAACCAAAAACCCAACACCACACACCCCAGAGGAACTCCTGTAGTAATGTCCCAGGACTCAGAAGATTGACCTGCAACAGCCACAGTCATCGTCCTTTTGTGCGAGGTTTGACTTCATTCTCCTCTCCCGTCTCCCGACTTTACCCCCTGTTTTGCTGGGCCTCTGAGATGCCATAAGCAGTCAAATACTGCCTTGTTGTCAAGGGCAGTCAACAGTCGTTTGATGACATGATCACTTTGTATAGTTGTGGGCACCTTACTTGGTTACCAAGTGACTGGAGGGTTTGTTTTTCCTGGCCTTATAAGGTCAGTAAATTTTTTTAAAACAAGTAGTTGAATCAGATGTGACTAATAGGGGCTGGTCGGTTTAGTTAACATATATAGAGTATTGAGTTTTTGTTTGAGTTATTTGAATATTGAGTTCCAACAAAGTCATCCAGACTCAATGTAGACTGCCTTTCTATGTAGATGATATCAGACTGGTTGAAATTTTCCAGCATTTTCTGTTTTTGTTTGATCCCAGCATCTACAGTAATTTTCTGTTTTTGTTGGAGTTTTTTTATTTTGACAGTCCTTGCATCTGTTTTGTAGATCAGCTGGAGCATTGTGCCTCTTTAAGAAATAGGTTTGAATTTATGCCGACATCAATGGCTTTGAAACTTAAATTTAAACTGAATGAAATTCTGGAAAGCAAATCCATTTCCTGATTGTTTGAAATGGGAGTGCATGACTATAATTAGTTCTAATATTGAGCAAGATGGCCTTCAATGTGGGAAATATGAGTGGTTTTCTAAGATAGGTATTGACAAGGTAACTGGTCTTTACCATTGTCTACCTAAGAATTCTTAAGCATTTGTGGAGAAAAATCAGTTTTGTAGAACAGCAGTTTTGGTCTATTGGTTTCCATCAATTTTGCAATGAACAATTCAGAGCTATTGAGGTTTACAGCATGGAAATAGGCCCTTCAGCCCAACTTGTCTATGCTGCCCCTTTTGTTAACCCCTAAGCTAGTCCCAGTTGCCTGCATTTGGCCCGTATAACTGTCTTAATGCCTTTTAAAAGACAAAATTGTGCATTGAATCATAAAATTCTTACAGTGCAGAAAGAGGCTATTTGGCCCATTGAGCCTGCATCGATGACAATCCCACCTAGGCCCTACCTTGTAATCCCTCATAAATAACTTGATAGCCCCATGACACTAAGGAGCAATTTAACCAATCAACCTAACCTGCATATATTTGAACTGCGGGATGAAACTTGAGCACCAGGAGGATTGTAGTTCTATGAAAATGAACCAATGGTTATGCTATATATTTCCAGCCTTGGTTTAGTTCTAAAAATGTTAGCATGTTAAGTAACACCTGGATTCTCCAATAATCTTGGAACCCTGAAACACTGAGGGTAACCTACTGAATGTGGTATCAAAAGGGGAAGAGATCAGCTCTTCTGATTCAAAATCCTATGAAATTGTTTTTGATGCTGTAACTAGGTACACTCTCAGAAAATGTTCCTCTTGCCTGTATTTGGCATTTCATTCTGATGGCTAGAGAAACAAGATAATATATGCAAGTTTTATTGCAAGTATGGTTCTAAATTCATAAAGAACAGACCCTTTGGCCCTCTAAGCCTGCGCCAAATGTGCCTGCCGAAACTAAAACCGTATGCAGTTACAAAGTCTGTATCTTTCCATTTCTGTTCTATTCATGTATTTGTCTAGTTGCCCCTTAAATGCCACTTTTGTTCTTACTCCCACAACCACTCCGGGCAGCACATTCCAGACATTCAGCACTCTGTGTAATAAAAAAAATGTTGCCTTGCACGTCTGCTCTAAAATTTTCGCCACACACCTTAAACCTATGTCCCAAGTACTTGACTTTTCTACCCTAGGAAAAACCATCTGACTATTCACTCTATCCATGTCCCTCAATGTTGTAGACCTCTAATAGGTCACCCCTCAACCTCCATTGTTCCAGTGAGAGTCAACTGAGGTTACCCACCCTCTCCTTATAGCCAGTACTCCCCAGGCCAGGCAACATCCTGGTAAACCATTTCTGTACCTTCTCCAAAGCATCCACATCCTTCTGATAGTGTGGTGAGTTGATTGAGTTATAAGGAGAGCCTTGATAGACTGGGACTGTTTCTCGTCTGGTGTGTAGGAGACTGAGGAGTGATCTTATAGAGGTCAATAAAATAATAAGGAGCATAGATCAGTTAGAAAATAGATATCTTTTCCCAAAGATAGGCGTGTTTAAAACTAGAGGGGATAGGTTTAAGGTGAGATGGGGATAGATACAAGTGTCCAGAGGGACAATTATTTCACACAGAAGGTGGTGAGTGTCTGGAACAAGCTGCCAGAGGTAGTAATAGAGGCAGGTACAATTTTGTCTTTAAAAAAGTATATAGACAGTTACATGGGTAAGGGGATATGGGCCAAATGTGAGCAATTGGGACTAGCTTAGGGGGGTTAAAAAAAAAGGTGGATTGGACAAGTTGGGCTGAAGGGCCTGTTTCCGTGCTGTAAACATCTGACTCTATGACTTATCTTGTACACTTTTTTTGTACCTGACAGTCCATCGACGTCACAACTTGCTGCTAACCATGGCTTTATAGGGAATTTACTTGTGCATAATCTTCTGAATTGGCCAGGGTATTGAAGTCTTAGACAAACTGTATTCAGTAGGGTTGAAGCCTTTTGGCTATTTGTCTTTTGTTCAATTCTGCTTTAAGGAAGTGAGGTGTTCAATTCTAGGAATTGGTTTATGGAGTCGATTCCGTCAATGATTAATAGGCACCTTGTGAAAGCAGGTCACAGTTTGTTTAATGTTGCATAGTTTCCTGTAATGTAGCATTCAAAATGAAACTAAATCCCTGCTGCTAAGGAGACAACTCCAGTAGCTGCATCTTCAAGTAACATTTTGGGTGAGCTGTGTTTAGACAGTCTGCTGGTTGGTACCGTCCACTGAATGGACCGGGAGCCTCATTCTTGCTTCTAAAATGGCGCACCTTTATCAATTTGCTTTGGTTTCTTTTCAGTCATTCCCAAGATAAGTCGCTGGCCCCTCAATTAGGTAAAGGCTGTATCGATAATCAGAATATGGAGGTTCCTGTTGACCGTCCTGTACGGGATATTGAAGCTGCTGAACTTGGGAGTACAGAGAATGAAAAGCACAAACGGCTTCCTGTTTTTGATATACTGTCTCATACTTGTCTCCGCCCCTCTCCTCCCGCCACTGATTTCTGCCACATTTCCTCCAAGTTTGCTACGACTTGTCTGTGTTTTGGCTGTATTTACATTTTGATGTTCCTGGTTCACCTTTTTAACAATGCTATTGTTTATTCCCTCGCTATATGACTGTTGGAATAGGAAAATGGTAATGGTACCTACAACGTGACTAGCAGCACAGTGGCACAATGGTTAGCACTGCTGCCTCACAGCGCATGAGACCCCAGTTCGATTAGCGGCTTGTGTCATTGTCTGTGTGGTGTTTGCATGTTCTCCCCATGTCTGTGGGTTTCCTCTGGGTATTCTGGTTTCTTCCCACACTCCAAAGATGTGCTGGTTAGGTGCATTGGCCGTGCTAAATTCTCCCGCAGTGTACCTGAACAGGTGCTGAAATGTGGTGACTAGGGGATTTTCACTGTAGCTTTGTTGCAGTATTAAAGTAAGCTTTACTTGTGACGAATAAATAAACTTTAAAATGTTATTGCATTCTCATTTCTTCCCTTCCCTATAGTGCTGTTAAGGTTGGATGCTCTATAGTGTCCCATGTAATTCTTGACAACCAAGGCTTTTTTTTTTTGACCCTCAGCTAAGTGACTCCCCAACCTCCATTGCAAAGGAAGCCGATTTTTCAAATACTTATTCTTGTTTTTAAAACTCCTCCCAGTCTCTGTGACCTCTTCTAATTCATGGCCCTCAAAGATCCCTGCTGTTCTCCAGTGACGGCCTCTTGCAGCTCCCTCATTTAATTGCTTCCGCATTGGCCCTCTGTTATCTTATCTCCTATATGAGCTTCCTTCAAATCAGTCTTTTTGCACACTCGATGTCTGTGTGACTCGATGTCAAATTTTGTCTAATGCTTCTGTGACACATCATGGGAGGTGATTTGATTTATTATTGTCGTAAGTCTTAGGATACAGTGAAAAGTATTGTCTTGCGCACTATACAAACAAAGCATACTGTATATAGAAAAGGAAATGGGACAGTGCAGAATGTAGTGTTACAATCATAGCTAAGGTGCAGAGAAAGATGACTTTCATATGAGGTAGGTTCAAAAGCCTGATGGCAGCAGGGAAGAAGCTGTTCTTGAGTCAGTTATGTGTCCTCAGAGTTATGCATCTTTCTCCTGATGGGAGAAGGTTGAAGAGAGTATATCCAGGGTGTGTAGGGTCCTTGATTATGATGACTGCTTTTCTGAGGTGATGGGAAGTGTAGTCAGTGTCAATGGGTGGAGGTTGGTTTGAGTGATCGACTGGGCTTTTTTCATGACCCATTTTTGCAATCTTGGATCAGGAGCTGTACCTCCTGATAGACTCAGAAAGATGCTTTCTTATAGATGCATTTGATTATAATTTAATTGTCACATATTAGTATACAGTGAAAATTATTGTTTCTTGTGTGCTATACAGAGGGAAGGAAAGGAGAGAGTGCAGAATGTAGTGTTACAGTCATTGTTAGGATGTAGCTAGAGAAAAATCAACCTAATGAGGTAAGTCCATTCAAAAGTCTGAACAGGAAAAAAGCTGTTCTTGAGTCGGTTGGTACAGGATCCAGACTTTTCTATCTTTTTCCCAAAGAAAAAAGATGGAAGAAAGTATGTGCGGGGTGTGAGAGACTCTTGATTATACTGACTGCTTTTCTGAGGCAGTATTAAGTATAAACATTGTCAGTGGATGGTTTCAATGATGGACTGGACTTCATTCACGACTGTAATTTCTTGCAATCTTGGTCAGAGTAGGAGACATACTAAGCTGTGATACAATCAGAAAGAACGCTTTCTATAATGCATCTGTAAAAATTGGTGAGAGTCGTAGTGGACATGCTGAATTTCCTTAATCTTCTGATAAAATAGAGGCATTGGTAGGCTTTCTTATAGTGTTGGCATGGGGTGATAAGGACAGATTGGTGATCTAGACACCTAAAAACCTCAAGCTCTTGACCATTTCTACTTCAGAGATACACCTCTGTTAAATTCAACATTGATTTCATTGGTCAGACCATTGAATACAGGAATTGGGGCATCCTGTTGAAGTTGTACAAGACATTGAGGTCACACTTGGAATACTGTATACAGTTCTGGTCACTATTATAGAAAGGATATTGGTAAACTAGAAAAAGTGCAGAAAAGATTTACTAGAATGCTACCGGGACTTGATGGGTTTGAGTTATAAGGAGAGGCTTGATAGATTGGAACTTTTTTTTTCTGGAGCGTAGGAGGCTTTGGGGTGATCTTACAGAGGTCTATAAAATTGAGAGGCATAGATTAGCTAGGTAGTCGATATCTTTTCCCAAAGGTGAAAGAGTCTAAAATTAGAAGGCATAGGTTTAAGGTGAGACAGAAGAGTCCAGAGGGGCAATTTTTTCAAAGGGTGGTGAGTGTCTGGAATAAGCTACCAGAGATACTAATAAATGCGGGTACAATTTTGTTTTTTAAAAAGCTTTTAGACAGTTCTATGAATAAAATGGATATAGAGGGATATGGGCCAAACGTGAATTGGGACTAGCTTAGCCATTTTAAAAAGTGGGCGGAATGGACACATTGGGCAGATGGGTCTGTTTCCATGCTGTAAACTTCTGTGACTCTAAAAGGTACTGTGTGTATGCAGTTTATTTTAGATTTTCTGGCCTTGTTGATACTGTGATGTGGAGATGCTGGCAATGGACTGATGTAAGCAGAATAAGAAGTCTCTCAACACCAGGTTTAAGTCCAACAATTTATTTGATAGCAGAAGCCACTAGTTTTCGGAGCTCTGTTCCTTCGTCAGGTGGGGCAGTGCTCCAAAAGCTGGTGGCATTTGCTATCAAATAAACCTGTTGGACTTTAACCTGGTGTTGTGAAACTTCTTACTTGTTGATACTATGACATGGTTGTCTAACGCTGCAGATGCATAGGTATTTACTGTGGTTGGAAAAGTGGAAAAAAAACAGTTTGTGGTTATCACAATTTACAGTTTATTGAGGCTGAAATATGGGGTGGGGAGTGTGGTGTTTTGGCAGTCGAATTATTTTTCTTCCTATAGCAGGATTAGATAAGCTCACCTTAATATCCAAATGTTGCATTCTTCGTGTTTATATTCATTTGTACCCAGAACTTTTTTAACCTATCTCGAATCCTATTAGTCAGATATACAGGCATTTCTGATCACTAGAATAGAATTTGCTCCGCAATGGAAATAACATGCCCCGTTATATTTTCGAGGATTGAAGCAGGGATTAGAAATCAGTTTCTATTGCTAATGTTCATCAGCCTTCTAGAAAGGTTATTCCTGCCACAGCTTGGTGCTGACATAAGATTATTGATCAAAATTGACCATCTTGACCTTGCAATCAATAGAATTTCGATGCAAAAGTCAAGGAAAGATTCCAGCTTTTCTTTAGCACGCAAATCCATGTGGAGTTTGCACTTTCTGCCTCTATCTGCGTGCCCCACCCCCCCACAGCTACTTCCCCCGGTGTTCCGGTCTCCCAAAGATGTGCAGGCTAGGTTAATTTGCTAAATTGACCCTGGTTCAGTGCGATTAGTAGGGTAAACATGGGGGGTTATGGGAATAGCAGTTGTGGTCAGTGCAGTCTCGATGGATTGAACGGCCTCCTTCTGTGCTGTAGGGATTTTCTGACAGCTAAGTTTATAAACTTCAATTATACACTGATTTTCAGCATTACTATAGCATACATAGTTAACTTCTGCTTTCCTTGAGGAAGTCTTCAGTTGAGGTTGTGAACTCATGCGCTTGTGACTATTTTACAACAGATGCTGGCTCTAATATGACTGGCTAGCAAAAGTTAAGTTTCCAGTGTGGCAAGTGTATATGTTCCACTGCTTAATAATTTGACCCCTTGTTCTCAATTCTCACTTGTCACTCATCCCTGTTTCGCAGTAACTGTGTACTCCTGATTTGATCAACGGTATTTGCAATCAACCAGTTTGTTTTTAACTTAATTTAATTTTACTTTAATTCTGTAGTAACTCTTTACATTTGTGTATTGCCATTGCTTCATCATTCTGAGAACTATCTTGGGGGGACAAAGTGTGGCCAGCTTATTTCTCAGGATGAATTAACTTGAAGTGAGGGAGTGGAAGGAAACATGTCGTCTTGCTGCCAGGAACTTTGCTTAGAACAGTGGTTAGCGCTACTGTCTCTCAGTGCCAGCGATCGGGATTCAATTCCTGGCTTAGGTCACTGTCTGTATGGAGTCTGCATACCTGTGTCTGTGTGGGTTTCCTCTGGGTGCTCTGGTTTCTCCCATGGTCTGAAAGATGTGTTGGTTAGGGCGCATTGGCCATGCTGAATTCTTCCTCAGTGTACCCAAACAGGCACCGAGTGTGGCGACTGGGATACTCTCACAATAGCTTCATTGCAGTGTTTATGTCAGCCAATTTGTGACACTGATAAATAAATCTTTTTAAAAAGCCACTTAATTCCAAATGTGTTTATAATTGGGGTTCATAGTTTTGGAAATGGAGGTGAAGTTGTAAGAAGTTCGACATGATGTTTTCGGGCTTTAATTTTGTCATCTCTTTGACAGCTGCCCTTGCTTCTCGTTGGTATTCACATGGCAAACAGGAAACTGATGAGGAGTTTGATGCTCGCTGGGTGACATACTTTAACAAGCCTGACATTGACGCATGGGAGCTCAGAAAAGGTAAAAAGTAAATCAGTGTGAAGAATGCATTGTTGAATTAGTGACTGTAAAATAAGAATGTTTGAACGTGACGGTTCAAGTCTAATGTAAATTTTAAGGAGCTCACATTTTTTTGCAGGGCTAATGGCAATTTGCAACCTTTGTCGCAAATTGCTATTTAATTTTTCTCACGTTGTGAACTTGTAAATGTCTATAGGTCACTTGGAATCATCAGGCCAAAATTATTAGTTTAGTACTTTAGCAATGATTAGCACTGCTACCTCACAGCACCAAGGACTCGGGTTCAATTCCCGGCTCAGGTCATAGTCTGCATGGAGTCTGCACATTCTTTGGGGTGCCCAGATTTCCTCCCACAGTCTGAAAGATGTGCTGATTAGGTGTGTTGGCCATGCTAAAATTCTCTGGTGTTCCTGAATACACACCAGAGTGTGGTGACTAGGGGACTTTCCCCATAACTTCATTGCAGTGTAAACCTACTTGTGACACTAATAAATAAATTTAAACTTGGCATGGCAATTTTTCACTGCCATTTTAGATTATAGGCTTTTAAGGTAAGCTGGGAATCGTCTCACAATTGCTTTGATCTGGGCGCTTTCTAATCTTGACACTGTTCTGCACTGTGGGCTTTCTTTTTCTTAGTTGCTAACGTGCTTTTTTTAAACTCGAGTTTATTTGTAAAGGTTATAAAATATTTCTGCATTCATTCTGCACTTGAGGTTTGATGTTGTATAAAATGGCCGATTTTCCATGAGTCTGCTCTAACACGTCTCTTTTGTTTGGCAGGTATGAACACTCTCATCGGATACGATCTTGTACCTGAACCCAAAATTCTTGATGCTGCCCTGAGAGCATGCCGTAGGTTAAACGATCTAGCGAGTGCAATCCGCATTCTAGAAGCAGTGAAGGTCAGTGGAACTGAGATGCCACTTTCCACCATTCTTGTCTATTTTGTAAACTTGATCATGAAGGAAGTTACTTCTACAGATGGGTGGCACAGTGGTTAGCACTCCTGCCTCACAGCGGCAGGGACTTGGGTTTGATTTCCGGCTTGTGTCATTGGTGTGCAACGTCTGCGTCGGTTTCCACTGTGTGCCACAATTTTTCCTTTCAGTCTGAAAGACATGCTAGTTGGCTGCATTGGCAGTGCTAAATTCTCCCTCGGTGTACCCGAATAGACACCAAATTTTGGCGATACTTCAGCGCCTATTTGGGTCAATGCACTTGCCTCTCCCAGACTGCTGGCCTGATTAATAAGTTTGCGGACAACACAAAGATTGCTGGAGTTGTGGATAATGATGAACATTGTTAGAGAATATAGGATACAGATAGGCTGGAAAACTGGGCAGAGAAATGGCAGATGGAATTTAATCCAGAGAAATGCAAAGTGATGCATTTTGATAAATCTAATGCAGGGAGAGCTATACAATCAATGGCAGAACCATCAGGAGTATAGACACACAGAGGAATCTGGCTGTGCAAGTCCACAGATCCTTAAAGGTCGCAAAACACAGGTAGAAAAGGTAGTGAAGAAGGTGTATGGCATGCTTGCCTTTATTGGACGGACATAGAGTATAAAAGTTGGCATATGATGTTGCAGTTATATAGAATGTTGGTTAGACCACATTTGGAATATTGCATCCAGTTCTGGTCGCCACACTAACAGAAGGACGTGGAGGCTTCGGAGAAAGTACAGAAAAGATTTACCAGAATGTCGCCTGGTATGGAGGGTCTTAGCTATGAGGTGACATTGAGTAAACTAAGGTAGTTCTCCCTGGAAAGATGGAGATTGAGAGATAATCTAATAGAAGTTTATAAAACTATGTAGGGCATAGATATGGTGAAGCTTTTTCCTAGGTCGGAAACGGCAAACACAAGTGATCACAAGTTCAAGGTAAGTGGGGGGGGACAGCAATGTTCAATACAGATATGCAGGGGACGTATTTTACACAGAGTGATGGGGTGCTGGAATGCACTACCAAGCAAGGTAGTTGAGACAGACACGCTAATATCATTCTAGGCTTGTCTAGATAGCTATGTAAACAGACTGGGAATAGAGGGATACAAATGGATGGTCTAGTTAGGAACATATGATAGGTGCAGGCTTTATAGGGCCGATTGGGTCTGTTCCTGTGCTGTATTGTTCTTAGTTTCTTTGTTAACACCAGTTGTCATTCCAAAACCAGGCCAATCTTTACCCATGCTGCAGAAATTATTAGGATTCATCCAATCACGAGAACACCAAGAGGAATTCCTCCTTTGACAAAATGAGGGGAAACTTGTAGCCTCGAGCCAGCACTGAAAATACGGAATTCCTCAAATGAGTTGCTACTTAGCAGTGCCATTTCTTAATGTTGAGTAGGTCTGAGACGAATAATTGCACTGCCCTCGCCTGTTGTTTGTGTGGGATTGTGATTGGTATGGACTTGATGATCTGAATGGCCTCCTGCACTGTAGAATTCTATGATCATAGCTGTATTCCAGAATATCTTCCTCGGGGGTATTTGAAATGAAAAGGAACCTGATGATTTTCATATTTAAATTAATGTTAATTTATTCTTTTCAAACAAACAGTGTAGGATTTGACCTTTAAGATTCCACTCAAATGCTATCAGTACTGTAGCAAAATGCAGTTCAACTTCAATATCTATAGTTCTAGTGGCCTTGAATTTTTATCTGTTAAATGGGGTGCAGCAATATATGTTTTGCCTGCGGAGAATGATATTCAACATCCCCCAAAAAAACTTTTCACTTAGTGATCCCATCATATTGCTCATCGTTGAACATAGAATCCCTGTGGCATAAAACAAGGCCATTCAGCCCACCGTATCTGCACTGACAACAATCCCACCAAAGCACTACATATCCCCGTAACCCCACATATTTACCCTGCTAATCCCCTGACACCAGGGGGTAATTTACCATGGCTAATCTGCCTAGCCAGCACTATTGGAGGGGGAAACTGGAGCACCCTGAGGAAACCCATGCTGACACAAGGAGAACACGCACACTCGTCTTGCCAGGAGTGTAGTGAAAGCTATAAAACCTGTTTGTTTGCTTTGTAAAATATATGAAAATCTCCAACAAACGTTAAGAAAAACCATGCAAACTCCACATAGTCACCCAAGGCTGGAATTGAAACCTTGTCCCTGATAATGAGGGAGCGGTGCTAACCACTGTGCCACTATGCTGCTTGTTTGGAAGAATAATTGCCCTACTCTTAGCTGACCAGGCCTACGTGTGACTTCTTCCTCTCACGATATGGTCAATCCTTGCCCCTCGTGTATCCGATGGACATCTTGTACTATCATCAGACAGTTAATGATGCCCTGTGTAAGTGCCGTCTTATCAGAAGAGGAAAGAAACGTTAATTTAGCTAAAATAATTGCAATCTTTTTGATTTTATCTTTCACTTTTTTTGGGGAGTGGCTTTCAAGTAAAGGGGAATTTCGAATGAGCTGTGCCTTCTGTATGTAAACCAGTGAAGTTGCCAGTTTGATGCAAGTTCACTCATTATTTTTCAAGCCTGTTGGGCTCTGGGATACTCATTTCAATAGCTGAGTGCCATCTTGCACTTACTAGTCATCATCAAACAAAATGCTTCACATAGCTGCATGTAAATGTGCCAGAGTGTAGTAACTTCATTGCAGTATTAATATTAGCTGACTTAAGACATTAGTAAATGAATAAACTTAAACTCCTTTGCACTTTTTTCAGGACAAAGCTGGCCCTCACAAAGAAATCTACCCATACGTTATTCAGGAACTCAGGCCCACATTGACTGAACTGGGTATTCCAACCCCAGAGGAGATCGGTCTAGACAAAGTATAACGTTATACCTGGTGAGTTTAGTGTGGCCTTTTATTTATTCATTTATCTGATCAGGTTGACTTGTTAATTAATTGGAAGATGGTTCGTGTAGTGTTGTGAAGTATGAATTCTGTATTTGCATGACAGCCTTAACAATATAATCTAGTGCATTGGATACTGACTGAACCCAAGCTTGTAAATTATGTAAGATGGACTGAAACGAGAAATGTAAATATGTGTTATTTGTGGAATTGTTGATTAGTTGCACTTTGAAGGAACAGATTTGCTTAAAGAAGTTGTAGTTTTGAATATTCTGATCTTTTGTAGTGGATAAGACATTTAATGACTTTGTTAAAGTTCACATTTGTGATGTTTTACCTATTGGAGTGGGCTTCGACTACCTGATCTATTTCATCTACATTTCAATTCATGGCACAGGGCAGCACAGTGGTTCGCACTTCTGCCTCACAGTGCCAGGGACCCGGGTTCAAATCCTGGCTTGGATCACTGTCTGTGTGAAGTCTGCATATTGTCCTCATGTCTGCGTGGTTTCCTGTGGTGCTCTGGTTTCCTCCCGTGGTCTGAAAGATGTGCTGGTTAGGTGCATTGGGCATGCTAAATTCTCCCTCACTGTACCCAAAATGATGCCATGGTGTGGTGACTAGGGGATTTTTTTACCATAACTCCATTGCAGTGTTAATGTAAGCCTACTCGTGAAAGTAATAAACTTTAAAATAATACGATACTTACCTAGAAAGGCAGATGACTATCAGAATGGGCGCATACGTACGAACGATCGGCCTTTTCGTGCCTTGAGCCTACTCTCCCATTCAACAAGATCATAGCTGACCTGCTTGTGACCCCAATTCCATTTTTATGCCGTTTCCTTTGACATCCCTGTCTATCAAGAACCTCAGCTCATTCTTAAAATGATTTGATGACCCTTCCTCCACTGCTTCGTGCAAGAGAATTTTCCCTCGGTGAAAAGAAAATCTCCTCGTCACCATCTCAAATGGGAAATCCCTTATTTTTAAACTGGTAGAATTTTTTGAGGAGGTGACGAAAACGGTGGACGAAGGGCGAGCCGTTGATGTTGTCTATATGGATTTTAGTAAGGCGTTTGTCAAAGTCCCTCATGGGAGGTTAGTCGAGAAGGTCAAGGCAAATGGGATACAATGACAGGTAGCTAGATGGATAAGCAACTGGCTTGGTAATAGGAGACAGAGAGTAATAGCAGAAGGGTGTTTCTCTAGCTGGAGGTCGGTCACTAGTGGTGTGCCGCAGGGCTAGGTACTGGGACCTCTTTTATTTGTAATATATATAAATGACTTGGAAGAGGGAGTAAGTGGAGTGATCAGCAAGTTTGCAGATGATATAAAGATGGCTGGACTTGCAGATAGTGAGGAGCATTGTCAGGCGATGCAGCAGGGCATAGATAGGCTGGTAGCTTGGGCAGACAGATGGCAGATGGAATTCAATCCTGATAAATGTGAGGTGATGCATTTCGGGAGAAAGAATGTAGGGGGGAGGTATATGATAAAGGGTAGACCTATTAAGAGTATAGAAACGCAGAGGGACCTGGTGGTGCAGGTGAACAAGTCTCTGAAGGTGGCAGAGCAAGTGGAGAAGGTTGTGAAGAAAGCATATCGTATGCTAGCCTTTATAGGAAGGGGTATAGAGTACAAGAGCTGGCCTTTAATGTTGCAGTTGTATAAAACGTTGGTTAGACCTCATTTGGAATACTGCGTCCAGTTCTGGTCGCCTTACTACCGGAAGGATGTGGAGACTCTGGAGAGAGTGCAGAGGAGGTTTACAGGATGCTGCCTGGTATGGAAGGTCTGAGTTACGAGGAGAGGTTAGGCAAATTGGGACTGTTTTCCTTAGAAAGACGTAGACTTAGAGGAGATCTAATAGAGGTGTACAAGATTCTGAAGGGGATAGATAGAGTAAACAGGGTTAAGCTTTTTCCTAGGATGGACTCAAATAGCACGAGGGGTCACGGGCTTAGGGTGAGGGAGGTAAGGTATAATTTGGATGCTAGAGGGAGTTTTTTCACACAGAGGGTGATGGGGGTATGGAATGTGCTGCCAAGTAAAGTGGTGGAGGCAGGCACTCTGGAGTTATTTAAGAAATACTTAGATGGGCACATGAACAGAATGGGAATGGAGGGGTATAGAAAACTGATTTAAAATAGGGATCATGAGCATTGGGAGTCCCTGGGAAGTGTGTAAATAGATGATGATATTGATGTACTTGTTTTTATCCTACAGGTACTTCGGTCCACCTTGTTGTCTAACAAGGGGCATACACGCGATGGGTCATGAGAGGACTGCTCTTGGACCTTTTTCAAGAGTATCCTACTGCTTCATATCGTTAGTGTATGCTTGACCTGGACCATCTGATGGGCAACATGACAGCGCAGTGACTATAGCTGTGCTGTGCAGATACATGGATTTGGGCCTGTCTGTGGGAGTTTGCGCGTTCTCCCCGTGCTTGCGTGGGTTTTCTCCGGGAGCTCTGGTTTCCTCACACAACCCAAAGATGTTCTCTTAGGCTAATTGGCAAAACAAATTCTCCCAAAATGTCTCAAATTTGGTGTTTAATCCATAGATCTATAAATGTGAACGGGGATCGCGTGTAGGGGTGGGGGCATCGGGATGGTGGCGTGGGCTCGTTGGGCCGGGGGGCCTGTTCCCGAGCTGTTTTGTTCTTTGTTGTCTGCTAGTTCCAGTTTCTTCCACAAGCATCCCTTCAGCATCCACTTTGTCCAGCCCCCCTCAGGATGTTACATTAGATCACCTTTCGTTGTTTTCAACTCCAATGGTTCCAGGCTCAACCTGTCCAAATAAAAACACAAAATGCTGGATAAATTTAGCAACACAAGAAGTTTGACAGCATCCAAGACAAAGTAACTCTGCTTGATTACCACACATGCTCAAAATTCACTCCCTCCAACCCAACACTCAATAGCAGCAATGTGTATCTACGAGATGTAGTGCAGCAATTACCAAAGATCCTTAGACAGCACCTTCCAAAGCCGCTTCCATCTCAAAGGACAAAGGCAGCAGATACGTGGGAATGCCACCATCTACCTGCAGGTTCTCCTCCAAGCCACTCACCATCCTGATTTGGAAATATATGGGCCACTCCTTCACTGTCTCTTGTCAAAACCCTACAATTCCCTCCCTAATGGCATTGTAGTCTGCAGCAATTCAAGAAAGCAGCTCATCACCACCTTCTCAAGGGCAACTAGGGATGGACAATAAATGCTGGCCAGCCAGCGACACCCATGTCCCATGAAAGAACATAAAAAATAAGTCTGGCTGTAACTGTAGAGAGAAACAGTTTCAGGTCTATGTGACCCTTCTACAGATTTGCAAATGTTGGCTGTTTCTGTCCACAGATGCTGTCAGATCTGCTGAGTTTATCCAGCATTTTCTGATTTATTTTGGAGAATTCCAGCATCCACAGTATTTTGCTTTTTTTTTAAACTTAACCTGTTCAACTATTCTTCAGAAGATAACCCCTTCATAGAAATCAGCTGAGTGAATCACTTCTAAACAAATTCTAAATCAATTACTGCATAAAGACTGTTTGCAGCTCCTGCAAAAAAGTGTCTCAAGTGTTCCTAGTACATTTTCAAACGAGCAAAAATAGCAGAAGGCAGACTGTGCGCTTCTTTCTTGCTCAAGTGGAAAAAAAAAAGGCTGCTTTCAGCAAATGGAACATCATCAAAGAACAAAGAAAATTACAGTGCGTGAACAGGTTTTTTGGCCCTCCAAGCCTGCACTGACCATGCTGCCCAAACCTCTTATCCTTCTGGGCACCATATCCTTCTATTCCCATCCTATTCATGTGTTTGTCAAGATACCCTTTAAAAGTCACTATCGTATTTGCTCCCATTGCCTCCCCTGGGAGTGAGTTCCAGGCACCACCATCTTCTGTGTTTTTTAAAAAAAAACTTGCCTCGTACATCTCCTTGAAACCCTGCCCTCACACCTTAAACCTATGCCCCTTAATAATTGACCCTTCCACCCTGGGAAAAAGCTTCTGAATAGCCACTCTGTCCATGCCTCTCATAATCTTGTAGACTTCTATCAGGTCGCCCCCTCAACTTCTGTCGTTTCAGTGAGAACAAACCATTTTCTCCAGCCTCTCCTCATAGCTAATGGCCTCCAAACCAGGCAACATCCTGGTAAATCTTCTCTGTACCCTATCCAAAACCTCCACGTCCTTTAGGTAGTGTGGCGACCAGAATTGAACACTACATTCAAAGTGCGGTCTAACCAAGTTTCTGTAAAGCTGCAATATGACTTGCCAATTTTTAAATTGAATGCTTCAGCATGCCGTATGCCTTCTTGACTACCTTCTCCACCTGCATTGCCACTTTGAGTGACCTGAAATCCTTACTGTGGTTACAGGCTGCAAACCTAATGTCCTTTAGGAAAAGAAATCTGCCTTCCTCACCTGGTCTGGCCTATGTGTGATTCAGAGCCACAGCAATATGTGTGTGTCTCGAATATCTTTTGAAAGGGAGAGAGATTAGGGATGGGCAATAAAAGCTGGCCCAGTCAGTGACGTGCTCATCCCATAAATTAATTTTTTTAAATTGTTAAAGTCAAACTTCACTGGACAACTTGATTAGTTGCTTAAATGAAAGCAAATCACTGGATGCTGGAATCTGAAACAAACCTTAGCACATTGGACAGCATCTGTAGAGAGAGAATAGAACTAACTGAGACTGGATCACATTTCTTCAGAGCTAGCCTTGTTTAGCTGCTGTATGTTACTATTGATAAAGAATGTTGTAACATGAGTTAGTCTTTATTGGCCATTTTTTTCCACTTGTGGCCATAGAAATCTCAGAAACATTACAGTGCAGAAGGAAGCCATTCAGTCCATCGAGTTGACTGACAACAGTCCCACTCAGGCTCCATCCCTGTAACCCACATATTTGCCCCACTAATCCCTCTTATCTACACATTCTGGAACACTAAGAGGCAATTTAGCAGGGCCCATCATAGAAAGTTATTTAGTAATAGTGAGTTACCAAACTACTTCTGGGCCTCATACTTTTGTGTCATTGAGCTTGATTCAGTTTTTAAATGTTTTAAATTCATTCATGGTACATGGGCATTGCTGGCTGGGCCAGCATTATTGCCCATCCCTAGTTGCCCTTGGAGGGCAGTTGAGAGTCAACCACATTGCTGTGAAGTCACACGTAAGCCAGACCAGGCAAGGTTGGCAGATTTCCTTCCCTAAAGGAACCAGGTGAATTTTTCCAACAATTGACAATGCATGATCATCAGTAGATTCTTAATTCCAGATATTTTTTATTTCTAATTCAAATTCCACGTCTGCCATAGCGGGATTTCAACCTGGGCCCCCAGAACATTAGCTGACTTTCTGGATTAATAGTCTAGCAATAACACCACTAGGACATCATCTCTCCTCAAATGTTCTGGTTTTTAAATTTGTAACTTCTGTAATGAAAACGTTGACTGCTTTTCAATTACCCAAAAAGTAAACTAATTAGAGGCCACTTCCTCAAGATAATTGCAAGAAATTGCACCATGCAACAGAATCTAGTAACTCATCTCTTCTGCCAGTGGGAAATGTTGCTTTGGCTGGAAACCAGATACATTGGATCTAGCTGCACGCACACTATTCCGCAAATACTTCTATATCTCGTAGCTGCAACTGTTCTTAGAATCTGGGTAGTTGAGACGGAAACCACCTTACTGGCAGCTCCATTGGTGTTGTCATCATTGTCCCAAAGGGTCCAGCAGGCCTGTTCTATTTTTAGGTGGTGTTTCATCTCTTTTGCACCCAGTCCCTTGGGCTCACCATCTTGTTTGCTCATCTGTTGCTTAGAACGGCAAGCTGTGGTATGTCAGTTTGTGAAAGCTGTTCAGAAAACAGCTGTTTGCTTGTCAGCCAATTCCTGGCTCAAGTTTGATTATGATTCGATACTATTGAGCTTAAAATTTAAAACCACTGCAGTTCTTGAAGCATTTATATTTGCACGTCAAGATACTGAGCACTGAATCAGCTCAAGCCACATTTCTGTGGATGCTGCAATCGGAAACAAAAACAGGGGATGCTGGAAAAACTCAGCAGGTCTGACAGCACCTGGATGGCACAGTGGTTATCACTGCTGCCTCACAGCGCCAGTGACCTGGGTTTAATTCCTGGCTTGGGTCACTGTATGTGTGGAGTTTGCGCATTCTCCCTGCATCTGTGAGAGTTTTCTCTGGGTTCTCCAGTTTCCCCTCGGTCCAAAGGTATGCGGGTTAGGTAGATTGGCCATGTTAAATTGCCCCTTGGTATCAGAGTGATTAGTTAGGATAAATGCATGGGTTAGGGCCTGGGTGGCATTGTGGTCGGTGCAGACCTGATGGGCTGAATGGCCTTCTGCATTGTAGATTCTGTGGTCAACTCCTCCTTGAAAGGTGAAGCAATAACTATGTATTAGGCAAACCTGTTTTGATGGACTGAATGGCTTCCTTCTGCACTAGGGGGATTCTAAACCCCAAGTCCTGAATGTCTCTGCTTTTGAGATTTCCTTTAAAATCAGACTCTGACCAAGCTTGTCCTAATATCCTCTGATGCACCTTGAGCATTTTGTCATGTTCAGGGGCACTATATGAATGCAAGTTATGCATGGAATCGGCAAATTCTGATTCAACTTCACTCTCCGCCCATTAAGTTAACAGTGACTTTGTTTGGAGTTGAGCTGCGTTCACTATGTAAAGGGACGAACAAATCAGTGGACTGAATCTAACATTGTGCAATATTTTTTCTTTCAGGCAGTCTTCTGACCTTCGTCCATTATGATTGTACATGATGTGAGATGCAGCCTAAAATATTACTTTATTGAACATTTTGGAGTCTGTTCTGTCTAATGTATTATGCCTACCTGTGAACTAAATCCAATAAAGAATGGGATGAAACACTCAGTGCCAGCAGTTATTAACAGATTGTGTGTATGTGTTATCATTCCAAATTAACCTTTGGACTATAGTACCAGGTAATTCCTACCTTGAAAGTACCAGCTTTTTTGCAGCTGTGTTCACACCAGGGCTGCACAGTGGTTAACACTGCTGCCTCAACACCAGGGACCTGGGTTCAATTCCAGCCTTGAGTCACTGTATGAAGTTTGCACATTCCCCCCTCGTGTCTGTGTGGGTTTCCTCCGAGTGCTGTGGTGTCCTCCCACAGACTCGAGGTGTAAGTTAGGTTGATTGGCTGTGCTAAATATGTGGGGTTAGGGGGATATAGGGTAGGGTAAGATACTCTTTTCAGAGCTTTGGTGCAAACTTGATAGGTTGAATAGCCTTCTCCTGCACTGTAAGGATTCTACCTCAGTATTTGAAGTGAGGTGGACTGGCCATGCAAAATTGCCCCTTAGTGACCAAAGAAGTGCAGGTTAGATGGATTAGCTGTGTGAAATGTGTGGGGTTACGGGGATAGGGTAGGGGAAAGGGCCTGGATAAGATGCTCCAGCAGAGAGTCAATGCAGATGGGTTGAATGACCTCTTTTGCACGATAGGGATTCTATGACTTCTATCTCAGTAATGTCAACACAGGTGCTTATCACAGTGATAGCCCTAAATCGCTGAGACTTGTACTAAAGTGAAACTGGCATAATGTTTCCAGCTGTAACTCCTAACCAGTAGCACATTTTCCTCTGTAAAGGATTGACTGAGTCTGTACTGGGCTAAGTAACTGCAGTCTCTTCAATGTTGAAGCTGAGATGGGCCACATATGCAGCTCAAGGCCTCCGTGCACAGTGGCACTTTCCATGCAATCAGATGGAAGTCTTCAGTGTCTTGTGTTGGATGTCATCTTTGGATTTGGAGCTAAGTCTGTGGGTAATCATTAAATTGGTTTTCAATCAAATTTAAATACTGCTTAATTTGTCATCCCTGCTAAGTGTAATTAACAGCTGGATAGACAAGCTATTGTGCTTGCAGCTATTCTGAGCTATTAGAAACATTGGCTACTTTATAAAAGCTACGGGACAAAACTAAACATTGTCTTTGAACATTGAGAAAGCATGATTTTATCTATTTTTCAATGATTGATGAGGCTACATGACGGTGAACAAGAAAGGTGCTTTTATTTTCTTCAGCAGATGAAAGCTTCTGAAGACTAGATCCCCAATCCACCACCTCCAAAGGAATATTTTGCAGGGGTAGTAAAGTGGTTAGCACTGCTGCCTCAGCACCAGGGACCTGGGATCGGTTCTGGCCTCGTGTCACTGTCTGTGTGGAGTTTGCACTTTATCCCTGTGTCTATGAGGGTTTTCTCCAGGTGCTCAAGTTTCTTCCCACATTCCAAAGATGTGCAGATTAGGTGGATTGGGCCATGTTAAATTGCTCCTTGGGGTCAAGAGGTAAATGCATGAAGTTCTGGGTGTAGTCCCAGGTGGAATTGTTGTCAGTGCAGGCTTGATGGGACAAATAGCCGCCTCTGTAGAGATTCTATGAATTTGGAACATTGGGTTGGGTTGATAGAATTGGTGAAACTCAAAGTGATCTTGACATGGAATTTTGCCACATAAATGTAGGCTATTTGGCCCATCAAGCCTATGGTCTACCTCTTTAGAAGAAGTTTCAAATTAGTTCCTCTCCCATGCATGCCCTGCGAAGTGTTCCTCTTAAAAATATTACCCTGTTCCACTTTTTTTTGCATGTTGGCATTGAATCATCTTCCATCACTCAGCAGTCATTCCAAATCAAACCTAGTTGAATAAAAAATATTTTTCTTGATATCACCTGAACTTTTTAGCCAATTATCTAAATCTGTTCTCTGAAAATGAGCCTTGGCATGAGTGTGTTAAATAAAACTTTCTTCCGAGCAGCACCAAATATCTTGAACACCTTTATGCCATCAGACTTTTGGATGGATCCACATTGCATTAAGTTGATCTTTTTCTATACCCTAGCTATGACTGTAACACTACATTCTGTGATCTCTCCTTTCGTTCTCTGTGAATGGTATGCTTTGTGTAATGTGCAAGAAACAGTATTTTTCACTGTGTACTAATACATGTGACAAATCAAATCAAACATTTGGACAAGTACATGGAATATAGAGCATTACAGCACAGAACAGGAAAGGTTTAGAGGGATATGGGCCAAAAGCAGTTAAATGGGACTCGTTCAGTTTAGGAAACATGGTTGGCATGATAGAGTTGGGCCGAAGGGTCTGCTTCGCTGCTGTATATCTTTAGGACTCTAATCTGTAAAATCTTCTCTCAACCTTTTCTGCTCTGACAGTAAATCTCATCTCTCCAGATAATTGAAACCATTCATCTCTACTACCATCCTAGTGAATCCCTTCTTTTTCTGAAGGTTTTGACTGGGTGATACAGTGGTTAGCACTGATACTTCACAACCCAGGGACCTGGCTTCAATTCCTGGCTTGGGTCACCGTGTGGAGTCTGCATGTTCTCTCTATCTGCGTGCGTTTCCTCTCACAATTGGGAAGATGTGCTGGTTAGTTGCATTGCCCATGCTAAATTCTTCCTCAGTGTACCCAAACAGGCACCGGAGTGTTTCAATTGGGGATTTTTCACAGTAACTTCATTATAGTGTTAACGTAAGCCTACTTTGTGACACTAACAAAACTTTTGTAAAAACTTATAACCTGGTGTCAAGGATGCACTATTCCAGCTGTAATTGAATTTGGCTTTAAAGTTGCTGCTTTGTCAGCCCAGTCCTTCGTTTAGATTTCTTTTGAAAATCTGGAATGAAGAGTCATGTGCCATCTTTCTTTATTCGATCATGTAATTGCAAGTAAGCTTTGATTTATACTGTTTCCAGATTCAATTAGCCTTTGAATCTTAATTTCGTGTATGAATTACTTTCATTTATGGTGGCACAGTAGACTGATGTTCAATTCCAACCTCGGGTGACTGTGCTGAGCCTGCACATTCTTCCCATGTCTGCAAGGATTTACTGCAGGTGCTCTGGTTTCTTCTTACACTCCAAAAATGGAGGTTCAGTGGGGTTGGCCATGTTGAATAGCTCCTTAATGTCCAAAGATGTCTAGGTTAGTTGGTTTGTCAGATTAAATAGTTCCCCTTAATGTCCAAAGATGTCTAAGTTAGGCGGATTGGTCAGATTACATAGTTCCTTATTGCCCAAAGATGGGTAGGTTAGGCGGATTGGTCAGGTTAAATTGTCAATTATGGCAAGGGGACTAGAATAAACACATTGAGTTATGGGGATAGGGCCTGGGTTAGTACATACTCAATAGGCCAAATGGCGATCTCCTACACTGGGCGGGGGGTGGGGGGAGGGCGAGGTAGGATTCTATGATTACTTGTTTGCAAAATATGAAGGAACATTAAATATTGTCATGGGATCTTGCAGTTGAGTTTTGAATGTGATGACAAGCTTGTGCTGTTACTCCCTGTGCACTCCTAGTTATCATCTCACATGTAATGTGGACAACCAAAATGAGTGTCCCTCAAACACACACACACACACACACAACTATGAAGTTAAAATGATTGCTGCAGTGGAAACTTGCATCAGAACAGGAAACCACATTTTGCAATTCTACACCAAATGCAGTTGACTTTTTTTTGACAACTTTTATTTTTCTAACTGTTGCATTCACAACACTGGAAGAGAGGAGGTCATCATTTTGTATTGAGAAAATGTTAACGTGTCTCTCGGTCCCAGCATCTGATTTTTCTGAACCTATGTTGTGCAGTTGAATTTTGGTTCATAAGCTTTGCATTTCTGTTTGACGAGATTAACTGGAATGCTACTGGAAATTGATGGTTTGAATTATAAGAAGGGGCTGGATAGACTGGCACTTTTTTTTCTGGAGCGTGGAAAGCTGAGGGGTGTTCTTACAAATATTCGGTACATACTACAATGAAAATCTAGAAGAAAGAATGCAGATGGTAGCAAATGAGGACACTGCCTGTAATTCCTCCCTCCCAAATCTCTCACCCTCCTGATCTATAAAAAAAACTTGTTCCTTCATTGTGCCTGGGTTGTAAATCCTTAGCAACTAGCCCCAGGAACGTAATTACTCTCTGTGGACTTAAATAGATTAAGTTAACGAAAGATGTGGATAAGGAGCAACTATTCCCTTCAGTTGAAGGGTCAGTCACAGGGAGATATGGGTTCAAGGTGAGGGGCAGGAGGTATGGGAGAGGAACAACTATTTTACCCAGAGGGTTGAGAGGGTCTGGAATGTGCTGTCTGGGAGGGTGCTGGAGGCGGGATGCCTCACATCCTTTAAAATGTATCTGGATGAGCACTTGGTACTTCATAATAATCAGGGCTATAGGCCAAGTGCTGACAGATGGAATTAAGTTTGTGGTGGTGGGGGGGGGGGGGGGGGAGGTTTCAGGCGTTTCTAATGTACCGGTGCAGACTTGATGGGCCGAAAGGTCTCTTCTGTGCTGTCTGATTCTCAGGTGATAGTGCACCACCATTTTCTCAAGGGCAGTTAGGGATGGGTAATAAATGCTGACCTTGCCAGTGATGCCTGCTTCACGGTGGTACTGCTGCCTCACAACACTGGGGACCTTGGTTCAATTCCTGGCTTGGGCTGCTGTCTGCACGGAGACTGCACATTCTCCTCCTGTCTGCGTGGTTTCCTCCCACATTCTGAAAGATGTGCCGGTTAGGATGCGTTGGCCCGAACAGGCGCCGGAATGTGGCGACTTGGGGATTTTCACAGTAACCCTTCATTGCAGTGTTAATGTAAGCCTTGCTCGTGACTAATGAATAAACAAACTTTCTGCCACCGCCTTGTCGGGGGTCGTTAGCGATGGGCAATAAAGGATGATCTTGTCAACAATGTTTACATTCCATAAAAAAGTTGTTTTAAAATCTTCTCATTCAAGATAAAGATGATGATCTTGTAAATGAGGATGGGTAAACTAAATTAGTTATGACGATGCATCCTTAGTTATTTTAAGTCTGCATCAAGTTGAGTATTTCCTCCAGTGGTGATTTGTCATTTAGCTGCACCACCAGTATTTTAGCAACTTGGTCTTAACTGTATAAATTTAGCTGAACCGAATGTGCAGCAGGCTGTACACAGAGTACTTGTATTTAACAGCCAGGTGTATTAAAGAGGGGCGTTGTTGAAATCTGATTCCTGTAAACATTGTGGCAGGGGGTAGTAAAATGGTTGGCACTGCTGCCTCACAGCTCCAGAGACCTGGGTTCGACTGGGATGACTTGTCAAAGAACAGTACAGCACAGGGACTCCGCCCCTCCAAGCTTGCGCTGATCACCATAGAACCATAGAAAATTACAGCTCAGAAAAGGCCTTTTGGCCCTTCTTGTCTGTGCGGAACCATTTTTTTTGCCTAATCCACCATCAATAAATCTTCCTCAGTCAGCTCTTTTATCCTCTTGTGTTTTCTGTGTTTGCCTTCAGATTATTGAGGTGACTTGTTGAGTCAAACAAGGTGGGCACTGCATTATCCTTCAGGACTGTTCTGTAACAACTGTTTGTGCATATCGAGGATTCTTTGAAGTGTCTTGCACATAATCTGTGTTGCTTGTGAAGCTGTTCAGCAGACTGGTTTTCTAGGTCTGCTGTCCGACAGTTTTTCACCCACTTCTGGCACCTCTCTGGGGAACCTGAAGAAGGGGATGTCGGGGCAGTTGGTGCTCTTCCTGCTGCAGTTGGGCGCTGTGCAGAAGTTGGGCATGGTGTCTGGATTGCTGTGCCGCTCGCTGTTTGTTTCCCTGCCCCCCTTCCTCCTCCTCCTCCTCCTGCACATCTCTCTCTCTCAACGGGCCTCAGGCTGTGACAGGCAGTCACTGCCGAACTCCTGTATCCCCCAGTGCCACGTAACATACCCTCAGCTCACTCCCCCCTTTCCCCCACCCGCTGCTGGCTAACCCCCAATTGCAGGCCCCCTGCCCACCAACACTTCCACTGCTTTACATTTACTTAATGAGACCAATTGCTTATATCCCTGTATTTCCTGTTTGTTCATATCTTAAATGTCGCTAACATAACTGCCTCAACCATCTAGCTTGGCAGTACGTTCCAGGCCCCCACCATCCTCTATGTAAAAAAAAAAATCCACCCCCCACACATCTCCACTGAACCTTTCCCCCACCTTATCTTGAACTTGTGCCTCCTTGTAATTGTCATTTCTGCCCTGGGAAAAAGCTTCCAACTCTTCACCCCATCTGTACCCCTCAATTTCATCAACTTCTACCAGGGCGCCCCTCAGCCTCTGTCTTTCCAGGGAGAACAATCCCAGTTTATTCAATCTTATATCTAATACGTCATGGAGTCATTAAATGGAATTACAGCATGGAAATAGGCCCAACTTGTCCATGCTGTCTTTTACTCAATTGCCCATGTTTGGCCCATTCTCCCCTATATCTGCTTCCTCCGGGTATTCTGGTTTTCTCCCACACTCCATGATGTGTAAATTAGGGGGATTAGTTGAGTAAATGTGTGGGTTTACGGGGAGAGGGCAGGGGTAAATGCTCTGTCAGTGACTCAGTGGGAAAATGGCCTCCTGTGTTCTGAGAATTCTATGATCGTACAAATCATAGAGAATTCTACAGTGTAGAAGAAGGCCATTCAGCCTATTGAGTTTGCACCAACCGCTATCCCACCCAGACCCTAGCCCCATAACCCCTCACTAGTCCCCCTGACATTGAAGCAATTTAGCATAGCCGATCAACCTTATCCACAAACCTTCGGAGCATAGGAGGAAACTGGAGCACCTGGGGGAAACCCACGCAGACATGGGGAGAACATGCAGACTCCACACAGATGGTAGGAATCGAACCTGGGTCCCTAATGCCGCGGGGCAGCAATGCTAACCACTGTGCCAAGCCCCAGCACGATTTATCAGCCACGAACAAAATTCTTCTTAACTTGTATGGGAGGCCTGGAGACTGGATTGTATTTACAGAATCCTACTTTTGGCGCAAGAGTCCAGAAGGGAAAAAAAAATAACACAACAGATTGAATTCTTTGAATTCAGCTCAAGGTGTGCCAGAAGTACTGTTCAGGCATAGTTATGAGGCATGCTGATTCCTATAATGATGAAATCCAGTATGGTGACCTATTTGGCTGGATTTGTTCTACAAGGCAAGATCGTTGAGCGCAGAAATGCCAATTTCTCAGTTCTTCTGTTAATTGAATAGAGTATGAGTATCTTTGCAAACCAAGTTTTCTTCTCACTCTTATATTTTTATTAATAGTATTCCTAATCATACCAGGGCGGGCAATGCTGCCTCACACTACAGACCTGAGTTCGATTCCCGGCCTCGGGTCACTGTCTGTGTGGAGTTTGCACTTGGTTCCTATGTCTGCGTGGGTTCCCCCCGCCCGGTGCTCCGGTTTCCTCCCACGGTCTGATAGACGGGCATTAACCTGAATAGGTGCCGGAGCGTGGTGACTAGGGGATTTTCACAGTGACTTCATTGCAGTGTTAATGTAAGTCCCACTTGTAACTAATAAATAAACTTTAAAATGAGGGTTACGGGAATAGGGCCTGAGTGGGATTGTGGTTTGGTACAAACTTGTTGGGCCAAATGGCCTCCCCCTAAACATGACCTTGCTGCCAGACCTGTTGAACGTTTTCAACAATGTGTTTTAAGAAATTTTGAACCTAGATGCCAGAGGGAAAAAAAATGAGACAAATAAAAGGGATGGCACAGTGGTTAGCACTGCTGCCTCACAGTGGCAGGGACCTGGGTTCGATTCCTGGCCTCCAATGACTATCAAAGTTATTCCCGTGTCTGCGTGTGTTCCCTTTGCGGATTCCAGTTTCCTTCCACTTTTTAAAGATGTGCGAGTTAGGTGTATTGGCCAATTGCCCTTTAGTGTCAGGGGGACTAGCTAGGGGAAACACATGGGTTTATAGTGATAGGGCCTGGGTGGGATTGTGGTGGGTGCAGACTCAATGGGCTGAATGGTCACCTCCTGCACTGTAGGAATTCTATGATTCAATAGTCAACTCCTCTTTGAAAGCTGAAACAATAACTATATGTAAAGCTAGTTGCTGTTGAGAAGGTAGTGGTGAGATGCCTTCCATACTGTTTCTGTTTCCCCTGCTCTTTAATGCTGCCCCACGCTCCCTGATAACTGATCTAATGTGATTTATACCTGCTCCATCCTGCACATAGATAGGCAACAGGAGTCTGGCAGTGGAGATGAATGCTACTCATGGGGGAATGTTGTTCTGGGAGTAAGTTACCATAAAGATTTATACACCCTGCCGCCACCTGCTTGGAATTCCTATATGTGGTCTAAATTTCTAGTCTTTACACCCTGCCATCATCTGCTTGGCATTCCAATACATGGTCTAAATTTCTGGTCTTCTGGTACATATACCATGTCTCTACGTGATTCAGTTTAGTGACTGATGCTATATGGTTTTGGTTTATCCACAGAATCACCATGGAATCCCTACAGTGCAGAAGGATACCATTCAGCCCATCAAATCTGCAGCGACAACAATCCTACCCAGACCCTATTCCCTCTGACATCTTGAGATACTGAATCATAGAATTATAGAATCCCTACAGTGCAGAATGAGGCCATTTGGCCCATCGAGTCTGAACCGACCACAATCCCATCCAAGCCCTGTCCCTGTAACCCCAAGTATTTACCCTAGCTAGTCCCCCTGAAAACTAAGAGGAAATTTAGCATGACCCGCACATCTTTGGACACTAAGGGGCAACTTAGCATGGCCAATTCACCTAATCCACACATCTTTGGACATTAAGGGACAATTTAGCAAGACCAATCCACCTAATCCACACATCTTTGGCCACTAAGGGACAATTTAGCATGGCCAATCCACTCAACCTGCACATCTTTGGACACTAAGGGGCAATTTAGCATAGCCAATCCACAAAACCGCACACCTATAGAGATCCTGAATCCAGCAAGATTCCCAACCCAATAACTATCATCCAGAGATCCCAAAAGTATTGCTTTTTGTTTCCGAGTTGTCCTTTTCCTAATGTAAAATCGTGTGAGGTGGTGAACATGGTGCTATTCAAACTAGTTTTTCAGAGCAGATGAAATGGCAAAAAATCTCGATTAAATCACCTCAAATATCTTTTTTAAAAAGCACATTAATTCAGGCTTTTTATGGGAAAGAGTATTAAGCAATTACATTGCGCAATTCATATGATGAAACTTTGAATGAATCAGCAAACTGACAACATTAGCAGTAACCACATTAAAACACTGAACGCTTTTGTGACCCTGTCTGTGGTTTAGTTGGGTTTGTTGGAATGTATTACAGATGGAGAATCCTCTGGCAGCCAACTAATATGTTTTGCAATGTATTGAATAATGTTTCCAGATGCTCCTGTACAGGATCGTCTTTGAGTCCTCCTGGGTTTCCCTCCCTAACA
The DNA here is from genome assembly GCA_024679065.1 of Sphyrna mokarran. Taxonomy (NCBI): domain Eukaryota; kingdom Metazoa; phylum Chordata; class Chondrichthyes; order Carcharhiniformes; family Carcharhinidae; genus Sphyrna; species Sphyrna mokarran. Next base: position 8,678,633 of record JAGIQG010000033.1, read on the forward strand.
GCATTTGGGGTCAACCCATAACACGTGGACTGCAGCGATTCAAGAAGGCAGCTCACCATTACCTTCTCAAGGATGACTAGTGATGGGTAATAAATGCTGGCCTAGCTAGCGCCACCCATGTCCCATGAATGAACAAAACAAATTATATGTACTTCAAGCATCTGAGACTATTGATTCTCTCCTTCGTAGAAAAAATAGAGCTCCAGGTTTAACATTTATTTATTAGTCTCACAAGTAGCCTTACATTAACATGGCAATGAAGTTACTGTCACCTCACTCTGGTGCCTGTTTGGGTACAGTGAGGGAGAATTTAGCATAGCCAATACTCCTAACCAGCACATCTTTCAGACTGTGGGAGGAATCTGGAACACCCAGAGGAAACCCATGCTGACATGGGGAGAATGTGCAGACTCCGCACAGACAGATTAGTAATTCAGAGGCCCAAGTTAATGGTTTGGGGACACAGGTTCAAATCATGAGACCATGAAACCATAAGACGTAGGAGCAGAATCAGGCCATTCGGCCCATCGAGTTTGTTCCACTGTTCAATGACATCATGACTGGTCTGATGTAATATTCAACCCCAGTTTCCCACCTTAGCCCCTTAACCCTTGATTGCATTACGGATTAAAAATCTGCCTATTTTAACCCTGAATTTAACAACCCAGCCTCCACAGGGCAGGTGATGGCCTGGTGGTATTGTCGCTTGCCAATTAGTCTAGCAACTCAGCTAATGTTCTGGGGACCTGGGTTCAAATCCTGCCATGACAGATGGTGGAATTTGAATTCAATTTTTAAAAATCTGGAATTAAGTATCTACTGATGACCATGAAATCATTGTCCATTATATGGTTTCCCAATGTCCTTCAGAGTAGGACATCTGCCATGCTTATCTGATCTGGCCTATGTGTGACTCCAGAAACATAGCAATATGGTTGACTCTCAACTGCTTTCATGCAACCAGGGACGGGCAATAAATTCTGTAAGAAGTCTCACAACACCAGGTTAAAGTCCAACAGGTTTATTTCGTATTTATTTACTACCAAATAAACTTGTTGGATTTTAACCTAGTGTTGTGAGACTTCTTACTGTGTTTACCCCAGTCCAATGTCGGCATCTCCGCATCAATAAATTCTGGGCATCTAGTGACACACGTATCCTGCTAATGTCCTTTATTGAAGGGAATCTGGCCTACACATGACTCCAGAGCCACAGCAATGTGGGGTTGACTCTCAACTGCACATCTTTTGTATATTTTTCCCGACGGAAGAAGGTAGAAAAGAATATATCCAGGCTCCAGGGGTCCTTAGTTATGCTGGCTGCTTTCCCGAGGCAGCGGGAAGTGTATACTGAGTCAATGAATGGGAAACTGCTTTGCGTGATGGACTGGGCTATGTTCACCACCCTTTAGAGTTTCTTGTGGTCTTGATCAAAGCAGGAGAAGCTGATCTCATTGAAACTTAAAAAGTTCGTACAGGGTGCTAAAGGGTAGACGTAAATAGGATGTTTCTCCTGAGTGATGAGTCTGGAATCAGGGGACGCAGTCTCAGAATAAGGGACAGTCCATTTAGGACACAGATAAAGAGAAATTTCTTCACTCAAGAGGGTAGACAATCTTTGGAATTCTGGATGCCAACGGTCTGTGGAAGTTCAATCATTATGTTTGAGGTGTTAGTGGACTTCCTTAGCTATTGCATCAGTGTGGAGTGACCAGGAAAGATTATTGGTGAACCAAACACCTAGAAACTTGAAACTTTTGACCATCTCCACCTTATCATCGATGTAGACAGGAGCATTTTCTTAGCTTCCTGAGAAAGTAGAGCTCAGTTTGGTTTTGACAATTCCCAACCAAGATCTTCCATCCTTTGGGAAATACATTCTGGAGGTCCTTGAGGAAATAGTTGTCTGTTTAAACATTGATCATAGAGAGCAGTAAGTTCAATAAATGACCTTTGTCCTTGGGAAGATGAGAAAATAAGAGCGAGAAAAGGAAATGAATTTCCTATTCCGCAGCAAGGGTATTTATTAGAGCAAAAAAACCCCCCCCCCTTTCTATTGTATGTCATCTCAGGGTTTTGCGGAAAGGAAACTTTTAACGACAAAACTTTCAAATGTGGTGGGATTGAGGCAACAGAGAAAATGGTCACAGTTAAAAAGGAAGACTTTTGTCCAAGGAATGTGATAGATGCTGGTTCTGTGGACGTGAAGCTTTGATTGCTGAGGAGCCATGAAATTTTAATGCTAACCTTTTAACTATTCTTTTGTTTTCCTAAGAGCTGACACTTAAAGAATAATTTAGGAGCATTTCAAAAGCAGAGGTGGGGTGGTGGGGGGGAAGGAAAAAATATGCCACGCTCTACTGAAGTGACTGAAAGCCTCCCCGGAGACCAACTGAGTAAATATAATTGAATGAAACTATTGTCCCACTGTGTTTTTAATAATTAAAGGCTCCGTATGGGTGCCCATTGGCTGGGAGGCACAGCAGGCCTTGAGGACAGAGAGTCTAGCAGAGCCTGGTTAATGTGCCTAAATAAATGTACACCAAAACTTGCTTCCAGTTGCTTTCAGTGTGAAGTTAAATGTGACTGGGCTGCGCGCTCTGAACTATTATTAACTCTGGGTTAAACTGACGGACACATTTAAGATAAATCATGGATGAGGGGGGTGGTGGGACAAGGGTTAACACTGATGTCTCACAGCGCCAGGGACCCGGGTTCAATTCCACCCTCGGGTTGCTGTCTATGTGGAGTTTGTACATTCTCCCTGTGTCTGTGTGGGTTTCCTCTCGGTGCTCTGGTTTCCTCCCACAGTCCAAAGATAGGCAGGTTAGCTGTATTGGCCATGCTAAATTGCCCCTTAGTGTCTAAAGATGTGCAGGTTAGGTGGATTGACCATGCTAAATTCTCCTTACTGCCCAAAAGATGTGCAGTTTAAGTCCATTGGCCATGTTAAATTGCCTCTAAGTGTTTAAATGTGCACAGGTTAGGTGGATTGGACATGTAAAATGGCCCCTTAATGTACAAAGATATACAGGTTAGGTGTCGGCCATGCTAAATTATCCCTTAGTGTCCAAAGATGTGCAGGTTAGCTGATTTGGCCATGCTAAATTGCCCCTTAGTGTTCAAAGGATGTGCAGGCTACATCCGGAGGAACTTTTACTTGTGGTTCTCTTAGGGTTCAGCAAATTCCATAATCACAAAGTTTCTTTTGCAATGACGTTCAGCAGGAACTGACTCCTTTTATATACAGTCATCCTAGTCAACACCTAGCTTTGCAGTATGGGTGTGCCAATCAAATCCTGATCTTGGCCCCTGCATTAACAATGTAGCTTCAGGGGAAGCTTCTTTGGAACATCCTGCTGTACTTTTAAAACCCATTAGTTAAATCAAATGGAACTACCTGTGGGATTAATGTTGTAAAGCCAAATGAGACCTCATTATTTCCCCATTGCAAAGTAACATCATACAGGTTAGGGCACTCAACTCCACATAATCATTCTTTGCTGGAATTTGTAATGTTATGTCAAACTGGTTGTAGTTATGAATCAAAGAACAAAGAACAAAACAGCACGGGAAACAGGCCTTTCGGCCCAACGAGCCCGCGCCGCCACCCCGATGTTCTCACCTCTACCCACGATCCCTGTCCATGTTTATAGATCTATGGATTAAAAACTAAATTTGAGACAATTTAGGGAGAATTTGTTTTCGCAATTAGCCTAATAGCACATCTTTGGGATGTGGGAGGAAACCGGAGCACCCGGAGAAAACTCACGCAAGCATGGTGAGAATGCGCAAACTCCCACAGACACAGGCCCAAATCCATGTATATGCACAGCACAGCGATAGTCACTGAGCTGTCGTGTTGCCCATCAAATGGTCCAGGTCAAGCGTACACTAACGACGTGAAGCACTAGGATACTCTCGAAAAAAACAATCCAAGAGCAGCCCTCTCACAACCCATCGCGTGCATGCTCCCCGTTAGACAACAAGGTGGATCAAAGCACCTGTGGGATAAAAACAAGTACATCAATATCATCATCTATTTACACACTTCCCAGGGACTCCCAAGGCTCATGGTCCCTATTTTAAATCAGTTTTCTATACCCCTCCATTCCCATTCTATTCATGTGCCCATCGAAATAACTCCAGAGTACCTGCCTCCACCACTTTACTTGGCAGCGCATTCCATACCCCCACCACCCTCTCTGTGAAAAAAACTCCCTCTAGCATCCAACTTATATCTTACCCCCCTCACCCTAAGCCCGTGACCCCTCGTGCTATTCGAGTTCATTCTAGGAAAAAGCTTAACCCTGTTTACTCTATCTATACCCTTCATAATCTTGTACACCTCTATTAGATCTCCTCTAAGTCTACGTCTTTCTAAGGAAAACAGTCCAATTTGCCTAACCTCTCCTCGTAACTCAGACCTTCCATACCAGGCAGCATCCTGGTAAACCTCCTCTGCACTCTCTCCAGAGTCTCCACATCCTTCCGGTAGTAAGGCGACCAGAACTGGACGTAGTATTCCAAATGAGGTCTAACCAATGTTTTATACAACTGCAACATTAAAGGCCAGCTCTTGTACTCTATACCCCTTCCTATAAAGGCTAACATACTATATGCTTTCTTCACAACCTTCTCCACTTGCACTGCCACCTTCAGAGACTTGTTCACCTACACCCCTAGGTCCCTCAAAATTCACCAAAAAAACCATGCGACACCCAACGAACACTCGATAGAACTTGAATATTGTTGAATTGAGAGTTAGGTTGCTGAAATGTTATAACTTTCACACATCAGGACAAACACAGTACCAGATTTCAAACAATCACAGCAAACTATATTACAGGAATAAAGGGTGCTGGTTGATTAGCGCACTGATTTGTGACTCTTCTCCTGTGTTCCTCCAGGTGCTTTGACTTTCTCCCACAGCCTGAAAGACATGCTGGTTAAGTGGATTGGCCAGGATAAATTCTCCATCAGTGTACCTTAACAGGCACCGGATAAATAATTTAAACTTTGTGTGTATTATAGTTTAATAAACCTTTCTTGATGGAGCCACACAGAGTTGCCTCCAGTCACAATGCCCTAATATTAAAGAATTCACTCAGGAAATAGTGTATAAATATACAAGTGTATAACTTGCAGTTCACTGATCCCAACACATTGGAATCATGGAATTCATACAGTACAGAAGGAGGCCATTTGGCCCATCAAGTCTGCTCCAAGCACATCCCACCCTGGCCCTATCGCCGTTACTTCACTCATTTACTTTGCTAATCCCCCTAACAGTAGGGTCAATTTGTCATGGCCAATCCACCTAACCTACACATCTTTGGACCTGTGGGAGGAAACCAGAGTACCGAAGGAAACCCACACAGACACAGGGAGAATGTGCCAACTGCACACAGACAGTGACCCACACTGGGAATCGAGGCCAGGTCCCTAGAGCTGTGAGGCGGCAGTGCTAACCACTGTGCCACCGTGCTGCACACAGGTGACTGTATAACAGCATGAGATACTGGCCTGAGAGTGGGGAACTGTGAATTCACTCAAACCATGATAGAGACACCACTGTCTGTCTGTGAGTAGCTGCTTCCAGTCCTTTTCTCAATACTGCACAGGGAAATTGTGAAATCCACTTGAAAATTGGTTGAGATTTCGCAACGAGAGTGGGCCAACTTTCCGAAATATTTAGAAGCTTTAATGTCAGCCGCTGAGTTACAAATCAGGACAGGAGAAGTTCAGATTGTGTCTGAATTTCACTGGAGCTGTGTTTGCAGGGAATGTTACAGTCAGCAGAAGGTTCAAACTGGAGATTGGAGAGTAAATCCCATTTATAATGACTTGAAACTATGTTGTGTATCATAGAATCATAGAAGTTTACAACACGGAAACAGGCCCTTCTGCCCAATTTGTCCATGCAGTCTTTTTTTTAAACACCTAAGCTAATCCCAATTGCCTGCATTTGGCCCATATCCTACTATACACATCTTACCCGTGTAACTATCTGAATGCTTTTCAAAAGACAAAATTATACCCGCCTCTACTACTGCCTCTGGTAGCTTGTTCCAGACACTCGCTATCCTCTGTGTGAAGAAGTTGCCATTCTGGACACTTCTGTATCTCTCCCCTCTTGTCTTAAACCTATGCCCTCCAGTTTTAGACTCCCCTACCTTTGGAAAAGGATAATGACTTTCTAGCTGATCTGTGCTCCTCATTATTTTATTGACCTCTATAAGATCACTCCGAAGCCTCCTACGCTTCACAGAAAAAGGTCCCAGTCTATTCAGCCTCTCCTTACAACTCAAACATATGTGTATGCATAATGAAGTGTAGTAAATAGCTTGGCATCCCATCAATGACAAAAAGATTATTTTACCCTGCTTTGATTTCAGGATAAGGTGTTTATTTTGTTCCCAATTCCCCCCTGCCCGGCCCCAACCCCCATCTCACCCTCGAGGGATGACCCGACACATCACTTGCCAGTCCTGGAATTGCAAGTCTCCAGAGCTCTGTTCGAGCTGTTCCACACCTGACCACTAAGTGGTGCACGATAGCAATCTGTCTTTACTCACTGGGCACTGTTTTTTGCGAACTTGACAGAATTGATCGAGTTATTTTCCGCCTCACAGCGCCATGGACCTGGGTTTGATTCCCAGCTCGCTTCACTGTCTGTGCAGAGTCTGCACGTTCCTCCCATGTCTGCATGGGTTTCCTCTGGGTGATCTGATTTCCTCCCACACTCCATGCTGGTTAAGTCGATCAGCCATGCTAAATTCTCCCTCATTGTACCCGAACAGGTGCCAGAGTGTGGCGACCACGGGATTATTTTCACGGTAACTTCATTGCAGTGTTAATTTGTGACACTCATAAATAAACTAACTCCTTCAGAATCTTAGGACAAAAGCAAAAATCCTGGGGATGCAGAAATCTGAAACAAAAGCAGAAAATGCTGGAAAATGTCAGCACCTGTGGAGAGAGAATAGCTCTGATGAAGAGTCAACTTGACTTGAAACGTTGGCTCTATTCTCTCTCTCTCCACAGATGCTATTAGTCCTGCTGAGATTTTTCAGCATTTTCCGTTTTGCCTCCAGAATCTTTTACGCGTCAATGAGAATTGTCTGTCATTTTTCGAATCACAATGCGGAGATGCCGGCGTTGGACTGGGCTGGGCATAGTAAGAAGCCTCACAACACCAGGTTAAAATCCAAGAGGTTTATTTGGAATCACGAGCTTCTGGAACGCTGTTCTTTCGTTAGGTGAATGGCTGGTGAAGGAGCAGTGCTCCAAAGAGCTCGTATTACCAAATAAACCTGTTGGACTTTAACCTGGTGTTGTGAGACTTCTTACTGTAGTATTTTTCTAAATTCCAGAGGGCAAAGCCCAATTTACTCAGCCTCTCATCTCAGGGACAACCCCCTCATCCCTAGGAACCAAACTAGTGAACCTTTGATGTACTGTTCTCCAGTGGAAGTATTGAAATGTTGACCAAGAGTATTGTGATGTCCTAAACATGCCTGGGGACGTAGGAGTTAAAATACAGAGTGCTAACAATTGGGAACAATGATGCTATATATCATGTCAACTTCAAGAGCATGGTTGCTTTGCAAGATGAGAAGAAATAATTAGAACAGACTGAACAGTTTCATCTCCAGACTGCATGGCTAATAGATAGCTGATAATGCAAGGAACAATAGATCACCCCTCACATTAATCTGTGTAATTATTTATTGTATGATTAATAATGATTTTTACTGCATTATTTATGGCCCCTCTTGAATATTAACTCCCCATTTAGAGCTATTTAATTAGCTTATATGGTCTCGCCAATATGAGCTATGATAATTTGTGATGGAATTTGTAAGTCTCTTGAAGTCATAGAATCTCTACAGTGCAGAAGGAGTCCATTCAGCTCATCAAGTCTGCACCAACAGCAATCCCACCCAGGCCCTGTCCCCGTAAAACCACCTATTTACCTTGCTAATCCCCCTGACATTAACGGGCAATTTAGTATGCCTAATCCATTTAGCCAGCATGTATTTCGAACTGCGGGAGAAAACTGGAGCATTGGAGGAAACCCATACAGATACGGGGAGAATGTGCAAACTCCGCACTGTGAGCCAATGGTCTGGAACATTTGACCAATCGTCTAGCATTTTGTTATATTGTGAATGTTGTAATCAAACTCTGTTAGAAATCTGGAATAAATTCTGAGCGTAACAAAACATAATAAAGTAAATTAAAGGTCCTGCAGAATTTATGAAGGGGATATTGTAGGGGTGATTCGGAGATTTGTAGTGACAGGCACAACAACAGACGCACAGACAGAAAGACGGATACACACACACACACACACATACCAACACATTGACAGACACATAGACCGACACATTGACAGACACATAGACACACACACACACATATACACAGACATACACATTCAGAGATATGCATGCACACAGATGCATATACTCACATATGCATGCACACAGGCATGCTCACAGACATGGACTTAGATACACAGAGATAGACAGAAACATAGAGACACACAGACACGCACACATAGATTCACAAACACACTGACATATGCATACACCCAGGCACACTCACAGACACAGACAGAAACACAGATATTCAGATACAGACAGGGACATAGACACACACACACACTCTGACACTGACATTCGCACTCACAGACACAGACAGAAACACAGATACTCAGACACAGACAGGGACACAGACATACACACACACTCTCTGACACTGACATTCACATTTGCAGACACAGACTGAAACTCAGATAAAGAGATAGAGACACACACACTGACAGATGCACATACACAGTGACACACACAGGGACACATACCCATACACAGACACCCTCACACAGGTTCATAGAAACCAGAAGGGGGCGGGGTTACTGGGAATATGACCTTCCCTCTGGGGGGGGGTCAGCCCCGCCCTAGTGACCCGGAAGCGGAAAGTGCCGGTTGTCAGGGCGAAGCCGGGATGAGGAGATGGAGCCGCGGGGACAGGATTCGGGAGAGAGCGGGGAGCGGCCCGGGGCCTCGGTAAGAGGGAGCGGGGCTGAGGCAGGGTTTGGTGGGAGGCACAGCATCAGCGTGGGGACTTGGGGGGAGAAGCTGAACCGGGGACAATGGGGGGGGGTGGGGTGTGAGGGCCGGGGGTGGAGGGTGGAGGTGCTGAGGGACCCGGGGGTTGGGGTGGAGGGTGCTGAGGGACCCGGGGGGTGGGGGGGAGGTGCTGAGGGCCCGGGGGGTGGAGGTGGAGTGGAGGTGCTGAGGGACCCGGGGGGTGGGGGGGAGGTGCTGAGGGACCCCGGGGGTGGGGGGGAGGTGCTGAGGGACCCGGGGTGGGGGGGGGTGTGTTTGAGGAGGGGGCCAGTGTGGGGTGGGGTTGGGTTGGTTTGGAAGATGGGGGTGGTGGGGGAGGGAGGTTGAGGAGGGGGGGGGTTGGGGCAAGGAGCCCAGGGAGGTTGAGGAGGAGGAGGAGGAGAGCCAGGGAGCAGTTTAGGAGGAGGAGCCCAGGGAGGTTGAGGAGGAGGAGCCCAGGAGGTTGAGAGGAGGCCCAGGGAGGTTGAGGAGGAGGAGCCCAGGGAGGTTGAGGAGGAGGAGCCCAGGAGGTTGAGGAGAGGAGCCCAGGGAGGTTGAGGAGGAGGAGCCCAGGGAGGTTGAGGAGGAGGAGCCCAGGGAGGTTGAGGAGGAGGAGCCCAGGGAGGTTGAGGAGGAGGAGCCCAGGGAGGTTGAGGAGGAGGAGCCCAGGGAGGTTGAGGAGGAGGAGCCAGGGAGGTTTAGGAGAGGAGGGGGGAGGTTGAAGGAGGAGGAGCCCAGGGAGGATTGAGGAGGGGAAGGAGGAGGAGGAGGAGGGGGGTGCAGTGGTTGGGACGAGGAGCCCAGGGAGGGGGGTGGGGGCAGAGGTTTGGGGCAAGGAGCCTGGGGCAGAGGTTGGCTCAGTGGGTTGGGGTACAGGGAGTGAAACTCAGTGCCAGCTCTGTCACTGGGAGCCCCTTTCCTAATCCTGTGTGTCCAGGGGAATTTCACAGTAACTTCATAATGAGAACTAGGAATAGGCTATCTTGCCCCTTGAGCCTGCTCCACCATTCAATAAAATCATGGCTGATCTTTTCATGGACTCAGCTCCACCTACCCGCCTGCTCACCATAACCCTTAATTCTTTTACTGTTCAATAAACTATCTATTCTAGCCTTAAAAACATTCAATGGGGTAGCCTCAACTCCTTCACTGGGCAACTAGTTCCAAAGATTTACTACCTTTTTCTCAACTCAGTCTTAAATCTGCTCCTCCTTATTTTGAGGCCATGCCCCCTAGTTCTAGTTTCACCTGGCAGTGGGAGCAACTTTGATTGCAGTGTTAATGTCAGCTTTACTGTGATACTGCTAAGTAAACCTTACTTTAAATTGCTCACTCTCCAATCAGCTCTAATGGACATACTGTTGCTATTTTATCACTTTTTATTGAACAATTTTAAAGTTATATCCTACAGTGCTGAAGAAGGCCATTCAGCCCACTGAGACTGCACTCACTATCCCACCATTCATCCCACTGAGGTCATATAACTTCTTTATTTATCCAACTAGTTCCTCCAACACTAAGGGACAATTTAGCATGGCCAGTCCATGTAACCTGCACACCTTTGGACTGTCAGAGGAAACCACCAGACACGGGGAGAACATGCAAATTCCACATAAACAGTGAATTGTTAAAGGCCGGAATTGAATCCGAGTCCCTGGCACTGTGAGGCAACAGTGCTAACCACTGTGCTGCCTTAGAATCCCTGCAATGCAGATTTTGGCCCAACCTTCTGCATGGGCAACATCCCAGCCAGGCCCTATCCCGTTTAAAGTTTATTTTATTAGTATCACAAGTAGGCTTGCATTCATATGTGGACCCCACACAGACAGTCTCTTAAATCAAACCTGGGTCCCTGGTGCTGTGAGGCAGCAGTGCTACCATGCTGCAAGTGCAAGATGATTGTGATTGGCTTTAAGAACTGTGCTTTATTAAAATTTATTTTCATTAGTGTCACAAGAAGGCTTACATTAACACTGCAATAAAGTTGCTGTGAAAATCCCTTAATTACCACACTCCTGCGCCTGTTCAGGTACATTGAGGTATAATTTAGCATGGCCTATTGAGCCTAACCAGCACATCTTTTGGACTATGGGAGGAAACCGGTGAATCTGGAGGAACCTCACGCAGGGAGAACATGCACAGACAGTGACTCAAGTCAGGCATCAAACCCAGGTCCCTGGTGCTGTGAGGCAGCAGTACTAACCACTGCGCTGCCTCCCCCCGCCCACCTGCCACTGCCATGCACTGAACTTCATTTACAATGGACTGATTGTTGATGTTCTTTTTTTTAGTTTTGTTACATTTTATTGAACAATCTTACTGAACAAGCAATTGTTAGCACATACCAAATATTTTAAAAAGAAATCATGATAATAGAAGTTGGTATTGTTCTTCATGAATATTTTCTCACAAAGTCTGCTGTTTAGTTCTGGTCAAGATGCATTTGCTTAGTATAGTGTAGTTTGGACTTCACACTGATCTCATTCTAAAGGTTATAGAATGCCTACAGTGTAGATTTGCCCCATCGAGCCTACACCGGTGACAATCCCACTCTGGCCCTGTATCCATAACCCCACTTCTTGACTCTGCTAGTCCCCAAATACTAAGGGACAATTTAGCACGGCCAATCCACCTAACTGCACATCTTTGCACTGCGGGAAGAAACTGGAACTTCCAGAGGAAACCCATGCAGACATTGGGAGAACGTGCATACTTTGCAAAGTCACCCAGAGCTGGAATTGAACCCAGGTACCTGGCGCTGTGAGGCAGCAGTGTTAACCACTGTGCCAACCACACTCATATACTGTAAATCTGACATTGAGGTTTAACTGGCCTCTGAATGAAATTGAGAAAGTGCCTTTCTTCAGGATTTTTGGCCTCAGGATCTGGTCAGGTTGTTGCTCTGGATTGAGAATGGGTTTTTAGTTCAGTAAAGTGAAACTGCTTTGCACCAATTCCACAATTACAGTGGTCTAAATGTATTGACCGATACAATGATACAACTCACAAATGTTGAGCAAAATTTATAATTGTGTGCGCCTGCCCCAACTTTATTCCCTTGCCCAACATGCCTGCATTGGTGAAAGATTCCTATTTGCTGTGTGCAACAATCTCATTCCACCCAGTTATTTGGGAGAGGCAGCAAAACTGAGATCGACTGTCAGTCATCAACTGAGAGCTGACAACGTTGGTTGCCACATTAGTGATTTTTAAAAGTTCCTATGAGATGTGGACATCACTCTCAAATATCTGGTACTTGTGGAGCTACAGCTAGCAGTTTATAATAAACCTGTTAAGTAAAATAAACTATTCCTGGTTTGGCGGCAAGAATTTAGAAAGACAAAGCCTCGCCTTCAGGAAATGGATCACTGTTTATTGCTTTGTGTTTTCGCTCTATATTTAGACTTAACAGCAAATTGTATTTACGTAGTATCCCAAGGTGCTTCATCAGAGTGCCATAAAACATAATATTACACTGAGTCACAAGGAAATATTAAGTCAAATGGCCAAAACTTTGAAGTGAGACTGAATACAATGGCTTCAGTCTTCCCAAAATTGCAGTGCATCGTATTAAAGAATGCTTAGATAAAATAGAACTTGAGATTATCAGTGATAATTGGCTGATCATCTCTGAACCCCCTCAATTGGATTCTGGAAATAATATTAACTTTGACATCATTTACCTCTATATTATATATATATGTTATATATATAAGATCGGGTGTTTTTCATTACCCAACAGATTGTTGCCAAACCTGCTTAAAATTACATCATATGTTTTTAATGTTGCTTCAGATCCTGCCACCAAATCATAATACTGGAGACTAGTCAGAAGGAAGTACGCATGGAGAATAGGAATACTTGAATGGCATAACTACTGTGCAATATCCCTTGATTTGGCAGGTTCACTTTGATTTTATTATTGTCACGTGTATTAACATACAGTGGAAAGTATTGTTTCTTGTGCACTATACAAAGTATACCATTCATTGAGAAGGAAAGGAGAAAGTGCAAAATCATATCTAAGGTGTAGAGAAAGATCAACTTAGTGCGAGAAAGGTACATCCAAAAGTCTGGTGACAGCAGGGAAGAAACTGTTCTTGAATCGGTTGCTACGTGTCCTCAGACTTTTATTTCTTTTTCATGACAGAAGAAGGTGGAAGAGAGAATGTCTCGAATGCATGGGGTCCTTAATTATGCTGATTGTTTTGCCAAGGTGTAGGTGAAATCTGAATTTTTCTTTGCAACTTGTGTTAATGAGCTAGTCTACTAACATGGAAAGGGATTAAATGCATAAAATAAACTGCTCAGAGTTGTCCAGTGGTCACTGCAGCTGACTGTCTGGTGCTGTCAGGTTAATTTTGTATTCTGGACAAACTTCTTCACGTCAACATTGATAACTTGCATTTGTATAGCACCTCAATGTAGTCAATCCTAAGGCATGGGTGTTATCAAACAAATTTGTCCCAGAACTTCTTAGGAAATATTTGGACCGATGATCAATAAATAGGTTCTCAAAGAAGCTGATCTTGGAAGAGTGTTTTAAAGGTAGGAGAGAAAAGGCATGAACGCTCTTGCATATGGTTGTATTTTCATGGGGAGACTTTAGCCTCATGGTATTATCACTAGGCTGTTATACCACAAACTCAACTAATGTTCTGTGAGCCTGGGTTCTAATCCCACCATGGCAGACGGTGGAATTTGAATTCAATAAGAAAAATCTGGAACTAAGAATCTACTGATGACCATGAAACCATTGTCAGATAAACCCACCTGATTCATTAATGTCCTTTAAGAAGGAAATCTGCCATCCTTACCCAGTTTGGCCTACATGTGAGCCCAGAGTCTCAGCTAATCTCTGAAATGGTTTAGCAAGTCAAGCTGGCAGCTTACCACCTTCTCAAGGGATGGGCAATAAATGCTAGCCAGCCAACAATGCCCATGCCCCACGAATGAATAAAAAAAACACTCAGCCCAACCAGTCCATGCTGAAATGGAGTAAGCTACGTTTGAATTTCCTCCCTTCCTTTCTCATTTAATTCTGCCATAAATTTCTATTCTTTTCTTCCTCATATTCATGTCTAGTTGCCCCTTAAATGTGTTGTTATGTTGTCCAACCATGTGTTTTAACTTCTACGGTGAATAAAGACGCAAAGTCGACTTTAAACATTAAATACAATTTATTTATTCTGTAGATACTTAAACACAGTAAATGCTTGCAATGCGTATATCGAATACTCACTATCTATTACTTAAGATTGATTTCCACTTGCAGTTAAAACTTGGTCAGGATTTTACTATCACATGGAATCAGTTCTTCTTCTAGATGTTGTCTCTCCTGTGAGCTTGGTCCCTGAGTCTTCCGTGCTGCCTTTCTGAACAAGCTCTTTGAGTTAGCAGAGTTAAAACTCCAGAAGTGCCTTGGTAACCAGCCAACGAATTGATCAGAAACTCCAATTGCATCATTCGATTAGGCCAATCAAAACACAGCCAGAATAGGTGCATCGGCCCCTCCAGACCTCATCATCTTCAGGCCTTTTAAGTGCATACTGTTTACATTCCAATGCCCAGATAAAGAAGACTGGCTCTAACTTTGTATCTAACTTTTCCCTGCCAAGGACGAGCTGTTAACTCTGATGCCTTTTGTCGTTTGACAAATTCCAGGCCACTGGCCACGAGAAATCCCAACACGGTGAAACAAGCAACTTTAACCAAAAAATCAGGTTTGCTTGACTGAAGATTTGTCTGTATATTAAAAGTTAAATCTCCACTCAACCACAGTTGCTACTTCCTTCATCCACTCTCTGTGGTAGCAAGTTTCACATTCTGAATATTAGATTTGATTTATTATTGACACGTGTATTAACATACAGTGAAAAGTATTCTTTCCTGCACGCTATACAGACAAAGCATACCATTCATAGAGAAGGAAAGGAGAGGGTGCAGAATGGAGTGTTACAATCATAGCTGGCATGTAGCAAAAGATTAACTTAACGTGAGGTCCATTCGAAAGTCTTGTGGCAGCAGGGAAGAAGCTGCTTTTGAGTCTATTGGTATGTGATCTCAGACTTTTGCATCTTTTTCTTGACAGAAGAAGGTGGAAGAATGTCCGGAGTGCATGGGGTCTTTGATTATGCTGGCTGCTTTACTGAGGCAGCGGAAGTTGTAGACAGAGTAACGAATGGGAAGTTGGTTTGTGTGATGGTTTGGGCCGCATTCATGACTTTTTTGTAGTTTTTTGTGCTCTTGGGCAGAACAGGAGCCGTACCAAGCTGCGACACAACCAGAAAGAATGTTTTCTATGGTGCATCCATAAAAGTAGATGAGAATCGTAGCTGACATGCCAAATTTCTTCAGTCTTCTGAGGAAGTAGAGGTGTTAGTGGTATAGTGTCGGCTTGAGGGGACCAGGACAGGTTGTTGTTGATCTGGAGACCTTATAGCCTTGCCTATAATTTCTTATTTACAGAACTTACCAGAGACTTAATTCCACTTGTAAAACTTATTATAGTTTTGGAAATGCCTTTGCTTGTGTGATATCAGAGCTAGAGAATTGAATTCTTCTATATTGACCTTTCCACCTCAAGTGGAGCAGAGGAATTTGCAAAGTAAAGCTCCCTCTAATCCAGGCTGCCCAGTAGGGAAGTGCCAATTACCACAAGTCTTTCGTACAGCTGCACTGGTGTAGCCAAGGATACTTACTTTATTAGAAATGATTGTACAAACACTCTCTCAATTTGGCTAAATGTACTTTTTTTTGTGTTTGTTTAGTTCATAACACATGCCACCAATTCAGCAACTAAGCATGGAAAATATTAATTATTTAAAAGTACTCTGCGTTCCATTCTCTCATTTTAGCAACTGCACAAGAATGTTAGCTCACATGCTTGCAGCATGTGGATATGAGAACTGAAATCACACATCTGATGTGGTGCTTGTTGCTTATTTTGATTTTACGTGTTAGAAATGCACATCTGTTATGCGAGAATTCACAATTTAGCAGATGCATTGGACAGCGCTTTTACCCTGTAACTCAGACACTATCTGGGACTTCCTCCAGCTTCTTACTTTAGCAGTCTCTTCATTCCAACCATTCTGGACTCAGAACAAGATTGCTAATTTATTTTGATATTCCAGCTTGCATCATTTTAAATCCCCTCCCACCCCGAGCACCTTTTTGTTAATCTCTTAAGTGCCCAGTTTAGACATTACTGTTACTCTTTAAAAACAAACGCGGCTGCACAACACCAGGGTTCAATTCCTAACCTCGGCTGACTGCGTGGAGTTTGCACGTTCTCCTTGTGCCTGTGTGGGTTTTCTCTGGGTACTCTGGTTTCTTCCTATAGTCCAAAATGTGCAGATTAGGTGGATTAGCCATGCTAAATTGCTCATCGGTTCCCAAGATGTGTCGATGTGATGACTAGCCAAATGGAAAGTGTGGCATTACAGGGATAGGACCTGCGTAAAATACTCGATGGGCCAAGGGGAGGCTTCCTGCATTGAAGGGATTCTATGATAAAATTATAATCATCAGTGATTCATTTTTGTGCATTTTTGGATCCCTGCTCATCAGCACAAAGACTGAGCCTGTGTACGTTTCCTCTTAGTGCTCCGGTTTCCTCCCCCAATCCAAATTGCAAATTGGGGAGTATTGTAGTAGATAGGGAGGATGTGTTAGAAATTCTCGAGGGTTTGAAGTTGGATAAGTCCCCTGGGCCGGACGGGATTTACCCTAGGATTCTCTGGGAGGCAAGAGAGGAGATTGCAGAGCCTCTGGCTCTGATCTTCAGGTCCTCGTTGGTTACGGGTGTGGTTCCGGAGGACTGGAGGATAGCGAATGTGGTCCCATTGTTTAAGAAGGGGAAGAGAGACCTTCCTGGGAATTATAGGCCAGTGAGTCTTACTTCTGTGGTGGGCAAGGTATTGGAGAGAATTATTAGGGATAGGATTTATAGTTATTTAGAGAGAAATGAATTGATTGGGGATAGTCAGCATGGTTTCGTGAAGGGTAGGTCATGCCTTACTAACCTCATTGAGTTTTTTGAGAAAGTGACCAGAGAGGTGGATGGGGGTAAGGCGGTTGATGTAGTATATATGGACTTTAGTAAGGCTTTTGATAAGGTGGCCCATGGAAGACTTCTACAGAAAATGCAGATGTGTGGAATAGAGGGTGATTTAGCTAATTGGATTAGAAATTGGCTGGCAGATAGAAGACAGAGGGTGGTGGTTGATGGGAGATATTCATCGTGGAGTTCGGTGACGAGTGGTGTGCCTCAGGGGTCTGTTTTGGGGCCCCTGCTGTTTGTAATTTTTATAAATGATCTGGATGAGGGTATTGAGGGATGGATCAGTAAATTTGCAGATGATACTAAAGTTGGTGGTGTGGTAGATAGTGAAGAGGGGTGTTTTAGTTTACAGAGTGACTTGGACAAGTTGCAGAGCTGGGCCGAGAGGTGGCAAATGGAGTTTAATGTGGAAAAGTGTGAGGTAATGCACTTTGGCAGGAACAATAAATGTGTAGAGTATAGGGCTAATGGTAGGGCTCTTAATAGTGTTGAGGAACAGAAGGATCTTGGTGTATGTGTCAATAGATCCCTGAAAGTAGGCAGTCAAGTGGATAAAGTTGTTAAGAAGGCATATGGAGTCTTAGCTTTTATTGGTAGGGGGATTGAATTTAGGAGCCGCAGCATCATGTTGCAACTGTACAAAACTCTAGTGCGGCCGCACTTGGAGTATTGTGTGCAGTTCTGGTCCCCACATTATAAGAAAGATGTGGAGGCATTGGAGAGGGTACAGAGGAGGTTTACCAGGATGTTGCCTGGTATGGAGGGCAGGTCCTATGAAGAGAGGTTGAAGGATTTGAGGTTGTTTTCGTTAGAAAGGAGGCGGCTAAGAGGGGATCTTATTGAAGCATATAAGATGATTAGAGGTTTAGATAGGGTGGACAGTGATAGCCTTTTTCCTAGGATGGAGAAAGCTAGCACGAGGGGACACAGCTTTAAATTAAGGGGTATGAGTTATAGGACGGATATCAGAGGTAGGTTCTTTACTCAAAGAGTGATTAGGGAGTGGAATGCCCTGCCTGCAGCTGTTGTAGATGCGCCAAGTTTGGTGGCGTTTAAGAGGTTAATTGATAAGTATATGGAAGAGAAGGGAATGGTTTAGTTTGGAGGGGCATTGCTTTTTATTTTGGTCGGCACAACATCGAAGGCCGAAGGGCCTGTTCTGTGCTGTATTGTTCTATGTTCTATGTTCTAAATATGTGCGGGTTAGGTTGATTGGCCACGCTGAATTGGCATTTAGTGCCAAGGGAGCGTTGGTTAGAGGTGTTAGGGTAAATATGTGGTTTTGGGGATAGAGCATGGGATGGGATTGTTGTCGGTGCTGATTCAGTGGGCTGAATGGCCTCCTGTACGTTAGCGGTTTTGTGTCATCAAGGGGCAGCATGGTTTCACAGTGGTTATCATCGTTGCCTCACAGCGTCAGGGACCCTGATTGATTCCGGCCTTGGGTCACTGTCTTGTGGAGCTTGAACATTCTCCCTATGGCTGCATGGATTTCCTTCTACAGTCCAAAAATGTGCAGGTTAGTTTGACCTGCATATTAAATTGCCCCTTGGTCTCGGGGGGTTCACTAGGGTAAATATGTGTGATTACGGGGATAGGGCCTGGGTGGGATTGTTATCAGTGCAGATCTGATGTGCCAAATGCCTCCTTCTACACTGTAGACATTCTACAGGAGCATCCCCTTGTATGGCAAATCCTTGGCCACTTTGTCTGAAGATGCTGCGCTATGCTTGATGAATCTGGCTGTGCACACAATACTGAAAGCTGTAATTAGAAAACTTCAGTTCTCCTTGGTAACATACTGATAGAGCAATTTATGAAGCCATGTGTTGGAGCTGATTTAACAGCTGATGAGGCATAATATGAAACTAGAGATGCTATGATTTCCTACTCCTTTCCCTAAAATGAAATAGAATCCCTACAGTGCAGAAGGAAGCCATTCAGCCCATCTGACTCAGCATCTTATCCAGGCCCACAAGCCCCTAGCCTACCTGCCCTATCACCCAATCTGCACATCTTTGGAACGTGGGAGGAAACCAGAGTACCTGGAAAAAACCCACACAGACACTGACAAACGTGCAAACTCTACACAGGCAGTGACCCAAGCCGACAATCAAACCCTGGTCCCTGGCGCTATGAGGCAGCAGTGCTAATCACTACTAATTATTTTGTGTAAAAGCTTTTTAAAGGTTCAGTGGCAAGATTAAATCTCATCCTTTTGTTTTATATAGTGGTGGCCACTTAGCTCAGTTGTCTGGAAGGCTGGTTTGTGAAGTCTATAGTGCAGGATCAATTCACGTATCAGCTGAGGGCATCCCTGAAGGTCCCACCTTCTCAATCTTGTCCCTCAGGTGTGGCAACCCTGAAGTTTTTCTAAATTAATTTGTGTAACATTTATTGCTCGTCCTTAGTTGGTCTTGAAGGGCAGTTGAGAGTCAACCACAATGTTGTGCCTCTGGAGTCACATGTAGGCCAGAGCAGGTAAGAAATGAGAGGCGGGGTGGGGAATGAGGAAAGGCGGGGGTGGGGTGAGCAGGGCGTTGGGAGGAAGTGGGTAGGGGCATGGGAAGGATGTGAGGGGGAAAAGGGGATGGGGGGGTGGGCAGAATGGGGAGGCAGGGTTGAGAAAGGGGGTTTCCTGCGGAAGCTTCAGTTTCCTCTCACAGTTCGAAGTCGCAAGATGTGCAGGTTAAGTGGATTAGCCATGCTCGATTGCCCCTTGATTCCCAAGATGTGTGCATTCAATAGATTAACTAGTGGAAACGTGTGGAACTACAGGGATAGGAATAGGGGAGAAGAGTCGGAGGGGTGAGTGGGAAGAGATCCTGGGTAAGATCCTTTTTTAGAGAGTCAGTGCAGACTTGATGGGCCGAGTGCGGTCTCCTCCTGCGCTGTAGGGATTCTATGATAAAATTATAATCATCAGTGATGATTCATTTTTTGCATTTTTGGATCCCAACTGATCAGCAAATGGACTGAGCCAATGAGGATTCACTGACTATGACCCCTTTCAAAAGAGTTTAAGGGTGAGGTAGGAGATGGGGGGAGGGTGATCATTGGGTGAAGGGAGTGGGGTGGTGCAGGGGAAGGACAGGCGGTTGGGGCAAGAGATGAGCAGGTGTAGGGAAATGGGATACAGGGAAGGGCGGTGGGGAAGGATAGGTGCAGGAATGGGAGGGGTGGGGGAAGGGGTTAGGAGGCAGGGGCCTGGGAGTGGGGGTTGTGAGGTTTGAGAGAAGGGGGTGGGGGCCAGGGATTGGGGAATAGAGGAGCAGTATTAAGAAAGGGGCTGGGTATTGGAGGAAGGGAGTGGGGCAATGGAGGGCAGGATGGGAAAGGCGGTAGAGAAAGGGTGGGCATTGGGGGAATATAGACGGTCCGGTCATGAAAGTACACTTTGAATGGTGGGCCAGCTCCTTCTATGTCTTATGATTTTTATGTTTTTACTTTGCTGCATTTAAAAAAAATGGAATTTGCTGATCTCCCCATTTCTGTTCTTAAGAGTCACAGCAAAAGCTGGAACAATGAGAGTGTGTTCAAGATACCAGAGAAGAGGAAATTGCCTTCAACCAGCACCAGAACTCCTTCAATACATCTCAAATTACGTGAGTCACACGCTAGCTTCAGCTGTCACTTTTATGGGTCACAGGTTGCTGATATTACTTTGTAGCTTTATTATGGCATACATGTTGTAGTTTGCTTCCCCTCCTTTGTCCTGGCACTGAGATGTATGATTTCAATCTTGGCAGTACCCCCAGTATCATGCTCATGTCTATGACTGACAACATGAGTCTTGCTATGTGACTACTTCACATGTTTTGGCAGGCCTCTGGAATATCGCATGCAAGTGTCCATGAGATAGCTTTGATGCAGATAGTATGCCATTTCACCATTGACAAGACAAACCTTAACCCTGTTGTCAGCTAGCTTTCCCATGGGTATTGCCAAGAATGGCACACTAGTGAATGGGAGCCCTCGTGAATTAAACACCTCATGATATCAAATACCAGTCTGTAGCATTCTGCCAAACAGCCCATTGACTGCCTGAGTTATACCATTGAATCGCAGAAGGAGTTTGTTTGGCCCATTGATTCTGCGTTGACCACAATCCTACGTAGGTCTTTTCCTGTAACACCCCTCCTCCCGTATTTACCCTGCTGATCCCCTGTCCCACCAGTATTTACCCTGTGATCCCCCCCGTATTACCTTGCTAATTCTCTCCCCATGTTTACCCTGCTGATTTCCCCCCCCCGCCGCTACCCGTATTTCCGTGCTGACTGCCGACCCCCCACCTGTATTATCCTGCTGACTTGCCCCGCCTCCCCCGCTACCTGTATTACCCTGCTGATCTTCCTCCCTGCCATGCTCCCCAGCTTGGTAATGATATTCAGGCGTCTAAGATGAAGCTCCTTTGCAGTCTGGATATATCCTGGTTCAGTATTCTGGCACAGTGATTAACATTGCTGCCTCACAGTGCCAAGGACCCAGGTTTGATTCCTGGCTTCTGTCAGCATGGGTTTTATAGAATGCAGAACATTAAAGAGCAGTACAGGCCCTTTGGCCCCAGTGTTACGCTGACCTGTGAACCCAATCTAAAGCCCATTTAATCTGTGCTGTTCCAATATCATTCATATTTTTATCCAACAACCATTTAAATGCCCTTAATGTTGTCAAGTCTACTACCATCGCAGGCAGGTCATTCCAAGCCCTTACTACTTTCTGAGTAAAGAGCCTATCTCTGACTGTGTTAAGTTCAAAGTTAACTTGGCCATGTTTTGAACTCATCTATCACCCCTCAAATTAAAGCTCTGTCCCCTCGTGCTAACCATTACCATTTGAGGAAAAAGGCTCTCACTGTCTATCCTGTCTAATCCTCTGATCTATGCCTTTATTAAGTTACATCTTAACATTCTCTCTAACAAAAACAGCTTCAAGTCCCTCAGCCTTTTCTCATAAGATGTTCCCACCGTACTAGGCAATATTCTGGTAAATCTCCTCTGCAACCTTTCCAGTGCTTCCCCATCCTTCCTATAATGCGGCGACCAGAACTGTACGCAATACTCCAAATGCGCTGCACCAGAGTTTTGTACAGCTGCAACATAACTTCAGGTACTCTGGTTTCCTCCTACGGTCCGAAAGACGAGCTGGTTTAGATGCATTGGCTGTGCTAAATTCTCCCTCAGTATACCCAAACAGGTGTATGGTGACCAGGGGAATTTCGCTAACTTAATTGCATTACTAACGTACGCCTACTTGTGACACTAATAAATGAACTTTAAACTTTTAAACAGAAGTTGGAGAAAGTAATAGTAGCTCCCAGTGAATGACGACTTTTTGGTCCCCCTTCCTCCGTTGCTGCTCCAGCGGTCTCATATTGTTCATTGTTTTGCTACTTGCTTTGCAGCTGTCCTTCCTGGATTTACATTTTCCTTCTAGAAACATCCTTCCTCAATTTGTGATCCTCAGTTTATTGGAAGTGATGAAAAGAAAACTGTGGATGTTAGAAATATAGGAGAAAATAATTAAGGTCTTTTTAAAATTCATTCGTAGGACACAGGTGTTGCTGGTTGGGCCAGTATTTATTATCCATTGCCCTTGAGAAGGTGGTGGTGAGCTGCCTTCTTGAATCACTGCAGTCCACGTACTGTGGGTTGACCTACAATGCCATTAGGGAATTCCAGGATTTTAACCCAGTGACAGTGAAGGAACAGCTGATATATTTCCAAGTCAGGACAGTGAGTGGCTTGGATGGGAACTTGCAGGCAGTGGTATTCCCATGTATCTGCTGCCTTTGTCCTTCTAGATGAAGTGATCGATGATCAGAATGAATGTTTCTACAATCATCTGAGTTACTCATTAGAATAAAGAAACACCCTGATTAATGATCTGGCTTTTTGGATTTTGTTTTGACAAAAATATCCCAACTCAAAACATGAACCTTTTTGGTTCCTGGCAAAACTGCAGAAAACTGGCTGCATCCTTTACCTTTAACTCCTCTTTTCAGAAGCTTGTTTGTTACGTCCCTTCCAGTATTCTCCTCTTAGAATCACAGAACGCAGAAGAGGCCCTTCGGCCACCGATTCTACACTGACACCTGAGAAACGCCTGACCTTCCATCTAATCCCATTTCCCAACAGTCTCCTCACTTGTGCTGCTTCAACAACATTCATGCTGAATCCTTCCTCTCTGTTCTTTCTTTCCATCTTTCCCTTCATCTCTTTCTTTTTCTATCTCTCCCTCTTTAGGCACCTATTGCTTCTTTCACCAGCTTGCCGTTTCTCTACATGTGCTTTGGTTTCATCTTCCAGGCTGCTGCGTTCAGTCTCATGCTGCTCCTAGCCCAGCCATCCTGCTTTGCACACTAAGAACCCAATGAGGTTGGTGCCATTGGAAAATAAATAAATATGTAAAATATTTTAAAATCAAATTTGTTGTTGCTCAGCCTCGCTTGTTGATATTCCAGTTGGTAACCTGGGTGGGAAGATCACAGAATGGAACATTAGCTCAAAAAACCGTAGTCTTTCATTTCTTTGTAATCAAACTTGGAGGAAGAGAGCCACAGGATTGCTAATTAGTTTTAACAATAAAAAACATTTATTAAACATGGGAATATTGGATTAAAACACAATACTCCTTCCCACTACGTTAACAAATACACACAGGTTTTAAAGTTGTCATGGATGGCAAAGTACATTTGATGTTACTGTTAGCTCCCAAAGTTGCTTTGATTGTGAGATTCTTTGTATTGTTTGCTTCAATAAAAAGACTTCATTTTAAGATATTTCTGCTGATGAATCTAACTATGTTAAGCTTCAAAGTTAACTTGGTCACATTTTGAACTCAGCAGGCATGCTGGGATTAGCTTGGAAAGTTAACTGCATTCTTTACAGTACAATGCAAATACAGTTTTTCATAAAATATTTCATGGCCACAGCTACAAGTTGTTTATGAAGTTGGAGACTGTCTGTGTGCCCAACAGTTTCAATAATAGTTAAGAATTTATATACTGCAGTAACAGTTATCTGTTTAGTTAATTTGGTCCGTGTGAAGTTTGACTTCAAGTCTGTGTTGGGACCCTCTCTTGCTGGCCCCTTTCTTTGTCTCTAGTAATCCTTTCTTTGTTTTTATAGTTTTAATTTTAAGATTTATTCAATAAGGAAAATCATCTTAAACTTGTACTAAGTGCTGCCTTTGTCTGTTCTAAGAAATGAATGGACCTACCAGATGCGCGTACAATGATTGTGGTCAGATAAACATTTCTGTCTAAACCCAAGTTAGATCTTTAGATTTTGCCTCAGAATTCATCAGGTGATTGTCACATAAGGGTTTCCAAATTCTACTTCCCAAAACACACTTTAAAATCTCCTTTCGTAATGTTTCATATTGGAGATTTGCATTCCAAAATCCAGTCCATCTCTTATATAAGACTCTTGGATCAAAGCTTCTATTCCACTTTAACTAGTGAATTCACTCAGGTTTTACACCAACCCCTTTTAGAATTTCTTTATCTTGACTGCATTTACCCATGCAAATTCTGAGATCCAGCCACCAGTTGCTCTATGATTATTTCAATTGATAGCTCTCAAACTGTAGTAAGGTATTACAAGCCTTAGAACCACTTCAGTTATCTTTTTGACTTTGCACTAGCCAGTTCTGTGATTTGTGGTTTTCTCGCACTGGTTTTCTTAACATTACTCCATTGTACGGCTTTTCTTCTAGCAAAGCCGAGAGAGATACTGCCTGTTCTAGCCTTAGTTAAAACTAAATAATAAAGGAAAGTTTTTAACTAGGGCCGCTAGTTGCTAAGCAGCTTTATATAGCAGCGCTACCTGTCACAATTGGAACTTAACTAAGTATAAACAACTTTTGTCTAAATGTATTTAACTATAGGCCTTTCCAGGCATAGAATCATTAAATTAAACTCACCTAAAACCGTATCTTATTTCTAATGTTTACCAATATAAAACTGTTTAGTTTCCTCATAGTTGATGAAGGCTAATTAATGGGGTAGGGCAGGGAACTGGCAGGTAACACTGCGTTTCATTAATTCATTGCTGGAAATGAGAACGTTGCTCAATGAAAACATTGAAGGCAGGTGCATTGGCCATCTCAATTTTTCTGTCCCCTCCGCCCCGCATCCAACCTCTCCTTCCCAACTTTCTGCTCTTTGCTTTCTTGGGCCCAACCCTGACATTGTCATCAAATTCACTGACAAAGGGGGTGTTGTTGTCATCTGGCCTCTACCTCGCAGAGACTGAGTGCCAACTCTCAGATACTTTCTCCTACCATCCCCGGATCATGACCGCAGCACTGAATGTTAAGCTGTTATGTCAAACACTGTCACCAACCTCATTTCCTTAGGATGTCTTCCCATTCCCCCCACAGCCACCAGCTTTGACAAAGGGTCATCTGGACTCAAAATGTCAGCTCTTTTCTCTCAGATGGTGCCACACCTGCTGAGATTTTCCAGCATTTACTTTCTTGTTGCACTGTTATTGCACTTGGATGAAACCTGGGCTGGGTGGCCTCTTTCCGTACTATGGAGATTCTGAGTCATTCTCAGTCAATTTAGCATGGCCAATCCATATAACCATCACATCTATGGAGTATCGAAGGAAACTGGAGCACCCAGAGGAAACCTGCACAGATACGGGAAGAATGTGCAAACTCCACACGCAGTCATCCAAGGCCAGAATAGAACCAGGGTTCCTGGAGCTGTGAGGCAGCAATGCTAACCACTGTGCCACCTCTGATGCTGAATGTATCATGCTGTAATGATGCTGAAGTAGTATTGCAGCAAATTGACAAGATAGCAAATGTCAACTTGGGGGAAGCTTTAAGAACGGGAGCTCTTCAGTTTCCTGAGGTGCCACTGTGTCTCAATGGTTAGCGCTTGTTGCTTCTGAGTCAGAAGGCTGTGGGATCGAGCCCAACTCAGAGCCGGTAATCCAGAGAGGAACAGTACTTCTTGCGGGAAGGCATTCCTGGAAGAGAAGTGGCAGAGAGTTGAAAGCACATTACTGCAGGTACATGACCTAGGTTCATCTACTAGCCTTGCCTTCACAATCAGTCTGTTTTGGACAATGTTTTTGGAAATATTTGGTTGCTGAAAGGAGCATTGGCAATGCCCTTCTGGCAACGTGGAGTTGCAGACCTGTCTCACCAGCTTTGAGAACTGCATGGAACTTGTGTGTATTGGTCACAAATGTTCCTCTTTTTAGACTTGCAAATTCAGTCCAGCAACTTGAAGATTTAATTATTATGGAGTTGTAGGTTGCATTGTGAAGCTGTGAGGCTCCAAGCACTTCTGTAATGCATGTACCATTGGGGAATTGGCCCATAAATGGAAATGTTCAAGTCTGGGTATTAGTAATCTTATCCAAGATCAGGTGAGTAAAGGGACAAGCACAATGGTTAGCAGTACTACCTCCCAACGTCAGGGATTCTGATTCAATTCCCACATGAGTCACTGTCTGTATGGGCTCTACATGTCCTCTCTGTGCCTGTATGGGTTTCCTTCACGTGCTCCAGTTTCCTCCCACAATCTGAAATATGTACAGGTTAGGTGCATTGACCTGAGCAGGTGTCGGAGTGTGCAACTAGGAGAATTTCACAGTAACTTCATTGCAGTGTTAATGTAAGCCTAACTTGTGTAAAATTAATAAATAACTGGGTAGGACAGTGGTCAGGACGGTTACCTCACAGCTCCAGAGACCTGGTTCAACTCCTGGCTTGTGTCACTGTCTGTGCGAAGTCTGCACATTCTCCCTGCATCTGCGTGGGTTTCCTCCAGATACTCTGGTTTCCCCTCTCAGTCCAAAAGCATGCTGGTTGATCATGCTAAACTTCCCTCCAGTGTGCCTGAACAGGAATCAGAGTGTGGGGACTAGGGGATTTTCACAATAACTTCATTGTAGTTAATGTAAAGCTTACTTTAATAAATAAACTTTAAATTTAACAATTTCCCCTATTTATATTCTGGAGGTATTCCCTTGATTAAGAACATAAGAACTAGGAGCATAGCACATAGAACACTACAGCACAAACAGGCCCTTCGGCCCACGAGTTGTGCCGATCACATCTATATCGACCAATCTACAGACCTATCTATAACCCCCTATCCCATTCGTTCCCATATACTCATCCAGAAGTCTTTTAAAAGACCCCAGTGAATTTGCCTCTACTGCCTCCAACGGTAGCCAATTCCATTCACTCACCACCCTCTGAGTGAAAAACTTACCCCTCACATCCCCTTTGTATTTGCTTCCCTGCACTTTAAATCTGTGTCCTCTCGTAGTTTAACACTTGAATAGCAGGTTAGATGTAAGGATTCGCATTCTAATCAGCAATCTATGACTGTCTGTGCTGATGTGTGCTATTGCAGACCAGAACACTACATTTGCCTGACGAAGACACGACAGAGTGTTGAAAGCTCGCAATTTTACTATCAAAAAAATCGGTTGGATTTAAAATTGGTGTTGCTAAATTCTTACTGAGTTCCTCTCGTAGTGGCCATTTCAGCTCGGGGAAATAGTCTCTGAGAATCCACCCTATCTATTCTCTCAACATTTTATAAACCTCTATCAGGTCAGCAGGAGAAGGCCATCCAGCCCCCGGGCCTGCCTTGCCATTCAATAAAATCATTTTTGTGGACTCAGCTCCACTTACCCTCTCGCCATAACCTTAATTCCTTTACTGTTCAAAAATGTATGTATCCCTTGCCTTGAAAACATTCAATGAGGGTAGCCTCATCTGCTTCACTGGGCAGGGAATTTCACAGATAAAAAGACAATCCGGAAAAAAAAAAGATTAGGTGCACTACTTTAGCCAGAATTCTGAGATCATTATGAGATGTTTCACATTGATAAATCATCCTGGCTTTACCGAAGGTTATTCACATGAATTTGTTGTTTTTTTTCTCAAATTCAGCACCATTCACTTTAGGGTGATTAATGTAAGCACGGGGAAAGCAAGGCCATCAAACTGTTCGATAAAAGAGAACAAGCTAGCTAAAGAAAACAAATTAAAAAGATTGGAAACCTGTCTGGAAGCTACAAAGGGAATTACACCCTTTGCTGCTATAGGTCAAAGATCATCGATTGTGCTCGTTCATGGCAAAAACCACTGTTCAAAGTTTAGGTGCTGAACACATGGCCATCAGTCATGCGAAACTGGGTCTGGGTGATCAGATAGTATTGGACCCAGGTTCACTTCTCTGCTTGGGTCACTGCCCGTGTGGAATTTGCATGTCCCCCCTGTGTCTTCATAGATTTCCTCCGAGTGCTCCACTTTCCTCCCACACTCAAGATATGCTGGTTAGGTGCATTGGCCATGCTAAATTCTCCCTCAGTGTACCCAAACAGGTGCCGGCGTGTGGCGACTAGGGGATTTTCACAGTAACTTCATTGCAGCGTTAATGTAAGCCTACTTGTGACTAATAAATACATTTTCTATATTCTAATCCAATCCTGAAATGGATGGGTTAATGATAAGGCTACTGCAACCTTTTTGTTCCCACCCACTTAGAATTTGGCACTCTCTGCATTGAATTCCACTTGAATGCCAAGCGTTGGTAATTTGAAGCTTTATTTTATTTAAATAGTGAAACGCTGTACCTTTCTTCAATTTAAATTCTGCTATATATTGATTCTTGCAGAGAAACATCGGGAATTAGCCAAGAAAGTCCTGAAGAAGAAAGGAATGGGTGGAGGCCCAGTGTTGCATCAGCCTAAATCGGGCACGAAAAGGTGAGTAACGCAACTGTGCGACCCAGTGGCACTGTGGTTAGCACTGCTGCCTCCTAACCTCCACCTCCAATGGCGCTTCCCCCACTCCACCTTCCCAATAATTTGATTCATCCAGAATTCTTTTTATCGTTTGCATAAATTGTTCGAATTGAATTAACTCAAGAGCTTGGAACGGCAAAAAAAAGATAATTAACAGTGCACTTGAGGTTGGCAAAGACTATGCGAGCCTTAGGTTGCGTTTACACTAGAATTACTGATGTGAAATAGTTTTTCCTGAAGCGGGTGTCCTGTTGTCCTTCCTTCTGGAGTCAGGTCAGCCACTGACTCGGGGTTTCTTAACTTCAAAGTGTCCATAGGGAATAAAGTCATGCTAAGACCATAAGAGAGAGAGCAGAATTGGACCATTTGGCCCATTGAGTCTGCTCCGCCACTCAATCACGGCTGTGTTTCTTAACGCCATTCTCCTGCGTTTTCCCCATAACCTTTGATCCCCTTACCAGTCAAGAACCTATCTATCTTTGTCTTAAAGACATTCAATGACCCGGGCTCCACAGTCTTGTGGCAATGAATTCCACAAATTCACCAACTTCTGGCTGAAGAAATTCCTCCTCATCTCAGTTCAAAAGGGTCAACCCTTTACTCTGAGACCGTGTGACGGTGTTACAGCTAAAATATAATATAATACCTCACAACCTGAATTTCCTCGTAACAAATCCTTTTTCAGTTCACCTTTTAAATAAATTATTATGCGCCACCAGCATGCATTTAATGCATTTAATATAGGAAAGCATCTCGAGAGATTAAAAGGTTTGCAGAACAGGAGGGGGGTAGTTGAGCCCGTTGCGTCAGCGTCGCTGATTGTTTTATGATGCTGTTGAGTATAGACTTGCTGGTCTAAGCAGTTCAATTAATCCAACTGAGGGACATAGATCAGCTAGATAGTCAACATCTTTTCCCAAAGGTAGGGGAATCTAAAACTAATGGCCATAGATTTAAGGTGAGAGGGGAAAGATACACAAGGGTCCAGAAGAGCAATTTTTTTTACCTAGAGGGTGGTGAGTGTCTGGAATAAGCTGCCAGAGGCAGTAGTGGAGGTGGGTACAATTTTGTCTTTTACAAAGCATTTAGACAGCTATATGGGTAACATGGGTATAGCGGGATATGGGTCAAATGTGGGCAGTTGGGACTAGCTTATTGGTTATATAAAAGGGGTGGCATGGACAAGGTGTGCTGAAGGGTCTGTTTCCATGCTGTAAATCTCTGACTTTATGACCGTATAACTGGTGCTCAATCCTCAGAAAAGCAGTCAATTCACATGGTAAGGGAAGAAAGAGGGGAAGTTGATTTCAATGAAAGAAGATGGTGACTGCCCTCAGAATGAGGAACAGCTTGTGTGAAGCTGGTTTTTGAAATTATACTGAGATATAGCTGATCATCCATGTACAGTGTTATAGTGGGGTTATCTGAAAAGTGTGATGCTTGCAGAAATAAAAGATATATGTAGGATTTCTAATCATAGAATCCCTACAGTAAAGGAGGAGGCCATTTGCCTTTTCGTGTCTGCACTAACCACAATCCCAACCAGGCCCCCATATATTTACCCTAGCTAGACCCCTGATACGAAGGGGCAATTTAGCATGGCCAATCCGCCTAACCCACATATCTTTGGAGTGTGGAGGAAACTTGAGCACCCAAAGGAAACTCATGCAGACATGGGGAGAATGTGCAAACACTGCACAGTGACCCAAACTGGGAATTGAACCTGGGTTCTTGATGCTGCGAGACAGTAGTGCTAACCACTGTGCCACCGTCCTGCACGTACGCATGCGTACATTGACAGTTTGCAAGGTTGTTGAGACCTTGCGTGCAGGGGTGAAAAGCATTTTCACTTTATCGAATAAAAGATCCTCCCTGAGCAGGCAGCTCCCGGGAATGGTGTTACTGACCAGTCAGAGGCTGGTTACATTGGGCTTCTCTGTGAATTTGTGCTCAGGGGAATGGCTCCCTGAATAGCCCCTTGAATTTGTGTTTGAGAAATTAGCAGTTTTAACCCAGTGGCACATTGTAAACCTATGTTTCAATAGTTAATTGGTCCAGATAGATTGGGGCAGATACCCATCGGAATGACAACAGGACAATGCCCTCAGGCAGCCTGCTGTAATATTTAAAAAGTATATATTTTTAACAGGATCTTGTAATTTTGGGAAGTTCCAAATGTACTCATTTTTGCCACTAAGTATCTAAAAAGTTTATTTTATTAGTGTCACAAGTAGGGTGCAATGAAGTTACTGTGAAAATATCCTAGTCATTACACTCTGATGGCCGTTCGGGTACACTGAGGGAAAATTTAGTATGGCTGTTGCACCTATAGCACGTTGTTTGATCTGTGGGAGGAAACTGGATCACCTGGAAGAAATGCATACCAACACGGAGAGAATGTACAGACTCTGCATAGACAGTGACGCAAGCCAGGAATCGAATCCAGCGCTGAGAGGCAGCAATGCTAACCGCTGTGCCGCCCCTAATGATTAGTGTTGTAAGTGGTAAACTATTGATGTTTATATGACCCTCTCAATCCTACTCACTGCAATTAAATTCTGATTGGGATCGATGCTATTCTGCAAATTACAATTGATCTCAAATAAAGCATGTTGTTTTCATTATTCCAATTAGTTTTTGTCAATAAGCTTCAAAGACACGCACAAAATTTAATCAACTCAGTTTTAAACTTTTTCTGTTTTTTCATGGACTTGGCAGCTTGCAGTTTTCCAAAATCTGTCTGTAATACTGCATTCTGGAGTCTCTCCTTCTCTGACTTGTATGCTCTGTCTATAGTGCGCAAGAATCAATACTTTTCACTGTATGCTAATACATGTGACCATAATCAAATCATTTGAGTTCTCCAAGATGTGATTGTGCATTGCCGTCTTAAAAAGATAGGGAGTGATTAGTTTGAATATTATTTCTATCTGTCTCTGCTTTGATAGACCGTCAAACAGAACATAAAATTAGAAATTCAATATGATCAGAAAGGTGTACTAAGTTTTCAGTCTTATAAATTCAGATGGCCCCGTCTTCCCTCTGGCAACCAAAATGTGGGAGCATTCCAACTCCAAATCCCAGCTGGAAAAATCCAAGATTTTCTTTCGAAACTAGTCAAGTCCTTGATTTCATCATAAAGTTAAACTTTATTAGTCGCAAGTAAGGCTTACTACAATGAAGTTACTGTGAAAATCCCTGAGTTGCCACGCTCTGGCGCCTGTTCGGGTCGATGCACCTAACCAGCATGTCTTGGACCCCCAACAGAGCGACGAAAATGATTCCCTTTTGGCCAAGGTGTTTCCAGCATTCTGATGCGAAAAGTAAGGTAATTAAAAAGAAGGCTTCTGTCTACGGAAGCAGGAGTAGGCCATTCAGCCCTTTGCGTTTTCTCCGCCATTCGTTACTATCATGTCTGGTCAGTCACTGTAGTTGTGCTTTGACAAACGATCATCTGGACTCAATGTCAGCTCTTCTGTCTTCTTACGGGTGCTGTCAGACTGGCTGAGATTATCCAGTATTTTCTCTTGTGCTCTGTGTGTATAGCGCGCAAAAAAACAATACCTTTCACTGTATCCCAACACATGGTGACGGTAAATCAAATTGTAGCTCTTCTGTTGTTCTATAGCTGTTGTTCTTATTTGCTGCAGAGGACTTTCTGCACCCTTCAAAACAAGAATGCAGAAACGGATTGTTGTTCTTGCTTCGGTTTGACACGTTTCCTTCCACAGTCTGTGTTTGAACAGCGAAACATCAAAACCAGCTACCAGAGGAACGGTAGCGGTGCTAGTTGCATTCAATAATTACGTTTAATTTGAGCTTAATTCTGTTTGCCATTTCTTTCATTATAGGTTAGTAAAATTCAATAAAGGTTACTCTGCCCTGAAACAGAATCCGGATGAATCTTTAGTCTCCTTGGAGTCTGACAGGTAAGGAACGATTTGATCCCAGCCATCGATTTCTTTTTTTTCCCTCTCTTGTCTTTTACAAATTGAGAAATCTAAATGAGGGGCAAGTGGGTTTCTGTTGGAGCACAACACCTGGGTTAAAAGGAGAGAAGTTGATATCAATTGAGAAGTGCTTTAATGGGTAATTTTAAAATCTACTCAAGGGGGAGGATGTAATCCGGGAAATTCCCTGCTCAACTTTATAACCTGTTGGATTCTGAAGCAGAATTAGTGGCAAAATGTTACAGGAGGAATAAAATTACTGATGAGCTACCATTTTCATAGAATCATGGAATTCCTACAGCGCAGAAGGAGGCTATTTGGTTCATCGAGTCTTCACCGACCACAATCTTACCCAGGTCATATTGTGAATCCTCAATAGGAGTGAGTAGACTGGTGTCACAACAAATGAGTTTATCGTATGCAGTTCTCAGTTCATTGTGAATCATGGAAGTACTTTAGTTTGGAGCTAAATTAACCTGTTATACCCTGATATCATAGAATCCGTACAGTGCTGAAGGAGGCCATTTGGCCCATCGAGCCTGCGGTAATAACAGTTCCACCCAGGCCCCATTTCCATCACCCGACATATTTATCTTGCTAATCCCTCTGATGCTAAGGGACAATTTAACATGGCCAATCAACCTAACCTGCACATCTTTGGGAAGAACCTGCAAGCTGAAGGAAACCCACACAGACATGGGGAGAATGTGCAGACTCTGCACAGACAGTGCACGAGGAAAAGTTTAGAGGAGATGTATGACGCAAGTTTTTTACACAGCGGGGTGTGGTGAATGTCTGGAATGTGCTCCCTGGGGAGGTGGTGGGAACAAGTACGATAGTGGCATTTGAGGGGCAATTAGACAAATACATGAATAAGATGGGAATGGAAGGATACGGACTCCATAACTGCATATGGTTTTAGTTTAGGCAGACATCATGATCAGTGCAGGCTTGGAGGGCCCAAGGGCCTGTTCCTATACTGGACTTTTCTTCGTTTTTTTGTGCTTTGACTAGTAACTTCATTGCAGTATTAATCTAAGCCTACTTCTGGGAATAATAAATAAGCTTTAACTTTGAAAGTAAGAACTTTCTTACTTTGAGTGGCAGGGCAGGCTCAATCAGATCATGGCCGATTGTTCCCTGGTCTCAAATTCACCTCCCCACCTGTTCCCCATATCCCTTTAACCCATTTTTATTTTGTTCGAATATATCCATCTTTGCAAATTCCTAAACACTTTGCATAGCTCAAAGTCTCTGACTTTAGTGCTGTGTTGCTGGGCTCCAAAAATCTCCTCAAATCCTGAAGATTTAACTTTGAAAGCTTTATTAAAGTGGTCAAAGCCTGATGTGGGGGTCGCAGAGATATTATCTGTTCCACTGTCAATAATCTCTGCTGCTGAATGGAACAGATTGAGGCTTTAAATGCTGTGGATACCTCTGCCAATTTCCTTCAGAATACTTATTGCAGCAAACATAACAATTCCATTGAGGCAAAGCAAATTCCATTGAAGTTTGCAAGTTACACAGAAGTTTTATTTTTACACTCTGAAATCACCAATTTTGTAGCTAAACTCATACAAATAGCAATTGGAATAGTTTTGGTAACATTTTAAGCCAAAATCATTCATTTAGTGGTGTCATTTAGCAGTGTTTGATGTGACTCAGCTAATAATGTGTTAGTTGACTGCCTCTTGAGTCAGATATGGGTGGCACAGTGGTTAGCACTGCTGCCTCACTACGCTAGAGACAGGGGTTCGATTCTGGCCTTGAGTGACTGTGTGGAATTTGCATGTTCTTCACCTGTGTCAGTTTCCTCCAGGTTCTCCTGTTTCCTCCCACACTCCAAAGATGTGTGGGTTAGGTTGATTGGCCATACTAAATTGTCCTTCAGTGTAAGGGGGTTTAGCAGGGTAAAAATGTGGGGCTACGGGAATGGAATTGTTGCCAGTACGGATACAATGACCCAAGTGTCCTCCTTCTGCACTGTAGATTCTGTGAAGAGCAGAGAAGTTATTGTCAGGGCCCCGGCCAGTATTATGCCTCCAACAATGTCGCAAGAAATAAATTATCTGACATTACATTTCCATTTATTGGAGCCTGCTTGTACAAATTGGCTGTGCTGTTTCCTAGGTTAGAACATAGAAACTAAAAGGAGGAGACCATTCAGCCCTTCAAGCCTACTCCACCATACATTTTATCATAGCTGGTCATCAGACTCAATATCCTGATCCAGTTCTTTTCAAAAAAAAAAGCCTTCATTGGTCATAATTTGTGCTTGTGAATGGCATTATACAAATGTAAGTCATTTTTAAAATAAAACTGCTTTCTTTGTGTTTTTTTCCAGTGATGGTGAATTTGAGTCCAGGTATTATTCCTCGTCAGGCTATTCCTCTGCAGAGGTGAGCTGACTAACTCCTTGTTTTACCTCAATTATTGAGTCGCTCATAGAATCTATGGCACAGAGATAGGCCCTTTGGCCCAGACTTGTCCATGCTGACCAAGATGCCCATCGAAGCAAACCCCATTTTCCTGCATTTGGCCCACATCCCTCTAAACCTTTCCTATCCATATATCTATCCAAATGCCTTTTAAATGTTGTCAATATCCCTGCCTCAGCCACTTTCTCCGGCAGCTCATTCCACACACGTAGTGTCCTCTGTGTAAAACAATTTCTCCTCAGTTTCCCTCTTAATCAGTTCTTTGTCCTCTTAATTTAAACCTACGCCCTCCAGTTCTTGATTCCCCAACTCTGCGAAAAAGACTGAGTGCATTCACCTTATCCATGCCTCTCGTGATCTTTATATGCCTCTATAAGATCACCCCTCAGTCTCCAACATTCTAAAAAAAAACTAGTCCCATCTGTCCAATCTCTCCCTATAACTCAGTCTCTTGAGTCCCTGGCAACATCCTTGTAAATCTCTTCTGCATACTCTCCGGTTTAAAAACATTCTTGCTATTGCAAAACAACCAAAACTGAACACAGTAGTCCTGGTGTGGTCTCACCAAAGTTCTGTACGACTGCAACATAACTTCCCAACTTCTATACTGAGTGCACTGATGTTGGCCAGCATGCCAAAAACCACCTTCACTGCCCTATCTACCTGTGATTCCATTTCTAGAGAACCGAACCGTGCACCGATTGTGAGGCACTGCACTGGGTTGGTTAGATCGATCTTACCACTTGCCACTAATGACATCCCAGAATGCCTTTTCAGGATGCTTCATCCATGTGGTGGAGGTGAAAGTTAATACTTCCTGTACCAAACACACTGTACTTGGGAAGTCACCAGTTTAAACTACAAGGCAAACCAAGGTCAGGAAGATCTTAAAAGTAAATAAATTTAAGATGCTTGAGAAAACAATTTATGGATGAAACAGTGCTAGAAGATGCACGAGTACCTGTCATAGAATCACAGAAGGAAGTCATTTGGCCCATCGAGTCTGCAACAACCACAATCCCACCGAGGCCCTACTCCCATATCCTCACATGTTTACCCAATAATTCCTCTAAGCTATGCATCTCAGGACAATAAGAGCAATTTTAGCATGGCCAATGAACCTGACTAGCACATCTTTGGAATGTGGGAGGAAACCGGATCACCCGGAGGAAACCCACACAGACACTAGGAGAATGTGTAAACTTCACACATTAACTGTCTGATGAGAGGAAAAGTTGGATGGATCAGTCACTCTGAGGATCCAGAAGAGAGATTGAGCAATTCAGGCCTGTATTCTCTGGGATTTCGAAAAATGAGGGGAGAATAAATTGGGGCAGTCAAGATGATAAAAGATATGGATAAAGTAGATGTGAAAAGGATGCTTGTGGGGCATTCTAGGTTGAGAGGTCAGCCTTAGGATAAGGCGTTGCAAATTTAAAACAGTTGAGGGAAACTACTACTAAAGGGTTATGAATCTGTGGAATTTGCTACCCCAAAGTGCGATGAATGCTGAGACAGTGAATAAATTTAAGGAGGAGTTAGATTTTTAATTGGGAACGGGTTGAAGGGTTATGGGGAGAAGGCAGGAAAATGGGGATTAAGAACATATCAGCCATGATCGAATAGCGGAGCGGACTCAATGAGCCGAATGGCCTAATTTTGCTCCTATATCTTATGAAATCTGGTTAAACTTGCACATGTAGAGCGACTGGCTCATGTCTCTACTTCCATTCTCCTCACTTCCAGAGTTCTTATTCTGAGAGGTGGAGCCAGGTAATGATACAGCTTTAAAAAATTTAAGAGTTGCTTTTCAGATCCACGTAATACTTGTTGCGCGATTTGGGTCCATTGCAGAAAGCTGCTCAGCCCATTTCGATCCAAGCTATTTTATTTCAAAGCAATGAAAGAAGGGCAAGAGTCGGCCATTTGGCTCTCCAAGTCTGCTCTGCCATTCAATGTGATCATAACTGATCCTCTATCTCAACATTGTACTCCTGCTCCCTCCCCATAACCCTTGACGTCTTTACTGTCTAGAAATCTTATCTTTTTCTTTCTTACATATATTAGTTAAAAAGTCTCTCTACACCAGGTTAAAGTCCAAGAGATTTATTTAGAATGATGAGCTTTTGGAGCACTGCTCCTTCAACAGCTGAGTCCTCAAGGGGCAGCGCTCTGAAATTCGCGATTCCAAATAAACTTGTTGGACTTTAACCTGGTGTTTTGAGACTTACTTTGCCCATCCCTATCCAACTCTGGCATCTTCACATCAAATATTCTTGGTCTCCACAGCGTTCTGTGGTAGAGAATTCACAAGATGGGAGAAGCAGATACACTGGCAACGTTTACCAGGCATCTTAATAGATACATGAATAGGCTGGGCATGGACAGATAAGGACTGCATAGAGGCAAAAACGTCTTCAGTTTAGAAAGTCATGTATTGGCGCAGGTGTGGTGGGCCGAAGGGCCTGTTTTCGTGCTTTACTGTTCTTTGTCCTTATCCTGCGAATGCAAGATGGTTTAGTCGTCTGGCTTATTTGTTCTTGGCAACTTTCTCTTCCAGCAGCAAGTAAACCAGGACCTGAACCGCCAGCTCCTGAAAGATGGGTATCATCTCGACGAAATACCAGACGATGAAGACCTTGACCTTATTCCTCCGAAACCTGTTACCTCGTCAGCCTGTGCCTGTTGTCAGGCAGAGAGTTCTTGTACTGTGCAGTAGCCACCGCCTCCTTCACTACCCTGTCGAAAGATCGTTTCATTTGAGGCAATTGAATTTTTTGAGCATTGCATACAAGGACTGTGTGTGTGTGTGTGTGTGCGTGTGTGTGGGTATACGCGTGTGTGTATATAACATATTCTATATTTTGGCTGAACTTGTTGAAAAGAAAAATTTATAAACCGGAAAATAATATTAACGTACTAGGATTCTGTTTAAAAGTCACGAACAGTATGTGGCCATTGCAATTGCTGATCTCTTTGAATTTATATTGGTCTATACTCCTTTATTCATAACTGGCTTGCTTCAAGGTGATAACTATAAGACTTAAAGCAACTGCTAAATTTCTCCACAACATTCTGCTCATTATTCCCTGCTGCTTAATCGAATGATAATGCTGTGAACTCCCATGCCAACTTAAGCCCAGCTTTTCCCACCTTATTTATCCACTGACCCACAGGAAGAAAGGCCCCTCAAAACAGGAAGAGAAGATTGTAAATTAGAATAGCAGGATCTATGCACAAAATTATAACTGTTGGAGGGGGTGTGGGGTGGTGAAATTAGATATTCTGATATTGGAACGGGGCACTTCTTTGTATTTTATTGCTGTGATGTGAAATGCCGGTATTGGACTAGGATGGGCACAGTAAGAGATCTCACAGCACCAGGTTAAAGTCCGACAGGTTTATTTGGAATCACAAGCATTCAGAGCGCTGCTCCTTCATCAGATGGTAACTCTCCAAAAACTCGCGGTTCCAAATAAACCTGTCGGACTTTGTTGTGAGACTTCTCAGTGTAATTTATTAGATGGAAGCTCAAGTCAAGCAGGCTCGCATCTGATACTGGGTGAGTGGATTTTGCCCGAATGTGTGCACTTTAATGGACAGCGTTATTTTATCCCTTAGACTATGACCATGCTTAGTGGGCAGGCCAGGAATGAAAGACATGATAAATCTGTTACTGGCTTAAGTTATTGTTTGGAAATCGATGGAGGGGGCTAAAACAGGCAAACTCTGAGGAAACATAAAGGACTCAAACGTCAGCTTTCTTTTCTATCAACAAACAGCAATAGGAGTGCTGAAATAAACCTGCATGATGAGTAGCTAAAATCTGTGTGGAGCATTAGTCTTTGTACCTCACAGATCATATGCATGAGAACTCAGCCGTGGCTTATACAATGTACCACCAAGACAATGCTCAACTGCACGAGCTTCACACTACACAGATAAGGCCAGAAATTGTTCTTGTTTTTTAGTGCAAATACACAGGTTATTTATTGACATTGCTTAGTGCTGCTGCCTCATAACATCTAAGACCCGGGTTTAATTCTGGCCTTGGGAAGACTGTCTGTCTGTTTGCACATCCTCCCCATGTCTGTGTGGGTTTTGTTCCACTGCCCAAAGATGGGCACAGCAAGAAGTCTCTCAGGTTAAAGTCCAAAGTTGTGTTGGGAATCACGATCTTTTGGGGCGTTGCTTCTTCTTCAGCCACTCACCTGATGGAGTAGTGTTCCAAAAGCTTGCGATTCCAATTAAATCTATTGGACTTTAACCTGGTGTTGTGAGACTTTTACTGCACCCATCTCGGTCTAACTCCAACATCTCCACAACAGTCCAGCGATGTACAACTTAGGTGGATTGGCCATGGTAAA
This sequence comes from Sphyrna mokarran, assembly GCA_024679065.1. Classification (NCBI taxonomy): domain Eukaryota; kingdom Metazoa; phylum Chordata; class Chondrichthyes; order Carcharhiniformes; family Carcharhinidae; genus Sphyrna; species Sphyrna mokarran. The sequence continues at coordinate 8,718,354 of JAGIQG010000033.1, forward strand.
TTGCCCCTCAGTGCCTCAAGATAAATAGTTAGATTAGCCATGGTAAATGTGTGGGTTTTATGGGTAATGTGGGGAAATGGGCCTGGGTAACATACTGTCAGAGTCGGTGCAAACTTGATGAATCAAATGGTTTCCTTTTGCACTGTAAGGATTCTATTATTAATGTTTAGTATCCAGATTATGGAAAAGTAAATTAGGACTTTTAAAATCAATTTTGACATGGTGGCTGTGCTCTATGCTGTATTAATATTTCATTGCAGAATAGTATACTGAGGGGTTATTGTCCATTCAATAAGTTCCAGATTTTTAGTCACGTTATCTAATGAGACCGAACCATGGTGAGATCTTTCTACAAAGGAAGGTGGGCTGGAGGTGGACAAGATGTTCTTGTGAGAAAGTTAAGAGGATTCTATCTGTTAGACTGCAGTGTTTTTGACAGGGAACCGGGAAGCAGCTTGCCAGCTGTTCCTGGTAACCTCATGCAGTTTGGAAGAGCCAGCCAGACAGGGAGTAACTCCTTATGTGTGGTCTGACTCAGCACGACATTGTATGATTACCACAGAGAGTGTCCTTTGCTATTCAAGTTGTAGAACTGATGAAGGGGTCCAGTGAACATTGACTGTCTTTTCAATAACAAATCACTTGCCCTCGATATAACTTGCCAAATATCAAAGGTGAGGAAAAGGGCAAGAATCAATCTTACTGCATTCCTAATTGATTTGGTGTACCCATAAAATCCCAAAGAATATTATGAACATCATCATTTCCCATGGCAATAATCTGAGAATGGTCATAGTGCAATACTGTCCAGCCTACTTTCTTCCATTCTGTCACATCCCAAATGCATGTTTAATGGTTTCTGGACAATGTTTATGCAGTCCAATAGTACACAGAATCTGTCACTAAGTGTGGAATGGCTGTGATTCCAGAAAGATCAGCTTTTGCAATCCCACCACAGGAAGACTGCAAACTCTTAGATGGGGAAGGGGCTTCCGTTGACGTACTGGGAGCACTTGCCTAATCGATATCTGGTTACGTTCAGTTTGAAGGCAGCCACGTCTAGTGCACTTTGATTCTTGTCCCCCCCCCCCCCCCCAATACGCATTCCCTATCAAGATGTGTTGTGTTTACGTGCTATTTGCTTGAAATGTTGAACTCAAACCAATTGAAGTTGGCCTATATTTCAGCGAGATGCACTTTCTACTCTTAATTGCAGTGGCTGAACGTGTTGACATCCTTTGGGATGTCACCCGTTCATTCAGCTATCTGCTAACCTTCTCCAAACTGCCTGTTTCAAACTTATGCTTGGGATTAAAATGTTGGTTGCATATTTTTAATATCTTCTGTGATGTTTCAGCCTACTTTGTGCTAGGATAGGTGATCAGGAGCTTGTTTTAGAATACTAGTCCTGTCCCTTGTACTTTGATAACCATCCATTCCCGATTTTCTTTGGAGCTACAATGGAACGTTTATTATTAGCATTAATGGAGAGTTGTGGAATTCAGATGTTCCACGTTTCCTGTTTTGGGGATGTGGAATTTTATTGTTATGTTGTAACACTCTCCCATTCAGTTAAGTTGCTTGATTTAGTTTGATAATGTATGCAATGATGGGAAGTGTGGACTTGCTTTAATTTTTCAGTCCAGCTCCATCTACACACTAAATTCCCTTCCATTTTAGAAGTTTCCCTGGCAAGGTGGCACAGTGATTAGCACTGCTGCCTGTCAGCACCAGGGACCCAGGTTCAATTCCCGGCTTGGGTCGCTGTCTCTGCGGAGTTTGCACATTCGCCTCATGACTACATGGGTTTCTTCCGGCTGCTCCGGTTTTCTCCCACAGTCCAGAAATGTGCAGGTTAGGTGGACTGCCCATGCTAAATTGCCCCTTACTGTCGAGAGGAACTAGCTAGGGTAAATGCGTGGGTTCATGGGGATAGGACCTGGGTGGGATTGTGGGCTCGATGGGCCAAATGGCCTCCTTTGCACTGTAGGATTCTATGTTACCAAAGTTACTGTTGTCTGGGATGTAAACCTAATGTTCCTTGCTTGGGCATCTTAGATTGAGGCTTTTGACACTTCTTATATTTTTAACTATTTAAGGCGCAGATAGGAAACTGAAACTCATTGTGTGTTTAATCTGTAAGGGGAAAAGAAATGAGACAGGGACACATGGCTTCGATAATTAGTAGTCGGCATCTTGTGTCTCTGATCTTGAGGTTACTCTGTAAATATTAGTGGTTGTAAAGTAAACACATTGGTGTGCAATCGTTTGTGGCCTATTTTAATATGAGCCTTTTATGGATGAGCGAGTTAACACCTTTATAAAGTAGCCCAGCAAGTAAAGATTAACGCTGCGCACTTCCAGTCTAAGGCTCAACAACATAAAGAACGCATGCAGTGCAAATTCTGTTTTCCTTGAGCCACGAGCTGAAGGCATTTATGCTGGCAGATCACTTGTTTAGAAGGGGCAATCACATCCTAAATATTAATAGGGAGTACAGCCCCGAAGCCAAGAGTATGTATTTCCACGTGGATGCAGTTTGGAATTCTGAGATGAGCACGTGGGATTTGGGGGAAAATAGCGGTGCTTATCGTGTTTGGATTCCAGTGAAGCAGTTGATTAATGGACTATTGATTCGTTCAGTTTTGGGCTGTAAAGGCACCTTTGATTTAATTGTTACGTCAATTGCAGCCGCTCGCTGGCAACTTCAGAAGGATGCTGATTGAATGCTGCTATGTTAAGGGAACCATGCAATGTTACACAAAAGGACAAGTTGTCCCTGCAGACCTCCTTGAGGCTCCATGAGAAATGAGGGTAGGGGTAGAGGAACTTGGAAGTTGTAAGAGAAATGTGGAAGGGGCAGGGAATCTGGAGTACAGTGGAGTAAAAGCACTACAGAATCTTCCTGCCGCTTTGATTATATTACGCTTCCCCCTTGTCTGATTTTTTTGTTTACCTGCCATGTTTAGTTTTAGTCTCATAGTCTTGCTACCACAGTCACCCGTTAATGGATCTGGCTGGTGCAGACGCAATGGGCTGAATGGCCTCCTTTTGCACTGTAGGGATTCTATGAAATAACAAGTAGCACATTCTGTCCTGAATCAGGTCAGAAACATTTTCTGTTTCGTTGTATGAAGTGTTACACTAGCTTAATAAACAGCCAAGCCTGGCTAGTAGGCTTATGGCAGCTAATTGTGGGGCTGTAGCAGAGCATTTGTCAAGTCCCCCACCTCGTGAATAACCGCCTGCCCAGCAATGGGAAAAGAATACTGATGTCTCACCTCTGGATGTACTCAGTCTTGGCCTCTTTGACCTGCCCTATAGATGCCATTAAGAGTTAGTTCTGAGCAACTTTTACACATACATTAACTTCACTGCTAAAGTTGTTTTAACATCCAATCATTCTATTTTAAGTCAAAGTTTATTAGTATCACAAGTAAGAATTAGATTAATGCTGCAATGAAATTACTGTGAAAATCCCCTAGTTGCTACACTCCAGCACCTGTTTGGGCACACCAAAGGAAAAATTCAGCGTGCCCAGTGCAACCTAACCAGCATGTCTTTCGGAGGAAACCGGAGGAAGCCCAATTACTTTAACCCGGGACAGCAAAACATTATAAAATGTCTGTTAAATTCTAATTCCGTTTTCGATTGCAATTTATTATGGTAACGGTTGCACACTACAATTTAGTTTATATTTAACAGTTGCTGTCACTTTAGAGAAGGAATTGAACCAGATATAAGGGAGGCTGTGATATGTGAGCCAATATTATTACCAAAAAAAACTAAATCCAATTTAAAGTTGTGTAGAGATCTGAGGAGAGGGTGAGTAATTTTGTCAATTAATTTACCCACTTGAACTTGTCTGCATCATACTGCACTTCCAACTCCAGACGAACAACCTGTTGAAATCACAAAAACTTGATGTTCCCTATCTTATTAAACATATTGCAACTCTGGAGTATATTTTCAAAGCTTTTCCCAGGCTTGGAATATAATCTGTATGTTGGTGAACCAGTTACTCCGTATGTGACCACACCTCATAGAAAAGTTCATCAGCACCTTTAAATGCTCCCATTAAATTTCACATTGATCTTTAGAGAATATTATTGCATACCCTTGTTTAAGAGCAGTGCAGAGCAGTTAATGCATTTTCAGTGTGTTTGTAGTGATGCCTTTGAGTCATCGTCCAGAGAGAGGGGCTGGAGAAGAGGAAGAGTTAATATTGGCAGCTTGGTGATGAGGTGTCACAGCGGTTAGCACTGCTGCCTCAGCACCGGGAGCTTGGGTTCAATTCCTGGCTTGGGTCACTTTGCAAACTCTGGACAGAAATTCTGCTCTTTTGTCTGCATGTTTTTCCTCTGGATGCTTCAGTTTCTTCCCACAGTCTGAAAGACATTCTGGTTAGATATATCCTAAATAGTGCTGGTTAGGTGCATCTGAACAGCGCCAGGGACCCAGGTTCGATTGCCGACTTGGATCACTATGTGCCGTCTGCATGTTCTCCCTGTGTCTGTGTGGGTTTCCTCCAGTTTCCTGCCACAGTCCGAAAGGTGTGCTGGCTAGATGCACTGGCCATGCTAAATTCTCCCTCAGTGTACCCAAACAGCTGCCGGAGTATAGGGGATTTTTCACAGTAACTTCATTGCAGTTAATGTAAGCATACTTGTGACACTAATACTTAAAAACTTAAACCTTGTTTAAGAGCAGTGCAGAGCAGCTAATGTATTTTCAGTATTGGTGTTTTTAGGTAGTAGTCATGCCCTTGGCGTCCAGAGAGAGAGGGGCTGGAGAAGAGGAGGAGTTAGTATTAGCAGTTTGTACCTACAAGGGATAGCATGTGGAAGAATAGGAGACTAGTCTGTAGCGATCTTGTGACTGCTGTAGTCGATCTGTAGTAATCTGCAAATATGCTTTGGTTATTTAGAAGGATTGCCATGGAGAAATCCTTCAAATCTGTTGGAGGCCATTCATTCTTAAATGCTTAATGGCATTCGGTTTTTCAATAGGATCAAAGGATGTGTTCTTTTGAACCAAAAATAGAAATCATTCCTAAGGAAAGATACACAATCGTATTCTGCCGAGCTGTTAATTACAATGATACCGTCATTAGCTTTCCCAAAAGTTTCGTTGCTGTATGCCCCATGCTCAAAAGGAAAGAGCAAGTTTAAAGGAAGTTGTGTGGAAAGAAGTTTAATATTTTGTAGACTCGCTCTCCCATAATATTTCTCGGAATACGGGCACAGGATACATTGAACGGGATGTCGTGTGCTGTCGTTGTTTTCTGGAAGTTACAATGGATTGTGATGATCCACTGGGCCACATGGCAGTTTGGGTTCTGAAGTTGTCTTTAAACCTTCAATTTACACACTGTACACAAAGTGTAAAGACTAAATGTTCTTTCTGTGCAATACATAGACTTAATGACTTTATTAAATTGCATTTATTTTTTGTATGTTATTGGTATGGCAGATTAAAATAAAAAATGCTTTTAAAGACTCAAGCTTGCTCTCTGCTTCTCAAAAGTTGATGCAAAAAAAATTATTCTGCTCTGAGGGAGGGTCCTATAAACCATGCAGTTTGAAAAGTTCCAAGATAATCATAGAATCTTTAAAGTGCTGAAAAAGGCTGTTTGGTCTATCGAGTGTTCACCGTTTCTTTGACAGAGCATCCCACCCAGGCTCTATATCTGTAATCCCAAGTATTTACCCTACTAATCTCCCTAATCTGCACATTTTGGGACACTAAGGGACAATTTAGCATGGCCAATTCCCTTAATCTGCACATCTTGGGACACTAAGGAGCAATTTCGAATGGCCAGTCCACCTAACCTGCACATTTTTGGACTGTGGGAGGAAATCGGAGCATCTGGAGAAAACACACGGACACAGGGAGAGCATAAAGACTCTGCAAGGGTAGTGACCCAAGCCAGGGATCAAATCCAGGTGCCTGGCGCTGTGAGATAGCGGTGCTAACCACTGCCACTCTTCATGCTGAAGTTGTATAATTTCCTATCGGACAACTTACATTCGGATAACACAAAGCAGTTTGCAGCCAACTAATTCCTTTTGAAGTATACGTGAAGTGCAGTGACAACTGTTGGCACATCCACTTCCACAGACAAACAGGATAATTTGTATAGTGTGATATTGGTTGAGGGACAATATTGGTTGAGAGGGTTGGTTGAGTAAACTTCTTCAAAATAGTGGTGTAGAATTTTTTATGTCCATCTGACAAGCAAATGGAGACAGACATTTAATAGATCAGCTGATAGGCACAACTTCAAACAGTGCAGCACGCCCTTTGTATAGTGCTGAGTGTTAGTATAGATGTCTTTGGAGTCTAACTTGACAGAGAGCTAGGTGCAGCCAAACATGTGCTAGCAGTTAACTGATTGCAGCTGGGAGCAATTGAAATTAAAGTTTGTTTATTTACACAAGAACTTATTGAGAAAAATCCCCTAGTTGCCACACTCTGGTGCCTATTTGAGTACACAGGGAGAATTTAGCACAGCCAATGCACCTAATCAGCACGTCTTTTGAAGTCTAGGAGGAAACCAGAGCACATGCAAGAAGCACATGCAGACACGGAGAATGTGCAGACTCCACGACCAAGTTGGGAATTGAATCCAGGTCCCTGATGCTGAGAGGCAGCAGTGCCGCCCACATTATGGACACTATCCAACATATATCTAGATTGGGAAGAATAAATTGGGGTCCATATTGTTGCTTTTGCGTTAGTGTACACCCAAGTAGTCTGAAGGGATAGCAGCAAGCTGGTATGCTTCCTTCCATGGCTGAATGAGATGGAATGCCAAGAGTTAATATATTTGATATATTTTAGAAAAATGTTTTTAAAATCATATTTTTAGTTGTTGCATCCTCCTCAATGAGTCGTTAATTCATAAAATGTCTACAGTGCAAAAGGAGGCCATTTGGCCCATTAAGCTGGCACTGTCAATAACCCCAGCCAGCCCTTATTGCCGAAACCCCACATATTTACCTTGGTGATCTCCCTGATGTTAAAGGGCAATTTAGCATAGCCAATCCACCTAACCCACACATCTTTGTACACTAAGGGGTAAATTAGCATAGCTAATCCAATCAACCTGCACATCTTTGGACTGTGGGAAGAAACAAGAGCACCCAGAGGTAACCCACACGGGGAATGCAAACTCCACACAGACAGTGATCTAAGCTGGGGATCGAACCCGAGGCAGCAGTGTCAACCACTGTGGCACTGTGCCACCCTTACTGAACTAATTTTATATTTCCCTGTCTGGACTATCAGCTTGGATTGACTGGTGAAAGTATGTGAAGCCTTTAGTGAACTGACTTCACATCAAACTACTGACCTTGCCAGACAGTGGGTCCATATCAGCTATGCCATTGATTGCACTGTGACAATAGTGCAGTTAATCCTGTTGCTTTATTAAGGTACACGTTGAGAGAGCAATGTTGGACCCTCCGGAAAGTTTCCGACTCTCCAAATAGTTCCATAAAATCTCTAACGTTCATTTGAACGTTTAGGTATCTGTTGAATGCCTGATCAAGTGCAGCATTCCTTCAGCATGAATGCTGGAGTGTTGGCCTTGAGTTTGTGGGAGCAGGGAGTATTTATATTGAGGGAATGAAAAAGAATGGCCGTCAATGTCTGGCCAGCATTTATTGTCTATCTCTAGTTGCCTGAGAGTCAACCACATTGCTGTGGATCTGGAGTCATATGTGGGCAGCATGGTGGCACAGTGGTTAGCACTGCCCCTATCTACCATTCTTGTCTATTTTGTAAACTTGATAATAAAGGATGGTTACTCCTATGGATGGGCAGCACAGCTGTCCCACATTGCCAGGGACCCGGGTTCAATTCCTGGCTTCGGTCACTACCTGTGCAGAGTCTACACGTTCTCCCCATGTCTGCATGGATACCCCCAGTTTCCACCCACAGTCTGAAAGACGTGCTGATTAGGTGCATTGGCCGTGCTAAATTCATCCTCGGTGTACCCGATCAGGTGCCCGAAGTGTGGCAACTTGGGGATTCGAACCTGGGTCCCCAGAACATTAGCAGAGTTTCTGGATTCATAGTCCAGTGATAATACCACCAGGCCATCAGCTCTATGTAATGTGGAGTATTAGACCAGCCTTTCAGCTCTAGGGCACCGGATTCCAGATCACCTGAGATCGGCAGGGACAAGCTCCTCTATCAGCTGATGGGAGTGAGCAAGCTTGGGGCAACCTCAATCTGATGGTGGGCATAGGTTCCTGGCAGAACCCAGTTCCCAATCGGGCACTCGATCGCCCATCAGCTGAAGGGTTCTTCACGTTTGAAATTGAAGATACCACACAGTTGCTTGCGGAGGGTTACATCTTGGGTACAACATTGAAATGCTTTCAGGCCCTCTGAAGGCAGTTCGTTGCTGGTGTCCCAGCTAAAACCAGAGTGGCTCTCTCTGTGATACCAACATCTTTCACCTTAGTGACTTATGAAAATGGAGAAAGAGGGAGCTATCACATTCCAAATGCTTGGGGGTTTAAAGTTGAGAATTAGGACCTGCCTACAATGAATCAAGGAGTCATTACTCTGTGTGGCTAATGCTATGTGTCGAACGCGAGCAAAGGTTTTAGGCAAGGCATTTATACTCCCTGTATTTTAAATGCATCTCCTTGTCTCCCCCTAATGTGCAGAGTTGAAGACTGCAATATTATGTTTAGCTTTCTGCATTGGGAGTAAAGTCTGTAATGCACATTACAATTATGATGACTATCCATTAGAATCCTTATAGTGCAGAAGGAAGCCACTCGGTCCATCAAATTTGTACTAAATCTCCAAAAATGCAGACCTAGCCCTCCTACCCTATCCACCGTAACCTCATGTATTTACTAATCCACCTTATCTGCACATCTTTGGACACTAAGGGGCAATTTAGCATGGCCAATCCACTAAAACTTCACATCTTTGGACACTAAGGGGCAATTTAGCATGGCCAATCCACCCTAACCTGCACATCTTTGGACATAAAGGGGCAATTTAGCATGGCCAATCCACCTAACCTGCACATCTTTGAACACTAAGGGGCAATTTAGCATGGCCAATCCACCCTAACTGCACATCTTTTGACTAAAGGGGCAATTTAGCATGGCCAATCCACCTAACCTGCACATCTTTGAACACTAAGGGGCAATTTAGCATGGCCAATCCACCTAACCTACACATCTTTGGACACTAAGGGGCAATTTAGCATGGCCAATCCACCTAACCTGCACATCTTTGAACACTAAAGGGGCAATTTAGCATGGCCAATCCACCTAACCTGCACATCTTTGAACACTAAGGGGCAATTTAGCATGGCCAATCCACCTAACCTACACATCTTTGGACACTAAGAGGCAATAAAGCATGCTCAATTCACCTAACCTGCACATCTTTGGACATTAAGGAACAATTTAGCATGGCCAATCCACCTAACCTGCACTATGTGTGGCAACACTGTCTCCAATCCATTCTATTCAGGCCTCTCAATATTCTGTAAGTTTCTATAAGATCCCCTCTCATCCTTCTAAATTCCTTCGAGTACAGACCTCGAGTCCTCAACCACTCCTCATATGACAAACCTTTTGCTCCTGGCGTCATTCTTTGCCCTGTGACCATACTTCCCATTGCTGGCTTCAATGTACTGGGATTGTAGATTTATAACTGCTAGCCTTGACCTGATGGTTCTGGTGGCATCCATTTGTGAGCAATTGCGTTACCAATGTCCCACCCTCTCTTGCTGCTTTTACCTAATCCTTATTGCCCATCCCTGTTCTTCCCTTATAATAGAATAGAATCATACAATCCCTACAGTGCAGAAGGAGGCCATTTGGCCCATTGAGTCTACACCGACTTTCCATTAGAGTATCTTACCCAGACCCTTTCCCATAATGCTACACATTTACCATGGCCAATCCGTCTAATCTACACCTCTTGGGACACTAAGGAGCAATTTAGCATAGCCAATCAACTGAACCCGCACATTTTCGGACTGTGGGAAGAAACCGGAGCACCCGGAGGAAACCCATGCAGACACAGGGAAAAGCCTGCAAACTCTACAGAGACGGTGACTCAGGGCTGGAATCGAACCTGGGTCCCTGGCGCTTTGAGGCAGCAACGCTAACCACTGCACCACCCACAGAATGAGAAGCTGAATTTGAGCCTGAACTGCTGGAGTCCGAGTGCTGGAGGAGATTTCCAGCTGCTGTTGAGTATGGAGTCAAGGATTTTGATCTAATGTATACGGAGCGAGGATGTGTGCATCTTGGAAGGTGATGGCGTTCTCATGCACCTTCTGGCCTTGTCTGAACGTTCAGGTTTTGCAAGTGCTGTTAAAGGAGCCTTAGCAAGTTGCTGCAGTTCATCTCGTAGATGGTGCACAGTGACCCATCTTCTACTGTATGGGTTCCCTCCTGGCGCTCCAGTTTCCTGCCACAGTCCAACGTTGTGCGGGTTCATTGGATGCTAAATTGCCCCTTAGTGTCTGAAGATGAGCGGATTAGCTGGATTGGCTATGCTAAATTGCCCCTTTGTATCTAATAATGTACACTTTAGGTGAATTGGCCATGCTAAATTGCCTCTTAATGTCCAAAGATGTGCAGTTTAGGTCGACTGGCAATGCTAAATTGCCTCTTAATGTCCAAAGATGTGTAGTTTAGGTAGATTGGCGATGTTAAATTTGTCCTTTAGTGTCCAAAGATGTGCAGGTCAGATGATTGGCCGTGCTAAATTGCCCCTTAGTGTCCAAAGATGTGCAGCTTAGGTGGATTGGCCTTGGTAAGTGCTCAGGGTTTACAGGAATTGGCTGGAGGGAAGGGCCTGGGTAAGATGCTCTTTTGGCGAGTTGGTGCAAACATAATGGGCCAAATGGCCTCTTTCTGCACTGTAGGGATGCTATGGTAGTACTGGGACTATCCCTTTGAAGAGAAGTCACTGGAGTGATGTCAGGAGTGGATCTGTGCATCATGCTTCCTTTTGCTGACGTAAAAATAACCCAAGCAGGAAGAATCGGAGACCTGACAGAGCATTGGAATGTGCACTTACCAGCTGAATGATTTATTATTGATGGGACAGAGATTCTGATCATCCGAATGCTTAACACGCTTGTGGTGCATTCCTGTACGCTATTTTTACACGGGAGTTAACTTGCCCTTAAATAAAAATAGCAGCCAGGAATGCAGTGCAAGTGGATTTGCACGCAGTTGTAAATTTCACCAATCAGAGTGTCCACCCTCGCTTATTACCCTTGTATCCAGGTTAAGCTGGACTTTAATGTTGCAATGAAGTGTGTACTCTTGTCTTACCCTTTCCAGTATATGGAGCACATCATTTAAAAGTGAGAAGCAGAAGAATTTCTGCGTAGAATTCCTGCAGTGTAGAAAAGCCTGTACTGCCAACAATCCCACCCAGGCACTATCCCCGTATTGAACCTGCTATCCTCCCTGATGCAATGGGGGAATTTAGCATGGCCGATCTCCCTAACCTACACGTCTTTCGGAACCGTGGGAGGAAACCCATGCAGATACGGGAAGAATGTGAAAACTCCAATTCGTCTAACCTGCACATCTTTGGAGTGTGGGATGAAACAGGGGCAGCTAGAGGAAGCCCACGCAGACACGGGGAGAACGTGCAGACTCTGCACAGACAGTGACCCGAGCTGGGAATCGAATCCGGGTCCCTGGCACCGTGAGGCAGCAGTGCTAACCACTGCGCCACTCAGAGGGTGGTGAATCTTTGGAATTCTGTACCCCAGAGGACTACGGAGGCTTAATCATTAGAAACACAGAAACTAGAAGCAGGAGTAGGCCATTCGTCCCTTCAAGCCCGCTCCACCATTCATTATGATCATGGCTGATCGTTGAGTGTGTTCATAAAAGATCGATAGATTTCTGGAAACCAACAGCATCAACAAGTATGGGGATAGTAGGGATAAATGGTGCAGTGGTAGTTGAACAGACATGAAATCATTGGTTGGTGGGCCAGGCTTGATGGATCGAATGGCCTACTCCTATTTCCTATGTACCCCTCATGGGGATTTCTACTATTGCCCTAGAATGTACCGTCACAGTGTACATATACACGAGGCTGGATAGACTGGGATCTTTTTCCCTGGAGTGTAGGAGGCTTAGGGGTGATCTTATGCCTCATATGTCAGGGACCTAGGTTCGATTCCAGTTTTAGGTCACTGTCTGTTTGCACACTCTCCCCATGTCTGCAAGGGTTTCCTCCGAGTGCTCCAGTTCCCTCCCACAGTCCAAAGATGTGTGGATTAGGTGGATTATGTACTAAATTGCATCTTAGTGTCAGGGAGACTAGCTAGACTAAATGCCAGGGGTTACCGGGATAGGCCCTGGGTGGGATTCTGGTCAGTGCAGACTTGATGGGCCGAATGGCCTCCTTCTGCATTGTAGTAGTCTATTATTCTGTTATAGAGTCTATAAAATAATGAGGGGCAAAGATAAGGTAGATAAGCAACGTCTTTTCCCAAAGGTAAGGGGAATCTAAAACTAGAGGTCATAAGTTTAACATGAGCAAGGATACAAAAGGGTCCAAAGGGGCAATTTTTTTCAGTCAGAGGATGGTGAATGTCTGGAATGGGCTGCCAGAGGTAGTAGTAGAGGTGGGTACAATTTTGTCTTTTACAAAGCATTTAGATAGTTACATGGGTAAGATGGGCATAGAGGGTTATGGGCCAAATGCGGGTAATTGGGATTAGCTTAGTTGTAAAAGCTGGGCTACATGGACAAGTTGGGCTGGAGGGTCTGTTTCCATGCTGTAAACCCCGCTACAACTCTACACAAAGGGGAGGCAACGACCTAGTGGTATTATCGCTAGACTATTAATTCAGAAACTCAGCTAATGTCCTGGGGACCCGGGTTCGAATCCCGCCACAGCAGATGGCAGAATTTGAATTTGATTAAAAAAAACCCAGCAACTAAGAATCACCATGAAAATGGTGATTGTTGGAAAAACCCATCTGGGTCACTAATGCCCTTTAGGGAAGGAAATCTGCCATCCTTACCTGGTCTGGCCCTACATATGACTCCAGAGTCACAGCAATGCAGTTGACTTTTAGAGGAAATTAGGGATGGACAATAAATTCTGGCCCGCCAGTGACACACATGTCCCATAATAAATAAAAGAAATCATCCTTCTTTTTATTTAACCTGATCTCTTTGCATTTGTGTTTATTTATTAGTGTCACAAGTTAGCTTACATTAATGAAGTTGCTGTGAAAATCCCTTAGCTGCCACACTCCGGTGCCTGTTTGGGTACACTGAAAGAGAATTTAGCAAGGCCAATGCACTCTAACCAGCATGTCTTTCAGACTGTGGGAGGAAACCAGAGCACCCGGAGGAAACCCATGCAGACACGGGGCGGAGAGGACGTGCAGATTCAACACTGACAGGGGCCCACGGCGGGATTTGAATCTGGATCTCTGGCGCGGTGAGTCAGCAGTGCTGAGCACTGTGCCACCGTGTTGCCCCGTGTTTTCCATTATGCCAGCGTGGCAGCAACCATCAATTGCGTTTAGTCTTTATCTAATCGCGCGTAATGATTTTGCGTTAAACAACAAGAGCATTTAGAGAATGCAAAGCGAATTGTCTGCAACACTTCATTGGGGCGAAGCACAATAACTTACAAGACTGTCCCATAAAATCCTGAAGCATTGGTCATTAAGGCCAGCATCTGAAAAATGCAACACTTTTGCCCTCTAGTGTTGGAGATAGCTTGAATTCTTTCAAGATATCCAGGATTTAATTCACACTTTGTGACACCAGTGATAAAGGCATTCCCCCCTTTTCGTGCAGGGGATTTTTACTGAGTGAGGATTTGATTCCAGATGTTGTGAGGTTATGCATAAGTTGTATATGTCATTTGTGAGACCACATCTGGAGTATTATGTATAGTACTGGTCGCCTTATCTAACGATGTTTGTAAATGCGTCAGAAATAGCCCGGACAAGGTTTACTAGACTAATAAAAGCAAATTACTGGGGCTGCCGGAATCTGAAACCAAAAGAGAAAATGCTGGAAAATCTCAGCAGGTCTGGCAGCATCTGTAAGGAGAGAAAAGAGCTGACGTTTCGCATCCACATGTCCCTTTGTCAAAGTTAAAAGCCATAGAAAGTGGGGGATATTGATACTGCAAGGGGAGGGAATGATAGGTGAGTCATAGCCACAAAAACAAGGGGAAAAGCTGCTAATGGCAGCCCGTAGAGAGAATAGAAGGTGTGAAATGCTGAAATCAGAGGGTAAACTGTGATTTTTTTTAATAAGCTAATACCTGGAATGGGTGGATTGTCCTATGGGGGAAGTGTAGGAGAAAAGATTGAGCTCAGCAGAGAGTCGACCAAGGGACCAGGAAAATTAGCACATCAGCAGCAGCATCCTCACTGTAGACCGGCTGTCTCTGCATCTACAGGAAATAGATAGCACAGACAAAAGGGGATGTTTCACCATATCTATCAACAGGACATAGCTGAATATCCGTACTTACAGCACTAAAACTGTAATAAAGATGCGATTAAGTGGCCATTGTCTGAACGGACGTTCCAACCATCTACCACGAAAGATCATGACATTACTGATGATTAAACAGTTATTGTCCCGGACTAATCTCTTTGTATCATAGGTAAATAATTTATCGGGCTAGAAATGGGTGTGGCTAGAAACAAATATTTTTTTCTAAAAGTTGTGTCTATAAAAAAGGCTGACTGGAGAAGCCTTAGGAATTCTTCAGTTCTCTTCTTATCGATAAGAAGACAATAAAGGATCCACCTTTGGGGAATGCTGTGTCCAAATAACTTCTGAGCACCGACAAAGGTTGGAAAAATTAAGTTTGTATCTACTGGAGTTCAGAAGAATAAAAAGCGACTTGATTCAAACCTTTATAACCCTGGTGGGCAGGGGCAAGCATGAGGCAAGGATATTTCCTCTAAAGACGTGTAGGTTAGAATGATTGGCCATGCTAAATTGACCCTTAGTGTCAGGCGGGATCAGCAGGGTTATGGAGATAGAGCTTCGGTGGGATTGTTAACAGTCAGAAGAGCCTGCACCAACAACAATCCCACCCAAGCCATGAGGTAGTCATCAAATCCAGGTAGCGGAGTACATGCCCCCGTTTACATCAATGGAGTTGAAATGGAAATGGTCAAAAGCTTTAAGTTTCTAGGTATCCTGATCACCAATAGCCGTCCATGCCAACGCTACAGTTAAGAAAGCCCCACCAACGCCTCTGCTTTCTCAGGAGGCTAAGGAAATTCAGCATGTCTACTACAACGCTCACCAACTTTTACAGATGCACAATTGAAAGCATTCTTTCTGGTTGTATCACAGCTTGGTATGGGCCCCTGCTCTGCCCAAGACTGCAAGAAACTATAAAGGGATTGTGAATGTAGCCCAGTCCATCACACAAACCAGTCTCCCATCCATTGACTCTGTCTACACTTCCTGCTACCTTGGGAAAGCAACCGACATAATTAAGGACCCTACGTACCCCGGACATTCTCTCTTCCACCTTCTTCCATCGAGACAAAGGTACAGAAGTCAGAGGTCACGTATCAACTGACTCAAGAACAGCTTCTTCTCTGCTGCTATCAGACTTCTGAATGGATCTACCTTATATTAAGTCAGTTGATCTTTGTTTACACCCTAGCTATGACTGTAACACTATATTCTGCACTCTCTCCTTTCCCTCTCCCCTGTGTGTTCTATGAACGGTATGCTTTGTTTGTATAGCACGCAAGAAACAATACTTTTCACTGTGTCCCAATACGTGTTGCAAATGTACAAAACTCTAGTGCGGCCGCACTTGGAGTATTGTGTACAGTTCTGGTCCCCACATTATAAGAAAGATGTGGAGGCATTGGAGAGGGTACAGAGGAGGTTTACCAGGATGTTGCCTGGTATGGAGGGCAGGTCTTATGAGGAGAGGCTGAGGGATTTGAGGTTGTTTTCGTTAGAAAGAAGGCGGCTAAGAGGAGACCTTATTGAAACATATAAGATGATTAGAGGTTTAGATAGGGTGGACAGTGATAGCCTTTTTCCTAGGATGGAGAAAGCTAGCACGAGGGGACATAGCTTTAAATTAAGGGGTGGTGTTTATAGGACGGATGTCAGAGGTAGGTTCTTTACCCAGAGGGTGGTAAGGGTATGGAATGCCCTGCCTGCTGCAGTTGTAGATGCGCCAAGTTTGGTGGCATTTAAGAGGTTGGTAGATAAGTTTATGGACGAAAAGGGAATGGTTTAGGTTAGAGGGTCATTGCTTTTTCTTAATTGGTCGGCGCAACATTGAAGACCGAAGGGCCTGTTCTGTGCTGTAATGTTCTATGTTCTATGTAACAATAATAATCAAATCGAATCAAATCAAGCCACATCCTAATCTAAAAGCTTCTTTCCAGACACATTTGCCACTTGCGACATCCCAATGGGTTTCTGGTGCCCTCTAGTGGAAAGAGTAATAACTGACATTGACAAAACCCAAGATGAACTAAACAGCAACAGAGCAAAAAGTTTTGAAGTTTATTTTATTAGTGTCACAAGTAGGCTTACATTAACACTGTAATGAAGTCACTGTGGAAATCCCCTAGTCGCCACGCTCCAGCGCCTATTCGGGTACACTGAGGGAGAATTTAAAGGTTAACGTTTACATTAACACTGTAGTGAAGTTACTATGAAAATCCCCTAGTCGCCACGCTCCAGCGCCTATTCGGGTACACTGAGGGAGAATTTAAAGGTTAACGTTTACATTAACACTGTAGTGAAGTTACTATGAAAATCCCCTAGTCGCCACGCTCCAGCGCCTATTCGGGTACACTGAGGGAGAATTTAGCACGGACAACGCACCCAACCAGCACATCTTTAGATCTTTGCATGTAAGGCTAACAAGTTATTTGCAGCCTTGTTATGGTCAGTTCTGTACGTCACATCAAAAAACGTTGAACTACCCTTTCCTAAGACAGGACAAAGACAAAGGTTATAATCCCGCTGGGGCTGTAATGGAATATGCTCCTACGCAAGCACACTGCTCATCAATACATTGTCACAAAGCTTGCTGATGGCCATTTAGAAGCAATACAAAGTCTAACGTTTATTGATATCTAGAAGTAATGACGGGTCGCAGATAGCAATTGAAGGCAGAATTATCTGGACAAGCAATCGGCCGTTTAAACGAGCTTACTTTTCACAAATTGCCAACAGGCTGATGCCCAATTAGATAGGCGGAGCAATATTTGGAAGGGGACTGAGATATGGCGAACCATTTGCATAAGCAAAACCATTAGAGAATCAAGCACGTCGCTGACCTTTCCGACCCGGACTTTTGGAAACAATTAAATTAAGCAGCTGCTAATGTAAATGAACAAAATGTTCTCACACACGGTCAAGATTGATTTTCTGTCTCAGCATTCTGAGGTCTATTTGTCCTCAGATCCACAGGACTGTTAACATTTGTTCCTTCAGTAAAGTTGGAACGTTCAAATTTTGTTGTTGCGGCATCATTTCTGTTGGGAGCGTGGCCCCTTTAAGGGGAGAGGTGGGGTGGGATGATTCCAGAGGGTCACGTGATCGGGCCAGCTCCTATTTTGATTGGATTCGATTTATTATTATTGGTTATGCGGTGTTTCTTGCAGACAGAGCATACCATTCGTAGAGAAGGAAGTGCGAGTGTGCAGAAACTGGAGAGGCAGCGGGGGGGAAACTGACCCAAACACACACATCCCGGGTCGGGAAGGAACCTCAGCTGAATCCAGAGAAGAGATGAATCATAGATTGAATGAATTGAATGAATGAATGATTGATTGATTGAATGAATGATTGATTGATTGAATGAATGAATGATTGATTGATTGAATGAATGATTGATTGATTGAATGAATGATTGATTGATTGAATGAATGAATGATTGAATGAATTGAATGAATCATTCAATTCATCACAGATGAATCATAGACTTCCTGCAGCGCAGAAGGAGGACATTCGGCCCATCGGGTGTGCTTCCCGTCCGAGCTCTACCCATGTAACCACACGTATTTATCTGCTAATCCCCTGTAACCTGCACAGCTTTGGACACTAAGGAGTGGGGATGGGGATGGGGGTGGGGGGGGGGTGGGATGGGGTTGGGGGGGTGTGGGGCGGTGGGGGTCGGGGGGAGGGTGCGGGTGGAGGGGAGTGTGAGGGGTGGGGATTGTGGGGGTATGTGAGGGTGGAGTGAGGTCAGGGGTGGGGATGGGGGTTGGGGGATTTGGGGGTGAATGGGATGGGGGAATGGTGGGGTGGGAAGGGTTGGGGTGGGTGTGGTGGGGATGGGGTGGGATGGGGAGTGGGTGTGGGAGTTGTGGAGGGGGGTGAGGGTATGGGGGAAAGTGGGAAGGTGGGGGTGGCAGGATCGGTATATTGAATTCAATGATCAGCTATATGATGTCAATATGGATACCTAGATGGGTGCAGCTCCATTAACGCTTAAAAAGCTCGACAGCATCCAGGACAAAACAGCCCCGCTTGATTAGCACCAAATCCACAAACATTCACCCCCTCCACCACCGACGCCATCAACAAGATGCATTGCAGCAATTCACCAAAGATCCTGAGACAGCACCTTTCAAACCCACCACCATCTAGAAGGACAAGGGCAGCAGATACTTGGGGAACATCATCACCTGCAAGTTTCCCTCCAAGCCACTCGCCATCCTGACTTGGGAATACATCAGCCGTTCCCTCACAGCCGCTGGGTCAAAATCCCAGAATTCCCTCCCTAATGGCATTGTGGGTCAACCCACAGCACATGGACTGCAGCGATTCAAGAAGGCAGCTCAACACCACCTTCTCAAGAGGCAACTAGGTATCGGCCAGCGGGTGATGCCCATGTCCCAGAAATGAGGAAAAAAGCAGAGTGGCAGAGCGAGCTCGAAGGACCACTCAAATTCTTCATGTTTCTATCATCCTGCTCTCTTGCTATCTCTGACTGCGGCGCAAGAGAAATGCCACGTTGGGTGGGATACTGAAACATTAACTCTTCTTTTTAACTGCTCTTAAAGGAAAAGTTTACTTATTGGCCACAAGTAAGACTCACCTTAACACCACAATGAAGTTACTGTGAAAGTCCTCTAGTTGCCACTGTCCGGGTCAATGCACCCAAACTGCACGTCTTCCAGAATGTGGAAGGAAACCCACGCAGACACGGGGAGAATGTACAAGCTCCACACAGACCGTTACTGGGAATCGAACCCGGGTACCTTGCGCTGCGAGGCAGCGGTGCTAACCACTGTGCTACCGTGCCTCCCACGTGCTTGACCACACTTCAAGAACTTTGTAGTTAAAAAGTTTCAGAAAGGTCCCGGTGTGATGATTAGGCTGACTCCAGTTTTGAGGCCGTGTGTATAATTGAGCATGTTGGCACAGACAGATCCTGACTGCCAGAGAATACATTTTTCAAAACCAATCGTCTGCAGTGCATTATGCATATCATTTATGTAAGATTGTATAATGTATGTAACATTTTGACTATAATGAGTAAGACTGATGTTATTGTCATAACACAAATGCTGCCTCTAATGCGGAAATGAATTAGGGATCAGAGCCACACAGATGAGTGCACATTATTAGCTTCAGAACCCAGTGTGTGTTTAAGGAAGCCATTTGAATGAATCATCCAGATACAAATCACCGTTCCTTCCAATGAAGACATCTCATTAGTCAAGAGGTTTGTTTGCACATCTCTGCAGTTTCCACCTGCCACATCAGTCTCACGAGGTGGCAATACACAACTGTCACGAAGACAGGAGGCAGGATTAGAGTCTAACAGAAGTAAAGCGGGGGCTGTGCGCGTTCTCTTTCAAAGTTCAAACTTTATTTAGGAAAAAGATACAAAACTCTGAGGTCATGCACCAACAAACTCGAGGACAGCATCTTCTCTGCTGCCAACAGATTTTTCAATGAACTTACCTTGCACTAAGTTGACCTTTCTCTACACCCCAGCTATGACCGTAATGCTACATTCTGCACTCTCTCCTTTCCTTCTCCCCTATGTACTCTATGAGTGGTATGTTTTGACTGTATTGCACATAAGAAACCTACCTACCTTGCACTAAGTTGACCTTTCTCTACACCCCAGCTATGACTGTAACACTACATTCTGCACTTTCTGCTTTCCTTCTCTATGAACAGTATGCTTTGCCTGTATAGCGTGCAAGAAACAATACTTTTCACTGCATGCTAATGCATGTGATACTAATAAATTGAATCAAAGCAAATGTTGGTGTCACATATAGGCTTCCAATAATACTGCAATGAAGTATTACTGTGAAAAATCCCCTAGTGGCCACATTCTGGTGCCTGTTCGGGTACTCAGAGGGAATTTTAGCATGGCAACGCACTTTAACCTGCGCATCTTTGGAGTGTGGGTGGAAACTGGAGCACCCTGGGGGAAACCCACCCAGACATGGGGAGAACATGCAGACTGTACACAGACAGTGACCCAAGCAGGGAATTGAACCCGGGTCCCTGGCACTGCAAGGCACCAGCACTAACCACTGTGCCATCCTATAAAAACAGAACAAAACTACAGCACTGGAACAGGCCCTTCCGCCCTCCAAGCCTGTGCTGATAAAAAATGTCAAGAGATTTCAGTTTGGATATATTTATAAAGTAATCTTTCACCCCACAGCCCCATTGACTTTTCCTTCCCTGTGTGGCAGGAGCGAGAGCATGAACCTTTTTTTAATTCATTTGTGGGACATGGGTATCATTGGCTGGGCCAGCATTTATTGCCCATTCCTAGTTGCCAAGGACAATTGAGAGTCAACCTCATTGCTGTGGCTCTGGAGTCACATGTAGGCCAGACCAGGTAAGGAAGGCAGATTTTCTTCTCTAAAGGGACATTAGTGACCAGACGGGTTTCTCCAACAATGGTTTCATGGTCATCAGTAGATTTGTATTTCATTGAATTCAAATTCCACCATCTGCCGTGGCGGGATTCGAAGCTGGGTCCCCAGAAGTTTCTGGATTAATAGTCTAGCGATAATATCACTAGGCCATCACTTCGCCATGGTCTTTGCATTTGCCTTAATGCTCAAACTCATGGAGAAGGCGGTGTTGTCATGGTATTGTCACTGGGCTAGTAATCCAGAGGCTCAAGTTAATGCTCCCGGGGACGCAGTTTCGAATTTCACTGTGGCAGGTAGTGAAATTTGAACTCAATTAAAATCTGGAATTAAGAATCTACTGATGACCGTGAAACCATTGTCGGAAAAATCCATCTGATTCATTAATGTCTTTTAGGGAAGGAAATCTGCCATCCTTATCCAGTCTGGTCCACATGTGACTCCAGAGCCACAGCAATGGGGGTTGACTTTCAACTATCCTCCAAGAAGCAACTAGGGATGGGCAATAAATGCTGACCCAGCACTGATGCCCATGTCCCGTGAATGAATTAAAAACATAATGGCAACTTAGGAGGGAAATTTAGATTTAATTAGTTAAGTCTAGATCTGAAATTTAAATCTAAGTCCATCAGGTTGACTGTGAGTCTATCATCAATTGTTATCTTGTTCAATGATATCCTCCTCGGGAAAAATCTTACCCGGTCTGGTCTACATGTGCCTCCCGATATTCTGTAATGTTCCAGCTAGCCACTCAGTTCAAGAGCACTTAGGAATAAGGCAGCAAATGCAGGTCTTAGAAAGGATAGCAGGGCACAGCCTCAAAATAAGGAGGGGGCAGGTTAGATCAGAGTTGAGGAGGAACTTCTTCACTTAAAGGGTGGTGAATCTCTGGAATTCTCTGCCCATTGAAGTGGTGGAGGCTTCCTCACGGAATATATTTAAGTCACAGGTAGATAGACAAGAGAATTAAGGGTTATGGGGAGAAAGCGGGAAAGTGGAATTGATCCACTTTCAGATCAGCCATGATCTTATTGAATAGCGAAGCAGGCTCGAGGGGCTGGATGGCCTACTCCTGTTCCTATTTCTTATGTTCTTATATCTTGCCTACGTTCCATGAAAAATTAAATTCAAAAGTTCCCTTTCCTCGTACAGACATTCACATGTGGAATCTTATTACAATCCTGGAATTATACAATCCCTACGGTGCAGGAATTGGCCACTCAGCCCATCAAGTCTGCACCAACTCAACGACAGAACATCTTATTCGCATCCAACCCATCTTGTTCTGTAACCCCATGTATTTAGCCCGCTAATCCCCCTAACTTGCAGGTTTTGAGACATGAAGGGGCAACTTAGCACGGCTGATCCACCTAAACGGAGGATTAAATTGGAGGAAACCGGAGGAAACTCATGCAGATTAAATGTGCAAACTCTACACAGTCACCCAAGGCTGGAACTCAGTCTGGGTTCCTGGCAGTGTGAGGGAGCAATGTTAGCCACTGTGCCGCTCAGACAGATCCCCAAAATCTTTGGTTTCCGCCCCCTCCGCCTTGTCAATCTTAAATTTGTCTAACTCAATGATTCAGAATTCACTGCTTTTTGGTGAAGATTTCCAAACTAATCACCTTCTGAGAAAAGGAATATCTCCTCATCTCTGTCTTAAATGTTTCTTTCAAAACAGTGCCCATTAGTCTAAAACTAGAGGGCGTAGGTTTAAGGTGAGAGGGGAGAGATACAAAAGTGTCCAGAGGGGCAATTTTTTTCACATAGAGGGAGTGGTGAGTGTCTATAACAAGCTGCCAGAGGTCGTAGTAGAGGCAGGTACAATTTTGTCTTGGAAAAGTAATTTAGACAGTTACATGGGCATGAAGGCTACAGAGGTGTATGGGCCAAGTGCAGGCAATTTGGACTTGCTTATTGGTACAAATTGGGCGGCATGGATAGGTTGGGCTGAAGGGCCTGTCTTTAACTCCATTTGCGATTGCTGACACCTGCAATAGTTTTAAAGCTCACTGGCACTTAATGGGGCATCCTGAATTCAGCAATCAGGTCAAATAGGACAATCTCTCTTAATCAGAGTGAGGTGTCCTTCCCATACAACACTGAAGGTCTAACCATGTGGGTAATCCGGTTAGCAAACATTATTCCCCATTAAAGATTAAAAGAAAATATAATTAGCGCACATCTTACAACATTTGTATTCCTGTCCGATCCAGCCCAACAAGACTCAGTCAGCAAGGGACCTGGCAAAGGAACTAAGTGATCTCCTCCAGCCTTACCACTCCTCAATGTCAGGTAGTACGGTGCCAATTCTAATCAAATGCTAACCTAAGTGTGATTGTTGATTGATTGTTTCCATGCTATAAATCTCCAGGGAGGTCATAGAGTTCGGATTCATAAAATATTCCTTCGGACTGCACAAGCCCTTCAATCCTCTCATGGGTAACAGGAGACAGCACGCAGACTATCGTTAAGAAATGATGTTGGCGTTGGACGGGGGTGGGCACAGTAAGAAGTCTCACAATACAAAGTTAAACTGCAAAACGTTTATTTGGAATCACAAGCTTTCAGAGCACTGCTCCTTCATCAGGTGAGTGGAGAGATAGATTCCACGTGCACGGCATTTATAGACAATTGTGTTTTTGACTATATATATATATATATATACACACCCTGTTTGTGAAACCTACCTTTCCCCTCACCTGATGAAGGAGCAGCACTCCGAAAGCTCGTGATTCCAAATAAACTTATTGGACTTTAACCTTGTATAGTTAAGAAAGCCCACCGACACCTCTACTTTCTCAGGAGGCTGAAGAAATTTGGCACGTCCGCTACGATTCTCAGCAACTTTTACAGATACATCTTAGAAAGCATTCTTTCTGGTTGTATCACAACTTGGTATGGGCTCCTGCTCTGCCCAAGACTGCAAGAAACTGCAAAAGGTTGCGAATGAAGCCCAATCCATCATGCAAACCAGCCTCCCATCCACTGACACCGTCTACATTTTCTGCTGCCTCAGAAAAGCAGTCAGCACAATCAATGGCCCCACACACACCCCGAACATTCTCCCTTCCACCTTATTCCATCAGGAAAAAGATACAAAAGTCTGAAAACATGTAACAACAGACTCAAGAACTTCTTGAGTCTTCTTCCCTACTGTTATCAGTCCTACCATTTATTAAGTTGATCTTTCAACTTAATAACAGTCTGCTAGTGATACAAAAGGCAAAGTTAATTTGTACGAATAAAGCACTGTGAAATTTTGTAACTTTATTTTAGTTTGTTGTGTTCCTGTTTGGAGAAGTCGGGTAAAATTTAGTTGCTTATTCCTCCTTTGCTGGGCTCCACTTGCCAATGGTTGTCATATCAGGGTCTGGCACTTCTCGGCTTTGTGGGTATAGTACCACCCACACAGTGATGTAAGGAAGCACATGACTCAGGGTCAGTGGACGGAGCTGTGTGTACGAGCCAGCATGGAGAAGGCTCCTAGCTTGCTTATTTATTTATTTGTCACAAGTAGAATTACGTTACAGTGTCACAGTAGTTAGCTGCCTCGCAGCGCCAGAGAACTGGGCTCGATTCCCGGCTTGGGTCATGCTCTGTGAGGAGTTTGCATGTTCTCCCCATCTCTGCGTGGGTTTCCTCTGTGTGCCCCAGGTTCCTCCCACAGTCTGAAAGATGTGTGACTTAGTTGCATTGACCCGAACAGGTGCTGGAGTGTGGCAACTAGGGAAATTTCATAGTAATGTCATTGCAGTGTTAACGTAAGCTGACTTGTGATTAATAAATAAACCTTACTTTCAATGCTGCAGTGAGATTATTGTGAAAATACCCTAGTCGCCACACTCCTGCGCCTGTTCAGGCCATTACACCTAATCAGAATGTGGGAGGGAACAGGAGCAAATGGAGGGAACCAAGGTGTTCGGGCACCAAGGGAGAATTTAGCACAGCCAACGCACCTAACCTGCATGTCCTTCAGATTCTGGGAGGAAACTGGAGCACCCGGAGGAAACTCACGCAGGCACAGGGAGAACTTGCAAATTCCACACAGCCAGTGCCCTGAGGCCAGAATTGAACTTGGGACGCCGGTGCTGTGAGGCAGCAGTGTTAACCACTGTGCTACCATGCAGCCCTTCCCTGGAAGGTTTCCGTGTTTCAGTGGCTTGACACCTCATCTGAAAAAGTCTGGATTAGGTGCTCAGATCGGTGAGGCTGGAATTGAACTTACGACCTTGGGGTGGCACAGTGGTTAGCACTGCTGCCTCACAGCGCCAGAGACCCAGGTTCAATTCTTGGCTTGGGTCACTGTCTGTGTGGGGGTCTGCACATTCTCCCTCTATCTGCATGGCTGCTCCAGTGTCCTCCCATGGTCCGAAAGACTTCATTTACCCACGGTGTTCCAGGATGTGTAGGTTAGCGGGGTAAATAAGTGGGGTCGTGGGGATAGGGCATGGGATAGGATTGTCATCAGTGCAGGCTTGATGGGCCGAATTTCCTCCTTCTGCATTGCAAGAGTTTATATGATTTCTGTACTTGGAAGA
This sequence comes from Sphyrna mokarran, assembly GCA_024679065.1. Taxonomy (NCBI): domain Eukaryota; kingdom Metazoa; phylum Chordata; class Chondrichthyes; order Carcharhiniformes; family Carcharhinidae; genus Sphyrna; species Sphyrna mokarran. The sequence continues at coordinate 8,743,803 of JAGIQG010000033.1, forward strand.
TGTGCCGGTTAGGGTGCATTGGCCGTGCTAAATTCTCCCGCCGTGTAACCCGAACAGGCGCCGGAGTGTGGCGACGAGAGGATTTTCACAGTAACTTCACTGCAGTGTTAATGTGACTAATAAATAAACTTTAATAACTCAGTCTGCGCGCACTCATTTGCATCGATGCATCCACCCCTATTTCTCGTTCTTGGTCATTGCCAGCGCAGTGTCGCCGCAGAGAGATGTCATCTGATTCTCCTAATAATCCTTGGCACCAGAAAGGAATGACTATTATGGCATAATTTTACACATGTCAGGTTGGCTTCTTGTACAGTACAGGACGATTACTCGAGAAGAACTCATTCTTCAGCTGTCAGGAGAGATATCTGCTGACTTTGTGCAGCGGCACAGTGAGAAAGTTATAAATAAGCAATTATACAAGAGGAGCTGCATTATTCATTGTGTTCCTGCGTGACCCCCAAAAGTGTTTAAATTAAGGAATAACACGTATGTGGGCATGCGTTACGGTTCGCTGGAGAAGACCTGATCGAACTGAACGCAAAGTATCAGACAATCACTTAGCATAAATTACACTGTGCCATCATCCCTTACAATGTATACCTCCGGCTACTGAACACCACCACACTTCAGATTCATTAATCTCGGGCTTTTGAGTCTCTGCTCAGCCTCTTCTTCAATCTCGCCATTCAGTCAAAGACCCCAGAATGAAGCAGGCTCCTGGCTCAGTAGGGCCCAGCATCCTCGCCTCCGGATTACAAAGAATCCCTACAGTACAGAAGGAGGCCATTTGGCCCATCAAGTCTGCACTGAACACAATCCCATCCAAGCCCTACCCCATCGCCCCATACATTTACCCTAGCTAGACCCTCCTGACACTAAGGGACAATTTAGCATGGCCGATCCACCTAACCTGCACATCTTTGGACACTAAGGGGCAATTTAGCATGGCCAATCCACCTAACCTGCACATCTTTGGACACTAAGGGGCAATTTAGCATGTTCAATCTACTTAACCTGCAAATCTTTGGACACTACAGCCATGCTAAGTTGCCCCTTAGCGTCCAAAGATTTGCAGGTCAGCTGGATTGACCATGCTAAATTACCTCTTTGTGTCCTAAGAAGTACAGGTTACATGGAGAGATGTGTAGAGATATGAAGGTAGGGCCTGGATGGGATAATGGTTGGAGCAGACTCGATGGGCCGAAGAGCCTCTTTCTACACCATAGGGTTCTGTAATTGACACGAGGAGAATGTGCACATTGCACAGAGACAGTCCTCCAATGGGAATCGAACCTGGCCCCCGGTGTTGTGAGACAGCAATGCTTACCACTGTGTTACCCTTGCCGCCCCTAGGGAAAGTTACCTAGGATTTTCCAAACCATTTATTATTAGTTGCGAGTAAACATTGTATATTGCAAATATTGCGTCTGAGGGAAATATTAATTCTGGTCGTTGAATTTCTATGTATATTCCTTGTCACATTAGAGTATGCCAGCTCAGTTTAAATTTATGGTATTCAGACGTGCTACATACTCTGAAAGTTTTGGTCAAAAATCATCACAGAATCATTATCAGCGAATTCCTACAGTGTAGAAGGAGGCCATGTGGCCCATCGAATCTGCAGCAACCACAATCCCACCCAAGCCCTATTCCTATAATTTCATGTACTTATCCTGCTAATCCCTTGACTCATTTACCTTGGTCAATCCACCTAACCAGCACATCTTTGGACTCAGATTGTAAATGTGAACTGGGGCTAAGGTTCCATTTGTCCATGCCAGGCAAATGCAGAATCTTTGCCTGTTTCTGTAACCTGCTCTGGACAACTCTCCAAGATCTTGCTGCTTATTCTGGATCCTTGAACCTATTTTCCTTGTTCCACCATTGGCGATACGCTGCCTGGACCTCAAGCTTTTCCAGATTGTCCCTGTACCTCACCCTCCTTCCTTCTTCCAAATGGTTTAAAGCACGGCAGGCTGTTGCTTTCCTGTCTCAAACATTGACCCAGTCGGGCCAACAGGAGAGACCTTTTTAGGTCTCCGAAAATCAGCTACAATCTGTCCTGGTCCCCCCTATAGTTAAGAAAGCCCACCCATGCCTCTACCTTCTCAGAAGACTAAGGAAATTTGGCATGTCAGCTACGACTCTCACCAACTTTTACAGATGCACCATAGAAAACATTCTTTCCGGTTGTATCACAGCTTGGTATGGCTCCTGCTCTGCCCAAGACCACAAGGATTTATAAAATGTTATGAATGAAGCCCAATCCATCGTGAAAACCAGACTGACATCCATTGTCTCTATCTATGCTTCCTGCTGTCTCGGCAAAGCAGCCAGCATAATTAAGGACCCCAGGCACCCCAGATATTCTCTCTTCCACCTTCTTCCGTTGGGAAAAAGTTACAAAAGTCTGAGGTCACGTACCAATCGACTCAAGAACAGCTTCTTCCCTGCTGCCATCAGGCTTTTGATTGGACTTACCTTGCATTAAGTTGATCTTTCTCTACACCCTAACTATAACACTATATTCTGCACTGTCTCATTTCCTTCTCTATGAATGGTATGACTTGTCTGTATAACGCACAAGAAAAAATGTTTTTCACTGTGTCCCAATAAATCAAATCAAATAATGGCAGAAGAGGATCCTGATTTTGGAATTCCAGGTTCTGGGAGAGTGGATACGGAGAATTCCTAGGGTGATGTGGAAAAACAAAAGAAAAAAAAATGCTGGAAAATCTCAGCAGGTCTGGCATCATCTGTAAGGAGAGAAAAGAGCTGACGTTTTGAGTCCAGATGACCCTTTGTCAAAGCTAAAAGATATAAAAAGTGGGAGATATTTATACTGCAGGGGGAGGGAATGAAAGGTGAGTCATAGCCACAAAAACAAGGGGAAAGGCTGCTAATGGCAGCCCGTAGAGAGAAGACAAGGCTAAACAGCAGAGAAGCTAAAATCAGAGGGGAAACTGTGACAAATGAAGATGTGGGGGGAAGGTTTGTTGTGGGGAGGGGAAAATGAAATGGGTGGAGGAGAGGTAAAATTGAGAACAAGGGGGAAGAAAGTGGGCAAAGGGAGAGAAAAGGTAAGGAAAGAGGGATTAAATAGAGGGAAAGAGTTGGGGGGGAAGAAAAGAAAGATAAAGAAAACAGTAAAGAAATAAAAGGTAGAGAACAGGTAAAAATTAAATAAAGCAAAAACGAAAACAATTAAACTAAACGAAATGGAGTATAGAAGAAGCAGGGAAGTATATTCCAAAATGGTGCCAAAGTGAGGTGTCTTCTTGTAAACTGTGCCCAGCATATGTTAGAAATCTATCTTTTAGTCTTATTTTTTGCCTCTAAAATTTCATTCTAACTCTTTTAAACTCTCTAACAATGCTTTAATGCAATTTCTTTTCTACACCTTAGCTATGACTGCGACATTATATTCTGCACTCTCTCATTTCCTTCTCCATGAAAAGTATGCTTTGTCTGTAGAGCGTGCAAGAAACAATACTTTTCACTGTATGATAATACATGTGACAATAATAAATCAAATCAAGAAGGGTTGAGGAGTAAGGCTTAGAGTGCCTGACATTATCTGTGCCACCCGGGTCAATATCCCAGCAAGTGATGGTGGGCCTCTAGACTCCCAACTTTGTCATCAATCACCGCCCACAAATCCCCATTGCCGTTGTGACCTTGCGCCTGGGCCCCATCCCGCCAACCCCTCCCTTTCTCTTCCAGAATGAAAATACTGTGGGGGGGGGGGGGGGGTCTCCTTAATAGAGACGAGTTAATGAATCTGCCTCCTTTTTTGCAAATCAAGCCTAATATACACATCCTGATCTTAAATTCTGTTCCATAATGCTTGTGTGACATACGTTAATCAGAATGTTGAAATGTGTTCAGGGCAGCACAGTGGTTAACACTGCCTCACAGCGCCAAGAACACGGATTCGATTCCAGCATCAGGTCGCTGTCTGTATGGAGTCTCCACGTTCTTCCCCCTGTATGCATGGGTTTCTGCTGGCTATTCTGGTTTCCCCCCTTCACTCCAAAGACGTGCGGGTTAAATGGATTGGCCATGCTAAATTAGTGTCAGGAGGATTAGCTAGCGTAAATACGTGGGGTTACATGTTAGGGCCTGGGTACGATTGTGGTTGGTGCAGGCTCGATGGGCTGAATGGCCTCCTTCTGCATTGCTGGAATTCTATGACGAATGAAGGATTTTGCTCTTAATTGGAAGTCTGTTGTTTATCATTTATTTCCCAATCTTAATAGAGTTTACAGCAGGGAAACAGGCTCTTGGACCCAACTTGCCCATGCCATCCTTTTTTTTAACCACTAAACTAGTCCCAATTGACTGCATTTGGTCCACATCCCTTTATACCCATCTTATCTATGTAACTGTCTAAATTTAAGAGTCAGAATTGTACCTGCCCCTACTACTACCTCTGGCAGCTTGTCCTAAACATTCATCATTCTTTGAACCCTTTTGTATCTCTCCCCTCTCATCTTAAACTTATGCCCTTCTAATTTTAGACTCCCTTATCTTTGGAAAGGATGTTGACCATCTAACTGATCTGTGTCTCTCATTATTTTATAGACTTCTATAAGGTCACCCCTCAGCCTTCTACGCTCCAAGGAAATAAATTCCCAGTCTATCCAGCCTCTCCTAATAACCCAAACCATAAAGTCCCTATATAGCATCCTTGTAAATCTTTTCTGCACACTTTCTAGTTTAATAATATCGAAATATATTAATGATATAAAACATTTTTTACTGAAGTGTGTGCACTTTTTAAATGTTTCGTTACGATCCCAAAGACAAAGTTGTCCGTCATCACCAAATCACTTCCTGTGACTGTCAACAGAAAATGGGGACTATTAAGGAGAAAAGGTGGGAACTTAAGGAAGTTTTGCCTGCAATGGAAGTTGTCAACCGGGATCTTGGGTTCATGTCACACTATTTGTAACCCCCAGGACTTGCCTGGGCTTGCAACATCTCACTAACTGTCCTGTCTAAAGACAATGCACATCTCTTTAACCTATGCTTAATGCTATCTCCACTCACATTGTCTGCACCTTTAAGGCTTGATTAGCTGTAAAGACTCGCATTCCAATGTATAAACTGAGCATGTGCCTTTATGAGTCCTGTTTGTGATCAGAACTCCCCACTCACCTGACGAAGGAGCAGCGTTCTGAAAGCTAGTGGCATTTGCTACCAAATAAACCTGTTGGACTTTAACCTGGTGTTGTGAGAGTTCTTACAATTGTCATGTGGCCACTGCTTCAGCAGAGGGCAGTATTGTTCCAGACATAGCCCCTCACCGGTGTGTTGAGGGGAGTTGTTCTGAGTGTGGTTGCACCACATCGTGAAGGTGCTCCGTATCGCAATGTTCCCAAAAGCCTGTTGCATCTCAGACAGAACTTAATGGGAAATATCTTAGGAAAAGATCGGCTGCAACCTGCAGGCCTGCTTTTGTGGCTCGGGAAGCAACATAGGTTGTAGCGATATTTCTTCACTGCTGCTGGATCAAGAGACTGCCTGAGACGTTGGGGATAAGTTGCAAACTGCATTTCTGGAGGTCTCATTATGTGATTATCCCCCCCCTCACCCCCTCGCCCCAATCTAGCCATTGGTCAACCATCCTAGGCTTTCCTTTCTTCCTTGTTCATTCGAGAGGATAGTCGAGAGCCAACCACATTGATACTGGAGTCACATGTGGGCCAGACAGAGTAAGAATGGCGGATTTCCTTCCCTAAAGTGAACCAGATGGGTTTTTCCGACGACGGTTTCATGTAGATTCTTAATTCCAGATTTTTTTTAAAAATTGAATTTAAATTCCACCATCTGCCGTGGCGGGATTCGAACCTGGCTCCCCAGAACATTAGCTGAGTTTCTGGGTTAATAGTCTAGCCACAAGGCCATCTTCTCCCCTGGTATATCTATATCCGTCTGCAAACCTCCCTCACGTCTTCTTTACAACACACGTTCCTACCTCTCTTTGTATCCATCTGCAAATGTCTTTAGGACTGAGTTGAGGAGGAACTTCTTCACCCAAAGAGTTGTGAATCTGTGGAATTCCCTGCCCCGTGAAGCAGTTGGGATAAAAAGGTTGTCAGCCAGTGGCGCTCCTTGTCCCACAAATGAAACAAAAAGGTAGGTTGAGTGGGTGGGCAAAAATCTGAAATATAACGTAGGAAATTGTGAAGTTGTTGACTTTGACAGACAGAATCAAAAGCAGAGTGTTACTGAAACGGAGATAGGTCGGAATGTGCAAGTCAAAACACAAATGGATCAGTCATGATGTGGGAATAAGCCCAGGGAGTCAAATATCTTGTTTCTGCTCTTATTCCTTATGTTCGTAACTTGTAGAGGTTGGGCACTTTTATCTCTGTTTCGAAAACCTGCACAAGGCACTTTACAGGGCAACAGTCACATATACAACCAACACTGTTCCATGTAAAGAGAGTAAGAACTCTCACAACGCCAGGTTAAATTCCATTTAACAGGACTTTTACCTGGTGTTGTGAGGCTTCTTGCTGTGCTTACCCCAGTCCAACGCCGGCATCTCCTCACCGCATAAAGATGACATGATAGATGGCCCCTCATGACAGGAGTGGCATGGTAGTTAGTACTGCTGCCTCACAGCGCCAGGGATCCATATTCAATTCCGGGCTTGGGTAACCGTCTGTGCAGAGTCTGCATGTTCTCCCCGTGTCTGCGTGGGTTTCCTCCTGGTGCTCCGGTTTCTTCCCACACTTGAAAAATGTGCCGCTTAAGTGGATTGGCCATGCTAGATTGCTCCTTAGTGTCAGGGGAACTAGCTAGGGTAAATGCATAGGGTTATGGGGATAGGGCCTGGGTGGGATTGTGGTGAGTGCAGACATGATGGGCGAAATGGCCTCCTTCTACACTGGAGGGATTCTATGATTCTATGCATGGGTTAGGTGGATTGGCCATGGTAAATTGCCCTTTAGTGTCAGGGAGGCTAGCAGGGTAAATACATGAGTTATGGGGAATAGGGTCAGGGTGGGATTGTTGGTGCAATGGGCTGAATGGCCTCTTTCTGCACTGTAGGATTTTATGATTCTATAAACACTTGTCCAGAGAAAATGGATTTTCCAGGGAGCAGGGAGCTGTCCGAAAGAAGAAGTGCAAGAGTTTTATCTATTCAACATTTGATGAAGTTCCGTCTGGGAAGAATGGGATGTGGGCATTGCTGATAAGGCCAGTGTTTGTGACCCTCCATAACTGCCCTTCAACTGAGCGTCTTCCTCGGTCGGTTAAGAGTCAATCATGTTGCTCTGGAATCATGTGTAAGCCAGACCAGGTAAGGATGGCAGATTTCCTTCCCTAAAAGACATTAGTGAACCTGATGGGTTTTTCCAACAAATGATGACGGTTGCCATGGTCACCATCACTAAGATTAGTTTCCAATGCTAAATTAGATTCCACCAGAGGATCAGGATTTGAACTGGGTTGGGTCTCTGGATTACAAGCCCTGGGAGAGGCATGAAGATGCAATGGTTGGCACTGCTGCCCCACAGCGCCAGGGATCCAGGTTCAATTCCGGCCTTGGGTAACTGTCTGCGTGGAGCCTGCACGTTCTCCCTCTGTCTGGGTGAGTTTCCTCCGGGTGCTCCAGTTTCCAACCACACTCCAAAGGTGTGTAGGTTAGGTGGATTAGCCATGCTTAAGTTAAAGTTTATTCATTAGTCACAAGTAAGGCTTACATTAAACTCCGTTAAAAAGTTACTGTGAAGTTCCCTTAGTCGCCACACTCCGGCACCTGTTCGGTTTCACTGAGGGAGAATTTAGCATGGACAATACACCGAACCAGCATTTCTTTGGAGTGAGGGAGGAAACTGAAGCACTCGGATGAAACCCACGCAGACAGAGACCCAAATCGGGAATCGAACCTGGGTCTCTGGCACTGTGAAGCAACAGTGTTAACCCACTGTTGCCTTTAGTGTCCCAAGATGTGTAGATTAGGTGGATCGGGGGTGGTAAGTTGCTCCTTATTATGCAAGACATTTAGGTTAGCTGGATTGGGCATGGTAAATGCACGGAGGGGTTATAGGGATATGGGGGAAGGACCTTGAAGGCATGCTTTTACAGACAGTGCCAGGGACCTGGGTTCAGTTCCCGGCTTGGATCACTATCTGTGCGGAGTCTGCTCCCATTTCCATCCACACTCCAAAGATCATAGAAATCACAGGAAACTTACAGTGTAGAAGGAGGCCATTCAGCCCATCGAATCCATACTGACAACAACCCCACCCAAGCCCTGTCCCCACTGAGTTACCCTGCTAATCCTTCTAACCTATCAGACCCCAAGACACTAAGGGTTAATTTAGCACGTCCAATCAACCTAATCCGCACACCTTTGGACCTGTTTGGACTCTTTGGAAGCCCACGCAGACATGATCCGATGGGCTGAATGACATCTTCCCGCACTGCTGGGTTTTCTAAGGACATTACCACAACACTTGCTATTTTATTATTGTTAGGACAGCGACTAAAGCTTTGAAACAATTTTGCTTGACATTTAACGGATGTTCCGGCAATGTAGGAATTAAAGTCTTTCATGTTAACACACGGATTTTTAATATGTCTGTGTTAAAACGCCCAGCAAAGTCCATCAAGAGGTCAATCTGGCATTTGCATGATTCATTGAATCGGCGCCTGGATTTTCTCTCCTGGAGATTATATTCAGATTGTTTTCTTCCGGGGCTCTTTATAAACCAGGCCGCATTGCTTTTACTTCAGTGGGTATTTTTTAATATGAAACATTCTGATTTCAAACACATAGAAATTCTGAGATAATCCCACATCAGGTTCTCCAAACCACTTGGTGCACATGAGGGATTTCCCTAAAAGCAAGCTTTATCCATTAAATTGAGAATTTTACGTTAAGAAATCCATTTTGTGCAATAATTGAGTGGAGGACATTGCTACACTGTATTATTCAGGACGGCACTGTGGATGATTTGAGAGAGAGAAAAAAGACATTAAGGACATTTATGTACCCAATTCCTTCCTGTGAAATATACTACATAGGAGATTAGTGGATCAGGTAGAAAGCTTTTATAAATCTTCAATAAAACTGCAGGCATTACATAAGGATATTGCACAAATAATCTCTTCACAACTGTGGATTTACAAAAAGAGTTTATAAATGGAAAAAACTTGAATTCATAAAGCACCTTGTCGCATCCTTAGAACATCCCCATTATGCCCAAGGGGTTATTTTTGAAGTTCTATTTTTGTGATTTACGATAGACAATCAACAAGCTTTAAGCGTTGTTTTTTTTTAGTGTTACAAGTAGGCTTACATTAACACTGCAATGAAGTTACTGTGAAAATTCCCTAGTCGCCACATTCAAGCACCTGTTTGGGTACACTGAGGGAGAATTTAGCACAGCCAATGCATCTAACCAGCACATTTTTGGACACTAAGGGACAGTTTAGCATGGCCAATCCACACATCTAACCTATATATCTGGCAGCACGGTGGCACAGTTCAAAGGTGTGCGGGTTAAGTTGATTAAACATGCTAAATTAACCCTTAGTGTCTCGGAGTGCAGTAGGTTAGAGGGATTAGCTGGGTAACTGAGTGGGGATAGGGCTGGGATTGTTGTCAGTGCAGACTCAATGGGCGGAATGATCTTCTACACTGTAGGGTTTCCATGATTGTTTTGGAGTGTGAGAGGAAACCGGAGCACCAGGGGGAAGCTCGCACAGAGAACATGCAGGCTCCGCGTAGACAATGATCCAAGCTGGGAATTGAATCCAGGTCCCTGGCACTGTGAGGCAGCAGTGCTAACCACTGTGTCACTGTGTTTGGTCTGGCAATTGCTATTTATAGATTAGACACTTGCTGAAACAGAATGGGAGCTTTGTTCAAATTCATTTGTTGGGGGTGTGAGCTTCTCTGATTAGGTCAGCACCCACTGCCTCTCTTAAGGATAAGCCCACCGATAAACATGGTCTAAACATACGATGGTGAACAGGGTATTCCCGAAAAGAATAAGTCAAAGCTTTTGCCTTGCACTCATTTAGGACAAATACAAGAATGCCAAATTTCAAAGGGAGCAATTTATACTGAATGAGCAAAGGACACTGATTGTGTGGCAACTGAACAAAGAACAGTACAGCACAGGGTCAGGCTGTTTACCACTAAATCTGCACCAAAAGATGATTCCTCTCTAAACTAAAGACTTTTTTCCTCCCCCCCAGTCCATATCCCCCTTGGTATTTATTAGTCATCTGATCTAATCATTCATGAACCTGAGATGGGAAGAGTTCACATTGAGAAACAAAAAAGAAAGTTTATTTATTAGTGTTACAAATAGGCTTACATTAATACAGCAATGACATTACTGTGTAAATCCCCTAGTCACCACATTTCGCCGCCTGTCGGGGTACATTGAGGGACAATTTAGCATCCTAAACCGACACATTTTTAGGAATGTGGAAGGAAACCCATGCAGACATGGTGAAAATGTGCAAATTCCGTACAGACAGTGACACAAGCTGGGAATTAAACTCAGCTCCCTGGCATTGTGAGGCAGCAGTGCTAACCACTATGCCACCCATGCAAAGTCTCACCCTGCACTGACTTTTATACACCAGATTCTAGACTGCCAAACTGCTTGTCCTCATAGTTTAGCTTAGGAAATGTGTTCAACGTGGACAAGTTGGGCTCAATGACTTATGGGGCAACAGTGTCAATCACTGTGCCACCCCAAGAAAGGGAAGTAAGTATAAGGGACGGCACAGTGATTAGCACTGCTGCCTCACAGCACCAGGAACCTGGATTCAAATCCCGTCTTGGGTCACTTGAAGTCTACACATTCTCCCCATGTCTGCGTGGATTTCCTCTGGGGGCTCTGGTTTTGTCCCACAGTCTGAAGGACACGCTGGTTAGGCGGATCGGCCGTGCTAAATTGCCCCTTAGAGTCAGGGGCACTAGCAGGCTAAATGTGCGGGATTACGGGAATAGGGTGGGATTGTGGTCGGTGCAGACTCGATGGGCCGAATGGCTTCCTTCTCTACTGTCGGTGGGGGAGGGGAGGTTCTTGGACAAAAAACAACTTGAGTTAAGATTAAAACAAGAATCTCTCCTCATTATGAGCTTCATGTGTACGACACGTTCAAAATGTTTGGCTGCATTCATCTATTTTAAGCATGCCAACACAGGAGACAAGAGAGGGAAATAATTTGCCGGTTCATTATTGTACTACCAAAAACACACTGACATGAGGAAAACTTCAATTGCTTTGACATGATGTCTGGCTCTGATGTTATTTTCTCGTACAGACGCTGTCATATGTTTTGAGTGCTGATGAGCAGAAACTGCAAGGCACCGCACTGAAATCCCTCGTGCTGACATATTAACAAACCTTCATGTACAGAATTGCCCCAGAAAAAAAACACACACACACACACACTGACAAGATGTAAACAGAAAAAGAAGCTGTTTCCCCTCTCATATTAGACTTAACAAATCAATCAGTAACAAATCGTAGCATCTACAGTGTAGAAGGAGGCCATTCGGCCCATTGAGTCTGCACCGACTACAATCCTACCCAGGCCCTATCCCTACAACTCCATGCATTCACCCTAGCTAGTGTCTCCTGATACTAAGGGACAATTTAGCACCTAACCTACACATCCTGGGACACTAAGGGGCAATTTAACGTGGACAATGCACTTAACCTAGATGTCTTTGGACTGTGGGAGGAAACTGGAACATGGAGGAAACCCATGCAGACATGGGGAGAATGTGCTAACTCCGCATAGACAGTGACCCAAGCAAAGAATCGAACCTGGGTCCCTGGCGCGGTGAGGCAACAGTGTTAACCATTGTACTTGTGAGTGACTGGGCACGAACATCAACAAGCATCGATGAGCTCGACATTTAAAATGAGCTTGTTTTTTGTAATCTTACTTGCTTTAAGTTCAGGGGATTTGCCTTGCCCACACCTCCAATGTGTCCTGCCCCTTGGCACTGCCCGGTGCAGTGCCAAGGCACCCCTTGGGCAGTGCCAGGCTGACATTTGGATCATTGTCTGCGATTCTGGTTATCCCACTATAAGAAGAGTGTGGAAGCATTGGAGAGAGTGCAGAGGAGATTTATCAGGATGCTGCCTGGTTTGGAGAGTAGGACTTACGAGGAAAAGTTGAGAGAGCTTTCTCTTTATAGCAGAGGAGGATGAGAGGCGACTTAATAGAGGTTTATAAGATGATGAGAGGGATTGTGGAGTGGATATGCAGAGACTATTTCCTTGGGTGGATGTGGCTGTTACTGGGGGGCGTAACTATAGGGTTCATGATGGAAGATATAGGAGGGAGGTAGATTCTTCACTCAGAGAGTGGTTGGGGTGCGGAATGTGCTGCCTACCATGACAGTAGAATTGAATACTTTAGGGAATTTTAAGTGGTTATTGGATAGGCACATGGAGCACACCAAAATGATAGGGAGCAGGATAGCTTGATATTGGGATTGGACCTAACTGGGCACAACACTGAGAGCCGAAGGACTTGTACTGAGCATGTTCTATGTTCTATCTGATCCCTCCCCTTTCTCTCCCATATCCCTTCATACACAACAGCAATATCAAATTAACCTTTGAAATCAGCTACGAGTCACAGTGTGATGGAAATTCTCTCTTGTCTGGATGGGTGCAGCTCTAACTTTATTAAAAAATACATGATTGAGCATTTGAAATATCATGACATTCATGACTATGTGCTAGGAAGTGGGATTAATGTGGATTTAGAGAGTTTTAGTCAGTGCAGAGTCAATGGGCTGAAGGGGCTTTTCTTTACTGGACGACTCATGACTCAATAACACTCAAGAAACGGAATACTATCTAGGAGGCTAGGTAGAAATGAGGGGTGCAATGTAGAGAAATGGAGGGAGCCTCAAGCATAAGCATTGGCCTAGACTAGTTTCACAATGCTTCAAGTTTTTAGGTGTCCTGCACTGGTTCCCCCCTATAGTTAAGAAAGTTCACCAACCCCCTAATTATTCAGAATTCTAAGGAAATTTGTCATGTCCACTACGACTCACATCAACTTTTACAGATGCACCATAGAAAACATTCTTTCTGGTTGTATCACAGCTTGATATGGGCTCCTGCTCTGCCCAAGACCACAAGGAACCACAGAAGTTCATCAGTGTGGCCCAATCCATCAGGCAAACCAGCCTCCCATCCATTGACTCTGTCTACACTTCCCGCTGCCTTGGCAAAGCAGCCAGCAAAGCTAAGAACGCCACACACACCCTGATCATTCTCTCTTCCACCTTCCTCCTTCAGGAAAAGGATACAAAAGTCTGAGGTCATGTACCATCCGACTTTTGAATGGATCTATTTCGCATTGAGTTAATCTTTCTCTACCCCCTAGCTATGTCTGTAGCACTACACTCTGCTCTCTCTTGTTTCCTTCTCTATGAACGGTATGTATAGTGTGCAAGAAACAATACTTTTCACTGTAGGTTAATACATCTGACAATAATAAATTAAGTTAGAATGAGTGGCCTGTTTCAGTAGTATGCGATGCTGTATCACCATGCAACACAAGTTATGTTGCTTTATTACGTGCTGGCATAAGTCCATTGAATACAAGCGGTACAGGTAAAATATTATTGCACCAAGGTACAGCAAGTAATTAGGAAAGCTAATGGAATGTTATCATTTATTGCGGGGAGAATTGAACACCAAAATAGGGAGGTTATGCTTCAGTTATACAGAACTCTAATGAGACTACATCTAGAACATTGTGTACAGTATTGATTGCCTTAGTTAAGGTGCTTGGAAGCAGTTCAGAGAAGGTTTACCAGATTAATACCTGGAAATGGGGTGAGTTGCCTCTTGGAGTAAGGCTGGATAGACTAGGGGAACAGCTGCTCCTTATCCACTCTGTCCACGTCCCTCATAGCTCATGGGGTGGCACAGTGGTTAGCACGGCTGCCTCACAGCGCCAGGGTTCGATCCCTGGCTTGGGTCACTGTTTGAGTGGAATCTGCATGTTCTCCCCGTGTCTGCATGGGTTTCCTTCGGGTGCTCCGGTTTTCTCCCACACTCCAAAGATGTGCCGGTTCAGTGGATCAGCTGTGTTAAATTGTGCCTGAATGTCAGGGGGGACTGGATAGAGTATATGCTAGATTGTGGGGATAGGATCTGGATGGGATTGTGGTGGATGCAGGCTTGATGGGCCAAATGGCCTCCTTCTTCAATGTAAGACTCTCTAATCTCGGATACCTTGATCAGGTCACCCTCTCAGTCTTCTCAAACTTTCACCACTGGAATTAAAAATTTGCTGACGAACATTTTCGATTGTCGGAAAAATCCATCTGGTTCACAAATGTCCCAGTAGGAAAAGAAATCAGCCTCCCTTACCATCCCTAATTAGCCTTGAGACTCAATCGCATTTCAGTGGGCCTGGAGTCACATATAAACCACGCTAGGCTTGTATCCAGTGTATTTATTAGTCATAAATTGGCTTAGATTAACACTGCAATGGAGCTACTGTGAAAATCCCCTCGTCGCCACACTCTGGCACCCGTTTGGATCAATGCAGCCTAACCAGTATGTTTTTGAACTGTGGGAGGAAACTGGAGGAAGCCCTTGCAGACACGGGAAGAATGTGCAATCTTTGCGGTGACCCAAGCCGGGAATCGAGTGCGGGTCCCTGACTCTGTGAGGCAGTGGTGCCACCCTGTGCCGTCCTAGAAGTGGATAGATTCTTGGTAAGCAAGGCGGTGGCAGGGGGAGAGATGCGGGTGTAGACAGGAGGTGATAGGTTATCAGGGGAAGGTGAGGTGTAGGTTTGATTTTATTATCAAATGACCTGATGAAATGGCGGAGCAGTATCAAAGGGTTGCTCCTACCCCTGGCTGCTATGTTCTCCTGAGGCCAGTGTGGAACTCAGAAAGCAGGATACTAAAAAAAAACAAAGCAAAGCATGAAGAAAATGTTAACCTGGGTGGAAAATAAAACTGCAAAACAAACAGTGCAGCTGCAGCAATCTTCCTCAAAGCAAACAAGTCAGACTCCTATCTGAAGATAATTCCTCGCCTGTCAGGTTGAAAGTTAACTGCACTAATCTGCTGTCGCGCCTCACTGCTCCAGAAAACAGCCTTCTCCAAGATTTAGAATCAGAGAATCCCGAGAGTGCAGAAGGAGGCCACAGTCCCGTACAGGCTGTATCTCCAAAACCCTATGCATTCACCCTGCTAGTCCCCTGACACTAAGGGGCAATTTGGCATGGCCAATCCCCCTAACCCACACATCTTTGGACATGAAGGGGCAGTTTAACATGGCCAATCCACCTAACCTGCACATTTTTAGACACTAAGGGGCAATTTAGAATAGCCAATCCACCTAACCTACACATCTTTGGACAGTAAGGGGCAATTTAGCATGGCCAATCCACCTAACCTACACATCTTTGGACAGTAAGGGGCAATTTAGCATGGCCAATCCACCTAACCTACACATCTTTGGACAGTAAGGGGCAATTTAGCATGGCCAATTCATCTAACTTGCACATTTTTGGACTTGTTCGACTGTTTTAATGTCGACTGAACCCATACTGCCTCGTATTTGTGAATCTCCATTCCTACCACTACCCCACTCAGGATGGTGACTGTAAGAGCTCCCCTTTATCACAGCCCACTCAGTGAGGAGTTGCTTCAGTTCTGTGTCAAGACACATATGTGGTTGTCTTTTTAATTGCTCTTCTAGCAAAAGTTACAGTGAGAGAATCGATTCCGAGAGGCTGGGATGGTATAAAAGCAGAGCGATGGGGGAATTACTTCGATGACAATGGAACATACGCAGGCTTGGCGTACTTGATTCAATATACCCATGAAATATTTATTCATTCATTCGTGGGACATGGGCATCGCTGGCTGGGCCAACATTTATTGCCCATCCCTAGTTGCCCATGAACTGAGTTGCTCGCTGGGCCATTTCAGAGGGCAGCTGAGAGTCAACCACATTGTTATAGCACTGGAGTCACACAGAATTGTTACAGTACAGAAGGAGGCCATTCAGCCCATCTAGCCTGCACCTACAACAATCCCACCCTATCCCTGTAACCCCACATATTTACCCTGCCAATCCCCCTGATACTAAGGATCTATTTTCTTTCATGGTCAATCCACCTAACCCGCACATTGTTTGACTGTGGGAGGAATCTCAAGGGGTTCGTTTGCAGGTGTAGCAGGTAATTAAGAAGGCAAATGGAATTTTGTCCTTCATTGCTACCAGGATGGAGTTTAAACAGATTATGTTGCAGTTGGTGAGGCAATGCCTGGAGTACTGTGTGAGTTTTGTTCTCCTTACTTGAGAAAGGATATACTGGCACTGGAAAAGTGGCAGAGGAAATTCACTACGTTGATTCTGGAGTTGAGAGGGTTGGCTTATGAGGAGAGACTGAGTAGACTGGGGCAACACTCATTGGAATTCAGAAGAATGAGGAGAGATCTTATAGAAATATATAAAATTATGAAGGGAATAGATAAGATAGAAGCAGGGGAGTTGTTTCCATTGGTGGGTGAAACTAGAACTAGGGGACTTGGCCTCAAAATAAGGGGGAGCAGATTTAGGACT
Organism: Sphyrna mokarran; assembly: GCA_024679065.1. Taxonomy (NCBI): domain Eukaryota; kingdom Metazoa; phylum Chordata; class Chondrichthyes; order Carcharhiniformes; family Carcharhinidae; genus Sphyrna; species Sphyrna mokarran. Next base: position 8,760,416 of record JAGIQG010000033.1, read on the forward strand.
GAGTTGAGGAGGAATTTCTTCACACAAAGGGTTGTGAATCTGTAGAATTCCCTGCCCAGTTGAGGCTACCTCACTGAATGTTTTTAAGGTAAAGATAGATAAATTTTTGAGCCGTAAGGGATTAAGGGTTATGGTGAGCAGGTGGGTAAATGGAGTTGAGTCCATGATCTTATTGAATGGCGGAGCAGGATCGAGGGGCCAAATGGCTAACTCCTGCTCCTAGTTCTTATGTTAACTGCAGCACCTCCAGGCAGAGGATGTGCAAACTCCACACTGGCAGTGACCTGAGGCTAGAATTCAGCCCAGGTCCTTGATGCTGTGGGGCAGCAGTGTTAACCACTGTGCCAGATTTCCTTCCCTAAAGGGCATTAGTGAATAAGGCAGATTTTTACAACAATCGATAATGGTTCAATGGTCATCAGTGATCCTTAATTCCAGATTTTTTTTATTGAATTCAAATTCCACCATCTGCCGTAGTGGGATTCGAAGCCAGGTCTTAGGGACATTAGCTGAGTTTCTGGATTAATAGTCTCGCGATAATTCCACTAGGCCGTCATGTTACAAGTTGTAATGTAACTAGGGTGAGGGGGGTAAGTTATAATTTGGATGCTAGAGGGAGTTTTTTCACACAGAGGGTGGTGGGGGTATGGAATGGGCTGCCAAGTAAAGTGGTGGGGGCAGGCACTCTGGAGTTATTTAAGAAATACTTAGATGGGCACATGAACAGAATGGGAATGGAGGGGTATAGAAAACTGATTTAAAATAGGGTTCATGAGCCTTGGGAGTCTCTGGGAAGTGTGTAAATAGATGATGATATTGATGTACTTGTTTTTATCCTACAGGTGCTTTGGTCCACCTTGTTGTCTAACGAGGGGCATACACGCGATGGGTCGTGAGAGGGTTGCTCTTGGATTTTTTTTTCGAGAGTATCCTAGTGCTTCACGTCATTAGTGTACGATTGACCTGGACCATTTGATGGGCAACACGACAGCTCAGTGACTATCGCTGTGCTGTGCAGATACATGGATTTGGACCTGTGTCTGTGGGAGTTTGCGCATTCTCACCGTGCTTGCGTGGGATTCCTCCGGGTGCTCTGGTTTCCTCCCGCATCCCAAAGATGTGCTCTTAGGCTAATTGGCAAAATTCTCCCTAAATTGTCTCAAATTTGGTTTTTAATCCATAGATATATAAACATAGATAGGGATCACGGGTAGAAGTGGGAACATCAGGGTGGCGGCGCAGGCTCGTTGGGTCAAAGGGCCTGTTTCCCATGCTGTTTTGTTCTTTGTTCCCAACTCCTGTAGTCAATGCTCTGACCACTGAAGGCAAGTGTGTCAAATGCCTTCTTCATCACCCTGTCTGCCTGTGACACCACTTTCAAGGAAATATGCACCAAGATTTCCCTGTCTGACAACACTTCTTTACAAGCACGTTGTAGTCTAGAACTGCAGTGGGATTCGAACCCGGGTCCCCAGAACATTAATCTGGTTCTCGAGATTAATAGAAATAGATTTGCCCCCCACTGACATCACCCCACATCGGTGGGAAACGCACGGGCAGGAGTTGCGCTGCTGGCGGGACTGGAGAATCCCACCAGTGTGAACGGCTGGAGAATTCCGGTGAATACTTTTCACTGTATCCCAACACATGCGCCAATAATAAATCAAATCAAAATGTGGGGAGGCATCCCTCAAACTATCACCCCACCCCGGCGACAGACAAGCGACGGAAAAATGTACGGAAACAGGTGGCTGCGGGAAGAGAAACAGCCACAAGTAAATCAGGAGTGAAAAGGTTCATCTCAGTACTGGTAGCCGTGAACCCTCGAGATTATTATCAAAACCAATCTTGTTCATCAACATCATCGAGGGAAAGAGACATGACATCTTTACCTGATACCTAGTTAGGCCGCACTTGGAAGATAGTTTTCAATTCTGGTCGCCACACGAGAAGAAGGTTGTAGAGGCTGTGGAGAGGGTATGGAAAAGATTTACCAGCCTAGTATGAAGGGCATTAGCTATTGCGGTTGGAGAAACTTGACTTGTTCTCACTGAAATGATAGAGGTTGGGAGGGCGCTTTGAAAGAAGTCTACAAGATTATGAGAAGCACGTATAGACAGTCAGAAGCTTTTTCCCCAGGGTGGAAGAGTCAATTATTTGGGGGCATATGATTAAGATGCAAAGGGCAAGGTTTAAAGGAGATGTATAGTGCATGTTTATTTACACAGAGGGCGGTGGGAACCTGGAACTTGTGGGAAGTAGATATGATAGAGACTTTTAAGGGGAGCCTTGACAAATACATGAATAGGATGGGAATAGAGGGATATGGTTCCCTGGAAAGATAGAGGGTTTTAGTTCAGTCAGGCAGCATGGTCGGTGCAGGCTTAGAGGGGCAAAGGGCCTGTTCCAGTGCTGGAATTTTTTTTGTTCTTTGTTCTTGCTCTGATCCGGCTAAATATGAACCCAGAGATAAAACATGGTGGCACAGTGGTTAGCACCGCTGCCCCACAGTGCCAGGGACCCAGGTTTGATTCCCAGCATTGCCTGTGCAGCATCTGCATGTTCTCCCCGTGTCTGCGTGGGTTTCCTCCCAAATACAAGGATATGCGGGTTAGGTTGACTGGCCGTGCTAAATTGCCCCTTAGTGTCAAGGGGACTAACAGGAGAAACACGTGGGGCTATGGGGATAGAACCTGGGTGTAGACCCAGTGGGCCGAATGGCTTCCTTCTGCACTGCAGGAATTCTATGATAATTGGCCTCTTGTTTCCCTCTGGTATAACCTAGCAAATCGTTACAGTTGTGAAGAAGTTGATTCCCCACCGCTGTGAGTGGGAATTACAGGTAGACTATAGTCCATGCCAATGGTGCCCATTTTGTGAATGAGTGCTTGAAAAAAAATACAGCGGATTTTCCTTCTTTGCAGAGACAGACACGCCAGCAAGTCTGTTCTACCAGTCTGCTGCTCTGCAATCTGTTCCCTTTGATGTGAAAGCACTGAGACATTGGCTCTGCGATTGCTGTCTTTGTGGTTAACTGCACGGTCAGTAGATAACATGGCGGGGCGGGGGGGGATCTTTCTGGCCATTCATTCTACGCTCTTGCTGCAGCGAAATCGGAGAATTTGACCCCCAATGTAATCTCCCTTCATCGCAGTGGGATATGGGAGAATCCCGCCGGAATGAACTTCCTGAAAATTCTGGTCCAGATGTCCCCATAAAGGCTTTGACAAAGGGTCACCTGAACTCGCAACATCAGCTCATTTCACCTCATACAGGTGCTGCCAAACCTGCTGAGATTTTCCAGCGTTTGGTGCCTTCTTTAAAGGGCTGGGGGTGTCCCAGGCAAGGCCAGCCTTTGTGCACCATCGCCCTTCAACTGGGTGGCTTGCTTGACCATATCAGAGGGCAGTTAAGAGTCATCCACATTGCTGTGAGTCCGGACTCAGGTTGTAGGCCAGACTGGGTAAGGATGACAGAGGAGAATTCAGTCCTGATAATGGCATTTAAATAACATTAAAATAAGATTAGAATGACTTACCTGGTGTTCCCGCCGGTTTCCAGCGCAGTCCCAACTGCACTGGATATCTGCTGTTTAGAGATGTGCGGGTGTCGGAAACGCATATATGAATCCTGCGAATTGGCCCACATACGATTTTCCCGGCTCCACGCAGTTGACAATTAGTGCGTCAGAATGGGAGAAATGGCCCCTATATTCTGAACTCTCTCTTTTCCTTCTTCCTTGTGTAATTTATGAAGAATATGCTTTGTCTATATTATGTGCAAGAAATAATACTTTTCACTGTACCGCAATATATGTGACAATGATAAATCAAATGAACATAGAGATTTACAGCATGGAAACAGACCCTTCAGCCCAACTTGTCCATGCTGCCTTTTTTTTAAATCCCCAAACTAGTCCCAATTGCCCGCATTTGGTCCCTATCCCTCTACAGTAGCCTTCTATAGAAACCTAACTGTGAAATATGTAGTCAGCAGGATTTGAACCTGTACGGGGAAACATCCAATGGATTTCTAGTCCATTGTCTTAACCACTTAGCCACGACTACATCAAATCAAACCAAATCAGAGCCTTTGAGTATTTTTAAGGCAGTGGTGGATAGATTCTCGGTGAGCAAGGAGGCGGGGGGAGGATAGGTTATTGGGATGCAAATTTGAGGTTAATATCGTATCAGCCAACATCTTATTAAATGGTAGATCAAGATCGAGGGGCTGAAGGGCCTACTCCTCTTTGTACACTCAAATGTTTAAAATGCAATGGACATATAACCAACTTTGATATGGGTTGATTGGTGGCATAGTGGTTAGCATTGCTGCTTCACAGCGCTATGGACCCGAGTTCAATTCCCGGCTTGGGTCACTGCCTGTGTGGAGTTTGCACATTCTCTCTGTGTCTGTGTGGGTTTCCTCTTGTTTCCTCCCACAGTCCAAAAGATACGCGGGTTAGGTGGATTGGCCATGCAAAATTGCCCCTTAGTGTCAAAGGGCTGAGCAGAACAAATATGAGGGGAATAGCGCTTGGGTGGGATTGTGCAGACGCAAGGGCTAAACAACATCTTTCTGTAGGATTCTATCCTATGTCTATCACTCTCTCCTTTATAATTCGCCACCTCTCTGTCCCGTTAATAAAGAGTGTACCAAATCAGTTGTAATTCCATCCAGAGTGTGTCCAAAAACTGAAAATGGAAAACACAAGAGGTCAATGAACACAAGCGAACCTTGGTGTTGAATTGTAACCTTGCTTTGTCGGAGCTTTGATGTTCTATGTTGACGGGGTCGCAGTCGGAGCAGGTCAGGTCACCTCATTACAGAGTAGCAGAAGCATGGATGGGTGCACCAGACACTCACTGTGATAATAGCAGATGAGGTGATGCACGCATGCTGAAAGATGCAAAAACAGGCAAGCCATATGCTCAGTGACACAGGGGAGATTAAGGGGAGCGGCGGATCTAACAGAATTGCTGAAAATTAAGCGTTTGATGTGTAGGCAATGGAAAAATCAGCATTCAGTACGGGAATAACGAGAGGGGGCACAAATTAGCAGCAGGAAAGGGAGAATTAGCAGAAATGTTTTCAGGGGATGTTGGGGATTAGGGACACCGAAAGCTTTAGCTCACGTCACTTTCAAAATCGAGTGAGAGTTAATCACACGACTGAGGAAGAAGATAGGGTGGAGTTACGGGGACAGGGTCTGGCTGGGATTGTTGTCTGGGCAGACTCGATGGGCCGAATGGCATTCTATGCTTCTATCATTCGCTGAACTCCTGTATTGGTGTTACTGAGGAGCACACCAGTGCTGTCGATTAGACAGGAGGGCTGAGGATGGGTGTGGGGGGGAGAGTCATGAAGCCAAACATTTTGGAGCAAGGTTAAAAAAAAAATCGGATTATGAACTTTTGGAATTTTGCGCCAGGGAAGGGCACGGATACTCAATTTTGAATACATTAAAGATTGCCAGTAGAAAATTTTGGATGTTAATGTATGACTTCAAACAGGCCATTGAGGTTGGCCTATGAACTCCCTGAGAGGATGACACGGTGGCACAGTGGTTAGCACTGCTGCCTCACAGTGCTGTTGAGGCCTTCCATGCCCGCTGGGCACCGCAGGGGCTGGGGTGCATTATCGACCCCTTTAATCGCATTTTAGTTTGGTGTTTTAAGTTTCCTTTCTATTTGTCTTGTGTTTCAGGCAGTTCACGTTTTTTTTTGGGGCCTGCCCCTTTTGATTTGTCCCTCAGTTAATTTAATTTGGCTGAGTGGATTGGCCAAAAAGATTAACAGGATGTTTATTTGAACTTCGGTTGATTTGATTTAGATCAAAGAACAAAGAACATTACAGCTCAGGAACAGGCCCTTCGGCCCTCCAAGCCTCATGATGCTTGCCTAAACTGAAACCATATGCACTCACAGAGTCCGTATCCTTCCATTCACATCCTATTCATGCATTCATCTACTTTCTCCTTAAATGCCACTATCGTACCCGCCCCCACCACCTCTTTGGGCAATGCATTCCCGACATTCAAACCCTCTGTGTAAAAAAGACTTGCCCCGCACATCTCCTCTAAATTTTTCCCCACACACTTTAAATCTATATCGCCTAGTACTTGACTTTTCTACTCTAGGAGAGAGCATCTGACTATCTACTCTGTCCATGCTACTCATAATCTTGTAAACCTTTAATTCATCTTGGAAATCCCACAGTACAGGAGGAGGCCATTTAGCCCATTGGGTCTGCACCGACCACAATCCCACCCAGGCCCTGTTCACCTAACCCCACCTTGCATCACCCCCTGACACAAAGAGGCAATTTAGCCATGTCCAATCCACCTAACCTGCACATCTTTGGAAACCGGAGCATCTGGAAGAAACCCATGCAGACACGGGGAGAATGTGCAAACTCCACACAGACAGTGACCCGAGACCGGAATTGAACCCAGGTCCTTTGCGCTGTGAGGCTTACCACTGTGCCGCTGTGCCACTTTAGTTTAATAATTTTACCAAAAATATTGACTTGGCCACAAGGCCACTCTTGTCCCGGAGCTGATGGAGATGCCGGCATTGGATTGGGGTGGGCACAGTAAGAAGCCTCATGGTACCAGATTAAATTCCGACAGGTTTATTCGGTAGCACGAGCTTTCAGAGCACTGTCCCTTCATCTCTCACCTGATGAAGGAGCAGCGCTCCAAAAGCTCATGCGACCCAAATAAACCTGTTGGACTTTAACCTGGTGTTGTGAGACTACTTACTGTGTCTAAGAGGAGGTAGCGGGTTCAAAGTCTCACTGCAATATGTGAGCGTGGCTGATTGTTCTGACTCTGCAACGCTGAAGGAATGTGACACTGTCAGAGGTGCTTTCTCTCAGATCCAAATTCTTCCTTTTGTGCCAGCGTTCTTCAAACTTTTCCCCCCAACAAATTGGGAATAATGGCAAATTAATATGCAAATTAATATGCCCGAGCTGTTAATTAGTCAACATAATAATAGGCAGCGTAAGGTTCGTACAATTATATTAGAGCTTAATTGATTTTGTGGTTCTGGTTAAAATGTTTTACGTCTGTCCAAGAGCACCTTGTGTTAATTATGATTAAACGAGTGTGTCTGGTGTTACAAGTTTAAAATTGAAAACAGGCTGGGGTTTCGATGGAATGGTGGCAGTTTCTGCATCTTAATTTTGTCTAATTTGTGGAGGAAAGGATTGCCCTCATCGATATCCACAGTGAGGTTTTTATATTGGCTCGTGGGAATTGAACTCAGATTTGAAAGGGTACGGTGAAGTATTGGAACTGGAATTTGGGGGAAATAGAATAAGGAAAGTGGAAGTCAAGAAAAAGATCGGAAAATAAAAGTCGGGATTAAAACTGAAAGGAATGACAGTTAGTTTGTAAGATTATAGGCGCAGAATTAGACTATTCGGCTCATCAAAGCTGCTTCACTATTCGATCTTGGCTGATATGGTCCTCATCCCCATTTTCCTGTCTTCTCCTCATAACCCTTCATAGCCCATTCCCAATTAATAATCTAACTCCTCCTTAAATTTACTCACTGTCCCAGCATCAACTGCACCTTGGGGAGCGAATTCCACAGATTCACAATCCTTTGGGAGAATTAGTTTCTCCTCAACTCTGTTTTAAATTTATTACCTCTCATCCAGGAAACCCAGGCAGACATGAGGAGAATGTGCAGGCTCCACACAAACAGTGGCCCGAGCCAGGAATTGAACCCGGGTCTCTGATGCTGTGAGGCAGCAGTGCTAACCACTGTGCCACCGTGCTGACCTAAAAGGGGAGGAAAAACATTTTTAATGTGCCATCTCTCTCTCTTAGACCTCCAACTGGAGTCACACATCACACAACATTATTTGGTCATTCAGCATTGCCGAATCTCTAATGGAGCTATCCAATTAATCCCAGCGCCCTTAATCTTTGCCCTTAGCTCTGCAAATCCATAAAACCACGTCCATATGGGAAGGACAATGCCCTCAAGCTGTGAAGCAGCTGGAATATTTATAGGAGCTAAATCAATGAAGTGTTGAATAGAAAATCTTTGCCATCAAAATCCATTTATTCTGCTTTCAGTTTCCAATGATGCCATTCGCTTTGTGTTTCTCTTCATATTGATGTTTTCAAGTTCCCCTATCGGATCACATTCTCACACTGTCGCACACCCGAGAGATAGCCAGGGTCGAGCTGTCCCCCTGCATTTTGCACAGCACAGATTATAAAGATGGTACTTCTCCTTCAGGTTATCTTGCCAACCTTGAAGGACGACTTGATGTCTAACCGCATCTAAAACGCCAATGCACTCTCGGATGGCACTGTTGGCACACTGCTGTCTCACAGCGCCAGGGGCCCGGCTTCAATTCCTGGCTTGGGTCACTGTCTGTGCGCAATCTGCACATTCTCCCCGTGTCTGCCTGGGTTTCCTCCGCGTGCTCCGTTTTCTTCCCGCATGCTTGTTAGACGCATTGGCTGGGCTAAATTCTCCCTCAATATACCCAGACAGGCATTTAGCATAGCCGATCCTCCTAACCTACACACCATGGGACATCAGAGTGTAATTTAGCATGGCCAATCCTCATAACCTATACACATGTGGGAGGAAACCGGAGCACCCAGCGGAAACCCACACACATAAAAGGGGATTTCCACTGTAACTTCACTGCAGCGTCAACGCAAACCTGCTTGTGACACTAGTCCGATTTTACCATCAAGATGTGCCCGTTTGCGGGCAGGAAACCTTAGGAAAGTTGGGCGTGGGGCGAGCAACGCAATCTGCAGCCACCTCCGAGTCTGTTCCCCACTTTACCAAGGTCCAAAAATGGCCTTTGCACGCAATTAAATTGAATTAATGGGCTGCTTTCCCAACCTTACTGGCACTTCCCTTTCTATCACCTGTCCAGAATTGGGGCGAAACAAACACGCTCTACAAAAGTCCAATTTGGGCACTCCAGTTAGTGAGGAGGCAAGCGCCAAGTATCCGATAGCTCTTTGCTTGAGATCGTGTGGAAGGGGGGTAGGAAGGGGGGAAGGGGGAGGTCCACTGTCACTCTGTCTGAGATCAGTGGGGGGGGGGGGGGCATGATCATTCTGAGCAGCGGAGGAGGTGGGAGGATAAGGGGGTCAGTAAGAGGGTAGAGCAATCTTTGTGGGGGTATGTGTGGGGATGGATTATGTGGCTCGGGAGCAATGTGGCAGGGGAGCTGTATCATATCTCTTTTATTGTCTGCGCATGTGCAATTGGAAGCACCGATCGGAACGGCAGGATTTTGGGTGTGTAAAGCCCTGCCCACGCGATTCGGAATCGCTGTAATTGTTACAGGCAGAGTGAGTACGGGGTGGGGGGGGGGGGGGGGGACGCCTGAGAACGGATTTAAAAGTTGGATCTGAAACACTCCCAGTTTCAAGCCCGGCCAGAACTTAAAATCAAAATGGCAAAATAGGGCCTAACACTTCAACTGAAACCTAATGTTGCCAAGGTTAGTGCTGTATGCATTGATTTGCAAAGAAAGGGCCCCTCAGTGCCAAGTGTCTGAGAAGAATCCATCAGAATTGATTTGGTTTTATGTTTAAACTGAGTTGATTGTGCTGGAGCTGCTGAGGAACCTTTGTGATAACCCCCATTTAATCCATTTTTGAAATCAATGTTAACAGATTTGTGGCAGCGCTTTAGGATCCTGTCATCGGTGCATAAAAAAGACTCAGGAATGTGAGCATACCTCAGGGAGATCATTATCATAACTGAGGAGCTTTAATGAGCCCCGCTCAGTCCATCTATGGATTATCTGTTTATCATCTCCGGAACTATCCCGGAAAGATTCCCACAATCCACGGTCTTTGTTCCGACGGTTAGCCTCCACTCCATCGACGCGCCCAAAATTAAATGGGATAAAGGTATCATGTTGCACAAAGTGTTGGACCTCAGATTTAATCCCACCTACCGATCTTGAATGGGAGGAGTGTTCATAGAATCCTTATATTGCAGAAGGGGGCCATTCAGCCCGTCGAGTCTGCACGGACCACAATCCCAGCCAGGACCTATCTCTACAACCCCATGTATTCAACCGAATAGTTCCCCTGACACCAAGTGGCAATTTAGCACAGCCAATCCACCTAAACTGCACACCCGACCAACTCAAGAATAGCTTCTTCCCTGCTGCCATCAGGCTTTTGAATGGACCTACCTCACACTGAGTTGATCTTTCTCTACACCCTAGCTATGACTGTAACACTACATTCTGCACTCTCTCATTTCCTTCTCTATGAACAGGGTGCTTTGTCTGTAAACACACAAGAAACAATGCTTTTCACTGTAAAATAATACATGTAACAATAACAAATCAAATCAAATCAAGTCAAATCTTTGGGCTTGCCATATGTTAAAAGATCTTTCTCTACACCCTAGCTATAATAGGAAACAAAGCAATAACAGAGGAACTGAATAGTTACTTTGCATCAGTCTTCACAGTGGAAGACACCAATGGGATGCCAGAGCTCCAGGAGACTCAGGGGGCACAGGGGAGTGTAGTGACCATCACGAAGGAGAAGGTTCTGGGGAAACTGAAAGGTCTGAAGGTGGATAAATCACCTGGACCGGAAGGACTCCAGGGGTCTAAAAGAGATAGCTGAGGAAATTGTGGAGATAAGGAAGGTCTCAAAGGACAGGAAAGTAGCTAATATATCACCGCTGTTTAGAACATAGAACATAGAACATTACAGCGCAGAACAGGCCCTTCGGCCTTCGATGTTGCGCCGACCAATTATGAAAAAAGCAATGACCCTCCAAACTAAACCATTCCCTTCTGTTCCATAAACTTATCAACTAACCTCTTAAACGCCACCAAACTTGGCGCATCTACAACGGCTGCAGGCAGGGCATTCCACTCCCTAACCACCCTTTGGGTAAAGAACCTACCTCTGATACCCGTCCTATAACTATCACCCCTTAATTTAAAGCTGTGTCCCCTCGTGCTAGCTTTTTCCATCCTAGGAAAAAGTCTATCACTGTCCACCCTATCTAAACCTCTAATCATCTTATATGTTTCGATCAGGTCCCCTCTTAGCTTCCTCCTTTCTAACGAAAACAACCTCAAATCCCTCAGCCTCTCCTCATAAGACCTGCCCTCCATACCAGGCAACATCCTGGTAAACCTCCTCTGTACCCTCTCCAATGCCTCCACATCTTTCTTTATAATGTGGGGACCAGAACTGCACACAATACTCCAAGTGCGGCCGCACTAGAGTTTTGTACAGTTGCAACATGACGTTGAGGCTCCAAAATTCAATCCCCCTACCAATAAAAGCTAAGACTCCATATGCCTTCTTAACAACCTTATCGACTTGACTGCCTACTTTCAGGGATCTATGCACAAATACACCAAGATCCCTCTGTTCATCAACACAAGATGAGATGAGATGAGTTTAAGATGAGAGGAAGGCAGCAGACAGGGAATTAGAGGCCAATTCGTCTGACTTCAGTCATTGGCAAGATTTTAGAGTCCATTATTAAAGATGAGATCAGAGCATTTGGAAGTGCGTGATAAAATAAGAATGAGTCAGCACGGCTTCATCAAGGCAAGGTCATGTCTCACAAATCTGTTAGAACTCTTTGAGGAGATAACAAGGAAGTCAGATAAAGGAGAACCAGTGGATGTGATTTATTTAGGTTTCCAGAAGGCCCTTGACAAGATGCCACATCGGAGACTGTTAAATTAGTTAAAAGCCATGGTGTTAAGATTAAGATCTTGGCATGGATAGAGGATTGGCTGACTGGCAGAAGGCAGAGAGTTGGGATAAAAGGGTCTTTCTCAGGGTAGCAGCCGGTGACTAGTGGTGTGCATCAGGGGTCAGCGCTGGGACTACAGCTTTTCACAATATACATTAACGATTTGGAGGAAGGAACTGAAGACACTGTTGCTAAGTTTGCAGATGATACAATGATATGTAGAGTGACAGGTAGCATTGAGGAAGTGGGGGGGGGTGGGGTTGCAGAAGGAGTTGGATAGGTTGGGAGAGTGGGCAAAGAAGTGGCAGATGGAATACAATGTGGAAAAGTGTGAGGTTATGCACTTTGGGAAGGAGGAATGGAGGCATAGAATATTTTCTAAATGGGAAAATGCTTAGGAATTCAGAAGCACAAAGGGACTTGGGAGTCCTTGTTTAAGATTCTCTTCAGGTTAATGTACAGGTTCAGTCAACAGTTAGGAAGACAAATGCAATGTTAGCATTCATGTCGAGAGGGCTAGAATACAAAAGCGGGGATGTACTTCCAAGGCTGTATAAGGCGCTGGTCAGACCCCATTTGTGAGCAGTTTTGGGCCCCATATCTTAAGGAAAGATGTGCTGGCCTTGGAAAGGGTCCAGAGGAGGTTCACAAGAATGATCCCTGGAATGAAGAGCTTGTATTATGAGGAGCATTCAAGGACTCTGAGTCTGTACTCACTGGAGTTTAGAAGGATGAGGGGGAACGTTTTGAAACTTACAGGATACTGCGAGGCCTGGATAGAGTGGACACAGCGAGGGTGTTTTCACTAGTAGGAAAAACTAGAACAAGAGGGAACAACCTCAGGTTAGAGAGATAATGCTTTAAAACTGAAAAGAGGAAGAATTTCTTCAGCCAGAGAGTAATGAATCTGTGGAACTCCTTGTCACAGAGGGTTGTGGAGGCTGGGTCACTGAGCGTCTTTAACACACAGATAGATAGGTTCTTGATTAATAAGGGGATCAGAGGTTATGGGGAAAAGACAGGAAAATGGGGATGAGAAAAATATCAGCCACAATTGAATGTCTGAGTGGCCTAATTCTGCTCCTATGTCTTATGATCCTACTGACTGAGAGCTGTGACTATAACACTGGGCAGGATTTTCCAGTCTTGCGCTGGCCCCAAAACCGGAAAACCCCACCCGAGGTTGATGGACCTTTCCACCATCGAGTCTGCTCCGCCATTCAAACATGGCTGATATTTTTCTCATCCCCATTCTCCTGCCTTTTCCCCATAGCCCCTGATCCCCTTAATAATAAAGAACCTATCCATTTCTGCCTCAAAGACACTCAACAACACGCCCTCCGCAGCCTTTTGCGGCAAAGAGTTCCACAGAATCACCACTCTCTGGCTGAAGAAATTCCTCCTCATCTCTGTTTTAAAGGATCGTCCCTTTAGCCTGAGGTTGTGCCCTCTGGTTCTAGTTTTTTTTTACTAGTGGAAATATCCTCTCCGCATCCACTCTATCCAGGCCTCGCAGTATCCTGTCCGTAAGATTCCCTACCTCCCATTCTCCTAAACTCCAACGAGTACAGACCCAGAGTCCTCAACCTTTCCTCACACGACAAGATCTTCATTCCAGGGATCGTGTCCACCCCTCTCCCGCTACGATTCCCGTGGTGCGCGGGACAGTAAAATTCCGATGGTTGGCTTTGGGAGGTGCATCCACTAAACTTGTTCAGTGTTTTTTTCCAGCGTTGCTTTAAGAGGGACTTTAGTTGGTAAATATGACTTGCTTAACAGGAATTGCTAATTTGTCCCCTCACCAGTCATCACTAATTCATCTACAACTAATTAAACATTTTAAAAAAAAAAATGCACGCAGGTTCAATTATTCATGTTTTTTAGTTCTCGGCTTGCTGACAATGGTAAATCCATTTACGAGAATCACTTTGAAAGCGGAACGCATTAATATCTAATTTCATGCCAGCACCCAGTGTTTTGCAATGGGAACATTTTTTTGGGTTGAAATCACACTGTCTGACACTCATTGCAAACATATAAATGTATCTATATCAAATTCCTCTTGCCATTTAAAGTAAAAAATGTTATAACCCATTTATTTTGCAAAATGAAAACAATAAAATAACCTTTATTAAAATGATGAGTTGAGTTTTTCTTGAAACCAAAAAAGCATTGTGCTTGTTATTAATATTGCACGGTGTGACTCCGACCCATTTGCCTCAGTTTTGCATTGCTGGAGTACTTCAAGCATCTTTATTTCTATTTAATATTATTCCTTCTGTAGTCTGTTTTCTGAAGTCTCCATTGTGCACAAGGAGACGGTTAAGCCCATTCTAGCTTTTATGAACCTTTATGATTACAACTGGAAACTGCCTCACTCACTCTCCATAGTCAAAAACAAAGAAAAGTGGCCCTTCAGCCCTCTGAACCTGTGCTGATCATGATGCCCTCATTAAACTACAAAATAAAGAACCTTCTACCCTTACTCTATTCCCTCCCTAGTCATAGAATCATAGAATCCCTGCAGTGCAGAAGGAGCCATGATGTGGAGATGCCAGCATTGGACTGGGGTAAACACAGTAAAAAGTCCAACTTGTTGCCCTTTAATCTGGTGTTGCGAGACTTCTTACAGCTCAGAAGGAAGCCATTCGGCCCATTGAATCTTCACCAACAACAATCCCACCCTATCCCCATAACCCAGAGCATTTACCCTCCTAGTCCTCCTGACACGAAGGGGCAACTTAGTATGGCCAATCAACCTGACCCTAACATCTTTGGGTTGCAGGAGGAAAATGTGCAGGTTAGGTGGTTTGGCCATGCCAAATTGCCCTTTGGTATCAGGAGAACTAGTTAGGGTAAATGGGGATCGGTCCTGCGTGGGATTGCGGTCAGTGCAGACTTGATGGGCTGAATGGCTTCCTTCTGCACTGTAGACTCCAATGATTCTATGAAACTGGAGTGCACGGAGGAAACCCATGCAGACATGGGGAGAATGTGTAAACTCCATACAGACAGTGACCTGAGCTGGGAATTGAACCCAGGTCTCTGGCGCTGTGAAGCACAGTGCTAACCACTGTGCCACTCTGCACCCATCCAGATGCCTCTTAAATGTTGCTGATGTGCCTGCTTTACCATCTCCTCTGGCAGCACATCCCATGTACACCACTTCCTACATGAAAAACTTCCTCCATACATCTCCCTCAAACTTTCCCCCTCTCACCTTGAACCTGTGCTCCCTTTGTAAGTGACACTTCCATCCTCTGACTATCCACTCTCTCTATGCCTCTCATAATTCTGTAGATGTCTATCAGGTCTCCCCTCAGCCTCTGTGCTTCCAGTGAAAACAATCCTAGTTTATGCAACCTCTCCTCATAGTCAACGCCCTCGAGACCAGGCAACACCCTGGTGAACCTTCCTGTCTTATCATAGAATCACTACACAGGGAGAAAGGCCGATCAGCCCATTGAGTCTGCACTGACAACAATCTACCCTATCCCTGTAACCCCACACATTTATCCTGCTAATCCCCCTGACACTAAGGGGTAATTTAACATGGCCAATCCACCTAACCTGCACATCACAGGACTCTGGGAGAAAGCATCCGAATGAAACCCATGCAGACACAAATAAATATACACTAAACTTTGCAACAATGAACTGCAGCTCAAAACTGACCAAGAAGCACTGACTTGAGTCACCTCAGTGTCTCGCCAGACCCTTCACCTAATTGAACATAGAACATAGAACAATACAGCACAAACAGGCCCTTTGGCCCACGAGTTGCGCCAATCACATCTACCAATCCAAGTTTATTTATTAGCATCACAAACCTGAGGCGACCCAGTAGCACAATAGTTAGCACTGCTGCCTCACGGCGCCAGGGACCTGGGTTCAATTCCCAGCTTGGGTCACTGTCTGTGAGGAGTTTGCACGTTCTTCCTGTGTCTGTATAGCTTTCTTTTGAGTACTCTGGTTTTCTCCAAAGATATGTGGGTTGTGGGTGGATTGGCCATGCTAAATTGCCCCTTAGTTTCAGAGGTTTTGATAGAATAAATACATGGGGTTACAAGGATAGGGTCTGGGTGGGATTGCTGTCGAAGGAGTGGGATTACACTCCTTCTGCAGTGTAGGAATTGTATTACTAGTAGGCTTATATTAACGCTGCAATGAAGTTATTGCGGAAATCACCTAGTTGCCACACTCTGTTTGGGTACACTGAGGGAGAATTTAGTATGGTCAGTGCACCTAACCAATCTCTTTGGAGGAAACCGGAGCACTCAGAAGAAACCCATGCAGTCATGGGGAGAATGTGCAGACTCTGCATGGACAGTGGCTCAAGCCGGGAATCGAACCCCGGTCCCTGGCAGCAACGCTAACCAATGTGCCACCTGAGAATAAGTTTGTCCTCTAAGAATAGAGGAAACACAATGCAGAGTTGGTTCTGAAAGACATTTGATTCTATCGAATCTCATTCAGGCTGACTTTATCCTGGGCTTTTTATTTTGGAGAATTTTTTTACCACATTAAACACTTTTTGGTCTGTTTCAAACAGTTCCTTTTGACATTTAGAACTCAGTGGGTGACAATATTTAAAATGTCACTCTTTGCTTGTGAACTATGAAAATACTTTGAATGAATAAAATTGATCTTTTCAAAAGCAAAATATAACAAAGTCTGCGATTAAAACCAAGATATGAATGAATGTGCAGTCAACATTTGAGATTTTATTTATTTATATCGTTATCTGAGCACTGAATGGACTGATGCAAGTTTAATAACATCAATTCGTTGTATTTTTGATATCAAAGCTGTCATTGGAGTGTTTGGTTTTAAATTATGCAGAAGATATATTTACACAACATTTGCTTTGAAGGCAGCTCACCATGCCTCAGATGTTCGGGGCACTCGTATAAAAGAAAAATCAAATTCTCGCTTTCCATCTTTAATGGTTTTCATTTCAGGAGCTGTCGGTTGGGTCCTGGCTGGACATAACTGTGTCCAGGTCTGAGCAAACCACACTTCCGGAGGGACATTTTAGCCCCAGGTGAATGAGTCTTTCCGAATTGAACCGGAGACGAAATATTATTGGAGAGATGGGACCAGCTAGGGTTAGTCAACACTAGAGTCAAGGAGCCATGAGGGGGAAGATCTGACAGAGAATTTTTTTTCATAGAGTCCGTACAGTGCAGAAGGAGGCCATTTGGCCCATCCAGCCTGCACTGACCACCATTCTGCCCAAGTCCTATTCCTGTAAACCCATGTATTTACTGTTCTAATTCTCCTGATACTAAGGCAATGGCCAATCCACCTAACTGACGCATCTTTGGACACCAAGGGGCAATTTAGCACAACCAGTCCACCTAACCTGCACATCTTTGGACACTAAGGAGCGATTAAGCATGGCCAATCCACCTAACTTACATGTCTTTGGATAGTAAAGGGCAATTTAGCATGGCCAACCATCTAACCTGTACATCTTTGGACAGTAAGGAGCAATTTAGCATGGCCAATCCACCTAACCTGCACATCTTTGGACACTAAGGAGCGATTAAGCATGGCCAATCCACCTAACTTACATGTCTTTGGATAGTAAAGGGCAATTTGGCATGGCCAATCACCTAACCTGCACATCTTTGGACACCAAGAGGCAATTTACCATGGCCAATCCACCTAACATACATGTCTTTGGATACTAAGGGGCAATTAGACATGGCCAATCCACCAACTTACATGTCTTTGGGTAGTAAAGGGCAATTTAGCACGGCAATCACCTAACCTGCACATCTTTGGACACCAAGAGGCAATTTACCATGGCCAATCCACCTAACATACATGTCTTTGGATACTAAGGGGCAATTTATCATGGCCAATCCATCTAACCTACACGTCTTTGGACAGTGGGGGACAATTTAGCATGGCCAATCCACCTAACCCACACATCTTTGGAGTGCACTAGGAAACCAGAGCACCCAGAGGTAACCCATGCAGACATGGGGAGAATGTGCAGACTCTGCACAGGCTATCACCCGAGGCTGGGAATTGAATCTGGGTCCCTGGCACTGTGAGGCAGCAGTGCCAACCACTGTACCACCATGCATCTCCGTTCAAACTCATGGGACGGATTCCCTGAATGCCAAATTCACCCATTTTACTGGCAGTGGAAGTGAGGAGGCGAACTGAAAATTTCGGCCGATGCAGGGTTTTCATGTCATAAATAAGTTGGAAGTTTTTCCGGTGGCAGAGGGATGTAACCTGGGCTGTAGAGGCTTAAGATGATTGTTAAAAGATGCAGATGGAAGCTGGGTAGATTTTTCTTCAATGCGATGAGTTGTTTTCATTGGGGAGTGCTGCCTGTAAGGTTAGGGAAGCAGATTCAATAATAACTTTCTGAAGGGAATAGAATACGAACCTGAAGTGGAATAATCTACAGGACTGTGCAGAAAGAGCAAAGGAGTGGGACTAATTGGGCAGCTAGGGAGGCATCAACATGGGATAGTCACCAGAAAATCCAAGGAGAAAAACCTCAAGGCAGGGAGTTGACAGAAAGCGGAATTTACAATGAGTTGTTGAGGTGAATAGTGTGGAGATGCATTCAAGGCGAGGATAAGATGGCTGAATGAGAGAGAAAGAGAATAGGAGGTAATGTTGTTAAGCCAAGTTAAAAATATGATATAAGAGCAGAAGGAGGCCATTCGTCCCATCAAGTTTGCTTCACTCTTTAATGAGGTCACGGGTGATCATAGATAGAATCATAAAATCATTATAATGCAGAAAGAGGACATTTGGCCCATTGAGTCTGCACTGACCACAATTCCACCCAGACCCTACCCCCATATCCCTACATATTTACCCGCTAATCCCTCTAACCTACTCATCTCAGGATACTAAGAGGCAATTTTTTGATCTGATATGATAATTGTAGTAAAGTGATAAGTGACTCATTGTGGTTTCAACAATGAATAAATTGTTGTCTAACGAGGGGCATACACGCGATGGGTTGTGAGAGGACTGCTCTTGGATCTTTTTCGAGAGTATCTACTGCTTCACGTTGTTAGTGTACGCTTGACCTGGACCATCTGATGGGCAACACGACAGCTCAGTCATTATTGCTGTGCTGTGCAGATACATGGATTTGGGCCTGTGTCTGTGGGAGTTTGCGCATTCTCCCCGTGCTTGCGTGGGTTTTCTCCTGGAGCTCCGGTTTCCTCCCGCATCCCAAAGATGTGCTCTTAGGCTAATTGGCAAAACAAATTCTCCCTAAATTGTCTCAAATTTAGTTTTTAATCCATAGATCTATAAACATGGACAGGGATCGCGGGTAGAGGTGGGAACATCGGGGTGGCAGCACGGGCTCGTTGGGCCGAAGAGCCTGTTTCCTGTGCTGTTTTGTTCTTTGTTCTTTGAATGGTTAATTATTAATTCACAGTGCAATGAAGTTACTGTGAAAATCCCCTACTGGCCACACTCCGGCACCTGTTCAGGGACACTGAGGGAGAATTTAGCATGGCCAATGCACATAATCAGCACGTCCTTTCAGATTGTCAGAGGAAAACCATATTACCTGGAAGGTAATTGTTGTAATTTGGTGAATTGATGATCAGATGTTTGATTTGATTTATTATTGTTACATGTATTAATATATAGTGAAAAATATTGTTTCTTGTGCGTTATACAGACAAAGTATATTGTTCATTGAGAAGGAAAGGAGAGAGTGAAGAATGTAATGTTATAGTCATAGCTAGGGTGTTGAGAAAGATCAATTTAATATGAGGTAGGTCCATTCAGAAGTCTGATGGCAGCTAGAGTTTTCTGAGGCAGCGGGAAGAGTAGACAGGGTCAATGGATGGGAGACTGGTTTGCGTGATGGATTGGGCTACGTTCATGACTCTGGTTTGTGTGATGGAACGTGATCTACCGGGTTGGTTCAATTGCCTGAGGAGGTTGTACAGGGATTTTCTTCAGTCATTCTTTTTGGAGGGGCCTTTTCCTTTGGGCCTACCTCAGGAGCTTGCAGGAGTTGGGAGCAAAGTGTTTGGACCCGATGTTTGGGTCACGATGATAGTGAATGGGGCTCGATCGACCAGTGGCCCATTTGCGCCCAGCATTCAAATGTGTTTGAAGCGTCGGGTTCACATTGGTGCAAATGAGAGTGAAAGACTCCCCATAAAAAAACTCCAAACCTTGAAGGCAAATGTGTAGTCTTCCCACCCACTGTGCATTCATCCACATTTTAATGAGTAGATGGAGCTAATTGCCTTGTTGGCTTTATGCAAGCAGAAGACAATCATATTGTTGGTGGTGTGCCTTGTAGCAAGGGCATGGGGTGGGGAGGGAGGGTGACTGGTGACCCCAGCCTTTGTCAAGCGCATAATCCTGTGACGAGCTGTGAAAATCTTCACGTCACAGTTGAAATGGAGCTCATTGTTCTCTTCTGATGTATCAGAACTTCAGCAATGTATTAAGTAATTGTACATATACCCTGCTGAGGAAATCCTGGACACTCTCTCTTCCAACTTCTTCCTTCGGTTAAAAAGGTACAAACATCTGAGGTCACGTACCAACCGACTCAAGAATAGCTTCTTCCCTGCTGCTGTCAGACTTCTGAATGGACCTACCTCGCATTAAGTTGATCTTTCTCTACACCCTAGCTATGATTGTAACACTACATTCTGCACTCTCTCCTTCCCTTCTCTATAAATGGTATGCTTTGTCTATATAGTGCGCAAGAAACACTGCTTTTCACTGGATATGTGACAATCATAGAACCTTAGAGTGCAGAAGGAGGCCATTCAGCCCATCGAGTCTGCACCAGCCACATTCCCACCCAGGCCCAATCCCCATGCATTTATCCTAGTTAGGCCCCTTGACATTAGGGTTAATTTAGCATGGCCAATTTACCTAACCTGCACATTTTTGGACTGTGGGAGGAAACCAGAACACGCAGAGGAAACCCATGCAGACATGGGGAGAACGTGCAGATTGCAGACAGACAGTGGCCCAAGCCGGGAATCGAACCCTGGTCCCTGGCGCTGTGAATCAGCAGTGCCAACACTATGCCACAGCACTGCACAAGTAATTAATCAATTCAAATTAAATCAAATCCTTTAGTGTTTAAGCCACTCTTTTGGTTAGCACTGCTGCCTCACAGCACCATGCACCCGGATTCAATTTGTAGCTTGGGTCACTGTCTGCGCGGAGTCTGCATGTTTTCCTAATGCCTGCATGGGTTCCCTCCGGGTGCTCCAGTTTCTTCCCAAAGTCCAAAAGACGTGCTGGTTAGGTGGATTGGCCATGCTAAATTCTCCCTCGGTGTACCCAAACAAGCGCCGGAGTGTAGCGGCTAGGAGATTTGCACATTGCAATGGGCACAGTAAGAAGTCACAACACCAGGTTAAAGTCGAACAGGTTTATTTAGTATAATGAGCTTTTGGTGCACTGCTCCTTCATCCACTATCCGCTCACCTCATGAAGGAGCAGTGCTTCGAAAGCTCATGATTGCAAATAAACCTGTTGGACTTTAACCTGGTGTTGAGAGACTTCTTATTGTGCCCAACCCCAGTCCAAAGCCACATCATGGTTTTATTGCAGTGTTATTGTCAGCCCACTTGTGACACTAATAGATAAACTTTAATTTTTTGGCACAGTAAATTTCTATTGTCAAATTAGGAGTGTAATATGCCGATTTAAATGCGTAGCATTGTAATTATACCATCCCACAGGCGATGGCACTATAGCTCCTCAGTATTGCTATTCAAAAGGTATAGACTATTTGTCTCATTGTCACAGTGAAACTTGCAAGTTGTTGCTGCCATCAGTTTATGAATGAGTCTGCACTGTTGGTGAGTGGCACTGAATCTGTTTATTATGCATCCATTGTAGACTCCCCAACAGTGACGGAAATAGAAATATTATTCATGTGGTGAAAAAGCATTTCACGGGAATAGACAGAGCTGGTAGGCGGCTGATTATGGGGTGTAAATATATTCTGCGATGACCCAACCTCAAGATGTTGAGAGAAGTAGCCGTGGATCACATTCTCAGCGAAGTTATTATGGAATATTATCGAGGCACTGCAGGAAGCATCCTTTCCAGATGTATCGCAACTTGGTATGGCTCCTGCTCTGACCAAGACCGCAAAACAAACTACAAAGGGTCGGGAACGCAGCCCAATCCCACCATCAAACCAGCCTCCCATCCATTAACACTGTCTGCACTTCCCGCTGCCTTAGCAAAGCAACCGGTATAATCACGCACCCCTGGATATTCTCTCTTCCACCTTCTTCTGCCGGGAAAAAGATACAGAAGTCTGAGAACATCCACCAATCGACTCAAGGACAGCTTCTTTCCTGCTGCCAACACACATTTCATTGAATTATAAAATGGAAGGAGGCTATTCAGCCCATCGAGTCTGCACTGACCAGGCCCTATCACCCACAACCCCATGCATTCACCCAGCTATTCCCCCTGACATTAAGGAGCAATTTAGCATGGCCAATTCACCTAACCTGTACATCTTTGGACTGTGGGAGGAACTGGAGCACGCAGAGGACACGGAATGATAGGACCTACCATATATTAAGTTGATCTTTCTCTACACCCTAGCTATGACTGTAACACAACATTCTGCGCCCCCTCCTTTCCTTCTCCCTTCTGCAGTCCATGAACAGTATGCTTTGTCCGTACAGCACACAAGAAACAATACTCTTCACTGTATGTTAATACATGTGACAACAATACATCAAATCAAATCAATGCTATAATTACAACTTGCATTTCTGTAGCACCTTTCACACTATCAACCGTTCCAAGGTTTACATCATTGAAATGAAATGGACTCCACTTAAAAAGAGGTAATGGGAAGGTGAGTGAAAGAGGTATAGAGTCATAGGGTCATAGAGTCATAGAAGTTTACAGCATGGAAACAGGCCCTTCGGCTCAACTTGTCCATGCTACCCTTTTTTTTAATCACAAAGCTAATACCAATTGCCCGCATCTGGCCCATATTCCTTTATACCATTCTTACCCATGCAACTGTCTAATACTTTTTAAAAGATAAAATTCTACCTGCCTCTATTTACCTCTGGCAGCTTGTTCCAGACACTCACCACGCTCTGTGAGAAAAAATTGCCTCTCTGGACACTTCTATATCTCTCCCCTCTCACCTTAAATCTATGCTCTCTAGTTTTAGATGCCCCTGCCTTTGGGAAAAGATGTTGACTATCTATGTGCTTCATGCCCCTCATTACATAGGATCACCCTTCAGTCTCCTACACTCCAGGGAAAAATGTCCCAGTCTTTCCAGCCTCTCCTTATAACTCAATCCATCAAGTCCCGGTAGCATCCTAGTAAATCTTTTCTTCACTCTTTCCAGTTTAATAATATCCTTTCTGTAATAAGGTGACCAGAACTGTACACAGTATCCCATCGGCCTTACCAATGTCTTGTACAACTTCAACAAGATGTCCCAATTCCTGTATTCAGTGTTCTGACCAACGAAACCAATACTGTCAAATACCTTCTTCACTAGTCAACTTTCAAGGAGCTATGAACCTGTAAGCTAATCTCTTTGTTCCGTAACTCTCCCAATGCCCAATCATTAATTGAGTAAATCCTGCCCTGATTCGATCTACCAAAATGTTTCATCTCACAATTATCTAAATTAAACTCAATTCGTCAGTCCACTGTCAAGATCCCGTTGCAATTGGAGATAACTTCCTTCACTGTCCACTATGCCACCAATCTTGGTGCAAACTTACTAAGCATACCTCCTAAATTCTCATCCAAATCATTAATATAAATGACAAATAACAGTGGACCCAGCACTGATTCCTGAGGCACACTGCTGGTCACAGGCCTCCAGTTTGAAAAACAACCCTCTACAACCACTCTCTGGCTTCTGTCATCAAGCCAATTTTGTATCCGATTGTCTACCTCACCCTGGATCCCGTGAGATTTATGCAACTATCCTTAAGGTAAGTTGTAAAGCAGAGATGATGTGGAAATGCCAGTGTTGGACTGGGATGGACACAGTAAGAAGTCTCACAAAACCAGGTTAAAGCGCAACAGGTTTATTTGGTAGCAGGAATCTTCGGAGTGCTGCCCCTTCATCAGGTGAGTGTCGCTGAGTGTAAAGGAGAGATGTAGAGAGATTTAGGAACAGAATTCCAGATTTCACAATCTCATCAGCTGACTGTCAATAGTGGGATAATTAAAACCACTTTGTGGCAGGAGATCAGAATTGAAGGAGTGTGGAGGTCACAGAGAGCCTGAGGTTTCTATAATTCTGAGAAAAATCTGATGACAGCAGGAAAGAAGCCTTTCTCGACTTGGGGGTCAGTAAATGATCTCAGAATTTTAAGTTTAAGTTTATTTCTTGTCGTCACAAGTAGGCTTACATTAACACCGCAATGAAGTTACTGTGAAAATTCCCTATTCGCCACCCTCTGGCACCTGTTTGGGTACACTGAGGGAGAATTTAGCATGGCCAATGTACCTACCCAGCACATCTTTCATACTGTGGGAGGAAACTGGAGCACCAGGAGGAAACCCATGCAGAAAGATCAAGGGCCGAATAGCCTTCTTCTATACTCTGTGGGGATTGTATGGGGCAGCACGGTAGTACAGTGTTTAGCGCTGCTGCCTCGCAGCACCAGAGACCCGGGTTCAATTCCCAGCTTGGGTCACTGTCCGTGTGGAGTTTGCACATTCTCCTCGTGTCTGCATGGCTTTCCTCTGGGTGCTCCGGTTTCCTCCCACAGTCCAAAGATGTGCAGGTTAGGTTGATTGGCCATGCTAAAAATTGCCCTTAGTGTCCTGAGATATGTAGGTTAGAGGGATTAGTGGGTAAATATGTAAGGATATGGGGGTAAGGCAAGAGTGAGACTGTGGTCAGTGCAGACCCGATGGGCCAAATGGCCTCCTTCTGCACTGTAAGGTTTCAATGAAATTATATGGGTTTCAATGAATGGGAACTTTAACCTATATCACATACTGTACATATAGGGCGCAATCTTACTGCCTGTTCACGCCATGCTCTGTGTGTCTCTCTGTTACTCTCTCTCTCTCAGTGCAACAAAGTCAGAGAATTTGGCCGCTGGCTAAATCTCCATTCACTGCAGGGGGATGGGAAAATCCTGCCGGAGCGAACAGTGGTAAAATTCCAGTTGTCATGTGTGATTCGGGGCTTAAATAAGTTTAAAATTCATTTAAATTACAGAAAACTAAGTCTGACTATAGAATATGGCTAGTATAATTTAATCAAATTAATAAAGATTCAATAAAGGTTTGCATTTACATAGCAACTTTTCACTTCTCCAGGAAGCATCCTCAGGACTTCTTATCGTGTGCTTCATTAAAATGTCATTCCTGCTGTGTATGCAAATGTAACAGCTATTTAGCACACGTTGAGATCACATAAGCAGCAATGACGAGTTAATCTATAATTTATGACATTGGTTGTAAAAGAAAAATAATGTAAGTTTTTAGAGCATCTTTCACAACCTCAGGATGTCCCAGAGCACTTTACAGCCAATAAAATAGTTTTGATTTCCTGTGGTTAGCACTGCTGCCTCACAGCGTCAGGGACTGGGGTTCAATTCCAGCCTCAGGTCTGTGTAGAGTTTGCACATTCTCCCTGTGTCTGTGTGGGTTTCCTCTGGGTACTCTGGTTTCCTCCCACAGTCCAAAGACATGTAGGTTAGATGGATTGGCCATGCTAAATTGCCCCTTAGTGTCAGGGGGGACTAACTGGGATAAATGCATGGAGCTACGGGGATGGCGTTGGATGAGATTGTAGTTGGTGCTGACTCAATGGCCAACGGTCTTCTTTTGCACAGTAGGATTCTACGATTAATCCAGTGATATTATCTTTACAGCGCTGTACAGGCACCGGAGTGTGGCGACTAGTTAAAGTTAAAATTTTATTTATTAGTTAGAAGAAAGCTCACTTCAATGCTGCAATGAAGTTACTGTGAAAATCCCCTAGTCACCACACTACGGCACCTGTTCGTGTACACTGAGGGAGAATTTAACATGGCCAATGCACCTAACTAGCACTTCTTTTGGACCGTGGGAGGAACCTGAAGGAAACCCACACAGACATGGAGAGAATGTGCAGACTCTGCACGGCAATGACCCAAGCCGGGAATCTGACATGGGTCTCTGGAACTGTGAGGCAGCAGTGCTAACCGCTGTGCCACCATGCTGTCCACTGGAGATTTTTACAGTAACTTCATTGCAGTGTTAATGTAAGCCTACTTGTGTCACTAATAAATAAACTTTAAACTTTTCCTCTGGGTACTCCTGTTTCCTCTCACTGTCCAAAAACTGTGCTGGCCCGGTGCATTGGCCATGCTAAATTCTCTCTCAGTGCGCCCGAGCAGGTGCTGGAGTGTGCTGACCAGGGGATTTTCACAGTAACTTCATTGATCTGATTTGATATAATTTATTATTGTCACATGTATTGGAAAAATATTCTTGCGCGCCATTCAAAGTATACTGTTCATAGGGAAGGAAAGGAGTGGGTGCAGAATGTAATGTTACAGTCATAGTTAGGGTGTAGAGAAAGATCAATTTAATATGAGGTAGGTCATTCAAAAGTCTAACGGCAGCAAAGAAGAAGCTGCTCTTGAATCGTTTAGTACGTGATCTCAGACTTCTGTATATTTTTCCCCAATGGAAGAAAATGGAAGGGCGAATGTCTGTTTACGCTGGTTGCTTTTCCGAGGTGGCGGGAAGTGTAGACAGTGTCAATGGTTGGGAGGCTGATTTGTATGATGGGACTGGGCTAGGTTTACAACCCTTTGTAGTTTCTTGCGATCTTGGTCAGAGCAGGAGACGTCCCAGATGTGATACAACCAGAAAGGATTCTGTGTATCTGTAACAATTGGTGACAGTAGGACCAGACTTACTGACTTTCCTTACCCTCCTGAGAAATTAGAGGCACATATGGGTTCTCTTAACTGTAGCATTGATGTGGAAGGACCTGGACACGTTGTTGGTGATCTAGACACCGTGAAACTCTGACAGAGTGTCTTACCAGGACCTCTTCCCTGCCCTATCCCAGTAACTCCACATATTTACCATGGCAAAGCCAACTTGAATGGCACACATCACAGCGCTTGAGACCTGGGTTCAATTCTTGGCTTGGATCATTGTCTGTGCGGAGTCTGCACATTCTCCCGTCACCGCGTGGGTTTCCTCTGGATACTCCAGTTTCCTCCCACAGTGTGAAAGATGTGCTGGTTACATGCACTGGCCATCCTAAATTCTCCCACAGTGTACCCAAATAGGTGCCAGACCAGGGGATTTTCACAGCAATTCCATTGCAGTGTTAATGTAAGCCTACTTTGACAATAATAAATAAACTTTAAACTTTATCCTGAACCCCTGCCTTGCCCTATCCCAGTAATCTTGCACATTTATCATGGCCAATTAACCTAACCTACATATCTTGGAGCATTAATAGGCAATTTAGCTTAGCCAATCCACCTAACCTATGCATCTTTGGACAGTAAGAGGTAATTTAGCAAGGCCAATCCACCTAATGTACACATCTTGGGACACTTAGGTGTAATTTAGTACGGCCAATCCACCTAATGTACACATCTTTGGACACTAAGGGGCAATTTAGCATGGGCCAATCCATGTAACCTACACATCTTTGGAGGCTAAGAGGTAATTTAGCATGACCAATTCACCTAACTTACACATCTTGAGACACTAAGGAGTAACTTAGCATAATCAATCCACCCAACCTACACATCTTGGCACACCAAGGGACAATTTAGCATGGCCAATCCACCTAATTTACATATCTTTGGACTATGAGAGGAAACTGGAGTACCCAGTGGAAACTCATGCAGACACGGGGAGAACATGCAAACTCCACGCAGACAGTCAGTTACCCAAGGCCAGAATTGAATCTGGATGCCTAGTGCTGTGAGACAGCAGTGCTAACCACTGTGCCACCTAAGAATCCTAGGAAGAAATTAACAGCGTACTTTGCCTCAATTCCAACACTCTGTCGAGATCCAGAAGCAAGAACAATGTTAAGAGCAGTAAAAAACATCACAGTGTTTTGCTTTTGGACTGGAAACCATTACCTTGAGACAAAATAATAGATTCAATTTCCTGTGCCTGCAATTCATTTAATTTTTCCATGATATTCCATTAAAATTTGCACTTTATTTTTCAGCCCAAGAGCAATCAGGGAGATTAAATCACAGTGCACCCAAATTTTAATTTCTAAGTGTTCTTGTGATAAATACCCTTTGCACTATGTGCCTTGCAACCAAAGCAGGGTTCGTGACATTTCAACTCCTTTCTCCAAACGGGTGGTAAGTTAGCAACAACAACCACAAAGAAGAAAAAGGGTTTAGGGAACAGAAGTAAGATGCTCCCCTGAGACGGATTAAAATGATTCTTTGTGTTGTTCCAGTTTGTGCATAGATTCACTGTTTAATCATTTTCTGTGGTCCCCAGAGACCTGGCATTAATGTTTGACATTCTGCATCACTGATTTCCAGTACGGCTGGCATTTCCTTTAACGCTTTGATAATTTGCCTTAAATCAGAAATGGGGAAAACAATTACAAAGGATCCCTCGCACTCCCTTTTTTATACATTTTCTCACATAGCTTTTGCAACGCTTCAGAGGACTTCCTCGCCTGCAACCTCGCACAGTGAGACTTTCATCAGAGTCACTGGTATATTTTATTTATTGGTGTCGCAAGTCAGTTTATGTTAACACTGCAATGAAGTTACTGTGAAAATCCCCTAATTGCCACATTCTGCTTGTTTTGGGTACACAGAGGGAGAATTTAGCATGGCCAATGCACCTAACTCACACATCTTTGGACATTAAAGGGCAATTTAGCATGGCCAATGCACCTAATCCACACCTTTGGACATTAAGGGGCAATTTAACATGGCCAATCCACCTAACCCACACATCTTTGGATACTAAGGAACAATTTAGCATGGTCAATCCACCTGACCTGCACATCTTTGGATATTAAGGGGCGATTTAGCATGGCCAATCCACCTAACCTTCACATTTTTGGATATTAAGAGGCAATTTAGCATGGCCAATCCACCTAACTTACACATCCTTGTTCACTAAGGGGCAATTTAGCACAGCCAATCCATCTAACCTGCACATCTTTGGACACTAAGGGACAATTTAAGCATGGCCAATCCACCTAACCTTCACATCTTTGGATATTAAGAGGCAATTTAGCATGGCCAATCCACCTAACTTACACATCTTTGGATACAAAGAGGCAATTTAGCATAGACAATCCACCTAACCTACACATCTTTGGACACTAAGGGACAATTTAAGCATGGCCAATCCACCATATCTTTGGACTGTGGGAGGAAACCGGACCACCCAGAGGAAACTCACACAGACATAGAGAGAATGTGCAAACACCGCACAGACTGTAACCCGAAGCCAGAAATGAATCTGTATCCCTAGCGCTGTGAGACAGCAGTGCTAACCACTGTGCCACCGTACCATCCAAATCTTTGAAGTCGCAGCAGGGGATCTTTTATGCCCGTCTCAACAGGGCTTTGATTTGAGGTTTCATTCAAGAGAAGGCACCCTTCAACAATACAGCGCTCCCTCAGCACTGCACTGCACAGCATTGATCTTCTGAGCTGACACATTGGGTCGGGTCTTGGCCCTTTAACTGATCCATAAGCCACACTGCCAAGTCAGTTATTCAAACAATAAACTCCAACGATCCCCTTTATTTCGTGACCATAACTGTATGCCCCATGAAAAATACCGAGTAATGAGTGCTTTAGCTTGCCGTGGAACCGATGCTTGTTTTCCAAGCTAAATGTTATTTTCCCAACAGGAGTTGATTGTTTGTGTATCTCGGAGAGGTTTATGACAGATTACATTCTGATTATATATCTAAAACATATAAAACACAGTGGGTGATGATGGGATGTTCTGGAGTCACACTGTGTGGTTTATTAAACGAAGAGGTTCTCCTCATCCGATTCATTTTTTTTAAAAAAAAGGTGGTATTCTACTTTGAATACCTTTTGAAGAAAAGAGGCAGGCTACTGAAACTTTTTGTTTTGGGCTCAGCACGACAAATGCATGAAGATCAAATTTCAAGCGATGATGGCAATTTATTCGACAGCAGCAAATTTGTGCTGATGAGTCGGCAAGCTGGATTTGATTGGCCGAGGCTTTCCCGTGGAGAAAGCAACGGGGATCTATAGGGAACTCAGGAACAACCCTGATTGTGCCAACTGCACTGGCATAGTGGTGTAATGGTTAGTGCTGCTGCCTCACAATGCCAGCGACAGAGGTTCAAATCCGGGCTTGGGTCACTATCTGTGTGGAGTCTGCATGTTCTCCCCGTGTCTGCGTGGGTTTCCTCTGGGTGCTCCAGCTTCCCCCCAGAGTCTGAATGACGTGCTGGTGAGGGTACATTGGCCGTGCTAAATTCTCCCTCAGTGTACCCAAACAGATGCCGGAGTACGGCCACTAGGGGATTTTCACAGTAACTTCATTGCAGTTTTTAATGTAAGCCTACTTGTGATTCTCACTATGATTCTCATAGGGGAACCGGACAAGAAAATTTCCTCCTTTGTGTATTGTGAGGGCAATGGGCTGATGTGTGGTTTAGGTTGATTGGCCATGCAGGGTAAATATGTGGGGTTATAGGTCTGGGGGGATTGTTGTTGATGCAGGCTCGATGGGCTGAATGGCCCCATTCTGCAGTATAGGGATTCTGTAACATGCATGTTGTTCTTTTGTCCTCACACTAGATGCACAACTGCTGCCATACTTAAGCAATCTTCATTTTCCTCTGCATCCTTCCCCCAGAATATGATCCACTTCACACTCTGCATCTTTCAGTTGCATTTGCTGAGTCTGATATCAACTTTCTCACACCCTTAACTCTAAGTCAGAAATTCATGTGTTCACAGCCCACTCTGAACACATCATTCAGACTAACACTTTCACTTTGATTTGGTTCATTATTGTCATTAACATACAGAAAAAAAGTACTGTTTCTTGCTATACAGACAAAGCATACCGTACATGGAGAAGGAAAGGAGAGAATGCAGAATGTAGTGTTACAGTCATAGCCAGAGTGCAGAGAAAGATCAGCTTAATGCAAGGTAGGTCTATTCAAAAGTCTGATGGCAGCAGGGAAGAAATTGTTCTTGAGTCGGTTGGTATGTAACCTCAGGCTTTTATATCTCTCTCCCCATGGCAGAAGGTGGACGAGAGTGTTTGGAATTTTACCGGCACGCCCACCCCGGGATTGGGGCAGGCGAGGTTCGCAGAACGGAATTCTCTGCTTGCCTTGGGCGGGATCTTATGAGACTCAGATGAGCAATGAGGTAAAATTCTGACAAGTATGTCCCGGGTGCGTGGGGTCCTTAATTATACTGGCCGCTTTTCTGAGGCAGCGGGAAGTGTAGACTGAGTCAATGGATGGGAGGCTGGTTTGCGCGATGGACTGGACTTTGTTCAAGACCCTTAGTAGTTTCTTGTGGTTTTGGGCAGAGCAGGATCCATACCAAGCTGTGGTACAACCAGAAAGAATGTTTTCTATGGTGCATCTGTAAAAATTTGTGTGAGTCATAGCGCACGTGTCAAATTTCCTTTGTCTTCTGAGAAAGTAGAGGTGTTGGTGAGTTTTTTAACTATAGTGTGGGCGTGGTGGGGGTCCAGGACAGATTGTTGGTGATCTGGACACTGAAGCTCTTTGACTCTTTCTACTTTATCTCCTTTGATGTACACAGGGGCATGTTCACCACTAGGCTTCCTGAAGTTAATGATAATCTCCTTTGTTTTGTTGACATTGAGGGAGAGATTAAGTCACATGGTCTGGCTTTTCTTTGGTACCAGGATGACGGTTGCCTTCTTGAAGCAGATGAGGACCTCAGATTGGGGGCGGCATGGTAACACAGCGGTTAGCACTGCTGCTTCACAGCTCCAGAGTGCTGGGTTCGATTCCCGGTTCGGTTCACTGTCGGTGCGGAGTTTGCACATTCTCTCCGTGTCTGCATGGGTTTCCTCCCACAGTCCAAAGATGTGCCGGTTAGGTTGATTGGCCATGCTAAAATTGCTTTTAGTTTCCTGAGTGTGTAGTTTAGAGGGATTAGCAGGTACAATATATAGGGAAAAGGGGTTAGGGTCTGGATGGGATTGTGGTCGGTACAAACTCAATGGACCAAATGGCCTCTTTCTGTACTCTAGGATTTCTATGATTTCTATGAGATTGTTGAAAAGAGAAATTGAAGGTGTTTTCTTTTAATTCATTCGTGGGACATGGGTGTCACTGGCTGGTCAGCATTTATTGCCCATCCCTAGTTGCCTCTGAGAGTCAACCACATCACTTTGGCTCTAGAGTAACATGTAGGCCAGACCAAGTAAGGATGGCAGATTTCCTTCCCTAGATGACATTAGTGAACCAGATATGTTTTTCTGACAATGGTTACATGGACATTAGTAGATTCTTAATTCAAAATATCTTTTATTGATTTCAATTTCCAGCATCTACCCTGGTGGGATTCGAACTCGGGTCCCCAGAACATTGGCTGAGTTTCTGGATTAATAGCCTAGTGATGATGCCTACCCTCCTAACAGCCCCCCGCCTGCTCCGATTCCCATGGCAGACACGACGGTAAAATTCCGACCATCTACTTCTTAGAATTTTGGGATGGTCCGGGAATGTGGAAAAGTGAATGGAAAATCTTTCTCTTCAGATACTTCAGCACATGACCCGAATCACAAGAGAATTGAAGAGTCAAGATCCCCCGGAGATGAAATCGCATTACGTAGCGAACATATTAAAACACGCTCGGGTCAAATTACCTTGACCTTACTTTAACCAAAGCACATTAAGCCTTTTGAAATAAATGAGTTTTTATCGCATCTCCTTCCAGGGCAATAGAATTTCAGATCCCAGTGATACGAAGAGTCGTTATCCTAGACCTGAATTAAGAATCATTTTGCACCTTTCTCAGATTCGATTTGAAGCTTCGCATTTCGGGGAGAAAGAATGATCTGAAATTTCAATCGCACCCATCCACAGCCTGAGGACAACCCAAAGAAACACATTGTAAATGATTAAGTACTTTTCTTCTTTGGCGTGTAGTCGCTGAGCAGGGGCGGCATGTTGGTTAGCACTGCTGCCTCACAGTGCCAGGGACCCGGATTCGATTCCCGGCTTGGGTCACAGTCTGCGCGGAGTCTGCGCCTTCTCCCCGTATCTGCGTGGGTTTCCTCTGAGAGCTCCGGTTTCCTCCCACAGTCTGAAAGACGTGCTGGGTTAGGGTGCATTGGCCCGGACAGGCTCCGGAGTGTGGCAATTTCACAGCAACTTCATTGTGGCGTTAATGTAAGCCAACATGTGACGAATAAATAAACTCTACTTTGTGTTTTGTCGCCACATAGAGACATGCGGCTGGCAATGTGCCAGATTTCACTCACAGCCATGTGATAAAGAGCAAATAATGGAAACATGGGGGCAATTCTCCCCATCCCGCTATTTTGTAGCGGGATGATCCGGGAGGATTCCGTTTCTGCCGATTTGTGGGATTCGTGCCAGAGATCTGGATTTGTTCCTGACATGTGCACATCTCCCAGTGCTGGATATCCATTGCCATTGGAACCACGTTAGAAACCGGCAGGAACGCAAGATAAGTCATTTTAATATATTTCACATATTTTCTTCATGTGATTATCAGGCCCGGGACTGTAGTTTCCAGGCCTGCTCGCACCTCCCATCCTGTCAGGGATATTTTACTGCGGTGGGGTTCAGATTGGATCCCCACTTTCGAGGAACTGGCCCCACTGCAGCGAAGGGGGGGACAGTTCAGGGCACCCCGGGGGGGTGGGGTCTGGCGGCAGGGGGGCTGGTGCCCCCTCGGCATGGACACCCCGATGTGAAGATGCCGGCTTTGGACTGGGATAAACACAATAAGAAGACTCACAACACCAGGTTAAAGTCCAACAGGTTTATTGATAGTAAACGTCACTAGCTTTCGGAGTGCTGTTCCTTCATCAGTGGGGAGTTCTGCTCACAAACAGAGCATATAAAGGCACACACAGTTTACAGAACACCGATTAGAATGCGAGTCTTTACAGCTAATCTGCTATTCAAGTCTTAAAGATGCAGACAATGTGCCTCACACAGCGCCAGGGACCCGGATTCACTTTGTCTGCACCTTTAAGACTTGAATAGCAAATTAGCTTTAAAGACTCACATTCGAATCAGTATTCCGTTAACTGTATGTGCCTTTATATGCCCTGTTTGTGAGCAGAACTCCCCACTCACCTGACGAAGGAACAGCATTCCGAAAGCTTATGGCGTTTACTATCAAATAAACCTGTTGGACTTTAACCTGTTGTTGTGAGACTTCTCATCATGGACAGCCTGCCGGCAAGCCGGCACTGCTGCCTCACAATGTTGGGCTCCCGGGTTCGAGTCCCACTTAGGGTTATCTGTGTGGACTTTGCACGTTCTCTCTGGGTGTTTTTTTTCCCCTAGAGACTGAAAGACGTGCTGATTAGGTGCTAAGTTCTCCTACAGTGTACCAGAATAGGTGTGACGACGAGGGGATTTTCACAGTAATTTCATTGCAGTGTTAATGACTTGTGACCAATAAATAAATTTTTTTTTAAACCTTCGCTGCATTCCCTCTATAGCAAGGACATCCTTCTTCAGCTAAGGACACCAAAACTGGGCACAATAGAATGGTATTGATCGATGGATGTATGTACGGACAATTTTCCATTTGGAAAAATTATGAGTAAATCTACCGAATTATAGAGCCATGTTCATGTGTAACATTGATTGAAGACTTGGGAACCACCTGTATCAGATTTTGTGGCTGAAATCTCATTTTTGTTGAAGTTAATTTATTAGATTTAACATTATGCAATAACCTACCATCAGGTACCTTTAAGGAAAGCTGTAAAGGAGAGATGTAGAGAGTCTTAGGAACAGAATTCCAGATTTCATCAGCTGAAAGCCTTGCTGTCAAACTGGGATAATTAAAACCACTTTGTGGAAGGAGACCAGAGGGTTGTGAATTTAAAGTTTATTTCTTACTGTTACAAGTAGGCTTACATTAACACTGCAATGAAGTTACTGTGAAAATCCCCAGTCACCACACTTTGGCACCTGTTTGGGTACACTGAGGGGGAATTTAGCACGGCCAATGCACTCAACCAGCACGTTTTTCAGACTGTGGGAGGAAACTGGAGCACCCAGAGGAAACCCACGCAGACATGTGGAGAATGTGCGAACTCCACGCCTGCTAGTGACTCGAGCCAACAATGGAACTCAGGTCCCTGGCGCCATGCTACTGTGCCACCCCTTAGCTGTAGGTTTCTCAAAAGCTGCAGTCGGTGTTTGGAGAGCAGGCTGAGGGTTAAGAGAGGCAGTGGGGGAGCTCTGACTGCCCTGATCTGAGTTCCCGGAACATATTACAGCGTTTTATAACTTGTGACTTTCAGAGGAGAACAGACGTTCTGTACTTTTGTGTCTAACTCAAGTAATTCGACACTGAAGGTTAGTTTGTTTTCAATTGCAAAATGTAACATTTGTCACGATTGTAAATTGGAAGTAACATGACAGCTCTGATGAATTTCTGGAATTTTTTTTTTCTTTTGCTGCCATGTGTAACATAACCTTCTGCATCACTAATTGTTTAAAGGCTGCAATATCTTGCCTTATTTTCTGGGTGTAATTGCATTCTGTAACAACACCGTGCGACTGCTAAACACATTTGTTAAACACTCCACCAGATCCGATTCCAAAGAAAAAGTGGGGTTGTAGGCTTTCGAAAGGTTAACTCAGCCACTGTAACGGCAGCCATGGTGTGGAGGTACCAGTGTTGGATTGGGGTGGACACACAGTAAGAAGTCTCACAACACCATGGATATGGATAACATGAGGGGACATAGCTTCAAATTAAGGGGTGGTAGTTATAGGATGGATGTTAGAGGTGGGTTCTTTACTCAGAGGGCGTGGAATGCCCTGGCAGCAGTTGTGGACTCGCCAAGTTTAAGGGTGTTCAAATGGTCAGTGGATAGGCATAAGGATAGCATTGGAATAGTTTAGGTTAGAGGGCCGTAAAATTGGTTTCATTGGTTGGTGCAACATCGAGGGCCGAAGGGCCTGTACTGAGCTGTAATGTTCTATGCTTTACCAGGATAAAGTCCAACAGACTTATGTGGTATCACAGGCTATCGGAGTGTTGCTCCTTCCTTAAGTGAGTGGGGAAAGATGAGGAAGATCGAAGGAGAGATGCTCTGAAAGCTCCAAATAAGCATGAAGGACTTTTACCTGGTGTTGTGAGACTTCTTCTTATCGTAATGGTGGTCAGAGGATGTACAGATGCTAAAGCAATTGAATGCCAATTTCAGTAATGCAATTTCAAAATGTTTATAGCTTTTTTATTCACTCATGGGACATTTTGTCCGGAATTTTATCACGGGAATCAGAGCGGGGGAGGGGCAGTACACAGAAAGGTCCGCTAACTTTGGGTAGAATTTTATGCTTTCAGGCCAAGTGAGACCGTAAAATCTAATCCTTTGATTTGAATTGATTCATTAGTGTCGCGTGGATTGGGATACAGCGAAAAGTATTGCTTCTTGCGCGCCATACAGATAAAGCATACCGTTCGTAGAGAACATAAGAGAGAGGAGAGGAGAGGATGCAGAATATAGTGTTACAGTCATAGCTAGGGTGTAGAGAAAGATCAATTTAATATCAGGTAGGTCCATTCAAAATTCATTCTGATGGCAGGAGGGAAGAAGCTGTTCTTGAATTGGTTGATAGATAATCTCGGATTGTTATATCTTTTTCCTGAAGGAAGAAGGGGGAAGAGAGAATGTCTTTGATTATGCTGGCTACTTTTCCGAGGCAGCAGGACGTGTAGACAGAGTCAATGGGTGGGAGACTGATTTCAGTAATGGACTGGGCTACGTTTATAACCCTTTAATTCTTTGCGTCTTGGGCAGATCAGGAGCCGTACCAAGCTGTGATACATTGAGAGATGATGCTATGTTGCGTGTTTTGTCTCGACTATTTTCTGTGGTAGTGAATTCCACACATTCATTCTCTGGGTGAACAAATTTCTCCTCACCTCAGTCCTAAAACTATAACCTCTAGTTCTGGACTCCCCCTCCATTGGGAACATTCTGTCTGGGTCGGTTGGTACATGACCTCAGACTTTTGTATCTTTTTCCCGACAGAAGAAAGTAGAAGACGGAATATCCGGGGTGTGTGGGGTCCTTAATTATGCTGGCTGTTTTTCCGAGGCAATGGGAAGTGCAGATGGAGTCAATGGATGGGTGGCTGGTTTTAAATCCTTATAACTTGGTCACACTGGGAAACAAGAATAGAAATTTAGGATCTGTATAGTGCACAAGAGACAATACTTTTCAGTGTATTCCAATATATGTGGCAATAATAAACCAAATCCAATCCTAAATTTCTATTCTTGTTTCCCAGTGTGACCAAGTTACAAGGATTTAAAACCAGCCTCCCATCCATTGACTCCATCTGCACTTCCCATTGCCTCGGAAAAACAGCCAGCATAATTAAGGACCCCACACACCCCGGATATTCCGTCTTCTACTTTCTTCTGTCGGGAAAAAGATACAAAAGTCTGAGGTCATGTACCAACTGACTCAAGAACAGCTTCTTCCCTGCTGCCATCAGACTTTTGAATGGGACCTACTTTGCATTAAGCTGATCAACTAGTAGGTTGTAATGGAACTCTACATCAGAAGCATGCATTCAGGAACCTGCCTCAATATTGTTACAATCAGCAAGCATGATTATCATTAATTGTTGTTCCCAAGGGAGACTCCAGTTGTTGTTTGGAGAGGTAGTGGCACAGTGGTCTAGTGCTCCACAGACCCAATGGAATGCTCTGGGGACCCGGGTTCAAATCCCATCACAGCTGATGACGCAATTTGAATAAAAACCTCTAATTAAGAATCTACTGATGACCATGGAATAATTGTCGGTTGTTATAAAAATGATCTGATTCACGAATGTCTTCAGGGAAGGAAATCTGCCATCCTTACCTGGTCTGGCCTACATGTGACTCCAGACCCACAGCAATTTGGTTGAATCTGAACTGCCCTCTGAAATGGTTTTGTAAATGATTCAGTTCAA
The DNA here is from genome assembly GCA_024679065.1 of Sphyrna mokarran. Taxonomy (NCBI): domain Eukaryota; kingdom Metazoa; phylum Chordata; class Chondrichthyes; order Carcharhiniformes; family Carcharhinidae; genus Sphyrna; species Sphyrna mokarran. Next base: position 8,798,330 of record JAGIQG010000033.1, read on the forward strand.
GGGTGGCTAAAAATGGGCAATAAATATTGGCCCAGCTAGCGATGCACGCATCCTATGAATGAGTTTAAAAAAAAGTCGTATCAAGTTTTAATGAGTGCAGTAACCTCAAGGTAATGGGCCAGCGTGGTGGCACAGTGGTTAGCATTGCTGCCTCACAGCAGCAGGGATGCAGGTTCAACTCCTGGCTTGGGTCACTGTCTTTGCAGAGTCTGCATGTCTCCCTCTGTCTGTGTGAGTTTCTTCTGGGGGTTCCGGTTTCATACCACAGTCCAAAGATATGCAGATTAGATTAATCGGCTATGCTAAATTGCACCTTAGTGTCAGGGGGATTAGCAGGATAAAAACGTGGAGTTACAGGGATAGGCCCTGTGAGGGACTGTTGTCAATGCAGAATCAATGAGTCTGATGGTCTCTTTCTGCACTGTGGGGATTCTATGATTCTAATGTAATTAGATTTGTAATCTAACACTCTAATCCAGTAATCTTTCCCTCAATGTGAGTTCAAATCTCCAACATAGCTGCTGGAGGCAATTTAAATTCCTTCAGGTTTTCAAGAAAAAGAGAACCGTCTAAAAGAAAAACTCACCTTCTTCTCAACATACCATCATTGGATTGCCAAATCCTACATATTGCTGCTAAACTAAGTAACTCAAGAACAGCTTCTTCCCTGCTGCCATCAGATTTTTGAATGGACCTACCTTGCATTAAGTTGATCTTTCTCTACACCCTATCTATGACTGTAACACTACATTCTGCACCCTTACCTTTCCATCTCTATGAACAGTATGCTTTGTCTGTATAGCATGCAAGAAATAATACTTTTCGCTGTATCCCAATACATGTGACAATAATAAATCAGATCAAATGAACAAACACCCTGCATACTGTCTCCTCCCTTCTTCTGTCAGGAAAAAGATACAAAAGTCTGCGGTCATGTACCAACTGACTCAAGAACAACTTCTTCCCTGCTGCCATTGAATGGACCCATCTGATATTAAGTTGACCTTTCTCTATGCTCTCACTATGATTGTAACACTACATTCTGCACCCGTTCCTTCTCCGCTATGTACTCGATGAACGGTATGCTTTATCTATATAGTGCACAAGAGACAATACTTTTCAGTGTATTCCAATATATGTGGCAATAATAAACCAAATCCAATCCTAAATTTCTATTCTTGTTTCCCAGTGTGACCAAGTTACAAGGATTTAAAACCAGCCTCCCATCCATTGACTCCATCTGCACTTCCCATTGCCTCGGAAAAACAGCCAGCATAATTAAGGACCCCACACACCCTGGATATTCCGTCTTCTACTTCTGTCTTCTACAACTTTACAGTTGTAGATGCGCCAAGTTTGGTGGCGTTTAAGAGGTTAGTTGATAAGTTTATGGAAGAGAAGGGAATGGTTTAGTTTGGAGGGTCATTGCTTTTTTCATAGTTGGTGGGCGCAACATCGAAGGCCGAAGGGCCTGTTCTGCGCTGTAATGTTCTATGTTCTATGTTCTTCTATCGGGAAAAAGATACAAAAGTCTGAGGTCATATACCAACTGACTCAGGAACAGCTTCTTCCCTGCTGCCATCAGACTTTTGAATGGGACCTACTTTGCATTAAGCTGATCTTTCTCTACACCCTAGCTATGACTGTAACACTACGTTCTGCACTCTCCTTTCCTTCTCTATGAACAGTATACTTTGCCTATATAGCGCTCAAGAAACAATATTCTTCACTGTATTCCAGTACATGTGACAATAATAAATCAAATCAAATTGTTATAACTAGGTCACACTGGGAAATAGGAGTAGAAATATCCAAATGTGAGTTAGGTCCATTCAAAAGTCTGACACCAGCAGGGAAGAAGCTGTTCTTGAGTCGTTTTGTATGTGACCTCAGACTTTTATATCTTTTTCCCAAGAGAAAAAGATGGGAGATGGAACATGTCCAGAATGTGTTTATTTGATCTGATTTATTATTGTCAGATGAATTGGGATACAGTGAAAAAGTACTGGTTGTTGTTCGCCATGCAGACAAAGCATACCCTTCATAGAGTACGTAGGGGAGAAGAAATGGAGAGCATAGTGTTGCAGAAATATCCTAATTACCTGGAGAGAAAATACGTTTGCAAATTTTAATCAGCGTTAACTTAGAAGCCCTGTTTCTGAGCAAGCACTTTTAAAAAAAAAATCATTAATTTGAAATGTGTAAGTAGTATTCTTAATTATCATGTTCGTGAAAAGTCGTGACATTAATTTCATCAACGATGTTCTACAGGAACCTCAGCCACTTGGTGGGCCTGTGGCAATGAACTATAAGATTACAAAATTAAATATACATTTCCTTTCCGTAATGTAACAAGTACACATCTTATTAATGTTGGGAATAAAAGGTGCTTTTTTTTTTGCATTTCTGCGGTGTATGACATTCTGATTTACAATAATGCAGAGCTGAGACTTGTTGCTTTAATTGGAAATTACCAAGTTACATTAAAACCGACTACCCTTTGTCACTGCTGCAGCCTCCTACTCAGATGTGCGAGGTGACATCGCAGCAGTTCTGTTAAACTGCTTGCGACGGAGTGTGAAAGGCAGACTGTGCAGGCAATGTAAGAACTGGATTTCCAAGAAACAGAGCAACTCTCTAAAGTTGGGCTGGACAAGGTTGTCAAAGGGAGGTGTTATTGTCATTGGACTGGTGCTCCAGAGACCCAGGGTAAAGCCCCGTTCGAATCCCATCCCAGCAGATGATGAAATTTGAAAACAATCGTGGGCAGTGGCACAGTGGTTAGCACTGCTGCCTCACAGCGCCAGGGACCCAGGTTCGATTCTGGGTCACTCTCTGTGTGGAGTTTGCATGTTCTATCCTGTGTCTCGTGGGCTTCCTCCGGTTTCCCCCCACGGGCCAAAAATGAGTGTGTTAGGTGTATTGGCCATGCTAAATTCCCCCTTAGTGTCAGGGGGGTTAGCATAATAAATGGAGGGGAGGGGGGATGCTTTCCAGGTTAAGGCCTAAGTGGGATTGTTGTCAGTTCAGGTGTGATGGGCTGAATGGCTTCCTTCTGCACAGTATTCTTAATTCCAGAACTTGTTATTGAATTCAAATTCCATCATCTGCTGTGGCTGGGTTCAAACCCGAGTCCCCAGAACATTAACTGAGTTTCTGGATTAATAGTGTAGTGATAATACCACTAGGCCATTGCCCCACACCGGGAGTTGAGCACAATAGCCAGGCTGAGGCTTCATTTATCAGCTAGAAAACAGGTGATTGAAAATTAATATGTAGAAGAAATAAAGGATATAAAGAAATGCTGTTTCAAATATATCTATTTGATATATATACACAAGGCATTAAGCCAACCGGAAGAGATAAATCAGGAAAATTACTTCAAGAAGAAAGAAAAACCATAGGTGGCATGGCCAATCCACTTAACCTGCACACCTTTGGACTCTAAGGAGCAATTTAGCATGGCCAATCCACTTAACCTGCACACCTTTGGACTCTAAGGGGCAATTTAACATGGCCAATCCACCTAACCTGCACATCTTTGAACACTAAGGGGCAACTTAGTATGGCCAATCCACCTAATTTTCAGATCTTTGGACACTAAGGGGTAATTTAGCATGGCCAATCCACCTAACCTTCACATCTTTGGACACTAAGGGGCAACTTAGCATGGCCAATCCACCTAACCTGCACATCTTTGAACACTAAGGGGCAATTTAACATGGCCAATCCACCTAATTTTCAGATCTTTGGACACTAAGGGGTAATTTAGCATGGCCAATCCACCTAACCTTCACATCTTTGGACACTAAGGGGCAACTTAGCATGGCCAATCCACCTAACCTGCACATCTTTGAACACTAAGGGGCAATTTAACATGGCCAATCCACCTAATTTTCAGATCTTTGGACACTAAGGGGTAATTTAGCATGGCCAATCCACCTAACCTTCACATCTTTGGACACTAAGGGGCAACTTAGCATGGCCAATCCACCTAACCTGCACATCTTTGAACACTAAGGGGCAATTTAACATGGCCAATCCACCTAATTTTCAGATCTTTGGACACTAAGGGGTAATTTAGCATGGCCAATCCACCTAACCTTCACATCTTTGGATACTAAGGGACAATTTAGCATGGCCAATCCACCTAACCTTCACATCTTTGGATACTAAGGGACAATTTAGCATGGCCAATCCACCTAACCTGCACATCTTTGGATACTAAGGGGCAACTTAGTATGGCCAATCCACCTAACCTGCACATCTTTGGACACAAAAGGGCAATTTAGTATGGGCAATCCACCTAACCTGCACAGCTTTGAACTGTGGGAGGAAACTGGAGCACCCGGAGAAAACCCACGCAGACACAGAGAAAATGCGCAAACTCCACACATACAGACAAGGATGAAACCGGGGTCACTGGCGCTGTGAGGCAACAGTGCTAACCACTGTGCCATACCCATAACATTAAGCTCCTGTTTCGATTCTTAAATCTGGCTGATTTGATATTGAGAAGGAAAACGAAAGTGTGGAATAAAATCCCTGAACTTCAGCTACGTATTAGAAATTGTAACTTTGATTTGCTCTTGAAGTCATTCAATCCTTGCCCCTCCGTCTCAAATGGAAGCTCACTCATGTAGCCCTGACCAGGTCAATAAGCTCGAAGAGAAAGTGTATAACTTTTATCACAGCAGGCTGTTCCATTATTTTGCCACATTATTGAAGGCTGTGTCCTTATCTGTATGCATGGCATGATCTAGACCTTGGAGGCAGCTGACCCCTGACCCCGTGACAAATCTACATACCTTATCAGTAGCTGTGTCATGCACTAAGAGTGACAGTCCTTAATGAGAAACAAGGTGGCAGGATTTACTAGAATATCCAATTTTGTTCCCGGGCAGTTGATGGAAACTAAGGCTGCATCTCCTAACACTATGCAAATTGAACGCTCCCCGCGACTAGGTTGTCGAAATAGTAATGACTAGAAATTTCAGATACTACAGCTGACATTTAAAAGCGCTATCTCATGTCACACGGAGACCTGATTTGCATCCCTGTGCGATAATGTGGATCTGGCGGAGACTGAGCCTGGTTAATAACCTCGCTGTATGTGGCTGCCTTCACATGTAGGATGCTGCACGCAGGAGAGAAGAGTGCTCAACATGGGGCTTTACAACAGGCAAGATCTCCTCCGGCCCTACGATCCTCTCCGAGAATGCTTCCTTCCAATTCTGGGTCCCTCAGTACATCCTCCATTCCCTTTACCAACTGGACTGAGAGAAGTGTCAGAGGGGTACGGACATAGGAACACAGAGCTATAAGTTCATAAGATATAGGAGCAGAATTAGGCCATTCAGCCCAATGCTCCTCCATTCCATCATGGCTGATATGTTCCTCATTTTTCTGCCTTCTCCCCTTAAACCTTCAAGCCATTACCGTTAAAAATCTAACTCTTCCTTAAATTTACTCACTGTCCCAGCGTCCACTACATTTTGGGACAATGAATTCCACAGATTCACAACACTTTGGGAGAATTAGTTTCTCTTCAACTCTGCTTTAAATTTGTTACCCCTTATCCGAAGATTATGACCTCTCGTCCTAGAGTGCCCCACAAGAGGAAGCATCTGCTCCACGTTTACTTTATCCAGACCTTTTATCATCTTGTAAACCTCAATTTGATCTCCCCTCATTCTTATAAATTCCAGAGAGCACAGAGAAACTGTTCAATCTCTCTTCATACGACAAACCCCTCATCCCTAGAATCAATTTAGTGAATCTCCTCTGAGCTGCCTCCAATGGCGCTACATCTTTCCCCAAATAAGGGGAGCAAAATTGTGCACAATAGATTCACAGAGTCATAGATATTTGCAGCATGGAAACAGGCCCTTCAGCCCAACTTCTCCATACTGCCCTTTTTTATAAACCAATAAGCTAGTCCCAATTGCCCGCGTTTGGCCCATATCCCTCTATACTTACCTTACCCACATAACTGTCTAAATGCAGTTAAAAAACAAAATTGTACCCACCCCTATTATTACATCTGGCAGCTTGTTCCGGACACACCTCCCTTTGTATGAAAAAATTACTCCTCGGGATCCTTTTGTATCTCTCCCCTCTCAACTTAAACCTTTAGTTTTAGACTCCCCGACCTTTGGGAAAAGATGTTGACTACCTAGCTGATCTATGCACCCCATTATTTATAAGATAAGAATATAGGAATTAGGAGCAGAAGTTAGCAAATTCAGACCTTTGAGCCTGCTCCGCCATTCAATCGGATCATTGAATGATCACAGCTGATCTCTCCCCGGTCTCAAGTCTACCTGTTCCCCATATCCCTTCATATCTTCTTTTATTAGAGAAATATCTTTCTCCTTTTGAAACCATTCAACAATTTCACGCTCCACCGTGCTATGGAGCAGCGAGTTCCACAAATGCATCCCCCTTTGCAAGAAGTAGTTCCTCTTTATCTCAGTTTTAAATCTATTGCCTCTCAAACTATACCTCTGACCTCTTGTTCTAGACTGCCCCACAAGGGGAAACATTTGGTCTGCATTTACTTTATCAACCCCTTTTAACATGTTGTATATTTCGATTGGAACTCACTCTCTCACTTCTCTCCAAGATGTTCCACAGATTCTAACTCTTTCAAGCTTTGTTGACCTACTTTAAGATCTCCTTTTGGGACTCCCTTTTACCTTCTTCTGTCAGAAAAAAAAGATACAAAAGAACAAGTTCAAGTTTCTCGGTGTCTACAAGGGGTAGCAATGAAGTGGGAGCTGCCTTGTCCAGCGTGATGTTGAGTTTCTTGAGTGTTATTGGGAGCTGCACTCATCCAGGCAAGCGGAGAGCATTACATCACGCTCCTGACTTGAACTTATTTGAAAAGAACCGAAAATGTACAAAACCGCCACTTTTGACCCTCTGAAACGTGGAGCTTGAAACGCCCTTCCACCCTTCAAATCTCAGGCCAAATTTGTCCCGGCGGAAGCATTTAGTGTTCTGAGCAGCAACATTTTGCAAGCATCATCTAGGATCTCTCATGGGGGAGAGGAAATTGCAGAAGCTGCTTGCATCCAGGAAAGTTATAGTGCGATTTGTGAAGCAAATGTAATAAAATTCAGCCCACTGTGTAATAGCAGCTCATTGAAGTTTACGTTTTTGTTTAGTTGCAGCTGGTTTGATGTCCGACTGTGTGGTATTAGTCATGAACGCTATCACACAGTGGGTTGGATTTTTTGCGTTTCCGTCAACTCAGTCGTATGAAGCTCCCGTCACATTCTTCATAAAGACCCTTGCTTTGCATGGAGTGAGGTCTTTGTGAGAACGGATGAGCAGAGGAACAGCAGGCAAATGTTTTAATACTCTCACTCCTGGCGTCACGCAATGCCATGTCAGCCCGGACATTTATCTCCCTTCCCCCATGCTTCCTCTCGCAGTTGAGAGTTATGAGCGACATTATAATTACATCAAATCAAATTGAGAGCTTCAAGTTTTTCAGTGTCCAGATCACTGACAACTTATCCTGGCTCCCCACCCCGTACCCCCCCCACCCCCAACTCCCGGCCACCACCCCGACACAATACTAAAGAAAGCAACACCCACCATGCCTAACTTTCTCAGAAGACTAAGGAAATTTGGCATGTCCACTATGACTCTCACCAACTTTTACAGATACACCATAGAAAGCACTCTTTCTGGTTGTATCACAGCTTAGTATGGCTCCCGCTCTGCCCGAGACCGCAGTGAACTACAAAAGGTTCTGAATGTAGCCCAATCCATCACACAAACCAGCCTCCCATCCACTGACTGTCTACACTTCCCGCTGCCTCAGCAAAGCAGCCAGCACAATTAAGGACCCCACGCACTCTGGATATTCTCTCTTTCTCCTTCTTCCATCAGGAAAAAGATACAAAAGTCTGAGGTGAGTCACTCACCTGATGAAGCGGCAGCCAACGCTCTGAAAGCTAGTGGCTTTTGCTACCGAATAAACCTGTTGGACTTTAATCTGGTGTTGTGAAACCTCTCGCTGAGAAAGAATAGAGCCAAGGTTTTAAGTTGGGATGACACTAAAGATATACCTATAGAGTATCTGGAAGGTGTTAGCATGGTGGTATTATCACTGGACTTGTAATCCAGAGACCCAGAGTAACCTGGGCTCGAATCCCACCACAGCAGATGGAGAAATTAGCCATGCTAAATTCTCCCTTGTACTCCCAAACAGGCGTCAAAGTATGGCGACTAGAGGATTTTCACAGTAACCTCATTGTAGTGTTAATGTAAGCCTACTCGTGACACTAATAAATAACCTAAAAAAGTCTAAAAAACAACATCCTCACAGTAGAATAAGGCTCATAGAAGGTAAGAAGGCCAGGGTGAAACTTGCAGAATTTCAAATGGATAAGATAGGGCCTGAGGCACTGGAATAAAGAATGAGGAGGTGGTTAGCAGAAACCTTCCTCCAGGATTTAAATAGGGACCAAGACAGACTGCAAGAAGACCAGCCGAAATTGGAGATGCCTCATATAGCTGAACAGCCACGGAGGAGTGCAGAAGATGTTGGACCACCTGTGGGCAGGAGTAGCTCAGAGGAGATGGGGTAGACTGGGGCAAAATCTATCCCTGAAGTTAAAGGAAAGATGATACAGAGCAGCAAGGTGTTTCACAGCACCAGGGACCAAGTTCAATTCTGATCTCGGATCACTGCGTGGAGTTTGCACATTTTCCCTGTATCTGTGTGGGTTTCCTCTGGGTGTTCCTGTTTTCTCTCACAGTTTAAAGATGTGCAGGGTTAGGTGGATAGTCTTTGCTAAATTGTACCTTAGTGTCCAAAGATGTTGTCAGTGAGGTGAATTGGCTATGCTAAATTGTTACATAGTACCAAAGATGTTGTAGGTAAGGTGAATTAGCCATGCTGAATTGTCCTTTAGTGTCCAACAATGTGTATGTTAGGTGGATTGTGACCATGGTAAGTTGTCCTCTGGTGTCTGAAGATATGTAGGTTAGATGGATTGGCCATGCTAAATTGCCCTTTAGAGTCTAAAAATGTGCAGGTTAGATGGATTGACCATATTAAATTGCCCCTTAGTGTCCAAAGATGTGCAGGTTAGATGGATTGACCATGATAATTTGTCCTTTGGTGTCCGAAGGTGTGCAGGTTAGATGGATTGGCAATGGTAAATTGCCCCTTAGTGTCTAAAGATGTGCAGGTTAGATGGATTAGCAATGGTAAATTGCCCCTTAGTGTCTAAAGATGTGCAGGTTAGATGGATTAGCAATGGTAAATTGCCCCTTAGTGTCTAAAGATGTGCAGGTTAGATGGATTAGCAATGGTAAATTGCCCCTTAGTGTCTAAAGACCTGCAGGTTAGATGGATTGGCCATGCTAAGTGCGTGAGATTACGGGGATAGGGTGGAGAGGAGGGCCTGGATGGATGTCCTTTTTGGTAAGTTGGTGTAGACTCGACAGGCCGAATGGCCTCTTTCTATGGTTCTTTGCTAGCGCAGAAAGTGAGCGAAAGACTGAACGTTACAGAGATTCAGAGGGTAAAAAAGACACTCCTTAAGCTGAGCACCAAACCACGAGTTTTAATTATAACTGTGCCTCATCAAAAGAGGCTTTGAGACATTCTAACTGAAACTGAAAAGAGCTATATCACTGTAAGATTGATCAGCGAGTGTTTGATATGAAGGTATGTTCATGCTTTTTCTTTACAAAGCAATAATGGAACTCATACCACATTTCATTCCAAGTAGTGCAAAGCTGTTATGGAGCCATAAAAAAAAAATCATTATTGAATTTACTGGATTGAAACCTCCAATTTAATTTTTGAAGAACCAGCTAAAGTCACATTCTGAATTCAGATTACAGATTTGATTTGATTTGATTTATTATTGTCACGTATTAGTGTACAATGAAAAGTATTGTTTCTTGCGATCTACATGGGCAAAGCATACCATTCATAGAAAAGGAAAGGAAAGAGTGCAGAATGTAGTATTAGAGTCATAGCTAGAGTGTAGATAAAGATCAACTTAATGTGCGGTAGGTCCATTCAAAAGGCTGACAGCAGCGGGGAAGAAGCTGTTCTTGAGTCGTTTGGTACGTGACCTCAGACTTTTGTATGTTTTTCCCGAAGGAAGAAGGTGGAAGAGAGAATGTCCGTTGTGCGTGGGGTCCTTGAATATGCTGGCTGCTTTGCTGAGGTGATGGGAAGTGTTAATGGATGGGAAGCTGGTTTGAGTGACTAAATGGGCTTTCTTCACAACCCTTTGTAGTTTCTTGCGGCCTTGGGCAGAACCGAAGCTGTACCAAGCTCTGGTACAACATGAAAGAATGCTTTTTATCATGCACTTGATTTGATCTTTGTTTGATTTATTACCACAGTAAAAGTATTGTTTCTTGTCCTCTTTACAAAGCATATGTATATAGGGAAGGAAAGGAGAGAGTGTAAGATGTAGTGTTACAGTCATGACTAAATGTAGGTAGAAAAAGATCAACTTAATAAGAGGTAGGTCCATTCAAAAGCCTGATGGCAGCAGGGAAGAAGCTGTTCTTGAGTCGGATGGTACGTGACCCCAGACTTTTATATATTTTTCCCAATGGAAGAAGGTGGAAGAGAGGATGTCCAGGATATGTGGGGTCCTTAATTATGCTTTGCCGAGGCAGTGGGAAGTGTCGACAGAGTCAATGGATGGGAGGCTGGTTTGTGTGATGGATTGGGCTACATTCACAGTCTTTTGTAGTTCCTTGTGATCTTGGGCAGAGCAGGAGCCATACCGAGTTGTGAGACAACCAGAAAGAATGCTTTCTACGGTGCATCTGTACAAGTTGGTGAGAGTTGCAGCTGACATGCCAAATTTGCTTAGTCTTCTGAGAAAGCAGAGACATTGGTGGGCTTCTTTTTGTTTTTATTTATTTTCTTCTTTCATGGGACTAAGGTGTCACTAGATCAGCCAGCATCTATCGGCCATCCCTTATTGTCCCTTGGGTTTGGAAGTTTATTTATTAGTGTCACAAGCAGGTTTACATTAACACTGCAATGAAGATACTGTGAAAATCCACACTCAGCCACCACATTCCGGCGCCTGTTCGGGTACACTGAGAGAGAATTTAGCACGACCAATGTATCTAACCAGCATGCCTTTCAGACTGTAGGAGGAAACTGGGGCACCCGGAGTAAATCCATGCAGACATGGGGAGAATGTGCAAACTCCACACCGACAGTCACCCAAAGCTTGAATTGATCCCGGTTCCCTGGTGCTGTGAGGCAGCAGTGCTAACCACTGTGCCACCGTGCCATCCAACTGTTTGTGCACCTACACTAACCACAGTCCCAATCAGGCCCTATTCCCATAACTCCACATATTTATCCCTCCAACCTACGCATCTGGGACACCACGGATTAATTTAGCATGGCTAAGCCACCCAACCAGCACACCTTTCAGACTGTGGGAGGAAACCGGAGCACCTGGAGGTACAGGGACAATGTGCGAACTCCACACAGACAGTGACCCATGCCAGGAATCGAACCCAGGTCCCTGGCCCTGTGAGGCAGCAGTGCTAATTACTGTGCCACCGAGGCGGTGACCCTCAGATTAAATCATCACCAGTCACTTCTCCCCCTCAAAAGGGAGAGAGTGACCAATATTCACCTGGGGCTGTGGCGATGCACTTACAGATGCAAACTTCCATATTATAAGCTGATGATGATTGAGATGGTTCAGATGAAGGGCGCCTGATTATGAATCTGTTTGTTAAGTGGGGGGTGGGGGGAGCCCTCGGAGCAAAAAGGTTTTGAGAACCAGTGGAGCGTGTAGCAAAAAGAAATTAAGATTTGGAATCACTGAGGAAGTGTTTCAGATTCTGCGAGAGGGAAAATGTTATTTCTCTCTCCAGCTGGGCAATCTCAGGTGAGTGAAATGTGCCTGCCTCACCCACTGCTAGTACCCATCAGCCTGCCCACCCTGGGTGAATGTTTCGATTCACGAGCCCCTGGCTGTAACAAGACAAAGGTATTCATTATTCAATAAGCAACGGCGCAATCAAATTTTTAAGTAATTTCAGACAGTGCTCAGCTGCGCATTGTACACAGGAAGATTGTAGCTAAGGTACAGAAGGGGGTTACATAGAACGCAGAGGCAGCACGGTGGTTAGCGCTGCTGCCTCACAGTGCCAAGGACCTGGGTTCGATGCCGGGTCACCGCCTATGCGGAGTTTGCACGTTCTCTCCGTGTCTGCTCCGATTTCCTTTTGTGCTGATCAGGCGCCGGATTGTGGTGACTCAGGGAGTTTCATTGCAGTGTCAATGGAGTCTTGGCTTTTATTGGTAGGGGGATTGAATTTCGGAGCCGCAACGTCATCTTGCAACTGTACAAAACTCTAGTGCGGCCGCACTTGGAGTATTGTGTGCAGTTCTGGTCCCCGCATTATAAGAAAGATGTGGAGGCATTGGAGAGGGTACAGAGGAGGTTTACCAGGATGTTGCCTGGTATGGAGGGCAGGTCTTATGAGGAGAGGCTGAGGGATTTGAGGTTGTATTCGTTAGAAAGGAGGCGGCTAAGAGGGGACCTGATCGAAACATATAAGATGATTAGAGGTTTAGATAGGGTGGACAGTGATAGCCTTTTTCCTAGGATGGAAAAAGCTAGCACGAGGGGACACAGCTTTAAATTAAGGGGTGATAGTTATAGGACGGATATCAGAGGTAGGTTCTTTACCCAAAGGTGGTTCGGGAGTGGAATGCCCTGCCTGCAGCAGTTGTAGATGCGCCAAGTTTGGTGGCGTTTAAGAGGTTAGTTGATAAGTATATGGAAGAGAAGGGAATGGTTTAGTTTGGAGGGGCATTGCTTTTTATATTGGTCGGCGCAACATCGAAGGCCGAAGGGCCTGTTCTGTGCTGTAATGTTCTATGTTCTATGTTCTATGTTCAATGCAAGCCTTACTTGGGAGTAATGAATGAACTTTAAACAGGAACAGGGCCCTTCGGCCCACAAAGTTTTGCCAAACGTGACGTCAAAATAAACTGATTCCTTTTGCCCGCCCTTGATCCATATTGCTGTCACAACACAGAACAAAGAACAGTGCAACACAGGAACAGGCCATTCGGCCCTCCAAGCCTGTGCTGTTCATGATCCCTGCCTCAACTAAGTGCACTTACAGAATCCATATGCACTTACAGAGTCCTCCCATTCCCATCCTATTTATGTATTCATCTAGCTGCCCATTATCGTACCTGCTCCCACCACTTCCCCGGGCAGCACTCTGTCTAAGAACTTACCTCGCACATCTCCTCTAAACTTCTCCCCACGCACCTTAAATCCGCGTCCCCTAGTACTTGACTTTTCTATCCTCGGAAACAGCATCTGTTTATCCACTCTGTCCATACCTCTTATCATCTTGTAAACCTCAATCAGAGGGCACAACCTCAGGCTAAAGGGACGATCCTTTAAAAGAGATGAGGAGGAATTTCTTCGGCCAGGGATCTGTGGAAGTCTTTGCTGCAGAAGGCTGTGGAGGCCAGATCACTGAATGTCTTTAAGACAGAGATAGATAGGTTCTTGATTAATAAGGGGATCAGGGGTTCTGGGGAAAAGGCAGGAGAATGTGGATGGGAAAAATATTAGTCATGATTGAATGGTGGAGCAGGCTCGATGAGCCGAGTGGCCTAATCCTGCTCCTATGCCTTATGGTCGATCAGGTCACCCCTCAACCTCCGTCATTCCAGTGAGAACAAGTCAATCTATTCCTTGCATTTTCATGTTTTTTTTAAATTCATTCATGGGACATGGGCATGGCTGGCTGGGCCAGCATTTATTGCCCATCCCTAGTTGCCCGAGGGCAGTTGAGAGTCAACCACATTGCTGTGGCTCTGGTGGATTCTGAGATGGGGGAGGACGGTGGACGAGGGAACCTAAACTTGAATGGGCATTCGCCCTGGGAATATGCCCACCCAAACCCAGACGCTTGGGTGGCCGATCGTTGGGCAGGACACAGGAAATCCACACATTCAATGGTGAATGGACCCAAATGGCCACCTTTTTAAAGCCCAGCCTCAATTTCTAGTCTGGCTGGAGGGGTGAGGAGAGGTTGGGAAAGTGACATTTGTACTTTTCACTCGGAGTTGGGATGGGCACCCCTTGGGAGGGAAGTTGAAGTTCCAGCAACCCATAGAAACCTCCAACCGCCTACTACTCACCCTCCAACCGCACCCCCCCACCTCCTTGGGCACTACATGTGACACCCTCCCCACTCTCCCTTCCCCAGGAACCCCAGGGCTTACATTTCCAGCGGTCCTGGGAATCAGTGGATGGTGACAGGTCCCTGAAAGCAGAAGTCCTTTCACCAGAATTCCTTTATTTACAATTCCAACAGCAGTGCACAGGGTGCTATCAGTCAGCAGTCTACTTCAGGGGTGCCAGAGGAACCGACACTCCTGGTTAAATACCCAAAATTGATGTATCAATTGATTCCTTAATCAGGGACTTCATATTCCAATAGGCCAACCTCAACGGCCTGATTAAAGTCATTAGGCAAAGGCCAATCCACCTAACTCACAATCTTTGGAGTGTGGGAGGAAACTGGAGCACCCGCAGGAAACCCACGCAGACACGGGCAGAATGTGCAAACTCTGCACAGATAGCGACCTGACACTGGAATCGAACCCAAATCCCTGGCACTGTGAGGCAGCAGCGCTAACCACCGTGCCACCCTATATTGAGCGAACTATTCTTTTCTGCAAAAAAAAATTCTTTACTCATAAGAGATCACAAAGAACATTGCGAACATCTTAAATTGTCCATCACACAAAGTGCGATAATGTTCAGGTTCTTTTTATACATCATGTTGTTCCTCTTGAAGGTGCTTTAGTCAAAGGAACATTATAGACATTTCAAAAAGCTCATTACAAATTCAGCAAAGATCTTTAAGTTGTCTACGTACCACCGTGTTACAAGCTGAGGTGCTTTCATGTAGCACTGATAGTTGTAACATTCAAGGTGAGTTGAACAGCCTGTGAAAGTTCTATACAATTCCCTTCCTATCAGTTCACAATTGGCTGAAAGGTCTTAGACAGCGACCTTTCCTCATTTTCACAGAATTCCTGCAGGATATCCCATCAGGCCTGCATGAACTCTCTTCCAGAGAATCCTACCCAGACCCTAACCCTGCAACATATTTCCCCACTAATCCCTTAAGCCACACAACTTGGGACATTAAGGAACAATTTAGCATGGCCAATCCCCTAACCCACACATCTCTGGATGCCAAGAGGCAATTTACCATAGTCAATCCATCTAACTGGCACATCTTTGGGACTCTAAAGGGCAATTTACTATGGCCAGTCCACCTAACCTGCACATCTTTGGGACACTAAGGAGCAATTTAGCGTGGCCAATTCACCTAACCTGCACATCTCCATAGTGTGGCACGGTGGCACAGTGGTTAATATGTTGTCTCACACAATCGGGGACCCAGGTTCGATTCCCGGCTTGGGTCACTGCCTCTGTGGAGTTTGCATGTTCTCCCCATGTCTGCATGGGTTTCCTCTGGGTGCTTCGGTTTCCTCCCACAGTCCAAAGATATGTAAGTTATGTAGATTGGCCATGCTAAATTGACCCTTTTGGGGATTAGCATGGTAAATACGGGGTTGAGTAGGATTGTTGTTGGTGCAGGCTCAATGGGCTGAATGGCCTCCTTCTGCACTGTAGGAATTCTACTATTCTATCTTTGGACTGTGGGAAGAAACAGGACCATCCAGAGGAAAGCTACATTGACACAGGGAGAACATGCAAACTGCACACAGGCAGTCTCCCCACGCCAGCATTAGTCCGCTTTTTGGCATTGTGTACTAACCACTGTGCCACCATACCACCTATTTTGCAGCAAACACTCAGAAGGTTACTCCTCAGGTGGAATTGAACCTTCTCGGAGAAGTAACCTGTTTAATCAAAGAAGAAGAATTACAGAATCCCTACAGAAGGAGGCCATTCAGCCCATCGAGCCTACACTGACCACAATACCATCCCTTCTATCCCTGTAATGTCACATATTTACCCTGCTTATCCCCTGACATTAGAGTCAATTTAGCATAGCCAGTTAACCTAATCGCCTTTCTCCTGAGGTGTGGGATGCATCTTACAGTTTTCAAAAGCGTAAGGTTGTGTGGGGTCTGAGGAATTTAAAGTTTGCCTATTTATTAGTGTCATAAATAGGCTTACATTAACATTGCAATGAAGTTACCGAGAAAATCCCCTAGTCGCCACACTCCGGTGCCTGTTCGGGTACACTGAGGGAGAATTTAGCCTGGATAGTGCATCTAACCAGCACATTTTTCGGACTGTGGGAGGAAACTGGAGCACCCAGAGGAAACCCACGCAGACACGGGGAGAACATGGAAACTCCACACAGGCAGTAACCCAAGCTGGGAATCGAACCTGGTGCTGTAAATTTATTAGTCACAAGTAAGACTTGCATTAACACTGTAATGAAGTTACCATGAAATTCCTGTGGTCGCCACACTCCAGTGTCTGTTTGGGTACACTGAGGGAGAATTTATCACGGCCAATCATCCTAATGCGCTCACCTTTGGATTGGGAGGAAACGGGAGCAGCCCAGAGGAAACCAACGCACACATGGGGGAGAACGTGCAAACTCCACACAGACAGCGACCCGAGCTGGGAATCGAACCCAGGTCCCTGCAAAGCGAGGCAGCAGTGCTAACCACTGTACCACCGTGCTGCCCAGAATTTACTGCCAATCGGCTTCGTCCCGGATAAACAATAGGACGCAGAAATGCTAAGGAAGATTGACTGAGCCATCAGTGCACTGTGGCCTCTAATATATGTAAACCAGTTGCCTAAAGAGAGGCCTGACCCTTTGAGTCTCAGATGAGTCAGTCAGCAAGCAGTCACAGCGGCAGAAGGAGCATGTGTCTGAATACAAAGAGATAATTAAGAAATAATAGGACTCCTGCATGATTTATGTGCATGGATTAAGTGTCAGATTTGAAAAGTTGCAGGTTAAATTGTGGTGACCTGTTGGAACACAGCTCAGAAATTTCCCTTGTATATCATAACTTCTTAAGCGCGGGTGTCAAATATTCCCTTATTATAACTCCGTGCTCCAGTATCTTGCCATTAGGGTCGCCTGCTGCTGAGGGAATGACTAACTCACGTGGCCACAGCCACTGATAACCATGCTGGAAAAGTACGTGTGTGCGTCAGGGTCAGTCTGTCCTTTGGGTAGCGCATCGCTCGAGCAAGGCAAGCGAGTGTCTGGAATCGCAATAGAATTCGCAGCAGCCATTCGGCCCCAGCAGAACCTGCTGGTAATAAGAGCAGAAATCACTGAAAATTCATGGGAGAGAGAAGCAGGCCGGAATTTTACCGGCACGCTTGCCCCAACTCCGGAAGCGGGAGTGAGACTTGGATTCTCTGTTGGCCTTGGAAGGAATCGCACGAATCTCGGGCAGAAATGCTGGTAAAATATTCCTCCCAATTTATCAGGTTGATGACTTTCAATTGGCCCTTGTTGGTATTCATCCTCCAGACAGGAACATTGCCCTAATCATAGAATCATAAGGAACAGAAAAGGCCCTTCAGCCCATTGAGTCTATCCCCACACATTGGAAGCACCTGAATTCCCACCTAATCTCATCTGCCAGCATTTGGCCTACAGCTCTTAGCGCAGACAGGAGATAAAAGAATTGCTACAGTGTAAAAGGAGACCGTTTGGCCCATCGAGCCTGCACCGACAACAATCCCACCCAGAACCTATTCCCATAACCCCGCATATTTACACTGCTAGGCCTCCTACGCTAAATGGACAATTTAGCCTAACCAATCAACCTAGCCTGCACGATATTTTGTACCCGGAGTACCCAGAGGAAACCCACGCAGATGCAGGGAGAACATGCAAACTCCGGCAAGACAGTAATCCAAGACCGGAATTGAACCAGGGTCCCTGGCGCTGTGAGGCAGCGGTGCTAACCACTGTGCCACCCATCTCTGAAAGTTATTACATGACCAAGTGCTCACTTTTTACAGGATGTGGGGCAACCTGCCTCATCATCCTCTGGGTAAAAAAAGTTTTCCTCGAAACCCCCTAAACTTCTTACTTCTCACCTCGAACTTATGTCCTCTCATGACTGACCCCTCAGGAAAGGTGAACAGTTGCTCCTTATCCATTCTGTCCATGCTCCTCATAATCTTGTACACCTCGATCAAGTCTCCCCTGCTCCAACAAAAACAAGATAAGAAGTCTCACCACACCAGGTTGAAGTCCAACAGGTTTATTTGGTAGCACAAGCTTTTGGAGCACTGCTCCTTCTTCAGAATCTTCTCTGCACCCCTCCCTGTGCAATCACATCCTTCCTATAATGTGGCGGCCAAAACTGCACACAGTATCAGCTGTTGTCTCACCAAAGTTCTGTACAACTCCAAAATGACCTCCCTATTTTTGTAATCTATATCCTAATTGATAGAAGCAAATGCCTTTTTCACCAGGCTACTAACAGACCCTTCGTTTTCAGAGATCTGTGGATAAACATGCCTTTTTCCACAGAGCTTTCTCCAGAGCAAATTATTCCTCTGGAAGTATATCATCTCACACTTTTCAGGGTTAAATTCCATCTGCCACTTATCTGCCCATTTGACCATTTTCTCTATATCATTTTGTAGCCCAAGACATTCTACCTTACTATTATCCACTTGGCCAATCTTTGTCTCATCAGCAAACGTACTAATCCGACCCCCCCACATAGTCACCATTTATATAATTGACAACTAATAGGGGACCCAACACAGATCTCTGACTTCCAACCACTAAAGCAGCCTTCTGTTGTCACCTCTTACGGTGGCACAGTGGTTAGCACTGCTGCTTACGGTACTAGGGACCTGGGTTCAATTCCAGCCTTGGGTAACTGTGTGGAGTTTGCATGTTCTCCATTTGAAATCAAAGTGCAATTCAGCATGGCCAATCTACCTAACCAACACATCTTTGGATATTAAGAGGGAAATTTAGCACGGTCAATCCGCCTAACCGACACATCTTTGGACCATGGGAGGAAGCCAGGGCACCCAGAGGAAACCCACGCAGACATGGGGAGAATGTGCAAACTCCGCACTGACAGTTACCCAAGCTGGAATTGAACCCAGACCCCTTGCACTGTGAGGCAGCCATGCTAACTACAGTGCCACCGAGCTGCCCTTAAAGAAGGAAAGAAAGATAATTTCAAGGGGAGGCAGCTGTATAGTAGTATTGTCGCTGCTCAAGAAATCCAGAGAGCTAGGGCAATGTTCTGGAGACCGGGTTTCAAATCCCACCACAGCAGATAATGAAATTTGAATTCAATAAATAGCTGGAATTAAGAATCTACTGAGGACCATGAAACTATTGTCGGAAAAACTCATTTGATTCACTGATGTCCTTTAGAGAGGGAAATCTGCCAACCTTACTTGGCCTGGCCCATTTGTGGCTCTAGACCATAACAACATGATTGACTCTTAAATACCCTTAGGGAGGGCAATATATCATGGCTCACTTACCGATGTCTACATCCCATGAAGGGGCGGCATGATGGCATTGCTGCCTCACACACCAGAATCTCGGATCACTGTCTGTGTGGAGTCTGCACATTCTCCCCAAGTCTGCATGGGTTTCCTCCAGGTGATCCGATTTCCTCCCACAGTCCAAAGATGTGCGGGTTAGGTAGATTAGCCATGCTAAATTGCCCCTTAGTATCAGGGGGACTAGCTAGGGTAAAAGCACGGGTCTATGGAGATAGGGCACGGGTGGGATTGTGATTAGTGCAGACTTGATGGGGCGAATGGCCTCCTTCAGCACTGTAGGGATTCTATGATTCTCCATGATTTGATGAAATGAAAAAAAGGCTTGGAGTAGAAGGATTCAGAGAGGGAATTTCACAGCCTAGAGCATAGAGAGCAAATTTTGGTGTTTGGCGATACAGAGATTTAGGGGCTGGGAATTTTGAATAAGAATCTGGGAAATTGAAGGTAGAGCGAGTGGAGGATTTAAAATCAGAGATTGTCAAGAGGCCAGATTTGCAGAAACTTGGTGACATAGAATGGAGAAGCTTACAGAGATAGAGAGCTACGTTACATATTGCATCATTTTTTTTGAATCAATATTAACACTGATTGACTCTCAGTGCTGTGAAATCCTCTGTATACCCAGAGTGTTGATGTTAGGACTTCATTATGCCTTCTGCCTGAGCTATTATTTCATTGCACATCTTACCTCAAATGACATATCTAATGGCCATTGCAGCCTTAATTCCCATATTACGATGGACAGACAGACACTGTCAGGTCGTAAAGATTTACTCATCCGAGTAGGCAGTCGCTTGCTTTGACAATATCTTTTGCGCCAAAGATTGATTGGGTCACATCGATGATTGATAGGATTTCTGATCTGCCTCTGCCTCTGCTCCTCACTTGTGATACTGATAAATAAATGAACTTTCAATTTTCCCTCAATGTATCCGAGCAGATGCTGGAGTGTGGCGACTAGGGGATTTTCACAGTAACTTCACCGCAGTGTTAACGTAAGCCTACTTCTGACACTAATAAATAAGCTTTAAACTGTAAATTCTCCCTCAATGAATCTGAACAGGCACTAGAGTGTGGCGACTAGAGGATTTTCACAGTAACTTCACCGCAGTGTTAACGTAAGCCTACTTCTGACACTAATAAATAAACTTTAAATTGTAAACTCACCCCCAATGTATCTGAACATGTGCCAGAGTGTGGCGACTAGAGGATTTTCACAGTAACTTCATCGCAGTGTTAACATAAGCCTACTTCTGACACTAATAAATAAACTTTAAACTGTAAACTCACCCCCAATGTATCTGAACATGTGCCAGAGTGTGGCGACTAGGGGATTTTCACAGTAACTTCATTGCAGCGTTAATTTTATTTTTATTTATTATTGTCACAAGAAGGTTTACATTAACACTGTAGTGAAGTTTCCGTGAAATCCCTTAGTTTCCACACTCCGATGCCTATACTGAAGGAGAATATAGCACGGCCAACGCACCTAACCAGCACGTCTTTTGGGTTGTGGGATTTAGCATTGGCCAATCCACCTACACATCTTCGGACTGTGGGAGGAAACCGGAGCATCGGAGGAAATCCGTGCAGACACTGGGAGAACATACAAACTCCACACACACAGTGGCCCAAGTATCATAGAACATAGAACATTACAGCGCAGTACAGGCCCTTCGGCCCTCGATGTTGCGCCGGTCAGTGGACCCTCTAACCTAAACTATTCCAATATCATCCATATGCCTATCCACCGAACATTTGAATGCCCCCAAAGTAGGCGAGTCCACAACTGCTGCAGGCAGGGCATTCCACGCTCTCACCACCCTCTGTGTGAAGAACCTGCCTCTGACATCCGTCCTATAACTACCACCTCTTAATTTAAAGTTATGTCCCCTCGTGTTGGTCATCACCATCCGAGGAAAAAGGCTCTCACTATCCACCCTATCCAATCCCTTGATCATCTTATACGCCTCAATTAGGTCACCGCGTAACCTTCTTCTCACTGGAATCCCGACAGTGCAGAAGGAGGCCATTTGGCCCATCGAGTCTGCACAGACTACAATCCCACCTAGGCCCTATTCCCATAATTCCACACATTTACCCTACCATGCCATCTGTAGGAAAACCAGGCAGACACGGGGAAAGAACGTGCAACCTCCACACAGACAGTGACCCTGAGCTGGAATTGGAACCCAAGTGTCCAGCATCATGAGGCAGCACTGCTGACTGTAACACTACTAAATAAACTGTGGGGCGAATTTTCCCATTTGGCTTTTCACAGGAATTGTAGCAGGCAGGGAGGGGAGAGATGTGGAGCGGGAGGGTGGGAGTGTGGTGTGCGGAGGAGGTTGGGAGGGGGGGGTGTTGGTGGGTGGGCAGACCATCCAAAGATCTATTGACCTCGGTTCATGGTTATTGGGCTCAGCGTGGAGCCCGAAAATCCTGCCCAAATTTTAACAGATGTCCCAAACCTTGACTATTTTCTACTGGGGGGAGGCTCCACCCGATTTGGGGCCAATCGTGAGAAATACTAATCCAAAAAGTGGCAAAAAGACCTCTTTGCAAGAAGCTAGCTGCAGTATGCATTGCGATCAGGAGCAACTGTTGGACCCAGACGCCTCAGGGTATTTAATTTTAAATGTCAGCCACACTCAGCAATCATCATATCGACTTTATTTACTTTTTTTTTGCTATTTATTTGAAGAATAAAATGTTCCCAAACTGTTATTAGCTGTGATAACCTCCGACTGCTCACAGTTATCTCCAGCAAGGCAACTTGTCCCTTCATGTTGATTTAATGCTTGGGACCTTGGCCTTGACATTTAATCAACACACAAGTCCTTCATTTCTTCAAATGTTGCTGACAAACAGAAGTCATTGCTTGACTTCAGTTGAGCAGCCGACTTTATACTTCAAGCTGTTTTATAAATACGGGTGACATTCAGAAACCTTGGAGTACGGTGTAGCCGCTCCATACAGCAAACGTTAGCACCAGTTTGCATCCTTTAAAAGAATTCTATTTTTTTATTCATTCTGAGATATGGACATTGCTGGCTGGCCAGCATTTATTGCCTATCCCTAGTTGTGCTTGAGAGCTGTTTGTAGCTTGTTAGACCATTCTAGAATTATAGATACAAAGAGTGCAGAAAGAGGCCATTTGGATCTGTACCGACTACATTCCCTCCCAGGCCCTACCCCCATAACCCCATGCGTTTACCCTACCCCTGATACAAAGTGTAACTTAGCACTGGCGAACCCACCTACACATCTTCGGGCCGCAGGAGGAAACTGGAGCACCCGGGGAAAATCCATGCAGACGCGGGAGAATGTGCAAATTCCACAAGACAGTGACCCCAGTATCACAGAATCCCTACAGTGCAGAAGGAGGCCATTTGGCCCATGGAGTTTGCACAGACTATAATCCCACCTAAGTTTTATCCCCATAACTCCATACATTTGTCCTGCCATAAAATGAAAGGGCAATATAGCATTGGCCAATCCATTTAACCCGCACATCCTCAGACTGTAGGAGAAAACTGGAGCACCCAAAGGAAACCCACGCAGACACGGGAGAACATGCAAACTCCAGAAAGTCAGCGACCTAAGCCAGGAATCGAATCTGTGTGACAGCAGACAGTGCTAACCCCCCACTGTGCCACCATGCCAACCAGTTGAAAGTCAACCACATTGCTGTGGCTCTGGGGTCACGTGTAGGCCAGACCAGGTAAGGATGGCAGATTTCCTTCCCTAAAGGATATTAGTGGGTTTTTCCCACAATGGTTTCACGCTCATCAGTAGATTCTTAATTCCAGACATTTTATTGAATTCAAATTCCACCATCTGTTGTGCTGAGATTCGAATCCGGGTCCTCAGAACATTAGCTGAGTTTCATCTGGTTTACTTTAGGGAAGGAAATCTGCCATCCTTACCTGGTCTGGCCTACACGTGACTCTGGAACCACAGCAACGTGGTTGACTCTCAACTGCCCTCGGATGGGCAATAAATGCTGGCCCAGCCAGCGACACCCAAGTCCCACAAATGAACGAAAACAACATAGGCATTGAATCCTATACTTCATTAAGATTGACCGTCCAGTACAAAGTATGGAAACATGGATGGAAAGAAAGAAACCGGGGCTTGGTATTCATGCAAGGGTGAAGAAAGAATCTAGAACTGGTGCAGCCCATGAGATATTAGGTATAGCCACAGTCCCGTTATGGAAGGAGTTCCAGGATTTTGACCCGGTGAAGGTACGGAGATATAATTTCCCAAGGCAGGATGGAGTCCAGCTTAGAGGGGATTTGGAAGGCATGGTGGAAGGTGTCTTGGTGAGGTGCCACCTAAGCACAGGGCACTGCCCCCACACTGCCATGCTGAGATAAGTCAAAAGCCCAGAGCAGAAATAAAAACTGTGCCGAATGAGAGGGTCAAATTTTCCGAACCTAGCTGTGTCGGTGCTAGACCCAGAGGGAAGCGAGAGCCTTTGGACTCAAACCTCACTTGACGACTCAAAGGAGGTCAGATATGTCCAACAGCATCTGAATGAAATCAGAAAATTGCAAAGCCCCTTATCAGCTAAGCTTCAAAGGTAAGGGAAAGTTTATTTTGCAAAGCGGCATCAGGGTTAAAGAGAGTGGATCAAGGAATGTGAGATTAGCGCTGACATAATGAGTCAACATGCAACAGGGCAGCTTGGTGGATCTGGGGAGATGGTCTCTCGAAGAGTCAGTATAGGCCCTATTGGTCCCCTGCAAATTTAAATTCTGTGATTTTTTTTTTGATATCGGTTGCGAGACTAACGCGACAGCTCAATGACTATCACTGTTTGCTGTGCAGGTACATGGATTTGGGCCAGTGTCTCTGGGAGTTTGCGCATTCTCCCCATGATTGCATCCATGGTTTTTCTCTGGATGCTCCGGTTCCCCCCACAACCCCAAAGATGTGCTCTTAGGCTGATTGGTGTTAACAAATTGTCCCTAAATTGTCTCCCCTTAATCTGGTTTCCAATGTGGATTTCCATAAGCATAGACAAGGATCACGGGTGGAACGGGAACTCACACTGTTAAAATGGCGGCACGGGCTCGTTGGGCTGAAGGGCCTGTTTCCCATGCTGTGTTGTTCTTTGTTCTTTAAATTGGGGAAGTGTCTTTCCAGCAGTGCTATGGGGTCTGTTACATCAACTGGGGGCAAGGGGAAGGTAGAAACCTGGGTAGAAACTACAGGTTTGATGCCTCATTCTAAATGTGGTGCCTCCAACAGTGCAGCACTCCCTCAGTAATGCACCGAAACATCATCCTGAGTGACTTACTCTTATAGATCTAGTCTCTCGAGTGTGACTTGTAAATCAATTTGCAAACTGTAGAGTTAGGAATGGTACCACCATTGTGTAATGGCTGACAGCTTTTCTTTGATATTTTTTCATGGGAGGTGAGTGTTGTTCGCTGGACCAACATTTATTATCCATTTTTAATTGTTTAAGAGTTAACCACGTAAGGACAGCAGATTTCCTGTACATTAAGTTAACCTTTTGGGCTTTTTCATATGACAACAATGATTTCATGGTCATCATAGAATCCTTACAATGCAGAAGAAGGCCATTTGGCCCATCGAGTCTGCACCGACCACAATCCCACCAAGCCTCCTTCCCCATAACCCCGTGCATTCACCCTAGCTAGTTCCCCTGACACAAAGGTGCAATTTAGCATGGCCAATCCATCTAACCCGCACATCTTTGCACTGTGAGAGGAAACCAGAGCACCTGGAGGAAACCCATGAAGACACGGGGAGAATGTGCAAACTCCACACTGGCAGTGACCTAAGGAGGGAATTGAACCTGTGTCCCTGATGCTGTGAGGCCGCAGTGCTAACCACTGTGTCGCCCCATTAGAATTTTAATTCCAAACTGAATTCATCTGCCGTGGTGGGATTCGAATGCAGGCCCCTAGCCCATTACCCTTGGTCTCTAGATTACTAGTCCAGTAACAATACCATTAGGCCACCATCTCCCACACTGAGCTATCAATAAGCCATTAGTTTCCTATCAGGTCCCCTGACTGCAAGAAACTATAAAAGGTCGTGAATTGTAGCCCAATCCATCATGCAAACCAGTCTCCCATCTACTGACTCTGTCTACACTTCCCATTGCTTTGGGAAAGCAGGCAGTATTATTAAGGAGTCGGACATTCCCTCTTCCACCTTCTTCTGTCGGGAAAATGATACAAAAGTCTGAGGTCACATACCAACTGACTCAAGAACAGCTTCTTCCCTGCTGCTGTCACACTTTTGAATGGACCTACCTCACATTAAGCTGATCTTTCTCTACACCCTAGCCATGACTGTAACACTACATTCTGCGCTCTCCTTTCCTTCTCTATAAACGGTATGCTTTGTATGGCTGGCAAGAAAGAATACTTTTCACTGTATGTTAATACATGTGACAATAATAAATCAAATCAGAATCAATGGAGAGCACTGACATCATGCACGAACATTCACGGTTCTCTAGCTAATTCATATTGTGCTGTCGCTGTTCAAACTCGTTGCCTTGTTACCTTTAATCAAGTGATTTTTAGTTTTATTTGAGTTGTTTTATGAATCCCCTGCCTGGAGACAGGATATTGATCCTTTTCTGACTATTTGCAGTCGGCATTGCAACAGACCGAAGCTAATTAATTACCTGAGGATTCTGGCAGCCTGGACTATATTGATGGGATGTGGACATCTCTTGTTCCACAGTTTTGTCTTAATACAACTGATACAATTAGGGCTGAATTATAAAGCCAAATGATTAGCTTTAGGTTCTTATTTGAGCTCACTAGGGTCCACTTTTCAGGAAATCCCAACGTGTGATAAGACTTTGGGTGGTAATTAATGGAGTTAAGCTGTCTTGCTCATTGCCCAGAGAGTTGGCAAGACTTCCGTACTGTCTCCTTTTGGGAAGGCTTGTCATATCCAGCCCATCTTCTCTGGAAAGCATGCCTCTACTTTCTCTGGAGGCTAAGGAAATTCTGTATATCCATTACAACTCTCATCAATTTTTACAGATGTACAATAGAAAACACCCTTTCTATGTCCGTCACAGCTTGGTATGGCTCCTGCTCCGACCAAGACAGCAAGAAACTACAAAGGATCATGAACATAGATTAATCCATCACGCAAATCGGCTTCCCATCCACTGACTGCATCTACACTTTCTGCTGCCTCGGCAAAGCAGCCAGCATAATCAAGGACACCCCCGCACCCCAGACATTCTCTCTTCCACCTTCTTCCATCGGGAAAAAGACACAAGAGTCTGAGATTACAAACCAACCAACTCAAGAGCAGCTTCTTCCCTGCTGCCATCAGACTTTTGAACGAACTTATTATGTCTTAAGCTGATTTTTTTCCTCTGTCCTATTTGTAGCTGGTAATTCAGAGACTAGAGAACACTCCATTCATTGGAGTTTAGAAGGATGAAGCCCATTTCCTCTCTGAGAGAGGAATTTCTCTCTCGGAGAGTAGTGAATGTGTGGCATTCTTTACTGCAGAAGGCCTTAGAGGCTGGGTCATAAAGTATGTCCAAAGTTGAGATTTTTAATCAGTAAGGGAATCGAAGGTTATAAGGATAAGGTGGAAAGTGGAGTTGAGGATTATCACATCAGATCTGTCATGATCTCAATGAATGGTAGAGCAGACTCAAAATCTATGAACTGATATGAACTTCCACACTTGCACTGCGCATCTTGGGACATTAAGGGATAATTTAGCCTGGCCGGTCCATCTAACCCGCAATCTTTGGTCATCTAGTCAAAATTGGTGAGAGATCGCTATTCTCTGATGGAAAACAGTAGCACAAGTGCAAGGTTCTACAGAAAGTGGAGACATCGGTTGCATTGACACATGAGTATTTAACAGCAATATTTACCAACTGCTGATTGGAATTATTCACTCCATTTACAAATCTGGTGAATTCCTGCATCACAACAGTCCGTAACTATTTCACTACGGTGCCCCTGTAGAGGCATTTTTACACATATTGTAGGCAATGGCCAAACAGTATTATCGCTAGATTGTTAATCCAGAATCTCATTTAATGTTCTGGGACCTGGGTTCGAATCCCACCACGGCAGGTGGTGAAATTTGAATCCAATAAAAAATATCTGGAATTAAGAATCTACTGATAACCATTGTCGGAAAAACTCAGCTAAATCGCTAACGTGATTCAGAATCCAGAAACTCAGCTGGAGACCCAGGTTCAAATCCCACCACGATTCAAATTCAATTTGAATTCAGTAAATTTGAATTCAATAAAAATATACCTGGAATTAAAAACCTACTGATAACTACTGTCAGAAAAAACTCAGCTGGTTCACTAATGTCCCTTTAGGGAAGGAAATCTGCCATCCTTACCTGGTCTGGGCTACATGTGGCTCCAGATCCATAGCAATGGGGTTGACTCAAGAATAGCTGATAATATCAAATGACTGTTTGTTTGACATTGCTTTTGGAGCTTTGGACAGACAAATATATTTGTTAATTGTCCTCCTGTCCACAGAAAGACTAAAGTTGCTTTGAGGTAATCAAATGTTCTGCATGCAGGATGTTACACTGCTTGTCTTGGGAGCAATTTCCAACCTATTACTGCCAACACCGTTTAGGAAGGAGTTCAGTTGATTGACTAGGTGGCTTCTCCAGATTTTCTTCCTGTCAATGTACCCCGAGGCAAGTGATGCTCTTAGAGTTAGCTTCCCCCTGCGGCTCACTAGCCTCCAGATACCGCCCCCCCCCCCTCCTTTCTTGCACCTAACCCTTCCACCTGCGACGCATCCTGTGCCTGCCTCCTGTCTCTCTTGCTCTCTCCCTGCTGTCTGCACATCTCATTAACCAGCCCAACGCTGGGAGCCTTCGTACCTTCGAGTCAGTGGGTGAGCAATTAAGAACAAAAGTTTGCCAGCGCGGAGAGGCTTTAACCTTTTTTTCTTCAGCGTAAGGGGCTGAGCTGATTTGCTGCCGCGGGCACTGGGATATCCTGCTTGGTTTTGCAAGTCACATTTGACAAAATCGCAGAGTCGGATAAAAAACAAAAATGAAAGCAGAATAAAATAACAAGCCAGGTCCGTCAGTATTTGTAAAGATCAGTCAGAACTGGCATTCTGATCTAATACCTGAATCTGTAACATTACCTTGTCCTTTCTCCTAACAAGTGCAGACAGACCTCCAGGTATTTTTGTTTGCCTGACACAAATTTGTGCTGAATATCTTAAACACATGGAATAATATAAATACACATCTTTCTCCCTTTGTAGCAATGGATGTTATCTATAATAGCTCCTCTGCCAGAGCATCATGCTGGTACTAGGTTACATAATAGAATTAGGCCTGGGTGGGATTGTGGTCAGTATAGACTTGATGGGCCGAATGGCCTCCTTCTGTACTGTAGGGATTCTATGATCTAATTCTTGGAGGGCAATTAAGAGTCAACCACAATGCAGTGGCTCTGGAGTTACATGTAGGCCAGACCAGGTAAGGATGGCAGATTTCCTTCCCTAAAGGATATTAGTGAACCAGATAGGTTTTTCCAAAATAGTTTCACAGTCATTCTTAATTCTAGATTTTTTCAAAATTGAAATCAAATCCACCATCTGCTGTTGGAGAATTTGAACCCAGGGCATGAGTTGAGTTTCTGGATTAATAATTAATACCACTAGGCCATTGACTCCTCGTGATGTTATGATTAGGATGCTAAGGTGATGAAATAAATGGTGATTCCAATGTTTCTGCAAAACAGTACATCAAGGAAGTGAAGTCACAGCCCCGCTGTAAATACCCTTGAGGTGCCATTGACCAGAAATGTAGCTGACATGTTAAATTTTTTTAGTCTTCTGAGAAAGTAGAGGCATTGGTGGGCTTTCTTGACTACTGTTGGCATGTGGGGGGACCAGGACGGGTTGTTGGTGATCTGGACACATAAAAAACTTGAAGCCCTCCATCCTTTCTACTTCGCCCCCGTTGATGTAGACAGGGGTATGTTCTCCACAGGCTTCCTGATGGCGATGAAAATCCCCTTCATTTCGTTGACATTGAGGGGAAAATTATTGTTGCCGCATCAGTTCACTATCTCATTCCTGTATTCCGTTTCATTGTTGTTTGAGATCCGACCCAATACGGTGGTGTCTTCAACAAACTTGACAATCGAATTGGCGGGGAATTTGGCTGCACAGTGATAGGTGTATAAGGAGTATAGCAGGGCATTGAGAACACAGCCTTGTGTTGAGGATGATTGTGGAGGAGGTGTTGTTGCCTATCCTTACTAATTGTGGTCTGTGATTTAGGAAGTTCAGGATCCACTCGCAAAGGGAGATGCGGAGGCCAAAGCCATGGAGTTTGGAGATCAGTTTTGTGGGAATTGAAAGTTGAGCTGTAGTCAATAAATAGGAGTCTGATATAGGTGTTGTTGTTATCTAGGTATTCCAGGGTTGAGTGCAAGGCCAGGGAGATGACAGTCTGCTGTGGACCTGTTGCGAAGGCAGGCAAACTCTAGTAGATCCAGGCAATCCTGGAGGCTGGAAATGATTTGTGCCTTGACTAACCTTTCAAAGCACTTCACAATGATGGATGTCAGGGCCACTGTCCGATAGTTATTAAGTTATGCTGCTTGGTTTCTCTGAGGTACTGGGGAAGTGTCTTCTTGAAGTACTTGGGTACCTCAGGTCTGTTGTAAAGAGAGTTGAAGATATCTGTGAATACCGTTCCCCCCCCCCCCCCCCCCCCCCCCCCCCCCCCCCCCCCGCCAGCTGATCTGCATAGAATCCGCACATCCAGTACCCCATCCGTGCCAGTCAACTACATCTCAGCTGGCACTAAAATTAAAAATTAAAGTTAATTAATTAATTAAAATTAAGAAAATGAAGGAAGTTTGGCAAATCAGCTATGACTGTCACCAACTTTTACAGATGCACCGTAGAAAGCATTCTTTCTGGTTGTATCACAGCTTGGTATGGGGTCCTGCTCTGCCCAAGACAGTAAGGAACTACAAAATGTCAAGAATGTAGCCCAGTCCGTCACACAAACCAGCCTCCCATCCATTGACATTATCTACACTTCTCGCTGCCTCAGCGAAGCAGCCAGCATCATTAAGGACCCCACACACCCCAGACTTTCTCTCTTCCACCTTCATCCGCCGGGAAAAAGATTTAAAAAAATCTGAGGTCACGTACCAACCGACTCAAGGACAACTTCTTCCCTGACGTCATCAGACTTTTGAATGGACCTACCTTGCACTAAGCTGATCTTTCTCTACACCCTTGAAATGACTGTACCGCTACATTCTGCACTCTCTCCTTTCCTTCTCTATGAATGGTATGCTTTGAATGTATAGCGCGCAAGAAACAAAACTTTTCACTGTAAATTAATACATGTGACAATAGTAAATTAAATCGAATCAAAAACAGTCACACCCCAGGGTGGTATCATTCCAAGATTACATCAACCATATGAGAATTGATACCAAGGTTCCAAAAGTCTAGAGGAACCATTTTGCCTCTGAAAACTTAATCAAATATCCAGAAGACAGGACAATTAACACCCAATTTAAATTAGTTTGACAAATATAACACTTTGATATTGTAAACAGATGGACAGAAGATGTCCACAAAGCAATTAAAGCTGAAGCACCCAAGACAATGGAACTGTATATTGGGATTAAAAACAAAACTGTAACCAATTCAAAGTAACAATCTGATAACATAATTGAAATGTAACATGTTGTAATGTAAAATGTTTCACAACAATAGGATGAAATCCAACAGGGTTATGTGGTATCACGAGTTTTCAGAGTGTTGCTCTTTTGTCAGGTGAGTAACTGACCTTTCTCACCTGATGAAGGAGCAGTGCTCCAAAAGCTCGTGATACCAAATAAACCTGTTGGACTTTAACCTGGTGTTGTGAGACTTCTTACTATTCCCACCCCAGTCCAACACCAGCAACTCCATATCATTGTGATGTAAAGAAAGGAATATAGGAGTGTGTTAGACACAGCAGAGTAATTTGGAAGCAAGCTGTAGCCACAAGCACAAGTTTTGCTCTCCCTCAAGCATGTTGTTCGAAGCAATTTTTGTTGTTCCACAGTCCATTCATTCCTCCTGCACTGTCTGACTACATTCTACTTTCAATGTTTCCTAAACC
This sequence comes from Sphyrna mokarran, assembly GCA_024679065.1. Classification (NCBI taxonomy): domain Eukaryota; kingdom Metazoa; phylum Chordata; class Chondrichthyes; order Carcharhiniformes; family Carcharhinidae; genus Sphyrna; species Sphyrna mokarran. The sequence goes on from JAGIQG010000033.1 coordinate 8,830,057, forward strand.
AACAGCAATTGCAACAAGACATTCTCCCAGTTAAAGTGTCCAATGACCCTTAATTGCTTCCATTCCTTCAGAAACATCCTTCAAGGCTAATAAAGCAGCATAGGCAAATGCCACCAATTTTCCCCGCTCATTTTCCTGAATTGATGAAATGCCATTAATCAGTTTATAGATGAGGTTGCAGGGGGAAAGAAAATTTATTTACTTTCTTTTGGAACCCAAGCTGATGAATGGATGGAGACAAGTATCAGTGGTAGCATTCTTCTGGACAGCAGATAGCCTACTCCAGCTAACACAGTGCTTCAAATTTTAATTAATCACAGCAATTAAAAGATCTCCACAATTAAAACAAGCCAACTTACGCGCAGTTGGCTTTAGCTCCAACTAAAGCTCAGAGGATCACTATATAAACCAGGCTTGGTTGGTCGAATCTGACTTCAATGACCAAGTCCCACATCCCTGACCCAGACTGTAACTTCCCTTTCCCCCAGCTTATCTATATAGTCAACAATTGATTCGCTCCTTGTTGCAGAACCAGGATTGAGTTGAATCGATTCATTATTCTATTTTTTTTAGTCAATCATGGGACATGGGTGTTGCTGTCTGGGCCAGCATTTATTGCCCATTCCTAGTTGCCCCTTGAGAAGGTGGTGGTGAGCTGCCTTCTTGAATCGTTGCAGTCTACGTGCTATAGATTGCCCCACAATGCTGTTAGGGAGGGAATTCTAGGATGTTGACCCAGTGACCATGAAGGAACGGCTGATGTATATCCAAGTCAGGATGGTGAGTGGCTTGGAGGGGATCTTGGTGGTGTTCCCATGTATCTGTTGTTCTCCTAGATGGAAATGGTTGTGAGTTTGGAAGGTGCTGTCTAAGGATCTTTGGTGAATTGCTGCAGTGCATCTTGTAGATAGGACACACTGCTGCTACTGAGCGTTGGTGGTGAGGGATTGAATCTTTGTAGATGTGATGCCATTCAAAGTGGGTTGCTTTGTCCTGGATGGTGTCAAGCTTCTTCAGTGCTGTTGGGCATGTGGCGATTATTCCTCCTCACTTCAGACATGTGCCTTGTAGGTGGTGGATAGGCTTTGGAGATAAGTTCCTTGCTGTAACATTCCCAGCCTCTGGCCTACTCTTGTAGCCACTGTGTTTATGTGGTGAGTCCAGTTGAGTTTCTGATCGATGGTAACCCCAAGGATGTTAACAGTGGAGGATTCAGTGACAGTAACACCATTCAACATTAAGAGGGGAGGGTGGTTAGAATATTCAGATGCAGTAAAAAATATTGTTTCCTGTGAATTGTTGGGTAGAATTTTATGGCCTTTGTCATCCCGAAATTGGAAAATCCCGCCCAAAGTCAACAGATCTTTCCATGGTCTGCCCCTCCCCTGCTCCGATTCCAGCTGGAAGGCTGGTAAAATTTCAGCCTTTTAATGCTTAGTTATTCATGTCACCAGTAGACTTACATTAACACTGCAATGAAGTTACTATGAAAATCTCCTCATCACCACACTCTGCCGCCTGTTCGGGTACATTGAGGGGGAATTTAGCACGGTCAAAGCACCTAACTAACACGTCTTTCAGACTATGGGAGGAAACCAGAGCACCCATAGGAAACCCACAAATATAGCATGCAGACTCTTCACAGATAGCAACCCCCCGAGATAGGAATTGAACCCGGGTCCCTCGCGCTGTGAGGCAGCAGTGCTAACTACTGTGCCATCGTGCCCCTTGAGCTATCAAAGAGCTGGTGTTTTACTCTTGATGGTGCTAGAGTGTAAAATTGCATATGAGCTTATTCAAAAGAAAGGAAAATAAATGGAGGAGATTGAGCCACTGACAGTGAGATACTGCTATTCACCCTGAAGTGTGAAGGAGCCATAACTCACTCACACCGCAGGCAGGAGTGAGTGATGGGAGCCCTTTACATTTCATCCAACTGAAGGAACAGTGGCAACTTCCAGTCATCAATGAAAGATATTTCCCTTCATTCTACAGGACAGAATCGTTCTCAATGGGTTTTTGTCAAAAAGGAAGCACCTGTGCTGATGGATCTTTGAAACCTTCAGGCAAATTCCTTTTGGACTTTTGAAATCAAAACAGCAAAATCTGGAAATGTTTATTCTGGCAGCAGAAGAGAAGAAGAGAGTTATAGACCTGAGCTTAATGATTTGATTTGGTTTGATTTATTATTGTCGCATGTATTAGCATGCAGTGAAAAGTATTGTTTCTTACGCCCTATACAGACAAAGCATACCATTTGTAGAGAAGGAAAGGAGACAGTGCAGAATGTAGTATTACAGTCATAGCTAGGATGTAGGGAAAGATCAATTTAATGTGAGGTAGGTCCATTCAAAAGTCTGACAGCAACCGTTCTTGAGTCAGTTCATATGTAACATCAGACTTTTGTATCTTTTTCCCGACTGAAGAAGGTGGAACAGAGAATGTCCAGGGTGCAGAAGGTCCTTGATTATGTTGGCTGTTTCACTGAGGCAGTGGGAAGTGCAGACAGAGTCAATGTATGGGAGGCTGGTTTGCGTGATGGATTGGGCTGCACTCATGACCTTTTGTAGTTCCTTGCATTCTTGGGCAGAGCAGGAGCCCATACCAAGCTGTGATACAATGAGAAAGAACGCTTTCTATGGTGCATCTGTAAATATTGGTGAGAGTCGTAGCTGACATGCCGAATTTCCTTCGTCTTCTGAGAAAGTAGAGGCGTTGGTGGGCTTTCTTAACGATAGTGTCAGTGTGGGGAGACCAGGACAGGTTGTTGGTGATCTGGACACCTAAAAATGTGAAGCTCTCGACCCTTTCTACTTCATCCCCATTGATGTACACAGGGGCAGGTTCTCTTTTATGCTTCCTGAAATTGATGACAATCTCCTTCATTTTGTTGGCAGTGAGGGAGAGATTATTGTTGTCGCACCAGTTCACCAGATTCTCTATCTCATTCCTGTACTCTGTCTCCTTAATGTTTGAGATCCGACCTATTACGGTGGTGTCATCAGCAAACTTGAAAACGGAATTGGAGGGGACTAACTGCATAAATGGATGGACTTGGACTGGGTTAACTTGATTTTATTTGATTTATTATTCTCACATGTATCGAAATGTATTGTTTCTTGCATGCTATACAAACAAAGCCTACAGTCCATATAGGAGAAGGAAAGGAGAGGGTGCAGAATGTAGTGTTACTTTCACCCTACTGTCTAGGGTGCAGAGAAAAATCAGTTTAATATAAGGTCACTCCATTCAAAAGTCCGATGGCAGCAGGGAAGGAGCTGTTCTTGAGTTGGTTGATACGTGACCTTAGACTTTTGTATCTTTTTCATAAAGCAATGCATCATGGAAACAGGCCTTTTGGCCCAACCGGTCCATACCAACCACGGTGCCCTCCCAGTTAGTCCCAGTTGCCCATGTTTGTTCCATATCTATTTAATCTTTTCCCATCCATGTACTTATCCAAATGCTTTTTAAATGTTGTTATTGTACCTACCTCAACCACTTTCCCTGGCAGTTCATTCTATTTCCCAATGGAAGAAGGTGGAAGAGAGAATGTCCAGGGTGGGTGGGGTCCTTAATGATGCTGGCTGCTTTGCCAAGGCAGCGGGAAGTGTAGACAGAGTCAATGGATGGGAGGCTGGATGGATTGGACTTCAATCACAACCCGTTGTAGTTTCTTGCGGACAGAGCAGGAGCTATACCAAACTCTGATATAAACTGAAAGAATGCTTTCTGTGGTGCATCTGTAAAAGTTGGTGAGAGTTGTAGCTGACATGCCAAATTTCCTTAATCCCCTGACTACTTTTCCAAGGCAGTGGGAAGTGTAGACAGAATCAGTGGATGGGAGGCTGGTTTGCGTGATGGACTACATTCGCAACCCTTTGTCCCCAATGGTCACCAAAAATCTGACTACACTAATCCTATTTTCCAGTGCTTAGCTAGTGTCAAGGGGTGGGAGGCTGGTTTGAGGGTCATTCATGACCCTTTGCAGTTTCTTGAGGTCTTGCGCAGGGCTGGAGTCCAAAAATAAACTTTCAATGGTGTGTCTGCAATTTGCTTTGATAGAAGAATACCTGTAGCACGCATTACAATCACCAAACACAAACCCAGTGCTTTGACCACTGCTTAGTTTTCAAAAGGGGAACTGATAACAGGAATCACCATTTGTGGCACCTAGTCTACTGAGAATTCACATATGTATTGTTTGTTGCCTGTAGTTTGGATGCTCCCTCCACTGGACAGTGAAATTATCATTCATTCTCTTTAAAGAATAAATGTAAATGTTTTCACGCTGTCGTAATTGCTCAGTTTGACTTTCCTGTTCTCCTTTATTTATGAAGCATAAAGCCGAGCTGTTGCAGCATTGCTGAGTTGGCATTACAAGCCAAACATCTTGTTCTTCGACTTCCCTGATTTATCACAGTTAGGGATCCTGGCCACATTTCTTTGAACTAACCATTGGTGTTAATGGTTGGATTTTTTTTCTATTTATTCTTCTGTGGTTCTTAATGTTGTCATGATTTCTTTTTAATTCATTCGTAGGACATGGGTGTCAGTGGCTGGGCCAGAATTTATTATGTGGAGGTGCCGGCGTTGGACTGGGGTGAGCACAGCATTTATTGCCCATCCAGAGGGCAGTTGAGAGTCAACAACATTGCTGAGTCTCTGGAGTCACTTGTAGACCAGGTTAAGAAGGCAGATTTCCTTCCCTGAAGGGACATTAATGAACTAGATGTTTTTTTCCGACAATTGACAATGATTTCATCATCATCAGTAGATTCTTAAATCGAGATTTTTTTTTTACTAAATTCAACTTCCACCATGTGTCGTGACAGGATTCGAACCTGGGTCTCTCGAAAAATATTAGCTGAGTTTCTGGATTAATAGTCCAGCGATAATACCACTGCCACACCAATCTGAAATTTGTACAGAGTTATTCCTCAGACTTTATCCTGATGGGAAAGACATCCCAAATTATGCACACCTTTAAATTGGAAGAATATCCCATCACATTCCTTGTACCAACAATATAAGTGAGTTACACGGATATATACCACGTGACCTGCTTATATATATATATATATACATATATATTTTATATATATATATTATATATATATATATATTACATATATATATATAAATACACATACACACACATATGTATATATATATATATATATGTTTTTTTATACATGTATATGCTGAAATCTTCACTGCCAACAAGGAAGTCCAAAGCTGTCCAAAAGATATGCGGGTTAGGTGCACTGGCCATGCTAAATTACCCCTTAGTGCCCCAGATGCGTAGGTTAGCGGGATTAACTGGGTAAATAGGTGGTATTGATAGAGCATGGTTGATGTCAGTGTAAACTCGATGGGACGAATGGCCTTTTTCTGCACTGTAGAGGTTCTATAATTTCAGTGAAGGCAATTAAATTGTCCTGGCCAAGAGAGGGAAATCAAGAATCTGGAATTCCATTTCTATTTGTGAAATAGGACGTGGGTGCTGCTGGATGTGCTGTCTCTCAATGCCTATCCCCGCGATTTGATTTGATTTAATTTATTATCATCACATGCATTAGTATATAGCTAAAAGTATTGTTTCTTGCATATTATACAGACAAAGCATACCACTCATAGAGAAGGGAAGACGAGAGTACAAAACGTAGTAATATAGTTAGGGCGTAGAGAAAAATTAGCCTGGTGCGAGGTAGATCCATTCAAAAGTCTGATGGCAGCAGGGAAGAAGCTGTTCTTGAGACGGTTGGATTCGTGACCTCAGACTTTTGTACCTCTTTCCCGAAGAAAGAAGGTGGAAGGGAGAACATCCGGCGTGTATAGGGATCCTGAATTATGTTGGCTGCTTTGCCGAGGCAGCGAGAAGTGTAGACAGAATGAATGGATGGGAGGCTGGTTTGTGTGATGGATTGGGCTACATTCACAACATTTTGTAGTTTATTGCGATCTTAGGCAGAACAGGAGCCATACCAAGCTGTGATAAAATCAGAAAGAATGCTTTCTATGGTGCATCTGTAAAAGTTGGTGAGAATCGTAGCTGGCATGCTAAATTCAAAACTGCTGTGGATCTGGAGTCACATGCAGGCCTGACCAGGTAAGGATGGCAGATTTCCTTCTTTAAAGAACATTAGTGAACCAAAGAGGATTTTGTGACAATGGTTTCATGATTCCAAAATTATTGAACTCAAATTTCACCATCTGTTGTGGTGGGATTTGAGCCCTGATCTCTACATTATTATTCTAGGTCTCTTGAATACCAGTCCAGTGACCACTCTGCCCCTGCCTTGCTGGCTTTAAACTGCCCTACAAGATAAGAAAGAAGCAGAGAGGTTGTTTCCACTGGCAGGTCAAAATAGGGGGAAGGCCTCAAAATAAGGGGGAGCAGATTTAGGACTGAGTTGAGGAGGAATTTCTTCACCCAGAGGGTGATGAATCTATGGAATTCCCTGCCAGTGGAGCAGTTAAAGGTTACCTTGAAGGATGTCTATCAGACGAAGATAGATAGATTTTTGAACAATAAAAGAATTAAGTGTTATGGTAAGTGGAGCTGAGTCCACGGACAGATCAGCCACGATCTTATTGAATAGCAAAGCAGGCTCGAGGGGACAGATTGCCAACTCCTGCTTTTAGTTCTTATGGTATAATCTGAAGACCCTCAACTCTGTCCAATAAGGGGTCTCCTGGTCAGAACAGTGATTGGCACAGGGTGTGGCCCACTGACAGGGTGGCAGACTATGACGAAAAGAGGACAATGTTTTCACGGTGCATCCATTAATAAGGCAATGCCCCAGAGATTCCTGAGGGCAGCTATCATAATGCGATTGGGCTGCAGTTGTTAAATAGACTTAAAGGAAAATCATTTAGCTGTATAGGGCAAACCACAAGATGCAGCACTATTGTTCTGCAGTGGAATGGTTCCTCTTAATGAGGTTGGTTTTCAATGCTATGTGATTAATAATGGCTCTAATTACAGATCAAGCATCAAATGTTCAAGGAATTGTTACAGGATTCCATCATGAATCAAACATGAAGGGAGTGGAGGGGTGGTTGTGGAGGGTTGGGGGGGGGGGCGGTGTAGAGGGAGGTGACTGGAGCAGTCAAACCCCAAGAGTGTCAGATCAGCGGGAAGGGCAGCACGGTGACACAGTGGTTAGCACTGATGTCTCACAGCCCTAGGGACCCAAGTTCGATTCCTGGCTTGGATCAATATCTGCGTGGAGTTCACACGCTCTCCCCCGTGTTCGCGTGGGTTTCCTTCGGGTGCTCCCTTTTACTCCCACAGTCTAAAAGATATGTGGGTTAGGTTAATTGGCCATGCTAAAATTGTCTCTTAGTGTCACAGGGACTATCTACGGTAAATGCATGGGTTAATGGTGTAGAGCATGGGTGGGATTGTGGTCGGTGCAGACATGATGGGCTGAATAGCCTGTTTCTGCATCGTAGGGATTCTATAATTCTAACTGCAACAATTTCTTCATTCCCACTTCATCATGTACTTTATAAATTGATTGAAGAGATTCGAAGAAGGCAGCTCACCGTCACCTTCTCAGGGGCAACAAGGGCAATAAATGCTGGCCTTGCCAGTGACAACCATGTCTCATAAATAAAAAAAAGATTGGCAACAGAAGCAATGGGGGAAAATCTTTTTTACACCATGACTGCTTCGGAACCCCTAAGAGTGTGATGGATTCAACTGTGACTTCCCCAAGGGAATGGGATCATTATCTGAAGAGGGATGCTTTGACTCGGCTACAAGTGTGGGAGTGGTACATGATGCATTATTGCAGTGAGCTGCCACAAACACAATGGACCTTGTTGTCTGACGAGGGGCATACATGCGATGGGTTGTGAGAGGACTGCTCTTGGACCTTTTTTGAGAGTATCCTACTCCTTCACATTGTTAGTGTAAGCTTGACCTGGACCATCTGATGGGCAACACGACAGCTCAGTGACTATAGCTGTGCTGTGCAGATACATGGTTTTGGGCCTGTGTCTGTGGGAGTTTGCGCATTCTCCCCGTGCTTGTGTGGGTTTTCTCCGGGAGCTCCAGTTTCCTCCCACATCCCAAAGATGTGCTCTTAGGCTAATTGGCAAAACAAATTCTCCCTAAATTGTCTCAAATTTGGTTTTTAATCCATAGATCTATAAACATGGACAGGGATCGCGTGTAGAAGTGGGAACATCGGGGTGGTGGCGCGGGCTCGTTGGGCCGAAGGGCCTGTTTCCCGTGCTGTTTTGTTCTTTGAAGGGCCTCCTTCTGTGTTGTAACCTTTTATGATTCTATGGTGGGGAAGTCCAGAATTCGGAGAGAAAGAGGATGAAGGGTAAACTTTTACGATAGAGGTGAGGAGAAATTTCTCCACCCAAAGGATAGTGAATATGTGGAATTTACTCCCACAGAAAATAGTTGAGGCCAAAACGTTGTGTGATTTCGAGACAAAACTAGATATAACTCTTGGGGCTAAAGGGATCAAGGATGTGGGAGGAAGGGGGGATCAGGATATTGAATTTGATGATCAGCCATGAATGAATGGCAGAGCAAGCTCGAAGGGCTGAATGGTCTCTTCCTTTTCAATGTTTCTGTAAGTTACTTACACCAGAATAGTTATTGTCACTTCATAGTTTGAGCAAAGGGTCATTGATCTGAATCACTGGGGGAGATTGTCTGATCTCCCCGTGGCATATTTCTCATAGTGGGAGTCGGCACACCGTTTGCTAGCGGTGAAACTTCTGGTCCCACCATCGTCAATGGGATCTCCCATTGAAAGCACCCCAGGCTGTTGAGAAGCCTGCAATGGCAGTAATGCACTGTTGATGGAATAGTAAGATCCCACCACCTTGAACAGCCGGAGAATTCCAGCCTTTAACTCAGTTCCTCTCTCTACACTGCTGTCACCAGATCAGCGCAGGACACACATCGAACAGAGAAGAGCATTCCACTTTTGGAGATTTGCACAAAGGGTCAATGCTTTATCCCGTTCTTCCCCTGCCCCATTTCCTCACACCCTCTTTGAGTTAAGCCCCTGAGCCTTTGATTTGCTCTCATTTCTCCTGGAGGTGCTGATTCGTGCTGAGGTGACGATCCCTTGTCATCTGTTACAAAAATCTGAGGTCACGTACCAATCGACTCAAGAACAGCTTCTTCCCTGCTGCTGTCAGGGACTTTTGAATGGACTTACCTCGCATTAAGTTGATCTTTCTCTACGCCCTAGCTATGGCTGTAACACTACATTCTGTACTCTCTCCTTTCCTTCTCAATGAATGGTATGCTTTGTCTATATAGTGCGCAAGATGCAATACTTTTCGCTGCCTCAGGTCTGCACAATGACCCATTTTCCCCATGAATGGCAGATTTTTTTGCCCTGTAAAGCTGAAGGGTAGCACGGTACCACTGCTTCATAGCATCAGGGACCCGGGTCACTGTCTGTGTGGAGTTTGCACATTCTCCCCGTGTCTGTGTGGGTTTCTTCTGGGTGCTCCAGTTTCCTCCCACAGTCCAAAAGACATGTTGGTTACGTACATTGTCCATGGTATTTGTCCCTTAGTGTTCAAAGATGTGTGGGTTAGGTGCGTTGACCATGCTAAATTCTCCCTTGGTGTGCCCGAACAGGTGCCGGACTGTGGCGACTCGTGGAATCTCACAATAACTTCATTGTAGTGTTAATGTAAGCCTATTTGTGACACTAATAAATAAACTCCCACACTCCAAAGATGTGCGGGTTAGGTGGATTGGCCACGCTAAATTGCCCCTTAGTACCCTGGGGACTAGTTAGGGTAAATACATGGGGATAGGCTTGGGTGGGATTGCGTTAGTGCAGACAAATGGCCTCCCCCTGCACTGTAGGATTTTAGAACAACTTTCCTTCATTCTTACATGCTTACGCATTCACCTCTGATATATAAAGAGGTGAAGGGTCATTATTCCATGTAAAATCCACCCCCTTTGACAGTCAGGTAAGAACCAAGAATTCTCAACTGGTATAGGGAGATTGGGACGGGCAGAATCGCCACTTCCTGCACTAGGATGGGCATCATGAGTTTTTTTTTTAATGTTCATCTATGGGACATGGGTGTTGCTGGCTGGGCCAGCATTTATTGCCCATCCCTAGATACCCTTGGAGAAGATGGTGATGGGTGAAAATGGGTAGAAAATGGTAAGAGGGTGGGGAATGAGATGTTAGGAGCCAGGACACCCTGAGACTGTTTGTGGGGGAGAATAGTGTAGGGTGGAGAGGTGGGTGGGGGAGATTGTTAATGGTATTAATATTAATCGATGAAGAAAAATGTACGTTCTGGTTTTGACTAACTTTGAATCTCCTATTTTGAAATGATTGTTCATTTCTTTCAAAAGGTTTTCCAGTTAGTTATCCAGCTCGGGAATAAGTTTTAAACTAAATCCCTAGAGCTGCAACTGGTGTTTTTTTGAATAATGAGTGCGGCACCTTCGGTAAGAAAAGTTTCACAAGCTGGAACTCTTGACTCAAAATCTCCTGAAGGCTGAATGTTAAATGAACGCTTCTAATTTGCCGCTGTTTTGAAATTAAGGTCACATTCCGCAGTTTAAGATAATATTCGCCTAAGCCTGGTAAGTTTTCCAAATTTTAAGTTAAACTAGATTAAAAATGTGACTCGGGGTGATGGTTCTTCAAGTCTCACCTGCGTTTAATTTGTACCTTAGCAACCATATTCACTTAAGTGACTGAATAACGGCTGGGGGGGTGGGGTGATAACCTTGTGGTATTATCGCTAGACTATTAATCCAGAAACTCAACTAACGTTCTGAGGACCTGGGTTCGAATCCCCCCACAGCACATGGTGGAATTTGAATTCAATAAAATAAAAAATATCTGGAATTAAGAATCTATTGTTGACCATTGTCGGAAAAACCCATCTGGTTCCTTTAGGGAAGGAAATCTGTTACCTTTGTTTGGCCGAAATGTGATTCCAGAATCACAGCAATGCGGTTGACCCTCAATTGCCCTCGGGCAACTAGGAATGGACAATAAATGCTGGCCAGTCAATGGCACCCATTAAAAAATTAATGAATTAAAAAAAATGTTCTATCATTGCCTGGAGCTTAAGCAGAACCCAGCTCTCTATATCTATGATCACCATCTCATCTGCTGTTCCATGTATCAAGAGGATCAGAATTTAGAATCTGTACCTGTGTCCATCTGATTTTGTTTTGATTTGATTTATTATTGTCACATGTATTAACATACAGTGAAAGGGATTGCTTCTTGTGCGCTGTACAGACAAAGCATACCATTCATAGAGGAGGAAAGGAGTGCAGAAGGTAGTACAGTCATAGCTTGGGTCCAGCAAAATATCAACTTGATGCAAGGTAGGTCCATTGAAAAGGCTGACGGCAGCAAGGGAGAAGCTGATCTTGAGTTGGTTGGTACGTGACCTCAGACTTTTGTATCTTTTTCCCAAAAGAAGAAGGCGTTAATAATAATAGGTGTTAATCTCTGTGCTAATAAAAGCTGACAATAATAAAAGGCCGGGCAGCATTTGTGGAGAGAGGAACAAATAGATTTTCAGGGCAATGTCCCAGCCTGGGAGGCAGTGACGCTGACGCTGGGCTAGTTTTCCAAAGAGCCAGAGTAATGTTTGGGGTGGTAAAAAAAGCTTGCCTTTATCAATCAGGGTATAGATTACAAAAGCAGGGAAGTCATGTTAGAGTTGGATAGAACTTTGATGAGGCCACAGCTGGAGTACTGGGTGCAGTTCTGGTCCGCTACATTATAGAAAGGACGTGGGGGGTGGGGGGGGATCAGAGGAGATTCACCAGGATGCGATGGAACATTTAAGTTATAAAGAGAGGTTGGATAAGCTTGGATTACAACACCAGGTTAACCAGTTTATTTGATGGTAAACCCACAAGCTTTCGGGGTTTGACCCTTCGTCGGGTGAGTGGAGAGTTCTGATCTCAAACACAACATGCGAGAATTCTCCATTCATCTGATGAAGGGGAAAACCCCGAAAGCTTGTGGGTTTACTATTAAATAAACCTGTTGGACTTTAACCTGGTCTTGTGAGACTTCTTACTGTGTTTACGCCGGCGTTTCCACATCATATTTTTGTTGGAGCAAAGGAGATTGAAGGGGTGACTGATTGAAGGTGTACAAAATTATAAGGGGCATGGACAGAGTGGATAAGGAGCAGCTGGTCCCTTTAGTTGGAGGGTCAGTCACAAGGGGACACAGGTTCAAGGTGAGAGGGGCAGGAGGTTTGGGGGGGAAATGAGAGGAAAAACCTTCTTACCCAGAGGGTGGTGATGGTCTGGAATGTGCCGCCTGGGAAGGAGGTGGAGGCAGGAAACCTCACATCCTTTAAAAAGTAACCAGATGAGCATTTGGCACATCATAACATTCAGGGCTACGGGCCAAGTGTTGGTAAACAGGATTAGTTGGGAGTTCATGTGTTTCTCGTGTGCTGTTTCAGACTTGATGGGCTGAAGGGCCTCTTCTGTGCTGTATGATTCTTAAAATTTGAGAATAAAAAGCTGCAATTAAAAATTTAATGATGACCATGAAACCATTGTTGATTGTTGGAAAAAACCCATCTGGTTCACTATTGTCCTTTAGAGAAAGAAATCTGCCATCCTTACCCCGTCTGGCCTACAGCTGACAGTAATATGGCTGACTCTTAACCATCCCCTGAAATGTGTTCATCCAGTTTTCTCTTAGAATTAATTTCTGTATTTCCCTCAATGAATTCATGCGATGGTGAGTTCCACGCTCTGAGTAATGTAATCCTCTGGAATATTGTACACTAAAATGGCCAGCTCACTTTAACAGCTAAGATAAAACAGTGCAAAGGTTACACATGGTGCATTATGTCACCGGTTAGTAGAGCTTTATTAGAGAGGTATTGTTGGTTTATAATCCAGAATGGAAGAGGGGGAGAAAATCTCTACAGATGGCATAACCTAACCATGTGATGCACTACACAGGGATACATCAGTTTACAATACATAACAGGGTTTGGATTAGCTTGCTTGGCTGTATCGTCTTGCAGAATGATGTCAACAGTGCAGGTTCAATTATTGTGAAGGCCTTGCGCCTCACTTGAGGTGTGGTGAGGCTTGGGTTAAGTCACCACTAGTCAGCTCTCCCCCTGAGAGGGGAAAGAGCAGTCCATGGTCATCTGGGCCTATAGCGACTTTATCTTAGTACCCAAATAGTTTAATAGGATTTATTGGGCTTATACTGATGGCCCTCAAGTGGAAGTATCTTTCCCATACCTACCCTAACAAAGTAAGAAATCCCACAAGGCCAGGTTAAAGTCCAACGTATTTATTTGGAGTCACAAGCTTTCACTGCCCCTTCATCAGGTGAGTCACCACGGTGGCACAGTGGTTAGCACTGCTGCTTTGCAGTGTCAGGGACCCGGGTTCGATTCCTGGCTTGGGTCACTGTCTGTGTGGAGTCTGCACATTCTCCTCTGTGCCTGCTTGGGTTTCCTCTGGGTGCTCCAGTTTCCTCCCACAGTCCAAAAGACATACTGGTTAACATTCCAAATTCTCTCTCAGCGTGCCTGAACAGATCTGGAGTGTGGTGACTTGAAGATTTTCACAGTAACTTCATCACAGTATTAACGTAAGCCAATTTGTGACTAATAAATAAACTTTGATTTCATGATCTTCATTCCTTTCCCTCTCTGTCTTGCATCCTTGCCTGTCTCAGGATATGGAGGCTTTGGAGAGGCTACAGAAAAGATTTATCAAGATGTTGCCTACTATTAGGGCATTAGCTATGAGGAGAGGTTGGAGAAACTTAGTTTGTTCTCACTGGAGTGATGGAGGTTGAATGGTGACCTGATAGAAGTCTACAAGATCATGAGGGGCGTGGACACGATGGCTAGTCAGAAACTTTTTCCCAGAGTGGAAGAGTCGATTAGCAAAAGTACATAAAGTTCATTCATTAATCACAAGTTGGCTTACGTCAACACTGCAATGACGTTACTGTGAAAATCTCCAAGTTGCCACACTCTGGCACTTGTTAGGATGCACCGAGGGAGAATTTAGTATGGCCAATGCATTTAACTTGCATATCTTTGGACTGTGGGAGGAAACTGGGGCACCCAGAGGAAACCCATATAGGAGAAAGTGCAAACTCCACATAGACAGTTACCCAAGCCAGGAATCAAACCCAGGTCCCTGGCACTGTGAAGCAACAGTGCTAACCATTGTGCCACGTTGCCGTCCCACTAGGTTTAAGGTGCAAGCTTTAAAGAAGATATAGGGGGCAAGTTTTTTTACACGGATGCCTAGAATTTGCTGCTGGGGGAGGTAGTGGAAACAGATATGATAGTGACTTTTAAGGGGCATCTTGACAAATCTATGAATAGGATGGGAATAGAGGGATGTGGTCCGTGGAAGAGAAGGGAGTTTTAATTCAGATGGGAAGCATGGTCAGTACAGGCTGGGAAAGCTGAGGGATATGGTGCCTGGAAGGGTAGGGGGTTTTAGTTCAGTCAGGCAGCATGATAGGTACAGGCCTGGAGGGCCGAAGGGCCCGTTCCTGTGCTGGAATTTTCTCCGTTCTTTGTCTCGGCAATCTCCTTCCCCTCATTTCACCCTCAATCTCTCAGCTGACTTTCCCCAAGTTTTCCCTCTGCCTCAGGTACATCAGCATTCACGCTGTCTCTGGTCCCGGGCAATGCTTTGTGTTTTAGTGAGCAATGTCTCAGTGGTCTGGTTAGCAATGGCAAAGTGATTGATAATGTTGTAACTTTGATGAAATGAGTTGCAAAAGTGAAGTATTGTTTAGTCATCTGAATTTTTACTTGGGTACTTCAAAGGCAATTAATACACTGCAGCTTGGTTGGACTGAGGACAGTATGTAATCTCTGCTGTAAACAAGGCAAAGTATATAATCTGGATAAATGAATTCATGTAACTGGCTCTTAATGTGATAACATTAACTTAATAAGATTTCAGTAAGACCCCTCTTCATTGTTAGTGTGATTTTATCTACACAAAGTAATTCAATTATAAGATGATTTACATCAGAATATCTTGGCCGCAACGACTGCTTAATATTTAATATGAAGCTGTACCATTATTTGCAACAGTTAATTTAGTATTTCTAATGAAAATTAAAGGCCAGCTTTTTTTTTTAATTATCTGTACCATGTTGAGCCAGATGTTGACTGCTGATCGTCTGTGTAATTTTGGAGGCAAAGATATAGGGATCAATCTTACCAGAAATATTCCAAGTGCCAAATAAGCAGAAAACTGGGAAAGAATTGCACCCTTTTTTTGGCGAGAGATAAATCGAATTCTTATGCCGCTGAGAGAATAATAGGAGGCAAAGTGTGATTCGCGCCACTAGGGGGAGTGGACAGGGTATGTTCATGCCAGGAAGCCGGCCAATGGCTACGAGTTTGTGCATGCGCATGTTCTTCCAGTGCACTGTGTAAGGAGTACACAGATAATGCACTGGGAATCTGATACTCCCCTATAACCCCAAATGCACCCCCATCCCCTGATTGTACCTCCCATGGCTGCCCTGGGGCGAAAACCCAGTTTTTTTGCTTCTTTTGCAATTTTGCTTGCCCCCTGCATGATCAACAAATATGCAGAGCCGGTAAGATCACCCCCCCACATTTTTTTTGTGGTAGAATTCAACAAGTGTTTAAGGACTTGGGGAAAATCTGCTGGAATTCTCAGGGTTAATGCCCATTCCTTACTTAGTGGTGGTCAGATGGCCATTCTAGAGGTCTAAAGGAAGGTCCCCCCATTTTAAGGATAAGGCATCCTTAGCCTGGACCCCAGGAAATTCCTGTTAGGCCACATCTGGCATGTTGTGTGCAATTATGGTGCCCTTATCTGAGGAAGGGTGTTGTTGCTATAGAGGGAGTACAGCAAAGGTTTACCTGTCAGAGAATCATAGAATCTCTACAGCACAGGAGGAGGACATTTGGCCCATTGACCATGAATCAACCACAATCCCATTCAGATTTTGTCTCTGTAACCCCACTTATTTACCCTGTAATCCCCCTGATACTAAGAGGCAATTTAGTATGGCCAATTAGCCTAATTTGCATATCTTTCGACTGTGGGAGGAAACTGGAGCAAATGGAGGGAACCCACGCAGATGTGGGGAGAATGTGCAAACTCCACACAGACAGACAGTCACCCCTATGCCAGAATTGGACCTGGGTCCCTGCCGCTGTGAGGCAGCAGTGCTAACCATCGTGCCACTCCTGCGCCACCGAAACTGCCCCTCTGGGATGGGCAGGTCTGTCACACAAAGAGAGGCTAAGGCAGTAAGGATCATATTCATTGGAGTTTAAAAGAATGAGAGGGGATCTGATAGAAACTTATACAATTCTAACAGAGTTAGACAGGGTAGACTCAGAAAGAATGTTCCTGATGGTGAGGGAGTCCAGAATTAGGGGTCATAGTTTGATGGTAAGGGATAAATCTTTTGGGACTGAGGTGAGGAGAAATATTTTCACCAAAAGAGTGGTGAATGTGTGGAATTCACTCCCATAGAAAGTTGAGGCCAAACGTTTTCTGATTTCAGGAAAAAATGCGATATAGCACTTGGGGCTAAAGGGGTCAAGGGATATGTGCGGAGAAGGGGGGGGGGAGGTGAGGATATTGAATTTGAAGAAAGTAAATTACTGTGGATGCTGGAATCTGAAACCAAAAGAGAAAATCTCAGCAGATCTGGCAGCTTCTGTAAGGAGAGAAAAGAGCTGATGTTCGGAGTCCAGATGACCCCTTGACAAGGCTTTGACAAAAGGTTATATGACCTCGAAACATCAGCTCTGTCCTATCCTTACAGATGCTGCCACACTTGCTGAGATTTTCCAGCATTTTCTCCTTTGGTTATTGAATTGGATGATCGGCCATGATCAAAATGAATGGGGGAGCAGCTCAAAGGGCCCAATGGCCTACTCCTGTTTCTATATTCGATCTTCAATGGCAGCTGAGGGAGTATCCTCGAGCTTTCAAACTCCTTCTTTACAGGCTGGGAGAAGGTAGGTCTGTGCCGAGTGGGAGAGGTCGGTCAGTATAGGGTGGGGATGTGGGTCTGAACAGGAGTTGGGTCTGTTCCCGGTAGGGGAGTTGGGTCCGGTGATCTGGTTGGGGGAAGAACATTCTCAAAGGATTGACATCCAGTACGGCAGAGCTGCACTTTGTCATTCTTTATTGTAGAGCCTTAGGCAGCTTTCATTTTCCTCCAGCCCCCACAAGAATAAATTCAATCTAAGCTTCTGCTCTTCTCCGCTAGTGGAGAATGCATAGAGATCATACAATAGCATCATCAGTCTTATGCATATGATATGAGCTCAGCTTGCACATTGAGAGAGTGTAGGGTGATACGGTGGCACAGTGGCTAGCACTGCTGTCTCACAGCACCAGGTTCGATTCTGGCCTTGGGTCACTGTCTGTGTGGAGTTTTTATGTTCTCCCCATTTCGATGTGGTTTCCTCCGGGTTTTCCGATTTCTTCCACGCTCCAAGATGTGAGATTAGATGGATTGGCCATGCCAAATTGCCCCTTAGCATTCAAAGCTGTATGAGTAGGTGGATTGTCCATGCTAAATTGTACCTTACTACTAATGGTGAGCAGGTTGACTGGATTGGCCATGCTAAATTGCCTCTCAAGTCCAAAGATGCATAGGTTAAGTGGGATTAATCATGTTAAATTGCCTCTTAGTGTCCAAAGATGTGCAGGTTAGGGGGATTGACCAAGCTAAATTGCCTCTTAGAGTTTAAAGATGGGCAGGTTGGGTGATTAGCCATGCTAAATTGTTCCTTAGTGTCCAAAAGATGTGTAGATTAGGTGGATTGGCCATGGTAAATTGTGGGTGGGGAAGGTATGAAGAGCCTTAGTGGGATGCTCTTTGAGTCAGTACAACCTCCTTCTGCACTGTAGGGATTCTATTATTCTATGTGCTAATAATGGGCAAAGGTGATTAAGATCATGAAAGGGTTCCCTTGGGCAGAGTTGCAGAAGGCGTCTGCACTTGTGGGCGAGACCCGGACAGAGTGGGTGTTCCCCTGAGAAGATGGGAAGGGATGCTTCAGGGAACAAAGGTGAAGAATGCATTGAACACGGCGTGGAGGACTCATTACTTTGGGTCCACAGGAGCATGTTGTAAAATATATAAATTTAAATTAAATGTGTCTACCTATGGGGATGCTGTCACTTTCCTCTGCATAATACAGTTTGGCAATTAGTGCCAGCAATTACGGGAGATGTACAGGGTTTTGCTATGAACTTGTAATTAAACTCAAGCCTTCACTCATTGCCCTCAATACAAACGGATGAGACCATGATTCACTGCCTGCGTTTTGATTTCTTTTCCCCTCTCTCCGCCCCTTCACGACTTTTATACATCGAATGTATTATATTTAGAACACCTGCTATTTCATCAAAATACCAAGGTCACAGCAGCAGTTGGCAGCTTTGAGGCTCATAGCTGATAGCACTGAAATAACAAGCCTTCTGTCTCATCAATCAAACACAGGAGCAGCAATTCATATCGCGCTCAGTGGTATTACAAGTAAGAGCAAACAAAGGGCCCTAATCAGACATTCAAACAACCTGCCCCTATCCAGGCACTTAAGCTCATAACTACTCCCATTCGAGATAATCGCAGTAATTATCTGGCACACACATGATACATGTTCTCACACACACACGCAGACATGCTTGTGCATGCACACATGCTTACACACACAAACTTTCTCTCAGACACACACATGTGCGCACACTGTCTCGCACGCAGGCACACACACGTGCGCACACTGTCTCGCACGCACGTGCGCACACTGTCTCGCACGCAGGCACACACACGTGCGCACACTGTCTTGCACGCAGGCACACACACGTGTGCACACTGTCTCGCACGCAGGCACACACACGTGCGCACACTGTCTTGCACGCAGGCACACACACGTGCGCACACTGCTCGCACGCAGGCACACACACGTGCGCACACTGCTCGCACACAGGCACACACGTGCACACAATGTCTCGCACACAGACACACACGTGCACACAATGTCTCGCACGCAGACACACACGTGCACACTGTCTCGCACGCAGACACACATGTGCACACACTGTCTCGCATGCAGACACACACATGCACACAATGTCTCGCACGCAGACACACACGTGCACACAATGTCTCGCACGCAGACACACACGTGCACACACACACACAGCCTGTCTTATACACTAATACATACACACACCAACTTTTAGGAATTGCGTTACACCATGTGACAACTATCTGCTCGACAGGAAAATCAGTTTTGTGTCAGTTTGATGTTTCCCAGGCTGGTGACATGGCAACAAGCAAAGAGTAAATATGAAAGGCCACAGATATAACTTGCCTTCAACCTGGATTCGCTAAATCATCTTTTTCCATTTTATTAATCCTCTCTCCACGCGGTTTAATATTCAAATATAAAAGGTGAAACTTACAGGACTAGATGCACCATCGTCCTCACTGTGTGACTGAGTAACCATCAAACTGTGGCCCTCTTTGGATGAAACAGTCACGTGAATTGGATTGAAAACCCATCCATCTCCCACTTCCACCCCCATCTCAAAGTAAAATCCCTAGACTATTTAGAATGACTGTGTTTTGCGCAGATATTTTGAACTGTATTTTCCACACGCACAAACTACTTATGCAATACGTTATTTCTTTCCTGACTACTTTAACTTTGGTATCTGATCTGACACCGGTTGGTAAGAATGCTGGATAAAGAGAAACAGGCACTGGGACAGAAGCAAAATACTGCAGATGCTGCAAATCAGAAATAAAAGCAGAGGATGGCAGATTGACTCAGCAGTTCTGGCAGCGTTTGAAGTTTATTTATTAGTGTCACAAGCAATGAAGTTGCTGTGAAAATCCCTCAGTCACCACGCTCTGGCACCTGTTCGGGTACACTGAGCGAGACTTTAGCACGGCCAAAGCACTCTAACCAGCACGTCTTTCAGACTGTGGGAGGAAACTGGAGCACCAGGAGGAAACCCACGCAGACACAGGGAGAGTGTGCAAACTCCACACAGACAGTGACGAAGCCGGGAATCGAACTCGGGTCCCTGGCAGCAGTGCCACCGTGTCTGACCTCTGGTGAGATGTGAGTGCAAGAGGCCAATGAGATATCTCCCACTCAAATGGACTTCCCCCAGAAAGACACATCACTTGATTTGGGATATAGAGATCCAGTAAGAGACAGCAGGTAGCAAGATGAAATGAGTGTGAAAAAAGCTGGAGAACTTAAAGATGATTAAAAAAACATCTGGAGGGAAGCACTGGAGCAGAAATCCAAATGTGCTGATACTGTGGGTTAGATGTGCAGGTAAGGTGAATGTCCAAAGATGTGTGGATTTGGTGTATTGGCTGTGCTAAGTTGCTCCTTAGAGTCCAAAAACATGCAGGTTAGGTGGATTGACGATGCCAAATTGTCCCTTAGTGTCCAACTATGTGTAGATTAATTGGATTGGCCGTGCAAATTGTCCCTTAGTGTCCTAAGATGTGCAGGTTAGAAAGATTGGCCATGCTAAATTATCCCTATATGTCCAAAGATATCAGGTTAGGTGGATTGGTCATGCTAAATTGTCCCTTACTGTCCAAAGATGTGCAGGTTAGAGAGATTGGCCATGCTAAATTGTTCCCTAGTGTCCAAAGATGTGCAGGTTAAATGGATTGGCCATGCTAAATTGTTCCCTAGTGTCCAAAGATGTGCAGGTTAGATGGATTGGCCATGCTAAATTATCCCTATATGTCCAAAGATATCAGGTTAGGTGGATTGGTCATGCTAAATTGTCCCTTACTGTCCTAAGATGTGCAGGTTAGAAAGATTGGCCATGCTAAATTATCCCTATATGTCCAAAGATATCAGGTTAGGTGGACTGGTCATGCTAAATTGTCCCTTACTGTCCAAAGATGTGCAGGTTAGAGAGATTGGCCATGCTAAATTGTTCCCTAGTGTCCAAAGATGTGCAGGTTAGATGGATTGGCCATGCTAAATTGCCCATTGTGTTCAAAAATTTGCAGATTAGGCGAATTGGCCATGCTAAATGTATTGGGGTCATGATGATAGGGGAGGGCCTGGGTGGGATGCTGTTAGGAGAGTCGATGGGCCAAATGGCCTCTTACTCCATTGGAGGGGTGCTACAATGCAATGGTTCCATGGTTAACGCCAGTCTCTAATCGAAAAAAAAAGGGTCACAACCGTGACCGAAAGCCGGAAGGTTTGTAAATCGTTGTGGGAAAGTTACTGGGATCTGCTGGCAGCTCCTGAGATCTCGCCAGAGCGCTGGGTAATAAATCAAAGTTTGAGCTTCACGGAAGGCCAGCCATCCCTGGCAAACATCTGAGAGCATAGTAAAGATGCAGCAGGGGGTAGGTGGCAATGGCAATATGATTGGCATTAAACAATTGACTTTAGGGGAACGTCTGAGGTGCTTAGTAAGGGATGTTAGGCTAAATATTCTGTCAGAGAGGAAACTGTAAAGTTGATAATTAATAGCCGAGGTCATTAGAATGGTAAAGTTAGTTTTCTGCACTAATAGCCCTACTTGAAAAACTGTGACCAGAAAAGTCCCTCTTGGATTGGTTCTGGGAATTACTTCTTTGTATAAAATTTATTAATGATCTCGATTAAATGGAATTCCTCCACCGAAAAACCACCATGCTTTGAAAGGAATGGCAACTTCTGTGATACAAAAGCTCAAGCAAAATGTGCAACTTAATTAGGACTTAAATAAAAGAGAATATATTGATGCTGAGTATGATTAACATGCTTGGATGATGAAAGGTATATTCACAAATAAAGCAAGACAAGTAAATGACTTAGATTGTCAGAAATCATTCTCAGATATAAATGTTAACATTCAAGATTATGGTATTTACATCTATTTATACTTGTCTTCCGTGTTTCTATATTCAAAGGGCGGTTGGATATCACAATCGGGATGAATGGGATCAAAGGTTATGGGGAGAAAGCAGGATCTGAGTTGGATGATCAGCCGTGACCGTAATGGAAGAAGGAATAGCTTGAAGGGCCGAACGGCCTCCTTCTGCTCCGATCTTCTATGTAGCACATTTTGTGCAATAAAATATCCCAAGACTCTTCAGCGAAGCGTTGCAAAGGTTGCAGCCATTCCCTGCTGTTGTCAGAATTTTGAATGGTGAGAAAGATAGTGCAGTTGCAACGTGAAGAAGCCCCTCAGTGCAGGTCGAATGCGCTATCAGGATGTCACATTAAGAACACAGACAAGCAGGTAACTGAAATAATTAATTACCGGCAGGAAAAGGAGTGTTCCTGTTCACACAACCCAACTGTGCAAGATGAGGCACCTGCCTTTGCCATATCCGATGTTGACTGTTGCGTTTTTTCCACTTGTGTCAATGGCAATCTCTTCCACAGGTGTCAGTGCTTGTGGCACAGCAGTGGCTCCCCTCCCCTTCCTGCCCTGCTTTTCGCCCTCCTGTGGAGTGCGAGCTTCTCATGCAAGTGAGTTAAGACGTGCTCTGCTTAAGGATTCACAAAGATGTATTTTGGCAGTTCAGCACAGTGTATTTGGAAGGAAGAACAGATGTGGTCAAGGAGGAAAAAGCATTGCGGGATAAGAGATTGGGGTATTTATTCTCTACACATGGAACTTTACTTCAGATGAATGCACGTATATTTTCCTGTTTGTGTAAGCGTATTGTGTGCAAAATA
This sequence comes from Sphyrna mokarran, assembly GCA_024679065.1. Classification (NCBI taxonomy): domain Eukaryota; kingdom Metazoa; phylum Chordata; class Chondrichthyes; order Carcharhiniformes; family Carcharhinidae; genus Sphyrna; species Sphyrna mokarran. Next base: position 8,852,791 of record JAGIQG010000033.1, read on the forward strand.
ATTTGCTTCAGTGGCCATTGCTCAAAGTGGTGCCGGAACAACAATATGCAAATTAAGTTTATTTCTTTAAAACATTTCTTTCTCCAGCTTTGCAAGAATTATGTTATGCAGAATTATTCTCCTCTTGCTGATCAGATTATCTTATCTACACTCCAGCCCTCGCCTGCTTCCAACACGCCTGTGTGCTTCACGTCGGATTTGATTTTGCAAAAAAATAAAGTTTAGCTCATATGAAACGAAAGAGGTGCTTTCCAAGTGTTTGAGGAACAACTCCCCCCTTCCCTCACCTCACCACCAACAACCCCCTCCCTGCTGTGCTCTCCCACCCCACAACCACACAGTCCTTTGTTCTTAAATTTGCTACATCTTGTCGCAATCTCTCACTGTTACGCTTTAATATCTAATGTATTCTCCCTCTCTTCAGTTCAGGGAATAGAGTCAGAGACATTTACAGCATGGAAACAGGCCCCTCAGCCCTGCTTGTACATGCCTCCCAATATGCTATCCTCAATGGAATTCAGAAGAATGAGGGGAGATCTGTCAGAATTATATAAGATTATGAAGGGAATAGATATGATAGAAGTTATTATAAAGATATAGGAAGGTTGTCTGAGGTAGATTCTTTACTCAGAGTGGTTGGGGTGTGGAATGCACTTCCTACTGTGATAGTAGAGTCGGACACTTTAGGAATTTTCAAGCTGTTATTGGATAGGCGTGTGGAGCACACTAGAATGGGATAGCTTGATCTTGGGATCGGACATAGCTCAGTAAAACATTGAGGGTGCCAGAGTGTGGCGACTAGGAGAATTTCACAATAACTTCATTACAAGTAAGTGTTACTTGTGACAAGTAATAAATAAACTTTTACTTTTCTTTCAGCCACATCTGTGTATGTTCTCTCCGAGTGCTCCGGTTTCCTCCCACAGTCTGAAAGGCGTGCTGGTTAGATGTATTGACCCGAACAGGCGCCGGAGTGGAGGAATTTTACAGTGTCAATGTAAGCCTTACTTCTGATTAATAATAAATAAACTTCACTTTAAAAACTTTTACATTCCGCCAATAACCCTTACCTTACAGGGAAGCTTTCAGATCTGGCAGACTGAGCTCAGACAGACGGTTCGAAATGTTGGCTTCATTCTCTCTCCACAGTTGCTGTCAGACCTGCTGAGATTTTCCAGCACTTCCTGTTCTTGTTTTCGATTCCAGCATCTGCTGAATCGTATTCCGACTGCCTTAGATTTCTAAACACAAGAGTACAGCTGACATAAAATACACAGTTTTGCCTCAGGGGCGGTTATTTAGAATGATTTTGATTGAATATGGATTTAGTGGAGCTTTGACGATAGAGTAATTCCATATCACCGGTGAAGTGTACTGTTCTGCCTTTGTGTACCCAGCGTCAATCTGGTCAATAAACCATTAATATTTCAATAATATTGTCGCACATCTGGGCTGTTTTTCTATGCATAGCCCTAGACGTCAGCCTCTCCTCTCACACATATGAGATATTGATTTTAAAACAGGTCTTTCAAGGCATGAAGCAAGTCACAATGCACTTGTGACCCACTCAGTCAAGCATAGGAAAAAGTAATGATGAGGTTATTTTTTTTTAATGCACAAAATCTACTGTGCCACGCTGAAAAGTTTTCCATGTGCTACACTGAATACAAATACCAATCTCCCTCAGTTAACTTTCCATTTAGGACAGAAAGTTCAATTCGCATTGGCTTCTGCTGAATGATTCGGCAAGTGGACCAAAGTCGGCGTAGACCCTGAAAAGTAAGCAATCTGTGGCCCTGGCTCAGAGCGAACCAGGGAGTTCAATTTTCACTTTGTGGTGAAGTAAGAAAAGGATTAATGCATTTTGTACCTTGAAGGAGGGAAAGGGTTAATGAATTTTGTACACAGAATATATCACAAACATAGCCCTTCATCATGGCTGATCTTTCCAGATTTATCTTGCTCCTGGCGTTAATGTAAATTACTTGTCCATTCTTTAAATCTCATGAAGACAAGTGGTCAGATGTGAATATAGATGGTCAGGTGTGAATATTATTTTGCAGACATTGCAAGCCTTGCCTGTTTATCTTGATCACACAAGTAACTTCAAAGACAAGTGCCAAAGCAGTCGCAGGCATGGTAATTGAAGAAGGAAGATCAGAGATTTTGACTGGAATTGGAAGTGTGTGTCATGTTTGTTACTAAGACTCATGATGTATAAATACCCGCTTGCGTTTGTGTTCCAGGGGAAGTCCATTCTTAGGAATCAGTTCTCCCAAAGCTCTGGAATAAAAGTCAGAGCTTTGAAATAAAAACCGCTAACAGTCTCAAATATTATTTTACCTACAATAGCGCGATAGTTAAAAATAGAGGAGCCAGGGCCATTTCCAGATCTCAAATCCCATTGGTTTAGGGGAACACATCGGCACAGTGTTAGCAATGCTGCCTCACAGCATCAGGGGCCCGGGTTCGATTCCAGCCTCCAGTGAGTAATAGGGGTTTATAGCACAGAATCACGCCCTTTAGGGAGGCGGGTTTGATTCTGGCTTTGGATGAGTGCATAGAGTCAGAGGTTTACAGTATAAAAACATATCCTTTCGCCCAACTTGTCCATACCGATCTTTTTCTTAACCACTAAACTAGTCCTAATTGCCTGCATTTAGCGCATATCCCTCAATAACCATCTTAAATCCATGTAACTGTCTAAATGCTTTTTAGAAGACAAAATTGTACCCACCTCTACCACTACCTCTGAGATTGTGTGGAGCTGTACATTCTCCCCATCTCTGTGTGGGTTTCCTCCAGGGGTTCTGGTTGCTCCCACATTCCAAAGATGTATAGGTTAAGTAGATTGGCCATGCTAAATTGCCACTTAGTATCCAAAGGCATGTAAAATTTAAAGCTTATTTATTAATGCCACTAGTCAGCTTACATTAACACTGCAATGAAATTACTGTGAAAAATCCCCCAGTTGCCACGCTCCGGCACCTGTTCGGGTACACGGAGAGAGACCTGAAGCTCTCAGTTACAGATTGGGATGCACTGTAATTAAAATATATGTGCAAGAATCTCAACTTCAGAAGTAGATCAATAAAGTAATACTTCCAGAGGTTGCTGAGCTGCTTTTCTTTGTCATGAGTTGCCACAAATATGTACATATGTCCAAAAACAGATACAAATATATACGTACACAGACATGCCTATCCACACAAGACAGCTGATACCATTAAATGTCCCTAACAGCCTTTCAAAAGCAGTACGGTGGCACAGTGGTTGGCAGTACTGCCTCACACTGCCAGGCAGCCTGGGATTCAATTCTGGCCTTGGCTCACTGTGTGAAGTTTACATGTTCTTCCTGTATCTGTGTGGGCTTTCCGCCGGATGCTCCAGTTTTCCCCCTAGGTTCAAAGCTGTGCAGATTAGTTGGATTGGCGATGATAAATTGCCCCTTAGAGTCCCAAGATGTGTAGGTTAGATGCATTGACCTACTAAATTGTCCCTTAGTGTCCAAAGCTATGCAAGTTAGGTGGATTGACCATACAAAATTCCTCCTTAGTGTCCAAAGATGTTTAGGTTAAGTGGATTGGCCATGCTAAATTGCCCCATTATGTCCAAAGATGTATAGATTAGATGCATTGGTAAGGCTAAATTGCCCCTTAGTGTCCAAAGCTATGCAGGTTAGGTGGATTGACCATGCTAAATTTTCCCTGAGTGACTCAAGATGGGCAGTTAGGTGGATTGACCATGCTAAATTGCCCCTTAGTGTTGTAAGATGTGTTGCTTAGATGGACTAGCAATGTGTGGAGTTACAGGAATAGAGAAGCAGAGAAAACGTGGGTGGATCGATCTGTGGGAAGGTTGGCACAGACTCGATGGGCCGAATAGTCTCCTTCTGCCCTGTGAGGATTTTGAGATTCAACAATGTATCCGCACAGAAATTCTTTTAGGTGGCAGGGGTGGGGAGGCGGGGGGGCAAATGTAAGGAAATCATTCACAATCATCTGTTTCCTAACCCAGAGGTGCTGAGGCCAAATGCTGCAGCCATTACTGTTGCTGTGGCGATCGGGGAATCAGCTGACTTTGCCAGCGATGGAACATCCTACATGCCGTGTCTTAGCCAAACATTGCCTTTCCCCAGCCGTTCACTTACATTTAACACGCTTATTTGTGAACAAGTGCTGCACCTTTTGTTTGCTAAATTGGTTTATATATCTGAAAATTACTTGCTTTATAATAGAAGAGATTAATAAACACCACAGCAATCCGCGCATAGCCGTCACGTCAAACTTTGAGGCAGCATCTCTGATCTGATAAACAGTGCTTATTTTAAAGTTAATATCCAGCTGTGATTTAATCATATTTAAAATGTCTGTATTGATTTATTTCCCCCACAGTACACTTACAGCTTTTGATAAACATTCTTGGCGTGTATATTTTGCTACAGATTTGCTTTTCGCACGGTGGTGGGGTGGGGGGCAAAGTTACACATTTTGGAGAAAGTCAATATCTACACAGGACACTGCAACACAGAGGTAGGCAATTTGGCCTATTATATCCACGCCCACTCAGCGAATGAGCAACTGAACCATTGCCAATTCCCCTGGCTTTTCATTTGATCTGATTTATTATTGTCGCATATGAAAAGTACTGTTTCTTCTGCACGAAGCAGACCAAGCGTACCGTACATAGGGAAGGAAAGGAGAATATGCTGTTGCAGTCATAGCTGGGTGTAGAGAAAGATCAACTTAATGCAAGGTAGGTAGGCTTCTTCTGTGTCCGACAGACAAAATGTACAGTCTGTAATAACTCCACAGAGGTGCAAGTCCCATCATCAAGTTATTTTACTTATACCATCCATCTTCACCCAGCCAGCTCTCCAGTTGCTGAATGCAGGCAGAGAGTCTGACATACCTGCTTTAAATAGGAAGCATGAGGCTCCCTGATTTAACCATCAGTTAAGACTCAGATAGTTCATACTCCAGCAAGCCAACCTCATAAGCCTGGCTGAAGTCACCACACCATTCATAGAGTACATTAGGGAAGAAGGAAAGGAGAGGGTGCAAATAAATGTTTGTCATAGCTAGGGTATAGAGAAAAGATGAACTTAATGTGAGGTAAGCCCATTCAAAAGTCTGATGGTAGCAGGGAAGAAGCTGTTCTCAAGTCAGTTGGTACATGACCTCAGACTTTTGTATCTTTTTCCTGATGGAAGGTGGAAAAGAGAATGTCCGGAGTGCATGGGATCCTCGATTATGCTGGCTTCTTTTCCAAGGCAGCAGGAGGTGTAGACAGAGTCAATGGATGGGAGGTGATTTGCAATGATGAATTGGGTTTCATTCCCGACATTCACAGGGCTTCTCCCTGTAATCCCTACACATTCATCCTTTTCAGATAAAAGATTCCCATTCCATTTCGCATGTTACTAGGTTCACAAGAATGATCCTGGGAATGAGAGACTTGATGTATGATTCTAAATTCCATTTTCTGTTAGTGTCATAAGTAAGCTTATATTAACACTGCAATGAAGTTTCTGTGAAACTCCTAGTCGCCACACTCTGGCACCTGTTTGGGCACACTGAGCGAGAATTTAGCATGGCCAATGCACGTAACCGGCACGTCTTTGGAGCGCAGGAGGAAACGCATGCAGACAAAGGGAGAATGTGCAGACTCCACACAAACAGCGACGCAAGGCCAGAATCAAACCTGTCTCCCTGGCACTGTGAGCAGCCACTGTGCCACTCTTACATTATAAACTTCCTCATATTACTTGGTCCACAAAAATGATCCCAGGAATGAAAGTCTTGATGTACAAATAGTGTTTGAGGACTCTGGGTCTGTACTTGGAGCTTAGAAGGATGAGGGGATGAGTGGAATCTCATTGAAGCTTACAGAATACTGAAAGGCCTGGATAGAGCGGACGTGGGGAAGATATTTCCCCGAATGGGAGAGACTAAGATCTGAGAACATGGCCTCAGAGTAAAGGGACCTTTCAAACTGAGTTGAGGAGGAATTTCTTCAGCCAGATGGTGGTGAATCTGTGGAATTCATTGCCACAGAAGGCTGTGGAGGCCAGGTATTTGAGTGTACTTAAGACAAAGATAGATAGGTTCTTGATTGCTAAGGGAATCAAAAGTTATGGGGAAAAGACAGGAGAATGGGGTTGAGAAACTTATCAGCCATGATTGAATGGCAGAGCAGACTCAATAGACTGATTGGCCTAATTCTACTCCTTTCTTTTATGGTTTTATCTTAGGCTGACATTACATTGGATGCATTGCACAGAAACAGGCCAAGTGGCATAGACAGTTGAATTTTATAGCATGCCTGTGCCTCCTCCCAAACTTTGTCATCTAAGTCTATTATAAACCTTTTTCCCCTTCTCCCTCAGAATTACCTATCTTTTCTTTCTCTTCTATTTCTCTCAACTGCTTACTGTGGTAGTAAGATCCCTTTTCTTCTACCCTTTTAGACAGTGAGTGCTGTTTTGTTACAAAGACATCAAATGCTTTGTAAGGGATTGAGTAAACATGTTGTGTATTAATTTATTCAGCCTAGGCACATGGGAACATCTACACATAGGTAGAAATCTTGAAGACATCAGCAGAGCTGTGCGCATTTGCTTTGCTCAAAAGCAAAAGTGAAACTAAGATGAGATCGCATGACGTACTTCCCTCCTGTTGATGCCATGCTGCTCTCTCAGACGCATATCACAAGTGGGGAGGTGATGGCCTAGTGGTGTTAGTATTTGGCTAATAAATCAAAAACTCAGCCAATGCTCTGAGGGCCCAGGTTCAAATCCCATGCCTCAATTTAACATCCTTCACCCAGATTGACATCTGACAGTGCAGCACTCCCTCAGTGCTGAATGAAGCACTGCCTGTAATTGTGTGTTGAAGCCAATGAAGTGTTTTAATCTGGGGCTCAGGCCAAGGAGGAACTTGAACCCCTGATCTTCAGACCCAGAGGCAATGGCTGCCTCTCAGCATCCAGCACCCAGGTTCAATTCTGGCCTCGGGTCACTGTCTGTGTTGAGTCTGCTTGGGTTTCCCCCAAAAGATGTGGATTGGCCTTACTAAAGTGACTCTTAGGAAATTAGCAGGGTAAATGTGTGGGGTTATGGGGAAATGGCCTGGATGGGATTGTTGTCAATGGGCCAAATGTACTGTAGGGATTTTATGGATATCTAGAAATGATGCTCTTAACTATTTGCACTTCATTCCTATTGATGATTTGATTTATTATTGTCACATGTATTGGGATACAGTGAAAAGTATGTTTCTTGCCTGATATACAGGCAAAGTGTACTGTTCACAGAGAAGGAAAGGAGAGAGTGCAGAACGTAATGTTACAGTCATAGCTAGGATGTGGAGATGCTGGCATTGGACTGGGGTTGGCACAGTAAGAAGTCTCATGACACTAAAGTCCAACAGGTTTATGTGAAGCTTTCGGAGCACAGTTCCTTCGAGCATGTGTTTGGACTATGGGAGGAAACCCCTTTAACCTGGTGTTGTGAATTCTTACTGAGCCATTGTTAGAGTGTAGAAGAAAGATCAACTTAATGCAAGGTAGGTCCATTCAAAAGTCATGTCCTCCACTCTGCTTCTTGAAGTTGATGACCATCTCCTTTAATGAAGGACATTCCTTAAAACGAAGAAGGTAAAACTCCATGGCAGTCGGAGGGAAAGGGGTTTGTATGCAGTGCTCTGTAGCTCAATTCTCTCCCATGTCTGTACAAAGTTATACAACAAGTTAGGGACTAAATAACATTTTGTGCAGTCGGTTGGTGTCACAGTCTGAGGCGGAACAGCAATAAGTTAAGTTTAATACCACGCTACGATGTTGGAAAGAAGCACACACATCCACAAGCCTAACAATATGATTATACAGAGCCAGTGTTTGATCGAAACAGTGCAATATTAGTTTTCGACCAAACACTGCAGCGGTAATATAAATGTGAAAAAAGCATTGAAAATCAATTTTGCTGTTTTAACCAGAAGACGAATTCCGATCCTTTTCAGTGAATGTACCCTGCTGGCAATGTTCTTGATTCAGTTTCGGGGCGTGTTGCTAGAAATGTAAAGAGCTAATCAGACAACACTCCACACATTTAGACGTTCCGCAATGTTTAAGAGGCCGTCCCTACGTAGTGAAGTTAGAAAACCATTCAGCCCATCGAGTCTGCACTGAGCACAATCCCATGGCACCATGGAACAGTGGTTAGCACTTCTGTCAGGGACTTGAGTTTGATTCCCAGCTTTGGTCACCTGTCTGTTTTGCATGTTGTCTACGTGGGTTTCCTCTGGGTTCTCCAGTTTCCTCCCACAGTCCAAAAACATGCTGGTTAGATAGATTGATCATATTAAATTCTCCTTCAGTGTATCCAAACAGGCACCAGAGTGTGGCAACTAGGGGATTTCACAGTAAGTTCTTTGCTGTATGACTCTAAGCCTACTTGTGACTAATAAGAAAACTGTACTTTACCTTGGCCTTATCTTTGTAACCACATGTATTTCCCCCATAACCCCTCTGACCTACAATCCCTGGTCACTAAGGGGCAATTTAACATTGCTGATCCACCTAACTTGCAAATCCAAGAAACTGAAGCACCCAGAGGAAATCCACGCAGACATAGGGAGAAGGTGCAAACTCTGCACAGACAGTTACCCAAGCCAGGAATTGAACCTGCATTCCTGGAGCTGTGAGGCAGCAGTGCTAATTACTGTGCCACCGAGCCAGTGCATCTGAAGGAAACCCATGCAGATATGGGGAGAACATGCAGACTCTGCATAGACAGTGAACCGAGCCAGGAATTGAACTGAGGTCCCTGGCACTGTGAGGCAGTGGTGCTAACCACTGTGCACTGTACTGACTTCAATTTTTAAATAACAACCTACACAAATTATTTCCATCCAGCCAGTCAAAGGCTTAAGTGATCTGCAGCACTGGAGCAGGGGAAATTGAATCAGTAGCATTAGCCACACAATAGGACAATGTTACCATGTCCATGAGTACTTTTACTTGGCAGAATTTTTTTCCAATGAATCATGAATGCGTTATAAAACCAACCACTGCTCTGGAATGAAGTCCTGAGTGATCTCTAAGAGACTCTTCCTTGCCCCTCAGTTTATTGAAATATGGAATGGCCTTCAGCGCAAGTGGCTTGCAAAGTTAGGCCAGAATTTTACTACCCATGATCTACACTAGCTACACAGAAATTGGAATGGGTGAGTACAACGGAAAGGTCTGTTGACCTTGGGTGGGCTTCTTTAGTTTTGGGGATGGGCAAGGCTGTAAAATCCACTTCATATGCCAGGACATTAATATATTAATAACAATTTGATCTCCCCTCATTCTACTAAATTCCAGAGAGTATCGGCCTAAACTGTTCAATTTCTCTTCATACAACAAACTCCGCATCTCTGTAATCAATCTAGTGAACCTACTCTGAACTGCCTCCAATCTTTCCTCAAATAAGGGGATCAAAACTGTGCATAATGCTCCAGGTGCAGCCTCGCCAGTGCTTTGTATGGAACACTAATGTTGAGAAAATTCAAGGCTGGCAGGGTGGCACAGTGGTTAGCACTGCTGCCTCACAGTGCGAGGGACCTGGATTCGATTCCCCTCTTGGGTCACTATCTATGTGGAACTGTATGTTCTCCCTGTGTCTGCGTGGGTTTCCTCTAACTTTCTCCCACAGTCCAAAGATGTGGGGGGTAAGGTGGATTGGCCCTGCTAAATTGCCCCTTAACATCAGGGAACCAGCTAAGGTAAATGGATGGGGGTAAGGGTTGGGTGCAATTGTGGTTGGTGCAAACTCAATGAGCTGAATGGGTTCCTTGAGCACTGTAGAGATTCTATGAGAAAAAAATGCACACTTATCCATACACACTTTCCCACTCCACTGCCAAGGACTGATTTTCAATTCTTATAAAAGCCAGGGCAGCATTGGCAACCTTCTGATTTAATATTAAAACGGTGTGAGGCTGCATCCCAAAATCCACTCCCCCTACCCCTCATTTTAAGAGTTATCCCTGTTTCAGGTCATGGGAGCTCTCAAGCTTGGTGAACATTCAGGGAAGTAGAGAAACTGAATTTCCAATAGGTGACATACACCTATTGGCCTTTCAAGGTACAGAGAGCAGAGGGGGAGGTTGGGGGGGGGGAAATCCAGGCATGCATTATTGAAACTCAGAAACCTTGACAAAAGGTTTGAACAGAGCGCCTCCAAGAATGCACAAAGCCCCAGGAATGTTTACAATGCTGTTACTCAACACTTTTAATGTCGATTCTCAGGCCGCCAGGATGAGGAACCCACCTGAGTCAGGTGAAGTCTGTAGCAGTGTTCAACAAAGTTAATAGAAAAATGTCATGTTCAATCGCACCAAAAGGGAGCTTTTAAAGGACTATTGTCACCAGGAACTATTGGCTTGCAGGTTCAGTAAACTGCTAGCATAGCAGAATCCAGTACATTAGTACCTAGCACTTTCGTCAACCTGCGTACTCTTTGGTGTATGTGGTATTGTCGCTAGCTTACAATCCGGAGATCAGATAGTCTCTCTGGGTAGACCCAGGTTCAAATCCCATCACAGCCGATGGTGAAATTCAAATTCAATAAAATCTGGAATTCCAAGTCTAACCACTGAATCCCTACAATGCAGAAGAGAATGTTCAGCCCATTGAGTCTGCACTGACCACAATCTCACCCAGGCCCTATCCTTATGTATTTATCTGCTAACCCTCCTGACACTAAGGGGCAATTTAGCATGGCTAACCTAGCTAACCAGCACTTGTGCCGTGGGAGGAAACCTGAACACATGGAGGAAACCCACAGACATGGGGAGAATTGGCAGACTCTGCACAGATAGTCAGCTGGAATCAAGTCCAGTTCCCTAGCACTGTGAGGCAGCAGTGCTAACCATCATGAAGACCATGAAACCATTATTGGAAAAACTCACCTCGTTCACTAATGCCGTGCCAGGCAGGAAATCTGCTGTCCTTACTTGGTCTGGCCTACATGTGACTCCAGAGCCACAGCAATGTGGTTGACTCTCAAATACCCTCTGAGATGGAGGGCAGTTAGGGTTGGGTAATATGTGTTGGCCCAGCCAGCGATGCCCACACCTCATAAAATGAATAAGTAAATATAGAAGTATACATTCAAGTATGACATTTGAATATTGCTGGAAAGATAACTTTTTATCTTCTATTCATTGGGAAACAGTTTTGACTACAAGAAAAAAAGGGTGCTGATTGTTTGGCAAGTTTACTCTGGGGCATTGCCATGGAGAAAGCAAAGGGAACTTAATCGGGTCTCCAAGCTCCTGATAATTCAAATAATCAATCTCAATACTTGTAAATAAATTGGAAAGGATAATCTAGTGATTATCAACGTGTTATTTGACTGGAGTAGGCACTACAGCCATCTCTACGCAATGTTTAAAGTTTATTTATTAGTGTCACAGGTAGGCTTACATTAACACTGCAACAAACATAAGAAAACTACAGCATAAACAGACCCTTTGGCCCACAAGTTGTGCCGATCATATCCCTACCTAGTAGGCTTACCTATAACCTTCTTACTAACTCCCATGTATTCATCCAAAAGTCTCTAAAAGACCCTATCAAAGGTACTGTAAAAATCCCTTGTTGCCACACTCTGGCGCCTGTTTGGGTACACCGAGGGAGCATTTAGCATAGCCAACTCACCTAACCAGCACATCTTTCAGACTGCGGGGGGGGGAAACCGGAGGAAACCCATGCAGAAATGGGGAGAACATGCAGACTCTGCAGGAGGCAGTAACCCAAGCTGGGAATCAAACCCAGATTCCCTGGCACTGAGAGGCAGCAGTGCTAACCACCTGCACACTTTCCAGCTCAAACATGCTGTTAACTCTCCCCAGAACCCAGATTAAAATTGCCGCCTCCAGCCCCCTCACTTGTTCTTCAGCAGAGCTATCACAGCTGTCCCCAACCCCTCCAGTAAACACCATTATTATTAGTTCAGAATGGATGAGAGATTAAACCTGGGACCTTTATAGTCTGTTCTCATCAGCTTGGTACTGATCACTTCATCTACTAAATGAGTCATCAGGGAACATCAAGAATAACATTAAAAAGGTATCTTTTAGACTTGACAAAACATCAATACCAATACTGTGTACGTCACCTTACTCAGTGTACGTCTGTATGGTTTGGTTCCATTAATCTACGCGTAAAATCAATGTTAGCCAACATCTTAGGAGGTCGGGATGGCAGAATAATTTAGGCACTGAACCTTTGCCCAGGAATCCAGCTTTAATTTTAGCCTAGATAAATATATCCCATACTGACACCTGGTTGCGAGATTCTTGGGCTTGGCACGGTAGCACAGTGGTTAACACTGGCTTCACAGGGCCAGGGACCCGGGATCAATTCCCAGCTCAGGTTACCGTGCAAACTCCACCCAAACATTCTCCGTGTGTGCGGGTTTCCACTGTGTGCTCCAGCACCAGGGACCTGGATTCGATTCCCAGCTCAGGTCACTGTTTGGTGGAGTTTGCACATTCTCCCCATGTCTGCGTGGGTTTCTTCCACATGCCCCAGTTCCCACCCATAGTCTGAAAGACATGCTAGCTGAGAATGCATTGACCTGAACAGGCAGCAGAGTGCAGCAACTGGAGGATTTTCACAGTAACTTCATTGCACTGTGAATGTGAGCCTTATGTGTGACTAATAAATAAAACATTAACTTTTACCTATTTAAAATGGGTTTGCAATTAATCAATCTGGTAATGATTGGGTGCCAATTGATGGCTGGTATGGGAAGATCACCTTCATAGAATTATAGAATCCCTACCTCACAGAAGAAGGCCATTTGGCCCATCAAGCCACTGATAACAATCCCACCCAGGCCCTAACCCCACATATTTATCCTGCTAATCCTTCTGACATGGGAGATCGACCAAACCTGCATATCTTCAGACTTCTAAAGCAGTTAGGGCCAGTACAGATGGAGATGCATGCAACAGATAGGAAGTAATGGTGCTTGATTATACAAAAATCTGAGGTCATGTACCAACCGACTCAAGAACAGCTTCTTCCCTGCTGCTATCAAACTTTTGAATGGACTTTCCTTGCCTTAAGTTGATCTTTCACTACATCCTAGGAAGGACTGTAACACCACAATCTGCACTCTCCTTTCCTTCTCCCCTATGTACTCTATGAATGGTATGCTTTGTCTGTATAATGCATAAGAAACAATATTTTATACTAATACATGTTACAATAATAAATCAAATCAAATAAAAACTGAATGCAGATGAAAAATTCAGGAATACAATCCCTTATTGAATACAACAATGCAGTTAGAATAAAATGCTTACAAGGTTAAAAAAATTGCCCTTTTAACTGGATATTTTTGATGATAAAATCATGTTGAGGTTTACTGAGATTCAATTAGGTCACACAAATGTTGATTGATAATAATACTGACAGAGAGAATCCCAGCAAGGTGGCACAGTGATTAGCACTGCTGCCTCTCAGCACCAGGGACTCATGTTCGATTCCCAGCTTGGGTCACTGTGCAGAGTCAGCAAGTCCTCCCTACATTCACATAGATTTCCTCTAGTTGCTCTGGTTTCCTCCCGCAGTCAGAAAGACGTGCCAATAGATGCTAAATTCTCCATCAGTGTACTCGAACAGGTGCTGGAGTGTGGCTATTCAGGGATTTTCACAGTAACTTCATTGCAGTGTTAATGTGAGCTTACTTGTGACACTATATTAGTGTTAAAGTTAAAATTAAATATGGCCGTAATCCGAACTGTCACATACAGATCATTAAAACACAAATATCACTGTTACTCCAATCTTACAACAATAATCTCTCCCTCAAAGTTAAAAAATGAAGGAAATTGCCATCAACTTCAGGGACTGTAGAGAAGCAAATTGCCCTCTCTACAATGGGGACAAAGTAAAAATGGTTCAAATTTTTCAGTGTCCAGATCACCAACAATCTGTCCTGGTCCCCCCAGTGCTAACACTATAGTTAAGAAAGCCCACCAAGGCTTCTACTTTCCCAGAAGACTAAGGAAATTGCCATGTCAGCTACGACTCTCACCAACTTTTATAGGTGCGCCATAGAAAGCATCCTTTCTGGTTGTACCACAGCTTGGTATGGCTCCTGCTCTGCCCAAAACTAGAACTACAAAAAGATCACGAATGTAGCCCAGTCTGGTTAGGTGCACTGCCATGCTAAATTCTCCCTCAGTGTAGCAATTAGGGGAGTTTCATGGTAACTTCATTGCAGTGTTAATGTAAGCCGATTTGTGACATTAAATTTAAATACGGCCCCAACCCGAACTGTCACACATAGTATTCACACAATGGGAACACTATGACCTATTTTCATTATGACTTCAATCTTTGGCTTTAGTATTTTCAAGTGGTATACACTTTATAGCCCTCATTTCTTATTAAAAGTAAGGTCCGCAACAGTACATTTAGTGCAAAATATTAACAAGTCTCTCTTAAAACCTTCGGTTGTGAGATTTTCTGGTTTAATTGCGACCCTAAATTTTTTTCAATCTAAGCAAGCTGATAAGTGTGTAATTGTCTTGGTGATTGTGTGTTCTCCCTCTGCCCTACTAAAACAATGTTAAGTTGATGAGTTTTCCTTCAGCCTGTGCAGTGAGGGAAAGGTCAGGAATTGGAGAAACATTGAGATTTAAAGTCGTGTGTGGCCTTGGAATAATGATTTGTGGAATAGAATCCTAGAATCCATACAGTGCAGAAGGAGGCCATTCGGCCTGTCGAGTCTGCACTGACCACAAGCCCACCACAGGTTCCTATTCCCATAACCCCACATATTAACCCTCCTAATCCCCAACACTAAGATCAATTTAGCTTCTGAGGTTGTCAGGCTCCATTTGGAGTATTGTGAGCAGTTTTATCCCCATATCTAAGGAAGGACGTGCTGGCCTTGGAAAGGCTCCAGAGGAGGGTCACAAAAGTGAGCCCTGGAATGAAGAGCTTGTCATATGAAGAACAGCTGAGGATCTCTACTGCTTGGAGTATAGAAGGATGACAGGGGATTTTATTGAAACTTACAGGATACCGTGAGGCCTGAATAGTGTGGCTGTGGAGAGGATGTCTCCACTAGTGAAAAAACTAGAACCAGAGGGCATAACCTCAGGCTAAAGGGATCCTTTAAAACAGAAGGGGAATTTCTTCAGCCAGAGAGTGGTGAATTTGTGGACACTAAGGGGCAATTTAGTATGGCCAATCCACCTAACTGCACATCTTTGGATGGCAAGGGGCAATTTAGCTTGGCCAATCCACCTAATCCATGTATCTTTGGATATAAAGAGACAACTTAGCATGGTCAAGCTGGTCAAATTGCACACTTGTGGACATCAAGGGACAATTTGGCATCATCAGTTCACCTAACTGGTACATCTTTGGACGCAAAGGGGCAATTTAGCATGGCCAATGCACATGACCTGCACATCCTTGGACATGTGACAATATTAAATCAAATCTGGTTTATGCAAAATGTATTCAAATATTTGTGACCATCCCAATTGTAAGTTTGGGCTATTCGTTCTGAACATGGCAGTGGAAAATGGGAGAGATTGCCAGATGTCTGAGATTGCGATTGAGCATTGGGGAAATTTGCACAGGAACAAGCGATTTTCTTCTTTGACACTGACGCCAGTTAGAGCAACAAAACCATTTATTTTTCCCTGCATTGCTACCTTGCTGACTGCCACTTTTCAATGTTTAGTTGTTCCCTTGCGACCACGTACAAGGCACATCCGCCCACTCATGTGCAGAACTGGAAGCAGAATTGAGATTACGTTAAGTAGCATTAACATTGGTATGGAATCATGCCCTGCTCAATTCATTTGAAAGGAGGCTGTAAAACCATTGAGTGCACGTGCAAACACATTAAATATAACTCATCAGGAAAATCAATGAGGACTGTACAATAGGTGCATTGGTGATAGTGTGATTCCTTTATATCGTTAAAATGAGCACTTTTTATGACTTTGATTTGGTGAGTTCATAAGCTTATAAAATACCAGAGCAGATTTAGGCCATTCAGCCCATCGAGTCTGCTCCTCCTTACTATCATGGCTGATATGGTCCTCATCCCCATTTTCCTGCCTCCTTCCCATAACTCTTCAACCCATAACCAATTAAAAATCTGTCTAACTCCTCCTTAATTTACTCACTGTCCCAGCATCCACCGCACTTTGGGGTCATGAATTCCACAGATTCAGACTGATTTAATTTGATTTTTTTTTCATTGTCACATGTATTGGGATACAGAGAAAAGAATTGTTTCTTGTGCGCTGTGCAGACAAAGCATACTGTTCATAGATTACATGGGGGAGAATGAAAGGAGAGGGTGCAGGACAGTGGCTGGAACAGTGGAGAAAAAGCTGTGCTTGGGCCATCTGGTACATGATCTCAGACTTTTGTATCTTTTTCCCGATAGATTTAAGGCAAGGTGAAATCATAAAAGTTTAAAGTTCAAAGTTGATTTATAAGTGCCACAAGTAGGGCTTACTGCAATAAAGTTACTGTGAAACTCCCCTGGTTGCCACATTCTGGTACCTGTTCAGGTCATTGCACCCAATCAGTACATCTTTCAGACTCTGCTGCTCCTGGCATGGATTTATCATAGATAGATTTGTAAATTAAGTCAAAATTTTAAATTTATAGGGAGGTGATGGTCTAATGATATTATTACTGGACTCCAAATCCAGAAACTCCGTTAATGTTCTGGGGACCAGATGGCGGAATTTGGATTCAATGGAAAAACTCTGGAATTAAGAATCTACCGATGGCCATGAAACCATTGTCGACTGTCGGAAAAACCCATCGGGTTCACTAATGTCCTTTAGGGAACGAAATCATCTCATTTTAAATCTACTAGATCTTCCACATGCACTCCCATCCATTGACTCCAGCTACACTTCCCATTGACTCGGAAAAGTAGCCAGCACAATCAAGCTCCTAAGCACCCCGGATATTCTCTTTTCCGCCTTCTTCCATTGGAAAAGGATGCAGAAGTCTGAGATCATGTACCAATGGTCTCAAGGACAGCTTCTTCCCTGCTGCCGTCAGACTTTTGGATGGACCTATATCATATTAAGTTGATTTTTCACTACATCCTAGCTATGACTGTAACACTACACTTTCTTCCTTCACCCCTATGCAATCCATATTTTACTGTACCCCAATACATCACAATATCAAATCAAATCATCAACCTGTATGATTCTACCAGGCCCACGTGACTCCAGAGCCACAGCAACATGGTTGACTCTCAACTGCCCTTAGAAAACAAGTGATAGGCAATAAATGCTGGCCAGCATTTCCTATGAATCTTATCCCATGAATGAATAAGAAAGGAACATAGGTTCTCCTGCTAGTAGCAAGAATTATTCGTGCGTTGTCATGTTAACTGATGCATTGTAAAAATTGCCAATCTGATGAAGGCATTGTAGATTTCTGGGCTAATTGCCTGCCCAACGTTGAAAATGAGCTCTTTCAGTACTCAGATAGTTAAGATTCAGGCCCACAGCTGACATTTGCATGGTCTCCATCTGTCATAGCGGAGAGATTGAAAAGGCCAGAAGTGGAATATTGTTAATAAGACTGTATTGATCAGACTGGAGGCTACAGACCACAAAAGCTATGATTCCCACAGCCATAGTTTCCTAAAAATACAGTGCTGCCAGATAGTGGATTCCAGTAAATTTTAACAACAAACACCCAAATAAAAACATGAAAACTTCCATAAGTGTACACACACAGTGTTAGGTGAAAATAGGTGTCAATAACATAGACACACATTTGTTGCATGGCCAAAATCACATTAGAATCCTTATATACTTGACCTCCTTTGCAAGAGGATGATTGTTTTGGCTTCAGTAATGTCAAGGGAGCCAAAGCTAAATGCACTATGTCACAGGATTTAGAAGAGATACAAGATTGCCCATCAATCATTCTTACGCAAACCAACCTCCTACCCATTGACTTTGTTTTCTGAGGCAGCAGAAAATGTGGACAGTCAGCATAATTAAAGACCCCACGTGCTCTCTTCCATCTTCTTCCTAGAAAAGAATGGAAAAGTCTGAGGTCACGTACCAACTAACTCAAGAACAGCTTCTTCACTGCTGCCATCAGACTTTTGAATGAACCTACCATGCACTAAGTTGCTCTTTCTCTACAGCCTGGCTATGACTGTAACATTATATTCTGCAATCTCTTATTTCCTACTTCATGAATAGTATGCTTTATGTATGGCGAGCAAGAAACAATACTTTTCACTGTACATTAATACATGTAACAGTAATAAAATTAAATTATCTCCTGTAATTGGCCAAAATAGGGTGAAGTGACACATTGGAAACTGAGTACTTCGGATGGATTCCTGTCAGTTTTGCTGAGTGAGAGACATAATGGGCAGCATGCTGGCACATTGGTCAACACCACTGCCACACAGTGCCAGTGATTCAGGGTTTGATTCTCAGCCTGGATTACTGCCTGTGTGGCATCTGCAGGTTCTCAGTATCTGCGTGGACCTTCTCTGGGTGCTCCAGTTTCCTCCCACAATCTGAAAGATGTGCTGGTGAGGTGTATCAACCCAAACAGGCACCAGAGTGTAGCAACTAGAGGATTTTCGCAGTTATTTCACCATGATATTAATGTAAGCCTTACTTCTGACACTAATAAATAAACTTAAACTTGTGCCACCCCTACTGCCCATGAATGTGGGCAAGAGAAGAAGGATCACAAAGGGTAGACAATTGAGCCTTGCTTGCTGTTTGCAATGGAATCATAGACTCCTACAGTGCAGAAGGAGGCCATCTGGTCCATTGAATCTGTACTGACCACAATTCCACCCAGGCCCATCCCTGTAACCCCACATTTACCATAGCTAGTCCCTTCGACACTTAAGAGCCAATTTAGCATGGCCAATCCATCTAACCCTCATCTTTGGACTGTGGGAGGAAACCTGAGCACCTGGAGGAAACCCACACAGTCATGGGGAGAATGTGCAAACTCCACTCAGTGAACCAAGCTGGGAATCGAACCTGGGTCCCTGTTGTTGAGAGGCAGCAGTGATAACCACTGTGCCACCCAACAAAGTGTCCATGCCGTTTCCACAGCTATGGTGAAATATTGCCACTTAAGAGCTCTTTCTCTGTTGGGAAGTGTTTATAGTTAATTTCTGATTATTTTTCGCAGAATCCAGCAGATAATTAACGTTTAGAATGAATACATAATAATATTGTCATATTGGAAGCGTGTTACGGGTGTAATATATACACATAAGTGTAACAACACGCTTCAACAGGGTGGCAGTGTAGTGTGACCTGATCCAATGGCTGCTGTACTCATTCTGCACAGAAGCAAGGATGAAACATTTGGAAGTGGAAACATTTCTTTAAAATGAATTTAATGATCTATGTAATGCTGTTCATATTATATTGACGATGAGTAAAAGGTTGAGATTTGAAAGGCTTCATTAAGCCTGTAATGTTGTATTCTCTTTCACTTAGGCAGCTTTCAGTCCACGTAAAGCCTACGTCCATCTGTCTGCGAAGGTGATAAGTAATCGGAGATCAGCTTCTCATCCAAGACATCAATGCAGGGAGTTAGGCAGTTAAAAATCACAGCTTGACATCTTTGCGTTAACTCGAAGCATATTGTGGTAGCACAGCCTGTTTAAGGATCATCAAATCCCACAGTGCAAAAAGGGGGCTATTCAGTCCATCAATTCTGCACCAACCACAATCCCACAGACCCTTTCCCCATAACCCCACATATTTACCCTCCTAATCCCCCTGACACTAAGGGGCAATTTAACATCACCGGCCCACTTAACCTGCACATCTTTGGACTGTGGGAGGAAACCAGAGCACCTGGGGGAAACCCAGGCAGACATGAGGAGAATGTACAAACTCCACACAGTAAGAAGTCTCACAACACCAGGTTAAAGTCCAACAGGTTTATTTGTTAGCACAAGCCACTAGTTTTTTGCAGTGCTGCCCCTTTCATCAGCTAAGCAGACACTGACCTTTATAGGCCATGTGACCAGGCCAGAATCAATGAAGTGCAAGTATGCCAATTTTGACCAATCAGTGCACATTCCCAGGACTGGTAGTCAGTACTGAGAGTTGGGGAGTTGTTCCATCCCCATGTTGTTGTGTTGCAAATCTTTCAGTGGGAAATGTTTCTTCTCATTTAATAAGTCTTTTATAGTTATATAAATATATTTTATATTTTGTGTGCAACATACTGGCACAGTAGTTAGCACACTGCCTCACAGCGCAAGGTTCAATTCCCAGCCAATACCTGGGTCACTGTGTCTGTACAGAACAAAGAAAATTACAGCACAGGAACAAGCCCTTGACCCCTCTAAGCCTGCACCAACCGTGCTCCCCAACTTAACTAAAACTCACTACCCTTCTGGGAATCATATCCTTCTATACTCATATATTCCTCCAGATGTCTCTTAAAAGTCATAAACATATCTGCTTCCACTAACCTCCACTGGCAGAGCATTCTAGGCACCCATCATCCTCTGGAAAAAAAACTTGCCTTTCTACCATGTTGTTTCTAAGTCTGTGTAAAAATAACTTGCCTTCTTTCCACATCTTTATAGGTTTCCTCCCACGCTTTAAAGATGTGCAGGTTAGGTGGATTGGTCAATGCTAAATTGCCCCTTAGTGTCCAAAGATGTGCAGGTTAGGTGGATTGGTCAATGCTAAATTGCCCCTTAGTGTCCAAAGATGTGCAGGTTGGGTGGATTGGTCAATGCTAAATTGCTTTTTAGTGTCCAAAGGTGTGCAGATTGAGTGGATTAGCCATACTAAATTGTTCCTTAATGTCAAAGGGATTAGCAGGGTAGATATGTGGGGTTAAGGGGATAGAACCTGGATGGGATTGTTGTTGGGGCAAGTTCGATGGGCCAAATAGCCTTCTTCTGCACTGTATGTAGGTACAGAAGAATGGATGGATACCTGCTATGTGGAATTATTTTATATATAATGATTACTTTATAAGTTGCAAGTTATAATTTTATATGCAGAATGAATGTTAGAGGCAGTGAAACTGTTCCTTCCGTCTCTCCTGTCCCAATGTTACGTTGACTTCAACTTTAAAAGAGTTTTTAACTTGCTAAACCACTGTGATATTCCTATTTCCCACACCAGCTTGTGGCTTCTCTGAAAAGGAATGACAGCCTCGTCCAATTAACCCTGAATTATGGACAACACTTTTGCTGTAGACTCCAAGCTCAATAGCAATTGAGCGTGAGACTCCCTAATCTCATTTCATTCCGGACAGTACAATTGCCAGACAGACTTTCATCTCGGCAGCCTTGGCCTGTGTTCAAATCCAGGTGAAAGGACAGCATTCCCACTCACTGCATCACCCAATTCCAAATCGAAGGTTCATCGTTGGGAATTCCAAGTTATCGTGTAAAGTTAAGTGCTTAAATCTGAATCGTAATTGCAATTGTATAACAAGTTTCAGATGACAGCATCTTTGAAGAACTTTACAACCAATGAAGTATTTTGAAGATAGGCCACTGCTGTCACATTAGCCAATTTGTGCACAGCAAGTTCCCATGAACAACAAATGGTAACAGCCATTAATCTGCTTTTCTGATGCTGATTGAGGGATAATTACGGACAGGACACCGAGGATTACATGCCCGTACTTGCTTTATATGAACGTCGCACATACAAACGTATGACTTAGGAGAGGAGAAGGCCACCCAGCCCCTGGAGCCCGCTCCGCCATTCGATGGACAACACGGTGGTAAGGTGGTTAACACTGCTGCCTCACAGTGCAGGGACCCAGTTCAATTCCAATTCCAATTGGGTCACCGTTTGTGTGGAGCTTGCACATTCTCCCTGTGCCTGCGTGGTTTCCTCCGGTTTCCTCCCACAGTCTAAAGATGTGCAGGTTAGGTGGATTGGACGTGCTAAATTGCCCCTTAGTGTCGGGGGATTAGTAGGGTAAATATGTGGGGTTATGGGGATAGGCTGGGATTGTTGTCAGTACAGGCTCAGTGGGCCAAATGTTCACTTCCTGTAAGGATTCTATGATTGTAACATTGCATTCTGCACCTTCTCCTTTCCTTCCCTATGAACGGTATGCTTTATCTGTTTTGCACGCAAGAAACATCTCTTTTCACTGCATCACAACACATGTGACAATAATAAATCAAAGGGCCTGATTTTACCATTTTGATTCTGATTTTGCTGAACTTTGGCACAATTCAGATCCAACTTGAAAATCATGCTTTCAGGCTCCTCCATATGCATTCAGCCTGAAAAAGATATTGTGGATCTGAACTGCACTTGGGTGGCGTTTATCACACCCGAAGCTCTGCAGCTTCGATTGGAGCCTTGAACTGCACATGCGAGGTGAAAGAAACAAATTTGAAAAGCACGCTCCTGTCACATCGTCCTCCCCGGGCCGAGAAAAGCGATGGTCCCCTACAGACATCACCCCATTCCCCACAACATAACTGAGCCTCTTATGCACCCACCCGCCCCATTACCCAGACCGATCGCAACCCTCTACCCCCTTCCCCCACCACTGACTGCCCGCAATGTAGCAGCGGACCATCATTGCCTCTGACCCACCCAGTAAGAAGTCTGACAACACCTGCCCCACCTGCAAGAGACTCCTCCCCCATAGCCAGGAACCATCTGGGCCTCCCCCCTAACTCCCCCACACACCCTCCCCCAACTCCCCCACGCTCCTCCCTCCACTCCCTCCCCCCCGAACTCCCCCACACTCCATCCCCTTCCCACCCCCACTCCACCCCCCCAACTCCCCCACACTCCCCTTCCATTCCCCCACTCCCTCCAGCTCCCCTCACATCCAGAGAACGATATGGATTCCCTCCACCCCACCACCGATCTGAGTCAGTGAGCTGCCGGAGGCTCCGAACTTACCCTGTTCAGGAGCTGGAGCAGACGGAAACAGACCTTCGCCGAGCAGGTCTGCTTTGCGCCGAATCTGTACGAGGCGATGGCGATGGTAAAGGGGGGAAATGCTGGTAAGGTTGGGTGGGCAGCTCACTAATTTAATTGAAATACATTTGAATTGCCGTTGCGCCCGCTCTGGCCTTTAGTAAAGTGGGCATCTGCGTTAATGACTTCACACCTGTCTTTACCACATTTTTCGCACTGGTTTTGGACCCAAAGTTTGGGTACTATGTTTCACATCCAATTTTACTGGCCTGTTATTATTCAAATAGATCCCTAACTGTTCCAATTTGTCACATCTAAGCGTTATATCGGTCTTGGTGAAGATATAAAGATTCTTCGAGTGGCTAGCTAGCTGAGGATCGACTGTAACTACATTTGTGTGCTATAACTTGTCGGAAATTAAAAGAGATACATCCTAGATCCTCAGCCCTGTTACAAGTGTCAACTCTCCAGGAGAAACTTGTCACTTTGAGGAAGTTCCTTCCCAAGTTGATATTTTCCTTTTTAATGAACAACTTGATGAGGTTTGACTTTGATTTTCATTTGATTTATTATTGATACAAATGTTGGATACTGTGAGAAGTATTGTTTCTTACGTGCTATATGGACAAAGAATATCGTTCCTACAGAAGAAAAGGAGAGGGTGCAGAATGTTGTGTTACAGTCACAGCCAGGGTGTCGAGAAAGATCAATTTAATATAAGGTAGGTCATTTAAAAGTCTGATGGTAGCAGGGAAGAAGCTGTTCTTGAGACAGTCGGAATGTGACCTCAGGTTTTTGTATCTTTTTCCAGGTGGAAGAAGGTGGAAGAGAGACTGTCTGGGGTGCATGAGATTCCTTAATTATGTTGGCTCATTTTCCGAGGCAATGGGAAGTGTAGACAGAGTCAATGGATGGGAGGTTGGTTTGTGTGATGGATTGGGCTACATTCACGAAATTTTGTAGTTACTTGCATTTTTGGGCGCAGCAGGAGCCCATACCAAGCTGTGAGACAACCAGAAAGAATGCTTTCTATGGTGTATTTGTAAAAGTGGCTGACATGCCAAATTTCCTTAGTCATCTGAGAAAGTAGAGGCGTGTTTGTTTCTTTTTCTCTTGTGATTTAAGTGCTAAGATCAAAGGCCTCAGGCGGGATCCTAGCTAGTGGTGTACAGAAAGATCAACTTAATGCGAGGTAGGTCCATTCAAAAGCCTGGCAGCAGCAGGGAAGAAGCTGTTCTTGAGTTGCTTGGTACGTGCTCTCAAACTTTTGTATCTTTTTCTCGACAGACGAGGCGAGTATGTCCAATCTGTATCTTTAAAGAAAGAAAACCTAAAAAGTTATTTTAATACTTGATTACCTCAGTGTCTGGTCTAAATACCAGATTTTCTTAACATCTGATTTCTGAGCTCAGGTGGGTGTTTGATGTATTTTTAACAACGTTTCCAGGCGATATCGAAGAGGCACCATCTGGCAACATTTGTCATACAAATCCCCAGTGTTAAAATGGAAGCACTTTGAGATGGAGATGTTTATCTACTCTTCCTATGGTATCTAGAGTGATGTCTTTGGGCCTGTATATTGCAGTTCCTCAGTCTTCATAATATCACAGCCTAGGTTATGAAAGACCTGACTTAAGATCATCAGAAATAGGAGCAAGTGTAGGCCATTTAGCCCTTTGGGTCTGCTATCCCATTCAGGGTCTTCCATTTCCAGACCATCTTCCGGCATTATTCCTGTTTCCGTTGATGTTGTAAATATATAGTAATCTGTCGATCTCAGTCCTGACCACGCTCAACGATGGAGCTTCTGAACCCTCGGGCTAGATAATTCCACAGATTCACCAACCTTGGGGCGGCAGGGTGGAACAGTGGTTAGCACTCCTCCCTCACACCACCGGAGACCCAGGTTTGAATCCTGGTTTGGGTCACAGACTAAGTGGAGTTTTCACATTCTCCTTATGTCTGTGTGCGTTTCCTCCGGGTGCTCCGGTTTCCTCCCACAGTCCAAAGATGTGAGGGTTAGGTGGATTGGCCGTGCCAAATTGCCCCTTAGTGCTAGGGGATTCATAGACTAAAAAGGAACTGGGTGGGATTATGATCGATGCAGACAAGATGGGCCAAATGGCCTCTTTCTGCAACAGTCAAAGTACCGCTGGGAACCGCTGAATAAAATCTACAAGCTCCCCTTGATGCTTGTTGATAAGTTCAAACTTTATTTCCAAACTTTGATGAAATGGCAAGATGGAAAGATTTTATGCTTGAAGATTGATCAACAGGAACAAAATACGAAGAATAGTGAGTTGTAACGTGTCTTAAAGAATTTTCTGAGTTAATCCAGAAGTGTCGTTGTAGCATATGTTGATAGTTGTTAATGGCTCAGGAAATTTGGCAAGTCCACAATGATTCTCACCAACTTTAACAGGTGCCCCATAGAAAGCATTTTTTCTGGTTGTATCATAGCATGGAATGGGCTTCTGCTCTGCCCAAGACTGCAAGGAACTAGAGAAGGTCGTGAATGTCACCCAATCCATCACGCATTCATTCATTCACTCTCTACACTTCCCGCTGCCTCGGCAAATAAGCCAGCATAATTAAGAACTCCACACAGCCTGGACATTCTCTCTTCCATCTTCTTCCAGAGGGAAAAAGATACAAAAGTCTGAGGTCACGCACCAAGCGACACAAGAACAGCTTCTTCCCAGTTGGCATCAGATATTTCAATGGATCTACGTCATAGTAAGTTGATCTTTCTCTACACCCAGCTATGTCTGTTACACTACATTCTGCACTCTTTCCTTTCCTTCTCTATGAAAAGGTATGCTTTGTCTGTGCAGCATGCAAGAAGCAATACTTTTCACTGTATAGTAACATGCATGATAATAATAAAATAGAGAACAATATGCAATATCCTTTTGAAAGGTGCCCAAAGCTTTTTGTCCTATGGACAATGTGTGGCCATTAACTTCTGCTTTCCTTGTGGTTGTCACTGGACTTGGATCAAAGGAATTGTTCAATGGACATTCTATGTTTCCCAGATCAGAAACAATAGTCTATTGTTAATGTTAAAAGAAGGAATCTATAAGTAGCGCTCATGACCAAGCTGGTCACGTTGCGTCGATACGAATAACTCAATTAAGATAGTCAATTGATAGACTTTCACTCGACAGTCAGACTGTTTCCTAATAACGCTATTAGTCTATGAATATCCATGAACTGCTGGTGATCAAGCAAGCTTTAATAAAGTCAATTTTGTTGGATGAGGTGTCTGGGATGTCCAATAACATCTCAAATTTACTTTTAAGTGCATCAGGGTCAATATTGTGACTCACACAGCTTCAATAAGAAATGCGAGCCTCGAAATAAGATCATGAGATGCAGGAGCAGAAATAGGCCATTTGGCCCATCGACTATACTCCACCATTCGATCATGGCTGACATTTCTCAATCACGTTCTCCCATCTTTCTTACCAGTCAAGAACCTATCTCTGCTTTAAATACACTCAATGGCCTGCCCTCCACAGTCTTCTGTGGCAATGAGTTCTACAGATTCACCACCCTCTGGCTGAAGAACTTCTCATCTCGGTTCTAAAGGGTTGTCCCTTTACTCTAAGGCTGTGCCCTCGGATCCCAGTCTCTCTGACTAATGGAAACATCTCCCTAAGTCCACTCTATCCGGGTCTTTCAGTGTTCTGTAAGTTTCAATGAGATCACTGCCCCCACCCCCGCAATCCTTCTAAACTCCATTAAGTACAGACCCAGAGTCCTCAAACAGTCTGCATACGTCAAGCCTTTCTTTCTCAGAATCATTCTCTTGAACCTCCGTTGGACCCTTGAAAAAGGAGCAGAAACAGGCCAGCCGATCCTTCGCTCGTGCTCTGCCGAACAATACATTCACATTGATCATCTCGTTCAGCCCACTTTTGCTATTCACTTTCCGTATCCCATACTTCTGCTGGTGTCTGAAGCTCTCAATGATAGAAACATAGGAAATGGAAGCAGGAGGAGGCCACTTGGCCCTTCGAGCCTGCTCTACCATTCATTACGATCATGGCTACTCGTTGAATTCAATATCTGATCTCCCCTTCCCACATAATGGCGACATGGTGGCACAGTGGTTAGTACTGTTGCCTCACAGTGCCTGCGACCTGGGTTCAATTCCGGTCTCCAGTCACTGTCTACTTGGAATCTGCACATTCTCTCCGTGTCTGCATGGGTTTCCCTGGCACTCTTTGGAGAGTGGGACGAAACCGTAGCACCCGCAGGAAACCCATGCAGACACAGAGAGAACGTACAGACTCCACACAGACAGTGACCAGAGGCCGGATTTGAACCTGGGTCTCTAGGGATATGAGGCAACAGTGCTAGGCACTGTGCCACCGTGTCACCCACAACTAAGTGGAGATGGAATTTGACTCTTCTGTTGGCTGTATGTATTCCTGTCACTTCTATCCTTATGCATGTTGACTTTGGATGAGTGACAGTTCTATGACCTGCATATTGATATCATTCATTCAAGGCCACCCACTTACATTTAGATTTTCCGATTCCAACTTTCCAGATGTTGCAACATCATTTGTGCAAACTGAATAATGTTCTAAGGACCTTTTAACCTCCTGAATCATAAATATCTTAAATACGCACTTTGGCATGACAGATCTTAAAGTGAGCTGCTGAACTGGGAAAATAGATGTTATTTTAGAGAACACTTCAATTCTAACTTGCATTCAGAGAGTTAAAGAGAGAAAGAGTTTATTTATTTGTCACAAGTAAGGCTTACAGTCACACTGCAATGAAGTTACTTTGATGAGTACATGGGATTTAATGGGATTGAGAGTTATAGATAGGCCTGGTAGGTACGGATATGATCGGCGCAACTTGTGGGCCAAAGGGCCTGTTTGTGCTGTAGTGTTCTATGTTCTATGAAATTTCCCCAGTCACCATATTCTGGCAATGCACCTAACCAGCATCAGACTGTGGGAGGAAACCGGAGCACCGAGACCCCCGCAGACACTGGGGGAGAACATGCAGACTCTGGGCAGACTGTGACCCAAGTCAGGAATCGAACCCCGATCCCTGGCGCTGTGAGGCAGCAGTGCTAACCACTGTGCCACCATGCCACCCATAACCAAATCATGCAGGGGATTTCAAGAGCTGTAAAGTTCACTGGGCTTGGATTATTTTTAATTAAATGTCTAAACCAAGGCTGCTTCATGCTACTAATTGAAATGGCTTCGTGAAAGTGTCTGCCCAACAATGGTACAAAGCTCTCATCCTTATTTATTATGCACCAGTGCCATCTTGCATTCAACAGATATTTAATTAGTTCAAATCGATGTAACAAACCAACAAAACACTAGTGGAATTGACAGCAGAACATCCAATGTGAGGAGCTAGGGACTCCGGTAGATCGTTTACCTCCTATGTCAATGCTTTATTTGAAAAGATATCAAAAGAATTTATGCCTGAAAGGGAAAAATCTACAGGGGTGACGAGGAAGTTTATTTGTTCACCATGCAAGTAGGCTTGCATTAACACCACAATGAAGTTACTGTGAAGTCGCCAAACTGAGGGGGATTTAGTATGGCTGAATCACCTAACCAACATGTCTGTCGGACTGTGGGAGGTGCAGTGGGGTTAGTGTCCTTGCCTCTAAACCAGAAACTCTAGGTTCGAATCCCACCCAGGACTTGATGATCAAGGAGAATGTATCCACAAGATATAACCATAGGAGCAGATTTTGACTGCTCGGCCCATCGAGTTTGCCCTGCCATTCAATCATGGCTGATTTCTTTTTTCTCGCCCCCTTTCTCCTGCCTTTTCCCCATAATCCCTGATCCCCTTATTCATCAAGAATCTATCTCCATCTTAAGACACCCAATAACCTGGCCATTCTGTGTCAAAGAGTTCCAAAAATTCACCAACCTCTGGCTGAAGAAATTCCTCCTCATCTCTGTTTTGAGGGACAGTCTTTTAGCCTGAAGCTGTACCCTCTGGTCCTAGTTTTTGCTGCTAGTGGAAACACCCTCTCCAGGTCCAACCTGTGTGCAAAATCCTTCCAAACACGCCAATAGCTGGCAGTAAGAGCAGGAGAGACTCCTGGTCAGCCATGCTCGATGTGGAACGGTGTCCCTCAAGCTGTAAGTTTCCTGGCGACAGACTAGAATCATAGAATCCCAACATCGCAGAAGGAGGCCATTCAGCCCATCGAATCTGCACTGAGTGCAAGCCCTATTCCCGTAATCTCACGTATTTACCCTGCTAATCCTCCTGATACTGGGGTCAATTTAATATGGCCAATAACCCGCGCATTGTTGGACTGTGGGAGGAAACCGGACCACCCGAAGGAAACCCACGGGGGAAAACGTGCAGACTCCGCACAGACCCAAGCCTGGAATCGAACCTGAGTCCTTGGCAGAGTGAGGCAGCAGTGCTAACCACTGTGCCACCTGCTACCCCTGGTTTCACTAATTTCATAAAGTTTATTTATTAATGTCAGAAGTGGGTTTAAATTAACACTACAGCAAAATTACAGTGGAAATCCCCAAGTCGCCACACTCCGGTGCCTGTTTGGATATGCTGAGGGAAAATTTAGCATGGGTGATGCACCTAACCAGCAGATCTTTGTAGGATAGGGTGTTTTAGTGAAGTCGGAGAGCATGGTCAATGCAGGCTTGGAGGGCCGAAGGGCCTGTTCTTGTCCTGTAATTTTCTTTGTTCTTTGTCTTTCAGACTGTGGGAGGAAATTGGAGCACCCGGAGGAAACCCACACAGATATGAGAAGGGGGGGGGTGGAATATGCAGACTCCACATGGAGTGACCCAAGCTGGGAATCGAACCTGGGTCCCTGGCGCTGTGAGGCAGCAGTATGAACCATATTGCCACTTTAAGTAACATTTCAGCTGGTAATTTTTCACCCCGCCTGGCACGGGAATCAGAGTGGTTGATGGCGGACCTTGGAAAAGTCCATGACCAGGGTGGGATTTCTTGGGTCGTAAAATCCCATCTTTCAAGTTTGTGCCCAATTTCAAACCGGGGAACTTCCTTTTACATGTTAGGCGAACGTGATAACCACTCCACTATAGAAAGTTCTTTAGAGTAACTTTGTTGCAGTGTTTATGTAAACCTGCAAGTGACGCTAATGAATAAATGTTAAGATTTAAATTCTCCCTCAGTGTACCCAAATATGTGCTGGAGTGTTGTCACTCGGGGATTTTCACAGTAACTTCATTGCAGTGTTAATGTAAGCCTACTTGT
Organism: Sphyrna mokarran; assembly: GCA_024679065.1. Taxonomy (NCBI): domain Eukaryota; kingdom Metazoa; phylum Chordata; class Chondrichthyes; order Carcharhiniformes; family Carcharhinidae; genus Sphyrna; species Sphyrna mokarran. The sequence goes on from JAGIQG010000033.1 coordinate 8,883,030, forward strand.
GACATTAATAATATTTAGGGCGGCAACGTGGTTAGCACTGCTGCATCACAAAGACAGGGACCCGGGTTCAACTTTCAGCTCGGGTCACTGTCTGTGTGCAGTTTGCACATTCTCCCCATGTCTGCGTGGGTTTTCTCCGGGTGCTCCGGTTCCCTCCCACCGTCTGAAAGACGTGCTGATTAGGTGCATTGCTAAGTTCTCCCTCAATGTACTCAAACAGGTGCCGGAGTGTGGCGACTTGGGGATTTTCACAGTAACTTCATTGCGATGTTAATACTTGAGACACTAATAAAAAAAAACACTTAAGTAAACTTAAAAACTTAGCTTGTGTCACCTCCGGCCCACTTGACGCCATTGCAGAAGTGAAGCCAACTCAAACCTGGAATGGTTTTTCGCTCGCATCGGTGAAGGCTGCTCCGGGACGCGCAAGAGGCACCGACCGGGGAGACTTTGATCGCAGGGCGGGGAGGCCAAGGTCTGCGCGTCACTCCGCCTTCAATTAGACACGCATTCTCTGCCCTCTCCCAATAAGTTCAGCCACTGATTGGGTTTCAGAACCGCAAGTGACTCAGAGAAACAGCATCATTACGATTGCCCTCCCAAAGTCAAGGCCCTTATTTGCTGGCTTGTTCTTTTAACGTTTTACACAACTCGATTTTTGTCAATTAGACAGCTGTCAGTTAATGTTAATTGGTTCTGAAAATATCAAGAAGTATTGACAAGCGTCACCCATTCCTTTCAAGTGGCAGTAAATGAATTGGCGTTTCCTTATTGATCCCCAATGTGCTGTTTACACTTGCAATGCGTCCACTGTTCCTTATAGACCTGTCCTTCTTAATTAAAAATTATAGACGTTTCAGATTGTTGGACAGAACTAAATCATTCTCCCTTTCTACGCGTGAAAACTGAATATTAATAAGCCTTAAAGGGTTCGACTTGAACCTATAGTCCAATAATCACCAATAGAAATCAATGACTAATGACTGTGTTACCTTGACAATTTTTGTCGTACATTTCAAACCTGCATCAATGTGGTTATCTACAATTTAAAGGGGTAGTCAGACATATGGAACAAAGTTTTAAGTTCATTCATTAGTGTCACAAATAGGCTTGCATTAACGCTGCAATGAAGCTTCTGTGAAAATCCCCCACACTCCGGCGCCTGTTTGGGTACATTGAGGGAGAATTTAGCACGGCCAGTCTACTGGACCTACACGTCTTTGAATTGTGGGAGGAAACCGGAGCATCTGGAGGAAACCCATGCAGACATGGGGAGAGCATACGGACTCCACACAGGCAGTGACTCAAGCCGGGAATCGAACCGAAATCCCTGGCGCTGTGAGGCAGCAGTGCTAATCACTGTGCCACCATGTAATTCACATTCCCAATTGCAAAGAAGAGAGTCTTTTCAATGTTCTTTTAGACAACTGTATCTACAAGACTATAAAGACAGAAGCTGTCTTAAGTGTCTGTGTCTGTGGAGAGGCTTTGGAGTAAAGTTTAAATTTATTCATTAGTGTCACAAGTAGGTTTAAATTAACACTGCAATGGAGTTACTGTGAAATTCCCCTAGTCGCCACACTCCAGCTCCAGGGAGGACTATGTAGCATGGCCAATGCACCCTAACCAGCGCGTCTTTCGGACTGTGGGAGGAAACCGGAGGAAACCCACGTAGACACGGGGTGCAGACTCCACACTGAGAGTGACCCCAAGCCAGGAATCGAACCTGGATCCCCGGCGCCGTGAGACACAAATGAAATAAAACTTGACTCTAATCAAGAGCTTGAACTAAGATTTGGGAAGATTGAATGGTGTGGAGCTTTGCATTTTGCGTGTTTGTAAAGGCAGCTAATGGGTGGAATTGTGCCTCTTCAGCTGCTTAGACAGAATTACAGCAGTGCAATAATTAGACTGTCTCTGCACTGATTTCCTTTATCCTTCTGGGATACTGATTTGCTAGACTCATTAGGTCACCTGTTCACAGAATGAAATTATGCTTTCCCCGTGCTGGATGTTTTGTCTGGATTTACTCAAAAGCAACCATCAGAGCTTCACTGGCTGAAGAATTTGCACCGCGCACAGTGACAAAAAACAGCAGCACTCAGCACAATGGCCCTTCGAATGGGGAGACTTCAACAATAATTTGGCTCCAGGAGTATTTGGAGCCACAGAATTACGGCAATTTCAAAAACTACTCGACTGATCATTTCTGAAAATCTGGGCCGATGTGTAAATCTCGCTGTAAATACCTGAAAGACTTTGTGGATAATCCCACCCTATGTCGTGCAATTCTGCACTTTGGTGCCAATGCCCACAAACGAACCCTCTGCCACTCTGCTGCCCATGCTTGTACACAGACACATACTCTCACATACACACACTCACATACACTAACACATGCACACACACACACAAGCACATAAATGCACATACACACACATTCACACACACACACACTCACGCACACACACACAACACACACTCATACATGCACACACTCGCACACGCACACACAAGCACATAAATACACATACACACAAACACACATGCACAAACACATGACACACATGCACTGCACACACATATATGTGTACACAAACACGCTCACACACGCACTGTGCACAACACACACACACAAGGCACACATACGCTGCACCTAATAGAGACACATATACACACACAAACACATGCACCCATACAAAACATACATGACTCACATACACCAGAACAACACACACACACATGTATACACGAACACAGTCATAGAGGTTTACCGCATGGAAACAGGCTCTTCGGCCCAACTTGTCCATGTAGCCCTTTATTTTAAATCCCTAAACTAATCCCAATTGCCTGCATTTGGCCCATACCCCTTGATACTCATTTTACGCATAGAACTATCTAAATACTTTTTAAAAGATAAAATTGTACCCGACTCTACTGGACATGTTTGTATCTCTCCCCTCTCAACTTAAACCTATGCCCTCCGGTTTTAGACTCCCCTACCTTTGGGAAAAGATATTGACTATCTAGCTGACCTATGCACCTCATTATTTTATAGCCCTCTATAAGGTCACCCCCTCAGCCTCCCAGAGAAAAAAGTCCCAGTCTATCCAGCCTCTCCTTATAACTCAAACCACCAAGTCCCAGTAGCATCCTAGTAAATCTTTTCTGCACTCTTTCTAGTTTAATAATATCCTTTCTATAATAGGGTGACCAGAACTGTATACAGTCACTTACACACAGCACACACACTCACAAACACACACACTGACTTCACTCATACACCGCACATAACACAGGCACGTGAACATACAGACAGACTCACTTACAGGCACACACACACGCACACAGAGTCACATACACACACACATGGTCACATACACACACACACATACACACACACACACACACACACAGTCACATACACACACTCATACAGTCACATACACACACACAGAACACCAAAGTCACTCACACACACACACAGAGTCACATACATACGCACACAACACACAGACACACACCAGTCTCTCTCTCTCTCTCACACACACACCACACACAAGACACACATACAGAGCACATAACATAGACCACATGCCACACAAACAATTTTCACATTCACAACACCACACACACACAACACACACACACACACACACACACACACACACACACACACACACACACACACACACACACACACACACACACACACACGATACAGAGACAATGCACACAACACACAAATGCATTCACACGCACCTACCACACAAGAAGCAGCTCTGAACGCTTGGTGTGATGCTTCCTCCTCCACCTGCCCACCAAATTAATTCGGACCTCACCCAGAACATTCATGACCATTCTCCCCTCCCCCATCGCAGGAGGGGGCAACAAATGGGAGGCTGGGTGATACTGAGAGAGTGTGCAGCAAAGTGGTATCAGGAACCACTCATGCTGTCAAAGGAGCCAAAGTGAGATTTACGGGTGATATTCACAATTGTGAGATTTATTACCAAGTTGTGCAAACTTGCACCTACTCTCATCTTCAACCATCTGGACAGATTATTCCAAAAATTAAAACGTTCCTTGTATATGGACTGCACATCACCAGTGGCATTGGGGCGGGGGAATTAAAGTTTAGTTCTTTTCAGTCTGCAAGGGAGAGTTAGCGTTCTTATCCATTGCAATTCTCTCTTGTTTGACATCCTTTTGGAGCAGTCAGCCAGCCGTGATCTACTGGTAAAAGTGGAGGAAAGAGCGTATAAACCTTTTACAGTAGAGCACTGACCTATGGCTAATGGTGTCTAACCTGCCATCAATCCTTTCCCAACGCCTTAAAAGAATAGTCCCTTCTCACTAAAACCACACCAAAGGTCAAAAGTAAGCTCAAGGGTGAGCAGCTCCACTTAACCCAGCAACAGCACAGAGCAAACATTCAGGAAACTCGGAAAACAGCATTCTGCGTTAGCTTTGGGCGTGGTCGTACAAACCTCGGGCGGAAGTTTGCCGTTTGCCTACATCCCAATTTAAATCTTAACATAGAACACTACAGCACAAACAGGCCCTTCAGCCCACAAGTTGCACCGATCGTATCCATACCTACCATTCCTATCTATAAGTTTCAGTTGCATCTTACCTGGAGATATCCAAGAATTTTTTTTTTGAAAGAGGTTGGTGGGTCAGGCCTGTACTGATTAAGATCTTCATGGAATCCCTGCAGTGCTGAAGAAGACCATTCGGCCCGTCAAGTCTGCACCAGCCACAATCCCACCCAGACTCTATTCTCATGTATTTACCCTGCTAAGGAGCAATTTAGCATGGCCAATCAACCTAACCTGCACATCTTTGGATTGTGGGAGGAAGCCGAAGCACCCAGAGGAAACCCACGCAGACACAGGGAGAATGTGCAAACTCCACACAGCCAGTTACCCAAGGCCGGAATTGAACCTGGGTCCCTGGCGCTGGTGAGGCAGCAGTGCTTAATGACTCAGATTACAATGGAAAGTCTACAATGATCAAGATTCTAAATGTCAAGCTTCTTTTTTATTCATTCATGGGACATGGGTGTTGTTGGTTGGCCAGCATTAACCGCCTATCCCGAGTTGCCATTAGCTAGGTCATTTGAGAGTCAATCACATTGCCATGTCACCGGAGTCATATGTAGGCCAGACAGGTTAAGGTCGGCAGATTTCCTTCCCTACAGCACATTAGTGAACCAGATTGCTTTTTTCCCAACAATGGTTTAATGGCCATCCATAGATTCTTAACTCCAGACATTTTTTTGATTGATTTCAAATTCCACCATCTGCTGTGGTGGGATTCGAACCCGGGTCCCCAGAACATTAGTTTCTGGATTGATGGTCTAGTGATAATACCACTAGGCCATCATCTCCCCAGTCTATGTTGATCAGGATTCTAGAGGCCAAGCCATTAATGGCATTAATGGCAAACCTGCAATGGTCAAATGATCAAGATTATTAGCACAAGGCCATTGATGTGAAATCTGTAATGGTCAAGCTTCTAATGGCCAGGCCATTAACATCAGGCCTGTAATTGTCAACATTACAATGGACAAATCAGTCATGGTCAAACCTCCAATGGTCAAGTCTATATTATCCATAATAATTCATTCAAATCAAATACTCAGGGAGTTAAATGATTGTATGATAATAGATATGGCAGTAAAGCTTGTAATCATTAAGTCCCATAAAGCTGTGTTGGAGAAGATGTGGTAAAATCTGTACCTAGTGTTTTGGGGCTTGTTTTAGAAAGCTTTAGACAAGCAGAAGAAAGGAAGCCTTGGGGACATGAGGAATTCAGTACTTTCAAATTCTCAGGGAAGTCAATGGTATTTCCAGATTATTAACCCAGAAACTCGCTGAAAATAGAGGACTCAGGTTCAAATCCCACCATGGCCAATAGGATTCAATAGAAAACATAGAATAGAATCCCTATTATGCAGAAGGAGGACATTCATAGAAACCCCATATCCCTACATATTTATCCACTAATTGCTCTAACTATGCATGCCAGGACACTTAGGGCAATTTTTTTTTGCATGGGTAATCAACCGAACCCGCACATCTTTTGATGTGGGAGGAAATTGGAGCACCCGGAGGAAACCCATGCAGACACGAGGAGAATGTGCAAACTCCAGACAGACAGTGAGTCAAGCCAGGAATCGAACCCAGGTCCCTGGAGATGTAAAGTGTCAGTGATAACAACTGTGCCATCGTGCTGCCTGAAACATTCGGCCCATCAAGTCCGCACCAACCACAATCCCACCAAGTTCCTATTCCCATAACTGCACATATTTACCCTGCTTAATCCCCTAGCAGTAGGAGGAATGACCCATCCACCTAACCAGCACATCTTTGGACTGCGGGAAGAAACCAGAGAACCCGGAGGGAACCCACGCAGACACAGGGGGAATGTGCAAACTCTATACAGACAATGAACAGAAGCTGGAATCGAAGCTGGGTTCCTGGCGCTGTGAGGCAACAGTGTTAAGCATTGTACCACCACACTGCCCCCATCTAATGTCCTTTAGGGAAGGAAATCTGCCGTCCTTACCTGGTCTGGCCTAGATGTGATTCCAGGGCCACAGCAATGTGGCTGACTCTCCACTGCCCTTGAGTAACAAGGGATGGGCAATAAATGGTGATATAAAGTTGCCGGCGTTGGACTGGGGTGAACACAGTAAGAAGTCTGGTGTTGTCAGACTTCTTACAATAAATGCTGGCCCAACCAGCCACATCCATGTCCCACGAAACAAAGTCAAAAGGGGGCACATCTGCCTCCGGATGCAGCAAAGTTCGAGGAGGAATTCCGACTGAGTGGAGACTGATTTGCTCGGACTCCAGTGCGCTGACCTTTGTCACATACAAGCCTGTGCTTTATCGCCTGGCCCCCTGACTGGATACGAAATGAAGTGGGGAGGGGAGGGGTGTATGATATTTTTCCAGCATAGTTATCTGTCACCTTAACAAGCTCCCACAAATATCGGTGAAACCATCCATCCTGCAGTACTGGAAACACTGTGACGGCTTGCTGTAATACATCGCAGCTTTATTACCGATAGACTTGACATACTGGAGCACAAGTCACCAACGAGAAGGGGGCGAACGTTTCTTTAACTGCAGCCCTTTTCCTCGGAGCGAAAATGTTTCCCATCTCCACACTAGCGATAAACTCTTGATGTGTTCGGGGGGAGTTTTTTTTTCATCAACCTGTCGCACATTCTTTTTCTCTCCCTCTCGCCTAAGCTCAGCCTGTCACAGCCCATCTAAGTTCAACAAAGTCTAAAATCAGTAGCGGTTCAATAGTAATTTGTTGTGTTCTATGAAAAGGCTCACAGTCTGCGTGAGGAGTTTTTTTTTTTGGTGCTCTGGCTATCTGAGACTGCTCCGCGACTGATGAAAGTCATACCCCATTCTGGGGGAGCAGCCATTTCGCTACCGCCCCAAAGGATTAAAAACTAAAACCCTCAATTTTTTTTTTTGTTGCGACCGGTCCCGACTCCTGCTGCCTGGAATTCTGCAACAGAAACTACCCCACCCTTGCATCGATTTGGTACTGAAAGACAAAGAGTCCCCGTCAAGTATTGAGTGACAGTAAAATGATAAAAAGTTCTGGAAAAAGCAGGGTGCAAAAAAACTTTCCCTTGGCTAAAATTAGTGGCCCATTTCTCCTGTGTGTCTGCATGGCGTTTAAGGATCAAAGTCAGATCTTAATAATGTTTTTTTTTTGCGAGAAGGTGTGTTTAACTTACAGTAGGTGGCATTTATTAAATAATATTAATAGCAGGAACCTGCTACTGTCCCAATGTATCTTTTTTGAATACCTAATACGCAAGCTATTAAGTTTATTTATTGGTGCTACAAGTAAGGCTTACATTAACACTGCAATGAAGTTACTATGAAATTCCCCTAGTCGCCACACTCCAGCACCTGTTTGAGTCAATTGTCAGACTTTCAGATACTGGGAGGAAACCCATGCAGACACGAGGAGAATGTGTAAACTCTGCACAGTGGACCCAAGCTGGGAATAGAACCCGGTTCCCTGGCGCTGTGAAGCAGCAGTGCTAGCCACTGTGCCACCATGCCACACTAAGTCATTTAATGAAATGTTACTTAACTGCCTGTGACAACTACCAGAGTTTTACTGCCACATCTGTCCCAGAATTTGGGGCGGGCACCTCTCACAGAGCAGAATTCTCTGTTGGCCTCGGGCAGGATTTTAGGAGCTTCACCCGAGTGAGGTTGTAAAATATCGGCAATTATATTTACAATTACATTAACACAGCAATGAAGTTACTATAAAATCGCCATATTCCGGTGCCTGTTCGGGTACACTGAGGGAGAAGTTAGCATGGCCAATGCACATAGCCAGCATGTCTTTCGGAGTGTGGAAAGAAACTGGAGCACCCGCAGGAAACCCATGCAGACACGGGTAGAACGTGCAAACTCCACACAGACAGCGACCCAAGCCAGGAAATGAACCTGGGCCCTTGGCACTGTGAGGCAGCACTGCTAACCATTGTGCCGCCCTTGAGTTATTAAAAGAGTTTAAGAATTCAACCTATCCCAAAAAGTGCTTACATAAAAGGTGATGGGGTAAATTGAATTGCCCTTTGAAGGAGCTAGTATGGGTACGATGGGCTGAATGTCTTCATTCCAGGCAGTAAGATTCGGCAACTGGTAATGTTAATGACTTTAATGACTAAAGAAGAGGGGGTAGTTTCTTTTCCTTTATTCTGAATGTGTACCTCTGGTCACTAAGGTCATCAGCACTTAATTGAGTAACATAGCTAAAAATCAAATGGACACAGAACAGTACATAGTACTACATCCCAATTCCAATCCTCTTCCTGCACCCAGTGGTGCACTAAAGCAGACCTTTGTCTATTTCCACATGTAGTAATTCTCAGAACAGGTCACTAGGTGTGGCATGGCGACACAGTGGCCAGTACTGCTGCCTCAAAATGCTAGGGACCTGGGTTCGATTCCCGGTTTGGATCACTGTCTATATGGAGTCTGCATGTTCTCCCCTTGCCTGTGTGGGTTTCCTCCAGGTGTTCCTGTTTCCTCTGAAAGACGTGTTGGTAAGGTGTATTGGCCATGTTAAAATCACTCTCTGCGTGCCCAGAGTGTGGTGATTGGAGTGTTCTCACAGTAACTTCATTGCAGTGTTAAAATAAGCCTACTTGTGACACTAATAAATAAACTTTAAACAACTAGTCTGACACTAGGGGACTTACAGCTTGGGGTGGGGGTCAACACTCAACATCAAGCATGGTTGACCAGGAGTCCCTCCAGCCATTGGTGTGTTTGGAAGGATTCTGCAGATTGACACATCTTTCTTGGCCATCACATGCTGGGGTGGGATTTGAACCTGGAGTCTTTTAGCTTGGAGACAGGGAGACTAACCCACTGCACCACAGAGACCTCCCACAGTACATGTCAACTACACCAAAGTGAATAACTTTTAAGTACCAAATACTCAATGATAAAGCAGCATAACTAAAAAATAATGGTTTATTTATTCATCACAAGTTACATTAACACTGCAATGAAGTGACTGTGAAATTTTCCTAGTCACCACACTCCGGTGTCCGTTCGGGTCAATGCACCTAAGCAACACGACCTTCAGACTGTGGGAGTAGAATCCGGATAAAAGCAAAGTATTCCTTATTTACTGTACAAGTTAAATTTTCTTCCTTAAAGAGACATTAAAGTATTTGTGTTGGTTCAGTTCCTGCAACTTTTTAAAACTTCTCCTGCTGATAACTGTACTAAATATGTATTGCAACACAAACATTATTATGATTCATTGTCTCTTTTAATTAAATGTGGGCTTAAAAATGACATCAGATTGAATTAATACATTCAAATAATTGCCTTTTTAACTTTAAACATTATTTTCTGCACTTGTTATCACTTCTCCATAAGGTGCACTGGAGAGGCCGGAACAGAATGTGCATTATTAATTATGTTTTTATAATTATTTAAAGAGAACAGTTGCGATATTTGCTTTGTTTCCAGTGCCGAGCAAATATTGAAGGCAAGCATGAGTAGAGGAAGAGCAAAGAAAAATACAGCACAGGAACAGGCCCTTTGGCCCACCTGAACTGATACATGGTTTCATAAGAAGATAAGAAATAGGAGCAGGGATCGGCCATCTAACCCTTCGAGCCTGCCCCGTCATTCAGATCAGATCAGATGATAGCTGATCTGAAAGTGGTTCAGTTCCACTTACCCGCCTGCTCCCCATAACCCTTAATTCCCTTTACGATCAGAAATCTACCTACCTTAGATATATTCAATGAGGTAGCTTCCACTGCTTCGATGGGCAGAGAATTCCAGAGATTCAGCAACCTCTGAGACATGAAGTTCCTCCTCAACTTCCAAATTGACCCCCCTTTTCTATCCCTCAGTTTGCCTCCCATTCATATGTCTATGAGGATACCTTGTATGTGGCTAAATGTGCCTTCTTCCACCACCTCCACTGGCAGCGCATTCTAAGCACCCACTACCCTCTGTCTGAAAAACCTGACTTGCCCCCCCCCCCCCCCCCCCCCCCCCCTCCTCATCTTAAACCTCTTGTAGTCAGTCTTTCTATCCTGGGAAAAGGTCTCTGACTATCCAGCCTATCTCATAACTTTGTAGACAGTCTATCAAGTCTGAATGTCCACCGATCACTGAAAGTGGCGACGCAGGTGGAGAAGGTAGTCAGGAAGGCATACTGCACACTTGCCTTCAACGGTCCGAGTTTAGAAATTGGCAGGTCATGGTGCAGCTGCACAGAACCCTATTAGGCCGCATTTGGAATATTGTGGTCGCCACACTATCAGAAGGATGCGGAGAGGGTGCAGAGGAGGTTTACCAGGATGTTGCCTGGTCTGGAGTGTAATAACTTAGAGGAGAGGTTGGATAAACTCGGTGTGTTCTCACTGGAGCGACGGTGGTTGAGGGGTGATCCCGAAAGATCTTTACAAGATTATGAGCATCAGATTAACTCTAGAAAAGTCAAGTGCTGCGGGACATGGGCTTAAGGTACGTGGGGAGAAAGTTTAAAGGAGATGTGCGAGGCAGGTTTTTTTACACAGAGGGTGGTGGGAGCAGGTACGATAGCGGCATTTTAGGGGCAACTAGACGAAAATGTGAATAGGACAGGAATGGAAGGATACGGACTCCGTAAGTGCATAAGGTTTTAGTTTAGGCAGGCATCAGGAAAGGTGCAGGCTTGGAGGGGCCGAAGGGCCTGTTCCTCATAGAATAATAGAACTCTATAGTGTAGAAAGAGGCCCTTCAACCCATCAAGTCTGCACCGAACACAATCCCAACCAGGTCCTACCCCCCCCCATATCCCTACATATTATACCCACTAATCCCTCTAACCTCCGCTACCCTGGACACTAAGGGGCAATTTCTTGGTATGGCCAATCAACCTAACCTGCACATCTTTGGACTTTCCTGTGCTATATTGCACTTTGGACTTTATCTTGGTTTGTGACTTGGTGTTTGGAAATGATGCGTTGTGAGAAAATTGAGGCCTAGTCCTGCAGCATCGGTTGCAACTGGGACAAAATGTGTCGGCCGGTTTGTGCACAGCAAGATCCCACATTCAGAATGACCATTTCCGATGGGGTGTCAAGGCTGGAAGTGCCAAGTGACCCGTTGCCTCCTCCTCCTCCTCCTCCTCCTCCTCCTCCCGACTGGGTACCACGTGGCTCACCTGGACAGGGGTAAGGGATTTCCAGCATCTCTTCTCACTCAGGGCTCCCTCATCAGGACTCACTCCCTGCTAACTCCGGAATGAGGCCACGAGTGAATGAGCCTAGCTGACACTTTGCAAATTCACTTCCAGCTGCAGTTTGAGTCACGTCACATCAGCTCTGGTGCTAGAGAGAGAGAAAAAAAAAATGAGAGGCTCAGAAGCTGTACACATCAGAAATTTAACAGCTAATTTTAGACCATAATTGTCATTTAATTTTGTTGCCACAGCAGGCTAAATCAGGGTGGATTTGACATATTGAATGTCACAAACGGAAATTATTTCCCATCCATTAACAATCTTCTGTCTGCATGTAACTTTTGTCCACAAAACTCAATTTCTGCTGTCACATTTCTGTCACACACTTTGTGTCAGCTTTTTCTCAATTGCTGCATTAATATTCATAATGCAAATCGCCTATGTAAACGTGTCACATTGTAATTACACCCTTGTGCCAGTGTTGGCGCTATAGCACTTTGGCATTGATTCTCCTTATTCGTTGGCTTATACTGTTAGCAACACCACGGGAGAACTGAGGTTCCCTCAACCTCATGATGGGGAACACTGCATCCTCCTACCTTCAAGTAAGCGTCTTCCAAGGCGGCCAAAGCAGAATCACCGAGCAGAAACTGATAGCCAAGTTTTGCATACATGAGGATGGCCTCAACTGGGGTCTTGGGTTAATATTAATATTTTAATATTAATATTAGTTTAATATTTTTCTATACTACTATGGTGGCACAGTGGTCAGCACTGCTGTCTCACAATACCTGGAACTGGAGTTCAATTGCAGCCTCAGGTCACTGTCTATGTGGATTTTGTACATTCTCCCTGTGTCTGCGTGGGTTTCCTCCAGGTGCTCCGGTTTCATCCCACACTCCAAAGATGTTCAGGTTAGGTGACTGGCCATGCTAAATTGCTCCTTAGTATCAGGGGGACTAGCTAGGGTGAATGCATGGGGTTACGGGGAAAGGACTTGGGTGGAATTGTGGTCAGTGCAGACTCGATGGGCTGAATAGTCTCCTTCTACACTGTAGGATTCTATGATTCTATTCCTCTTCACTTTACCATGACCGTCCCTATGTTTTTTGATTTGGTTTGATTTGATTTATTATTGTCATACGTATTATTATACAGTGATAAGTATTGTGCGCGATAAGACAAAACATACTGTTCATAGAGAAGGAAAGGAGAGGGTGCGGAACGTGGTGTTGCATTCATAGTTGGGATCACCCTCCCCCCCCCACCCCTGCCCATTTGTATGGACTTGAATCAATTGGGATTGTGGTCAGTTCGATGGGCCGGATGGCCTCCTTCTGTACTGTGGGGATTTCAAAGCCACAGGGGAGGAAATTACGTAGGGATGGAACTGGCTTGGTTAAAAAAGGCTGAAGAATTGTTACAGGAACTGAAATGAGTGGTCTCAAAAGGAGGAAGACAGGAGAGCCTCTGGAGGTATCTTGGATGCCTCAGCAAACACAAAGAGGCAGAAAAATAAACTGAAGAGGGAGGAAGGGAGCGGATGGTTGCAGAACACCTTTGGGAGCTTTCGAAGAAGCAGAGTCGGTTGAGCTCATCAAGAAAATTGGTTAAGGTTGACAAGCCAATGATTGGTTATGCGTACATAAATGGATTAAAACGTTCATTAAAAAAAAAGTATGCGGCGTATCGATTGATTGCAGAGGAGCGACTGCAAAATATTCAAACTTGTTAGCTACTGATCCGCCGTGGTCCCTGAAGTTTTGTTTTTAATTTTCTGCTATGGATCTAGAAATCTTTTTTTTTAAAAATAGACTGATGGAGCGGCAAAGGGGCTGGTAAAATACTTCTTGCCCATTCATTGCAGAGTACTGTCTCTGTGCTGTCTAATTGAGGACAGTACACAGCAGTGATAGCAAAGGAGCTTTGTCCCACTAACACTCATTGGCTTGAGAAATGAAGGTGCAAAGCCCTTGCAGTGATTTATTAGCAGTAACTGGTCGGCAGTCATATACATCCATTCCCTCCATCCTGGTGGCACAGTGGTTAACAGTGCTGCCCGCAGCGCAAGGGACCCTGGTTCGATTCCCAGCTCAGGTCGCTGTCTATGTGGAGTCTGCACATTCTGTCCATGTCTGCATGGGTTTCCTCCCAGTGCTCCAGTTTCCTCTCACAATCCGAAAGATGTGCTGGTTAGGTGCATTGGCCATTGCTGAATTCTCCCTCATTGTATCCAAATGGGCACTGGAGTGCGGCGGCTAGAGGATTTCCACAGTAACATCATTGCAGTGTTAATGTAATCCCACTTGTGACACTAATAAATAATAAACTAGCTTCCTAACCCAAAGACCTCAATCAGTAAGGATAGGCAATGAGACCTCCTCTACGATTATCCTCAACACTGGTGCCCCACAAGGCTGTGTCCTCAGTCTCTTATTATATTCTTTGTATACCTGTGACTGTGTGGCCAAATTCTCTTCCATCTCGATCTTCAAGCTTGCTGATGGCACCATCGTAGTGGGTCAGGTCTCAAACAACGACGAGATGGAGTAGTGGAAAGAGGTAGAGAATCCGGTGAACTGGTGCAATGACAGTAATCTCTCCCTCAATGTCAACACAATGAAGGAGATAGTCATCAGGAAGCAGAGGACATATCCCTACCTACATCAATGGGAATGAAGCGAAAATGGTTGAGAGCTTCATGTTTCTGAACATCCAGGTCATCAACAGCCTCTCCTAATCCATCCATTCCAACAGTTATGAAAGTCCACCAACGCTTCCACATTTCAGGAGATGAAGCAAATTTGACAGATCCACTACAACTCTCACTAATTTAAATACATGTGCCACAGAAAGCACTCTTTCTGGTTGTATCACAGCTTGGTATAGCTCCTGCTCTGACCAAGGGTGCAAGAAGCTACAAAGGATTGTGAATGTAGCCCAATCCATCACACAAACCAGCCTCCCATCCATTGACTCTGTCTGCACTTCCTGCTGCCTTGGAAAAGCAGCCAGCATAATGAAAGACCCCATGAACCCTGGATATTTTCTCTTCCACCTTCTTCCGTTGGGAAAAAGATATAAAATCTGAGGTCACGTACAAACCGACTCAAGAACAGTTTCTTCCCTGCTGCCATCAGACTTTTGAATGGAACTATCTTGCATTAAGTTGATCTTCCTCTATGCCCTAGCTATGACTGTAACACCACATTCTTCACTCTCTCCTTTCCTTCTCTATGAATGGTTGCCTTTGTCTGTCTAGCATGCAAGAAATAATACTTTTCATTGTATATTAATACATGTGACAAGAATAAATCAAATCAAATCAAATCATGTTGTCCTACTTGCTTCTTTTACAACACTTTCTTGACACACATATTTTAAAGGTAAGCACGTCCGAGAGGGCATAGCAAATGGGACTCCCTCAAAACTACACTGAAAAGAGCAATATACCCACTATCCCCAACACCATGGAATCCTTAGTATAACACTGCTTGAAGCAGAGGAAAAGCATCCGAGAAGGAGTTGAACACCTCAACATCGTCAAGCTGGAGTCAAGTGTCAACAGCAAAATAAACACCTTGTAACTCGGGCACCCCACCCACTGGCTTCTCCAAATACCTAGTGGGACATGGTGGCACAGTATTTAGCACTGCTGCCTCACAGTACCAGGGACCCAGGTTCAAATCTGGACTCGGATCACTGTCAGTGTGGAGTTTGCCTGTTCTCCCCGTGTCTGTGTGGGTTTCCTCCAGGTGCTCCAGTTTCTTCTCACATTCAAAGATGTGCAGATCAGTGGATTGGCCATGCTACATTGCACCTTAGTGTCCAAAAATGTGCTGGTTAGTTAGATTGGCCATGTTAAATTGCACCTTGGTGTTCAAAGATGTGCAGGTTAGGTGGATTGGCCAGGCTAAATCGCCCTTTATTATCTAAAGATGTGTGAATTAGATCAATATCCATGCTAAATTGCCTGTTAATGCCCAAGGATGTGTGCAAGTTGGATGGATTGGCTATGCGAAATTGCCCCTTAGTGTCCAAAGATGTAAAGGTTAGGTGGATTGGTCATGCTAAATTGCCCCTTAGTGTCCAAAGATGTGCAGGTTAGGTGGATTGACCATACTAAATTGCCCCTTAGTGTCCAAAGATGTAAAGGTTAGGTGGATTGGCCATGCTAAATTGTCCCTTAGTTCCGAAAATGTGCAGGTTAGGTGCCTTGATGGAATACGGGCCAAATGCAGGCAAATGGGACTAGTTCAGTTTTGGATCCCTTGTCAGCATGGACAAGTTAGGCCTCAGGGTCTGTTTCCCTGCTGCATATCTCTGTAACATGCGTGAGCAATTGATACACCTTTGAGATGGGCTATAATACTGCCACGCTATAATTGTGCATCCGCACAACTGTAGCATCAACGCAACATGCCTTCTGCTTCGCACAGTTGCATCGTGTAGATGCAGCCTGCATTTGAAATCGGTGCCTCGGGCTCCGCGCCACAGATTGAGACTCCCTGTAGGAAGAAGCTACACTTCACTTCAGACTCATTTTGGAACCTTCACAGCTGATTTACGCTGCACTAGTTTAGGTTCAGTTCAAAAAATCGTTTTGCATCAATGATTCCCAGGGGGCTGGACAGTTTATAGAAAAGGCAGCCATGTATATCTATTGCAGAAGAATTGTGCTCCGTTACATAGAACCATGGCAACTTTTCTGCAAAGTCGGGGGGGGTGGGTGGGTACACATATAAAAGAGATTTAGGAATTCAGAGCAAGCCAAAGTGAGAGAGAGAGATGACAGAGTGAAGAAACAGCACGGCAAGGATGGTGCGACTTTTTCAGATTTAAGTGATAGCAATCTTCCAAACTAATGGAATTTTCTTGTAGGAAAAGTGGCATAACAGCAGTTTGCAGCCAGAGACAGCAGCAACAAGGACAGCCTTGACATTGGTAAGCTTTGAAAGATCCAGACTGGGATGACAAGGAACAAGTTTTGAAAGCAAATCTCTGCGGATGCTGGAATCTGAAACCAAAAGAGAAAAATCTCAGCAGGGTCTGGCAGCATCTGTAAGGAGAGAAAAGACCTGACATTTCCAGTCCAGATGATCCTTTGTCAAAGCTTTGTCAGCTTTGGAATCTGTAACACCATAAGACATAGGAGCAGAATTAGGCCACTCGGCCCATTGAGTCTGCTCCGCCATTCAATCATGGCTATTTTTTTCTCATCCCCATTCTCCTGCCTTTTCCCCGATCCCCTTATTAATCATGAACCTATCTGTCCCTGTCTTATAGACACTCAATGATCTAGCCTCCTCTGCGGCAAACAGTTCCACAGTTTTACCACCCTCTGGCTAAAGAAATTCCTCCTCATCTCTATTTTAAAGGATCGTCCCTTTAGCCTAAGGTTGTGCCTTTTGATTTGAGTTTTTCCTATTAGAGGAAACATCCTCTCCACATCCACTCTATCCAGGCTTCACAGTATCCTGTAAGTTTCAACAAAATCCCTCCTCACCTCTCTGAACTCCAAATGACTCCTCAACCGTTCCTTATACGACAATGTCTTCATTCCAGGGATCATTCTTGTGAACCTCCTTTCCAAGGCCAGCACATCCTTCCTTAGATATGGGGCCCAAAACTGCCCACAATACTCCAGATGGGGACTGACCAGAGCCTTATACAGCCTCAGAAATTCTAGAACTGGACTTGAACTAGACTCGAAACATTAGCTCTTTTCTCTCCTTACAAGAGTCGGTGAAGTTGATTCGTACAGTTATAGCATTGATGTAACATGTTTTTCCTTCACAAAGTTGCATTGTGTAAATATAGCGCGGCGGCCCAGTGGCTAGCACTACTGCTTCACAGCGCCAGGGACCCAGGTTCAATTCCCGGCTTGGAATGGAATAGAATAATTAATAGTAATTAAATAATAATAATTCATAGAAACTGGAGCATCCGAAAGAAACACAGAGGGAGAACCTAAAGGCCAACTTACCATGGCCAATCCACTTATCCAACACATCTTTGGACATTAAGGGGCAATTTAACATGGCCAATCTGCCTAACCGACACATCTTTGGACACTAAGGGGTAATTTAGCATGGCCAATCCACCTAACCAACACATCTTTGGACATTAAGGGGCAATTTAGCATGTCCAATCTGCCTAACCAACACATCTTTGGACATTAAGGGGCAATTTAACATGGCCAATCCACCTAACCAACACATCTTTGGACATTAAGGGGTAATTTAGCATGTCCAATCTGCCTAACCAACACATCTTTGGACATTAAGGGGCAATTTAACATGGCCAATCTGCCTAACCAACACATCTTTGGACACTAAGGGGTAATTTAGCATGGCCAATCCACCTAACCTGCACATCTTTGGACTGTGAAAGATAGCTGGAGAAAACCCACACAGACACGTGGAGAACGTGTAGACTCCAAATAGATTTGCGACTCAAGCCAGGAATCGAGCCCAGATCCCCTGGCACTGCGAGGCAGCAGTGCTAACCACTGGGGCCACTGTGCCACCTTAGGCAACTCAGTGGCGGATCAATACTGCCTCTGGTTCATATAATTCCGGAGCAAGACATGTCTGGTTTTTTTTTTATTATCGAAGGATATAAAGCAGCAGTGGGAGGTGTGGGGGTGGGGGGGGAGTGTCATTCCGCCCTGTCATCTGTCACTTTAATGAACGTCAAAGTGGGAAAGCGATGTTATAATATGACAGTGGAGCAAGGTAAGCTGTCTCTTTGGATGAACAGAGGTGGACATAACAGCCTGCATATCATTGACTTTCTCACTCTAACCCTTCACAGCCAGGTGGTTTGTGGTTTTCCCAGTTGATGGACTGGGAGAGACAGAGAGAGAGAGAGAGAGAAGGAGAGAGCGCGCCTTAAATTGCAGACCTTGTCTTAGGAGAATGCAGATGGGACTATCCATCAGGCTAACGGCCGTCGAGAGAGAAGGAATTGTCAGCTCTCGGGTCCCTGTCAATCCGTGCGTCCGCTACGGGAGAGATATTTGCTGGCTTCCGGAATGGAGAGGGAGAATGAGGGATGGGTGAGTAATCACACTCCGGACCCCTCCTCCCATTCAGTAATGGTGAAGAATGCATTCCCCAAATGAAGTCCCTGAACAGCCACAGATTTGTCAACCACAGTTTATTGATCGCGCTGATCTCTGTCACAATAATGGCTGTTGGGTTATTTGAAATTATTGCTATTTTTTACAAGAGTGTCAGGCTTGTAGCTTTCATTAAGCGTGGCAGATAATAGATTTAAAAGGCGAAAAAGAAAGATTGCTTATTAATTGAAGAAAAAAACATCAATATCCCTGCTCACAAGTAAGCTGTGAAATGGAACAAGTTTCCAATTTTAGTTACCCTGTGTGGGCTGCATTTAAAATCACGTTCTTGATTTTAAGCTCGCTCTCAAATACCAACCCTCTCCTTCCCCCCTCCCACTGCCGCCACCTTAACGCTGATAGAAAATAAAACTTGCAAATTCTTATCAACTTTACAGAGAGCGAACGCCCGTCAATTTAGTTTGTTCAACATCAACACAAGGACTGGGGGGAGAATTCTTCTTGTGTGGGTCACTGTCTCAATGGAATCTGCGCCTTCTCCCTATATCTGTGTGGGTTTCCTTCCAGTGCTCTGGTTTCCTCCCACATGCCAAAGATGTACAGGTTAGGGGGATTGGCCATGTTAAATTGCCACTTAGTGTTTAAAGATGTGCAGGTTAGGGGGAATTGGTTATGCCAAAATGCCCTTTAGTGTCCAAAGATGTGCAGGTTAGGGGGACTGGCCATGCTGAATTGTCCCTTAGTGTCCAAAAATGTGTATGTTAGTTGGATTGGCCATGCTAAATTGCCCCTTAGTATCCAAAAGTGTGCAGGTTAGGTGGATTGGCCATGTTAAATTGTCCCTTAGTATCCAAAAGTGTGCAGGTTAGGTGGATTGGCCATGTTAAATTGTCCCTTAGTGTCCAAAAGTGCGTATGTTAGTTGGATTGGACATGCTAAATTACCCCTTAGTGTTTAAAGATGTGCAGGTTAAGTGGATTGGTCATGCCCTTGAAGGGGTAGATTTCCCATCCCGCCCATCACGGGAATCACAGTGGGCAGGAGGCAACTAGGCAAAAATCCTCGGGCAGGATTTTCAGATTTCGGGGCAAGCACAGCCAGAAAATGCTACCCCTCGTGTCCAATGATGTGCAGGGTGGTTACGGTAAAATGCTCAAGTTTATCGGGATAGGATTGGTAAGGTGCTCTTTTGGAGAATGGGTGCAGACTCGATGGGCCGAATAACCTCCTACTGCACTGCAGGGATTCTGTGGATTGTATTGATCTCATGTCGTACAGTGTTAGGCTACAGCCTCTTCTCTCCGTGCCTTTCATCTCGAAGATAATTTACGCTGGAGCTGATAATGAACATTGTTTAATAGAATGCTTCTGGGAAACATGAGTAATATATTTCCTTTAATACAAAGAGCACATTAATAATTGCTATTCTCACGTCCCAAAATAAAAATAATTAATGCTAGGAACAGGGAGTCAAACCATGGAATAATGCAATGGTTACAGAACAAAAAGAGGCCATTCAGCCCACTGTGCCCATGCTGACTCATTTGCAAGAGCAATTCAGCAAGTCTCGCTCGCCTGTCTTTTCGTATGATTTGTCTATCTTTTCCGTTCTTATTTCTACCCTTCAAGTTTTGAAATCAGAGTACCAATTGATGCTCACATTTCAGTGTGATTGGATTTTTCCAACAACTGAAACTGCAACAGCATAGTAGGTTAGCGCTCCTGCCTCACTGCTCCAGGACATGGGTTCAATTCCCGGCTTGGGTCAACGTCTGCGTGGAACAAAGAGAGGAAAGAAAATTACAGCTTAGGAACAGGCCCTTGAGCCCTCCAAGCCTGCACTGACTTAATTAAAACCCCATGCCCTTCTGGGAGCCATATCCCTCTATTCCCATCTTATTCATATATTTGTCAGATGCCCCTTTGAAGTCACTACCATATTCGATTCCACTACCTCTCCCCACAGCGTGTTCCAGGCACCCATCACCCTCTGCGTAAAAAATCTGTCCCGTACATCTCCTCTAAACCTTACCCCTCGCACCTTAGACCTGATCCCCCTAGTAATTGACTCTTCCACCCTAGGAAAAAGCTTCTGACTATCCACTCTGTCCGTGCCCCTCATAATCTTGTAGACTTCTATCAGGTCTCCCCTCAACCTCCATCGTTCCAGTGAGAACAAACCAAGTTTCTCCAACCTCTTTTCATAGCTAATGCCCTCCATATCAGGCAACAACCTGGCAAATCTTTTCTGTACCCTCTCCAAAACCTTCTGGTAGCATAGAATTGAACACTATATTTTAAGTGTGGTCTAACTAAGGTTCTATAAAGATGCAACATGACTTGCCAATTTTTAAACTCAATATCCTGACCGATGAAGGCAAGCATGTTGTATGCCTTCTTGACTATCTTCTCCATCAGTGACCTGTGTTCCTGTACACCCAGATCCCTCTGCCTTTCAATACTCTTAAAAGTTCTGCCATTTACTGCATATTTCCTGTCTGTATTAGACCTTACAAAATGCATTACCTTTGAATGGATTGAAGTCCATCTGCCATCTCTCTGCCCAAGTCTCCAACTGATCTATATATCCTACTGTATCCTCTGATGGCCCTCATTGCTATCTGCAACTCCACCAACTTTGTGTCGTTTGCAACCTTACCAATCAAACCAGTTACATTTTCCTCCAAATCATTTATATATATTACATACAATAAAGGTCCCAGCACTGATTCCTGAGGAACTGATTCCTGCTCCAAAGATGTGCAGGCTGAGTGCATTGACCATGTTAATTTGATCCTTAGTGTCCTGGCATGTGTAGGTTAGAGGGATTAGTGAGTAGATATCAGATTACAGATGTAGGGCCTGGGTGGGATTGTTGTTGATGCAGACTTGATGGGCCAAAGGGCCTTCTTTTGCACTGTAGGGTTTCTATGATTTTATAAACTGAGAACAAATCAGGTAAAGTTAAAGCTTATTTATTCACATAACAAGTAGTTATATTAACAGTGCAATGAAGTGACTGTGAAAATTCCTGAGTCACCACACTCTGGTTCGTGTACACTGAGGGAGAATTTAGCACGGCCAATGCACCTTAACAGGATTATAGGGGGAAACTGGAGCACCCAGAGGAAACCCACGCAGACACAGGGATAATGTGCAAACTCCACACAGACAGTGATTCAAGCTGGGAATTGAACCCAGGTGCCTGGGGCTGTGAGGCAGCAGTGTTAACCGCTGTATCACCGTACCGCCCATTAAAGATCCAGCCACACTCTGCCGCCTGTTCGGGTACACTGAGGGAAAATTTAGCATGGCCAATACACCTAATCAGCACATCTTTCAGACTGTGGGAGGAAACCGGAGCATCCGGAGGGAATCCATGCAGACTCAGGGAGAACGTGCAAAGTTCACCCAGACAGTGACCCAAGCTCGAAATCGAAACCAGGTCCCTAGCGCTGTGAGGCAGCAGTGCTGACCACTGTGCCACTCTCAGAATTGGAGAAGTGCATGGGTTAACAATCAACTTGACACCTAAGCCTTGTCAGTACATCACAAATAGGAAGCATGTCGAATTTCTAGGGAGAGAATATCACAGCACATAATAATAGCTGCATTGTTTTACTACTTGTCAAAAATAGGGAATGCATTTTCATATTAATTCTGACTGTCTAGTAGCTGTAATTCTCGCAAACCTTGGACAAAATAATGAAGATCTATTTAAAACAAATAGCGCTGATGGGAATTTTGCCATTACAACACAAAAGCTGCCATAGATTTCAATGAAAATATCCACGCCACCATAACTAGTGATATATTTTAATTGAAGACACTTTTATCATCTTGGAGTGCTAGGCATTATATGGTTCCCTCACCAAAGGTGGCATGCTTGCTGTAAATCAACCACCCTCTGTGTTGTGTGAAAATTGAAAGGTTTGGACGCTTCTTCATTGCAAGTGGGGAAAATTGTGCCGGTGGGTTAGATTGCGGTGTTCAAAATGAGCGAGTATAAGGGCAGCCTGTATAGAAAGAAACGAGGTCGGATTTTACCGGCCCCCTGGCACCCCTGTCATCCCCAACACCCCCCCCCCCACACACACAACCGGCCCAGCAGTGCCAAGTGCTACCATGCTGCTCCTAGTGACCTGTGATTAGTGACCTATTCAGGAAGTAATGTATGTAGGACCAGTCAAAATTCTGCCACTGGATGCAAGAAATGAATTGGAATGGGGCTGGTATTATGCAATGCCCTGCGTTCGTTCAATTCCTAGCTACTTAACTTGGGTGCCAACATCACCACCTTCCCTGGGTGGAGGGGGGGGCACTGTGGCACTCAGGAGTAAACCATCACAATACAGACTTTACTCTCAACCCACAATTAATAAGCTATTAAAATTAAAGAATTTTTCTCTTTGGTTGTAAATTGTGGATCGGATTGTGACGAGGTTGCTGGGAGCTGAGGGTGCACACGTTGATCGTATACACAACTAATGAACACATTCAACCCACACGCCAGAAAGCGTGATCCCTCCACTGGCGGATTAAGACCCAAGACTGCAAGGAACTACAAAAGGTTGTGAATGTAGCCCAATCCACCACGCAAACCAGCCTCCCATCCATTGGTTCTACCTACACTTCCCACTGCCTGGGAAAAGCAGCCAGCATATTTAAGGACCCCACGCACCCCAAACATTCTCTCTTCCACCTTTTGCTGTTGGGAAAAAGATACAAAAATCTGAGGTCACGTACCAACCGACTCAAGCATAGTTTCTTCCCTGCTGCTGTCAGACTTTTGAATGGACCTGCCTCGCATTAAGTTGATCTTTCTCTACACCTTAGCTATGATTGTAACACTGCATTCTACACTGTCTCCTTTCTTTCCCCATAAATGGTATGCTTTGTCTGTTTTGTGCGCAAGGAACAATATTTTTCACTGTGTACTAATACATGTGACAATAATAAGTCAAATCAAATCAAAATAAGCCTAAATTTAATATTTGGTGTGAATTGGGCAACAGTAATAATGTCTGTCAGAGGATAACCTGTGAAATCGATGCCAAGGAGAAATCGGCAAGGCCTTGAACTCAATTTTTGGTTTGTAAATGAGGGGAAAGTTAGCCCCCACTAGCAGTGTCATTCACTGTGCCACTGTGTCATTCTTTTTGTATTATACTAGCAGTGTCAACCTGGGCTGATAACTGAGCCCAGATTATTCTGACCCAGCAATGACTCACTGAGAAAAGTCTCCACAGTTTTATCCCAGTGCCAGGAGGGGAGAAAGATTAAAGTTTTAAATTTTTAAACTTATTAGTGTCCCAAATAGGCTTACATTAATACTGCAATGAACTAAGTGTGAAAATCGCCTAGTCGCCACACTCCGGCGCCTGTCCGGGTACACTGAATTTAGCAAAAGCCAACGCACCCTAACCGGCATGGACCGTGGAAGGAAACTGGAGCAGGAAACCCACGCAGACACGGCGAGAACATGCAAAATCTGCACAGACAGTGACCCCAAGCCAGGAATCGAATCCCAGCGCTGTGGGGCAGTGGTGCCGCCCAGAAAAAAACGGAGAGACAAAGAGCTTGCGAGGCGAGAGGAAAAAACGGTTGTCAGGATGTTTTTTTCTCTCTCTCTCTGGTATCGATCTTGTGGGGCACGAAGAGGGATGGGTGTGATACGGAAATTATTTATAGAAGCAGTTCTTTAAATCCTAAACCCGCTCCCTCGCCGCTGTGACTGACAGCGGCGGTAAGATTCATGTCAGCAGACTTGCCTCTGCTGTTACATCATGTTTCCTCTCAAACTCTGCCTGGCCACCTTTTTTTAATGATCTTTATCGATCTCGGTGCAGGCCACTGTCATTTAGTTGTAACTAGAAAGCAGTAAAGAACACAAAACAGGCAGTAAAACACAGTGCAAAATGCACAGTGCCAGATTACAATGTATTGCTATGTTCTGGACATAGTTCTTGGACCTTTCTTAAAAGAAATCTTTACAATTAAAGGCAGAGGTGGCTGGGTATTGACCTAGCGAAGAAGGAATTCTGGGATCTCAGTCATTAGGAGTCTGTTTATCTTCCAAAGCAGGAGCTCTTGAGTAAAGTATTAATCCACCCCTTCAAATTCTATTTAAAAATAAATGTTTCCTTCCTTTGAAGGGGATGGCTGGTTCACATAAAGACTCCAGCACCAAAGAGAGGAAACAATTCCACTCTTTTTGTGGGGGGGGGGTCGCAAGGATTCATTAATTACGGCTTCTTGCGATGGTGATTTTCTTTTCCTTCAAGCACGCAAAGGATTTTTCATCTTTGTACTACGGTTCCGGCAGATCAGGGGCTTTGATCTCACCAGGCACATCAGCGAAGGAGGCCATTTGGCCCATCAAATCTGCACTGACCACAATCCCACCCAGGCACTAACCCCATAACCGCACATGTTATACCTGCGAACCCCCACCCCCGACACGAGGGTCAATTTATCACGGCCAATCCACCTAACCTGCACAGGGATGGCACGGTAGCACAGTTGATAAAATAGATAATGAGTGACCACTAGGGGATTTTCACAGTAACTTCATTGCAGTGTTAACGTAAGCCTACTTGTGACTGATGAATAAACTTTAACTTTATAATCGGCGGCACAGTGGTTAGCACTGCTGCCTCACAGCGCCAGGGGCTTGGGTTCGATTCCCGGCTTGAGTCACTGTCTGCACATTCTCCCCGTGTCTGCGTGGGTTTCCTGCGGGTGCTCCGGTTTCCTCCCACATTCCAAACGCACGCAGGTTAGGTGAATTGGCTGTGCCAAATTCTCCCTCAGTGAACCCGCACACGCACCGGAGTGTGGCGACTAGGGGATTTTCACAGAAACTTCATTGCAGTAAGATCGCTCGTCACACTAATAAATCAACGTAAACTATCTTTAGACTGCGGGAGGAAACTGGAGCACTAGGAAGAAATCCGCACAGACGCGAGAAGAATGCGAAAACTCCACACAGACAGTGACCTGAGGCTGGAATTGAACCCCAGTCTCTGAAGCTGTGAGGCAGCAGCACTAACCACTGTGCCTCCAATCTATAAGCCAATATGACGCAATAGAGAGAGACAAAATAAGGGAGATCAAACATTGTGTTTCTTCATACATGGAAGAATAGAATCTCTATATAATGCAGAAGGAGGCCATTCAGCCCATCGAATCTGCACCAACAACAGTCCCAGCCAGACCCCACCCCCTAACCCCACGTGTTTACCCTAGCTAATCCTCCCTGACACTAAATTAGCATGGTCAATCCATTTAACCTGAACATCTTTGGACATTAAGGAGCAATTTAGCATGGTCAATCTACTTAACCTGCACATCTTTAGACACTAACGGGCAATTTAACATGGCTTATCCACCTAATCTACACATCTTTGGACACTAAGGGTCAATTTAACATGGCCAATCCACCTAACTTATACATCTTTGGACACCAAGGGGCAATTTAGCATGGCAATCCACTAACTTATACATCTTTGGATACCAAGGGGCAATTTAGCATGGCCAATCCACCTAATCTACACATCTTTGGACAGCAAGGGACAAGTTTGCTTGGCAAAACCACCTAACCTGCACATCTTTGGACACTAAGGGGCAATTTAACATGGCCAATCCACCTAATCTACACATCTTTGAACACCAAGGGGCAATTTAGCATGGCCAATCCACCTAACCTACACACCTTGGGCACTAAGGGCAATTTAGCATGGCCAATCCACCTAACCTGCACATTTTTGGACTGTGGGAAGCACCCAGAGGAAACTCACACACTGAGATAGTGCAAACTCCACACGGACAGTTGCCTGAAGGTTGGCATCGAAGCCGGGTCCCTGGCCCTGTGAGGAACAGTGCTAACCACTGTGCCACCATGCCGCATCTTTACAACAGTTCTGCGACAGTTCTCCTTGAGGGCATTCAAGCTCAGCTTTCCAAGTCTGGCAAACATTGGCAAAAGAAATGTTTTCGGCAATCAGGGGAAGACGCTGAAAGCAACAATCAGCTCATTTTACTTTCTATCTGTAATGTTTGACTTAGAGCATCAGACTACTTTGTAAATATTTTACACAGCCTGAAAACAAGAGGGCCTGAAAAATACCCTCGAGTGATGGAAAGCGAATCGGCTGCAATCTTTTCAACAGTGTTGTATTATTTGAAGAATTTACACTCTGTGACCTTCACTCTAGTTTTTTTTACAGTTTTCTTAAATGCAATAGATTTGTGACCATCAGCTGACTAGCTATTGTGCTGCTGTTGATCTCAAAGCAACATTTACACTGCACTATAACTGGGATGATCTATACATAACAAACAACCCACAGTCCAAAACAAGTCTGTACGCTTCACACAAATGGTGCTTTGCCTGCATTCGAAATGAGGTTATTTGGAATATTTTCGCCCGAGCAATTCTTCTGTGAAACCATTCAGAAATGTATTCCCTCATTTTAATTGTGCAGAGTTATATCTTCCCATCATTAGGGTGGCATAGTGGTTAGCACTGTTGGTCTCACAGCGCCAAGGACTTTGGTTCAATTCTGGCTTTGGATATCCCACTCATCCTTCTAAGTTCCGTCGATTACAGAACCAAGATTCTCAGATGTTCCTCAGGACTTTCATTGCCAGGGCCGTTCTTCTGAGCCAAGTAATGTAAGGACCCTCATAACGTAAGGACGGCATGGTTAACACTGCTGTCTCACAGCGTCGGGGTTCAATTCCCGGCTTGGGTCACTCACTGCGTGGAGCCTGCATGTTTTTCCAGTGGTTTCCTCCAGTTTTCTCCCACAGCCTGATGATGTGCAGCTTGGGTTGATTGGCCACGCTAAATTGACCCTAGTGTCAGAGGGAGCGGCTGGGTAAATATGTAGGATTGCGGGATTAGGACCTGGGTGGGATTGTAGTCAGTGCAGATTCAAAGGGCCGAATGGCCTCCTTCTGCTTGGCAGCCATTCTACAGTTCTATCACACATTATTCCATTTTTGGGCTATACAGTCCAGACCTTCAATCTGTGCAATACAGTTAGGTAATTTCTTCAGCCAGACGGTGGTGAATTTGTGGAATTCATCATCACAATGAAGCCTGTGGGACACGATGGCTCAGTGGTATTACCAGCAGATTATTTTTCAGCAAATTTTCTGGCGACCCAATTTCAAATCCTGCCGTGGTAATGGTGTAATTCGAACTCAATTTAAAAAAAAAAAATCTGGAATTAGGAATCTACTGATAACCCGTGAAACTATTGTCAGATAAACCCCGTCTGGTTCACTAATGTCCTTCAGGGAAGGAAATCTGCTCTCCTTACCTGGTCTGACCTACATGTGACTCCAGAGCCACAGCAATGTGGTTGATTCTCAACTGCCCTCCAAGGGTAACTAGCGGTGGGCAATAAATACTGGCCAGCCAGTGATGTTCATGAATATGTTAGGTGGATTAGCAGAGCTAAATTATCTCCTAGTGCCTCAAACTGTGCAGGTCAGTTGCCGCTTTGTGTCATTTTGTTGACACATTGGGTGAGCAATGGCAGAAGTCTGGGAAAGGAAATAGGAAGTCATGTGATGGCAGCCATATTGCTAGATTGCTGGGTAGAGAATTGGTATTGGTGTGATGGGCTGAAGGGCCTCCTTTAGTGCTGCAATTTCCCTTCAAGTGAATTACCTACATTCACAATCTACAATCCAATATATTTAGTTTATTTTATTGTCACAAGTAGGCTTTCAATGCAATGGAATTATTACGAAAATCCCCTAGTCGCCGCACTGCCGTGCCTGTTTGGGTGCACTGAGGGAGAATTTAGCATGGCCAATGCACCTAAGCAGACTGTGGGAGAAAGTATGGAGGGGCTGTCTTACGAGGAAAGATTGAACGCACTGGGGTTGTTTTCCCTTGAAAGACGTCGGCTGAGAGGGGATCTATTAGAGGTATATAAGATTATGAGGGGTATAGATAGAGTAAATGGTGGTAAGCTTTTTCCACCATTAGAATCGGATAGAACGAGGGGTCACGGCCTTAGGGTGAGGGGGGCTATGTATAAGACGAATATTAGAGGGCATTTTTTTCACACAAAGGGTAGTGGGGGTGTGGAATGCACTACCGAGTAAGGTGGTGGGAGCAGGCACGCTAGGGTTGTTTAAGGGTCTCTTGGACAGCCACATGAGCGGTCTGCAGATAGAGGGATATAGCAGGACTGTTTAAATACTTTATTTGTTTCCACAGGCTATTCGGTCCACCTTGTTGACCAACAAGGTGCATGCATTCGGCAGGTCGTGCGAGGGCTGCTCTTGGATGTTACTTCAGGAGTGGCCTAGTGCTTCATGTCGTTAGTGTATGCTTAAACTGGACCATCTGATGGGCAACATGACAGCTCAGAGACTATCGCTGTTGCTGTGCAGACACATGGATTTGGGCCTGTGTCTGCGGGAGTTTGCGCGTTCTCCCCGTGGTTGCATGGGTTTTCTCCGGGTGCTCCGGTTTCCTCCCACATCCCAAAAATGTGCTCTTAGGCTGATTGGGTAACAAATTGTCCTATATTGGTCTCTATATGTCATTAAGACGTTAGGACGGCGGCGCGGGCTCGTTGGGCCGAAGGGCCTGTTTCCCGTGCTGTGTTGTTCTCTGTTCTTTGTTCTTTGTTGTTCTAAAACCGGAGCACCCAGAGGAAACCCACGCAGACATGGGGAGATGGTGCGGACTCCCCACAGGCAGTGACCCAAGCGGGAATCGAATTCGGGTCCATGGTGATGTGAGACTGCAGTGCTAACCGCTGTGCTGGTATTGGAAGTGTTTGAAGAGCAGACTGTCTAGGCAATGGCTGTTGAGAATAATGTCAAATGATAAGGGGGAGAAGTTTCCCGTTCCAACTGCCACGGGAATTGTAGCGGGTGGGGGAGAGGGGAAGGGTGGAGATGGGGGGAGGGGTGGGGTGGGGTGGGGTGAAGAGCTGGGGTAGTGGTGGGGGGGGTATCCATATGGAGTATTTTCTGGCTTTGGAGTGAGTGCGGCCAAAAATCCCACCCAAAGTCATTTGAATAGTTTTTTTTGAGGGTGCATTCCCTGTCCGCCTTAAATAAATCATATTCCTGCCCTTAGCAAATGCCGTGTGCCTTAGTTTAACAGCCTTGAAGAGGTCAATTAAAAACATTTATTTTTACACAGTCTTCTCCCACACAAAGGCTGTACTGGTTTGAAGGGACAGAATGATTTACAATCAGTTCTGTTGCAGAATCAAATAATGTCTCTGCGTTAGCTTCGATAGCTTAATTCTGATTAATTTTCTTCCAAACATTGTTAAAAGGGAAAAGGGCAGGTGGCACAGTGGTTAGCACTACTGCCTCGAAGCACCAGGGATGCAGGTTCAACTCTGGCCTCGGGTGACTGTTCGTGCGGAGTTTGCATGTTCTCCCCATGTCTACGTGTGTCATCTGGGTGCTCCGGTTTCCTCCTACATGTCAAAGATGTGCAGGTCAGGTGGATTGGCCATCCTAAAATGCCCGTTGGCATCCCAAGATGCATAATCTAGGTGGGTTGGCCATGCCAAATTGCCCCTGAGTGTCTCAAGACGTGTAGGTGAGGTAGATTGGCCATGTTTAATTGCCCTTATTGTCACAAGATGTGTAGGTTAAATGGATTGACCATGCTAAATTGCCTTTTGAGATCCTAAGATGTGTTGGTTAGTTGGATTGGCCATGCTAAATTGCTCCTTAGTGTCCCAAAAATGTGCAGGTTAGTTGGATTGGTCATGCTAAATAGCTCCTTTGTGTCCAAAGAAGTATAGATTAGCAGGGTAAATATGTGGGCTAATGGTTGCTGGTGAGATGCTCTCTTACAGAATCTGTGCAGACTTGATAGGCTGAATAGCGTCCTTCTGCACTATAGGGATTCTGTGATTCAGAAGTGATACATTTCTGTGGAAAGAGATTGCTGCTGAGCCAAGGAACAGGGATCAAATTCCTGGGTCACTGTCCGTGTGGAGTCTGCTCGTTCTCCCTGTGTCTGCGTGGGTTTCCTCCGGGTGCTCCGGTTTCCTCCCACAGCCCAAAAACGTGCTGGTTAAGTACATTGGCTGTGCTAAATTCTCCCTCAGTGTACCCAAGCAGAGTGTGGCTGCCAGGGGATTTTCACAGTAACCTCATTACAGCGTTAATGTGAGCCATCTTTGACACAAACAAATAAACTTTAAAGTGCGGGATTCGGCTTTTTGAAAATAAAGTGTATTTTTTTTTATATTTATAAGATATTCAGGGCGAAGCTCTGGTCTTTACCACAAATAATCCAGTCTTACAATAATTCAGCACCAAAGACAGCAGTCTATAAAGAAGCGAGGTGTAACTGGGGACAAAGCGGTATTGATTCTAATTAACGTGAAGTGTTAAATGTCTACAGCAGAAAATACAGTTGTCTACATCTTTGCCAAACCAAGGCTACTTGCTTGTTGCTCTTGAAAAGAATGAAACTTTTCAAAGCTTGCCTTCTACAAGCGACCCCTTCCCCCCTCCCCCCCCCCCCAACCACCCACTCTTCCTCCCTCCCCCCCCCCCCCCCCCCCCCCCCCCCACAGTGCCCTCTATCATCTCAGTACGGGTGACTTTGAAGTTAGCTACACGCCCGTATGATTTAATTTCGGTTCGAGTGAAGCAGGTGCTTTGATAGTGAAACCCTTCAAAGATTTTCCGCTCTCTTCCCGGAATCTTCCAGTGCAAATAAAGCTCTCAGCTCGCTGCAGCGAGAAAAGATAAATGTCCCTTTGATGATATTCAAGTTGGGCTGAAAGAGCAGTCAACGCGTTCGCACATCAAAGGGATTCCGCCTTCTATCGCCTCCACTCCGCACTTCATTGGAACTCATAAATAAATATATAAAATAAATATCAAAGCCCGAGCTTACAAAGTCATCATTGTGCGGAATATTGTTGCAGTAAAATGCAATATCCGATTAAGTCCTGACTGTATATAAGCACCCCAATGCCTGCGTATTAGAAAAAAATCAGGAAATTATGCTTACAAATGTACTCTCACGCCAATAGCAGAAACAATAGATGAGGCTCCCAGCTTCAGTGCTTGACTTAATAAAGTTCCCCTGAGCAGTATGGACGCAGTGACACAGTGCTTAGCACTGCTGCCTCACAACGCCAGGGACTCAGGTTCGATTCTGGCCTTGGGTCACTGTCTGTGTGGAGTTTGCATGTTCTCCTCGTGTCTGTGTGGGTTTCCTCTAGGTGCTCCAATTTTTCCCCCCACAGTCCTCAGCCGTGCTAAATTGTCCCTCAGTGTACCCAAACAGGCTCTGGAGTGTGGTGACTGGGGGATTTTCACTGTAACTTCATTGTAGTATGTAAGCCTACTTGTGACTAATGAATAAACTTTCAATTATTGATTGACCTGCGTCATCGCAAGCCTGAATGTTTATAGAATCCTACAGGGCAGAATGAGGCCATTCAGCCCATCGATTCTGCAATGGCCACAATCCCACTCAGGTCCTATCCCCCCCCGTAATCCCACACATTTTACTCTGCTAATCCCCCCGACATTAGGGTCAATATAGCACCACCAAACAACCTAATCTGTACATCTTTGGACTGTGGGAGGAAACTGGAGCACCCAGACGAAACCCATGCAGACACGGGGAGAACGTGCAAACTCCACACAGACAGTCACCTGTGGCCCGGAATCGAACCCAGGTCCCTGGCGCTGTGAGGTAGCTGTGCTAATCACTGTGCCACCACGATGCATTGGCCATGCTGAATGTTCCCTCAGTGTGCCCGAACAGGTGCTGGAGTGTGGCGGCTCGGGGATTTTCACGGTAATTTCACCGCAGTATTAATGTAAGCCTACTTGTGACACTAATAACGAAATTTAAACATTATTTATTTGGCAACTAGAGTCTTGAATAACAAGGACGGAGAGAAGGTGGGGTGGAGGGGAACGAAACATTATTGGGTTAGCAGGAAGCTCGGATCGAATTTACAAGCAGATCAGCCACAATGGTACTGACTGGCAGAGCAGACCTCAGGGGTCAAGTGGTCCATCCTTGCCCTTGAGAAGGTTGAGCAGGGCTGTCTACTTGAACTGTTGCAGCCCCTGTTGTGTGGGAGCACCCACAGTGTTGATAGGGGAGGGGGTTCCATGCACCTACTGTGAAGGAAGGGCAATATCATTCAAAGACAGGGTGATGTTTATCGTGGAGCAAAACCTGTGGAAGCCCTATATCCCTACTGACCTTGTCCTATTAGGTGGTAGAGTTTGGAAGGTCCTGTTAAAGAACCTTGGTAAGTTGCTGCAGTACATCATGCAGATGACACACTGCAATATTTCTGTGGCTGGGGCGGCTCAGTTTCTGGTCTATGGTAACTTCAAGGATGCTGATGGTGGGGAACTGAGACATGGCAATGCCATTGAATGTCAAGGGGAAGTAATTGGATTCTCTTGAGTTGGAGACATTCTTTGCTTATCTCTATAAGACATAGAAGCAGAATTAGACCATTCGACCCATTGAGGTTGCTCCATGTTCAATCATGGCTGATGTTTCTCAAAGCCCGTTCTCATGCCTTCTTCCTCTAACCTTACCAGTAAAGAACTTATCTATCTCTGTCTTACATACACTCAATGACTTCTCCCCCACAGCCTTCTGTGGTAATGAATTCCACAGATTCACCGCCTCCTGGCTGAAGAATTTCCTCCTCAACTCAGTTTGAAAGGTCCCTTTACTCTGAGGCTGTGACCTCGAATCTTAGTCATAGGGCAGCACAGTGACACCGTGACTAACACTGCACCAGGAAACTGGGTTCAATTGCTGGCTTGGATTACTCTCTGTGTTCGTTCTCCCTGTGTCTGTATCCTCTAGGTGCTCCAGTTTCCTCGCACAATCCAAAAATCGTGCTGGTTAGGCATATTGGCCTTGCTAAATTCTCCCTCGGTGTACCCAAACAGGTGCCAGAATGTGGCAACTAGGTGATTTTCACAGTAACTTCATTGTGTTAATGTTGTTTTGTTATTCATTCATGGGACATGGGCGTCTCTGGTTAGCCAGCATTTATTGTCCATCCTTAGTTGCCCTTGGAGGCCAGTTCAGAGTCAACCCCATATAAGCCTACTTGTGACACTAATAAATAAACACTTAAAACTCCCCTACTATTGGAAACATCTTCCCCATGTTAACTCTATCCAGGCCTTTTGTATTCTGTAAATTTGATTTGATTTGATTAATCATTGTCACATGTGTTAACATACAATGAAAATTATTGTTTCTTGTGCAGACAAAATGTGTTGTCACAGTCACAGCTCGGGTTAGAGAAAGATTATCTTAATGCAAGGTTCAAAAGTCTGACAGCAACAGGAAAGGAGCTGTTCTTGAGCCGGTTGGTACGTGACCTCAGACTTCTATATCTTTTTCCAAACGGAAGATGGAGGAGAGAATGTCCGGGGTGTGTGGGGTCCTTAATTATGCTGGCTGCTTTGCTGAGGCAGCGGGAAGTGTAGGCAGAGCCAATGGATGGGAGGCTGATTTGTGAGATGGATTAGGCTGCATTCACGAGCTTTTGTAGTTTCCTGGGCAGAGCGGGAGCCGTACCAAACTGTGATACAACCAGAAAGAATGCTTTCCGTGGTGCATCTGTAAAAGTTGATGAGACCCACAGCTGACATGCCAAGTGTCAGCTATGACTCTCGTTTCGATGAGGTTCCCTCCCCTTTAATCTTGTTGGGTAGATAAGACCATCTAATGTGTCATGAATATTGGTTGGCTTGTATCATCCCAAGTCTGAATGTTGTGTGGGTCCTCCTGCGTATACTTTGTACAGATTTAGGACAAGAAAATCTACCCAACATAGTTCAGACAAAATGAAATTCTAACCTGGGCTGTGATTTAATACTTTGTCTTTGGAGTCGGCTGTCTAAAGCTGTCAGGTGGGGGTGCCAATGCTCGGCTATTCAGAATTCCTGCCAAGATCTTCCTTTCAGAGAACAGAAATTAGTGTTATCTAATTCATTGGGTTGCTTGGCAACTCAGATACATTAACATTTAAAACAGCCAGTCCTAGCCGTTAAGCAACTTTTGATTTAATTAATCTCTGAACAAAAGTGTGAGCACAAAGAAAATCCATGAGGCCAGACATTTTCTGGTGCCACTGATTGCGAAGCCGGCTTATTTATGGCTACCACAGCCAAAATTTCTATCACCAAGAGAATGTACAGATTATGCTTCAATAGCATTGAATCTATCTTTCTAAATTCGTCTTAAATATCATATAAACCCCAAAAATGTGGATTGACCCGGATAAATTGTCCATTAGTGTCAGGGGGATTAGCAGGGTAAATATAGCATAGTTAAGAAAGTCCACCAACGCCTCTACTTTCTCAGGAGACTAAGGAAATTTAACATGTCAGCTACGACTCTCATCAACTTTTACAGATGCACCATAGTAAGCATTCTTTCTGGTCTTATCATACCTGCAGGAATTCTGACTAGTCAAAAATTGGTACCCCTACTTTGCAGCTTTAGATAGCTGATTCCAAAGGCAAGGTACTACCGGAAGGATGTGGAGGCCCTGGAGAGAGTGCAGAGGAGATTTACCAGGATGCTGCCTGATATGGAAGGGCTGTCTTACGAGGAAAGATTGAACGCACTGGGGTTGTTTTCCCTTGAAAGACGTCGGCTGAGAGGGGATCTATTAGAGGTATATAAGATTATGAGGGGTATAGATAGAGTAAATGGTGGTAAGCTTTTTCCACCATTAGAATCGGATAGAACGAGGGGTCACGGCCTTAGGGTGAGGGGGGCTATGTATAAGATGAATATTAGAGGGCATTTTTTCACACAAAGGGTAGTGGGGGTGTGGAATGCACTACCGAGTAAGGTGGTGGGAGCAGGCACGCTAGGGTTGTTTAAGGGTCTCTTGGACAGCCACATGAGCGGTCTGCAGATAGAGGGATATAGGAGGACTGTTTAAATACTTTATTTGTTTCCACAGGCTATTCGGTCCACCTTGTTGACCAACAAGGTGCATGCATTCGGCAGGTCGTGCGAGGGCTGCTCTTGGATGTTACTTCAGGAGTGGCCTAGTGCTTCACGTCGTTAGTGTATGCTTAAACTGGACCATCAGATGGGCAACATGACAGCTCAGAGACTATCGCTGTTGCTGTGCAGACACATGGATTTGGGCCCGTGTCTGCGGGAGTTTGCGCGTTCTCCCCGTGGTTGCGTGGGTTTTCTCCGGGTGCTCCGGTTTCCTCCCACATCCCAAAAATGTGCTCTTAGGCTGATTGGGTAACAAATTGTCCCTATATTGGTCTCTATATGCCATTAAGATGTCAGGACGGCGGCGCGGGCTCGTTGGGCCGAAGGGCCTGTTTCCCGTGCTGTGTTGTTCTTTGTTCTTTGTATTGACAAAGAACAAAAGAACTACACAGCATGGGAAACTGGCCCTTTGGCCGAATGAGCCCACGCCATTGTGAGTAACATTGTGAGTTCCCTCTTCCACTCATGATCCTTGACTACGCCTATGGCACTCCACATTGGAAACCAGATCGAGGGGAGACTCATTTAGGGGCAATTTGTTACACCAATCAGCCTAGGAGCACATCTTTGGGGTGTGGGAGGAAACGGAGCACCTGGAGAAAACCCATGCAAGCATGGCAAGAATACACAAACTCCCATAGAGATTAAATCACAGCTCGGGTTAGAACGTAATTTTGTCTGATCTAGGGTTCAGTGGATTTTCTTGTCCTGAAGTTGTGCAAGATATACGCAGAAGAATTGGGACAACATTCAGGCTTGGAATGATACAGGTCAATTAATATTCATGCCACATATCATGGACGTATCTACCCAACAGGGATAAAGTAGGGGGAATCTCATCGAAATGAGAGTCGTAGCTAACGTTGGTATGACACTTGCTCTGCTCAAGACTGCAAGGAACTATAAAAGGTCATGAATGTAGCCCAGTCCATCACGCAAATCAGCCTTCCATCCATTGACTCTGTCTACACTTCCTGCTACCTCAGCAAAGCAGCCAGCATAATTAAGGACCCCACACATCCTGGACATTCTTTCTTCCATCTTCTTCCTTCAGGAAAATGATACAAAAGCCTGAGGTCACGTTCCAACTGACTCAAGAACAACTTCTTCCTGGGAGCCGTCAGACTTTTGAACGGGTCTGCATTAAGTCGATCTTTCTCTACACCCACGTTAAGACTGTAACACTACATTCTGCACTCTCTTCTTTCCTTCTCTATGAACAGTATGTTTTGCCTGTTTAGCACACAGGAAACAATACTTTTCACTGTATACTAATACATGTGACAATAATAAATTAAGTCAAATCAAATGTAGAGTTGCAAGGGTGGTATATTTTGTCTATATAGCATGCAAGAACCAATACTTTTCACTGTATCTCAATTCACTTGACAAAGATAAATCAAATCAAATTTAAAGATTACATCTTTTGCTTTTGGAGATCTGAGACATAGGTTCCTTCATCATATTCTTTGTGATGAAGTTCAGGCTTACTGCATTGTTTGCCTCTACTTTCTCAGGAGAGTAAAGAAATTTGGTGTCCACTACAACTCTTACCAACTCTACAGATGCACCAGAGAAAATGCTTTGACTCTTAAACACCTCCTGAACAAGGACAAGTAATAAATGCTTGTCTCAGCAGGAAAGTGCAGATCCCATCACCGGAGAACTTAATGAAGAATTTCTTCTGATCCATTTCCATGGTAATTTTGTGCCAGCGATGTTTTGCGATGACGTTCCATTTTCAGGAACAGAGTGAGGAGGTAGAACTGGTACAAGAATTGAACCTGTGCCGTTGGCATCTTTCTGAAGCATTTGCTGGCCATCTAAGCTAACCGGCTCCCCTAGTGGCAGGCATAGTATGGCAAGCTGCCCCATTAGAATCAGACCATGAATTGGTCAGAAATGTTCAAGTTTAAAGTTTACTTATTCGTGTGATAAGTCAGCTTACACGAACCACTGCAATGAAGTTACTGTGGAAATCCCCCAGTTGCCACCCTCCTGTTTGGGCACACTGAGGGAGAATTTAGCACGGCCAATGCATCGAACCAGCTCGTTTTTCGGACTGTGGGAGGAAACTGGAGCATCTGGTGGAAACCTACGCAGACATGGGGAGAATGTGTAGATTTTGCACAAACAGTGACCCCAAGCTGGGAATCGAACCTGGGTCCCTGGCACTATGAAGCAGTGGTGCCAACCATTACAGATGGTTTTGCCCACTCTAGAAAGATTAATTCCAGAATAAATTGAATGAAGACAGGTGAGAGAATCTTTTACTAATCTGCGGGCTGTATTTATTTATTTTCTGGTAAACAAAATTACATTTGGTCTATGTGGTGGTACATTTTCCAATTGTATTCTCATGAATTTCCTCCATTATGTTGAATGATTTTCTCCTTCGGATATTACACAATTTACTTATGCTGTGATTGACTTTGTTTCAATAATTGCCTTCTTCAATAACATTTTGCTTCAGAACACGAGCTAATATTGCCCTTATGAGTCTACTTTTAATACTAATTGCATATCCTTTTGCATCAAACCTTTGAGTTCTTTATGAAGTCAGAACTGAAAGATACATTCAAAAATTTAGTGTTGTGCCCCTGTCACCTTTGTATTTCGCAAGAACTCTCATTCAGATCGTAGGATTAAGAAGCAAGGGAATCTTCTCCCAATGTCTCTGGTGCACTGTAGGGGTTCTATGGTTCTAAGTCAGCTGACTGTTCTTGGCTGTGGTCTTTCAGATGTGGCATATTATGCACAGGATTTGACAGCAAAGTTTGAAAGTTTGGTTTACTTATTAGTGCCTCAAGTAGGCTCACAAAAGGTTGCGTGTTAAAATATGTAACTGCACGTCAAAAATGAGACCAGTAAATCAATGAAGATTGCGGGTGAAAGAGAGACATGCTGCCAAAACTTTTTACGTGGTACTCATCAGGCCACATGCAAAAATGCCAAATTTTAAATGATCGCAACAATTTATTCTACTGGAGGAAAGGTTGCTGATTTGTGACCAAGTTGACTCTGACTGCTGGGAATCGCCATGGAGGAAGTAAGTATAGAGTCCCAGGTAATTCAAAAATGGCACATGGCTTGACCTTATTCCTTTTGTTTGAAAAGGATGGATCCAGCATGCGTAAACAAGCCATGTTATGAGCTCTACTTACATCGGTTGTTAGTGCAGCAATGAACACACTCAGGGTTATTCCACAAGTGCTGCCCAATTGTGGGTAACAGTTAACAGTAGATGCATTGTCCTTGAGTTTCCTTTCTATGCAAGATTTTGTTTTCTTTGGGTCCCATTCCTGGCTTGGAGTCACACTGTGTCTGTGTGGGTTTCCTCCGAGTGCTCCGGTTTTCTCCGACAGTCTGAAAGATGTGCTGATTGTGGGCACTGGGGAGTTGATAACTAGAGGGCATTGGTTTAAGGAGAGAGGGGAGAGATACAAAAAGGTCCAGAGGGTCAATTTTCCACACAGAGGGTGGTGGGTGTCTGGAAACAAGTTGCCAGGGGTTGTAGTAGAAGCGAGTACAATTTTGTCTTTTAAAAAGCATTTAGACAGTTCATGGGTAAGATGGGTATAGAGGGATATGGGCCAAATGCAGGTGACTGGGACTAACTTAGAGGTTTAAAAAAAAGGGTGGTATGGACAAGTTGGGCCGAAGGGCCTGTTTCCATGTTGTAAATCTCTATGACTCTTTTGGGCATGCTAAATTCTCCTTTAGTGCACCCGGACGCCAGAGAGTGGTGACTAGACGAATTCCCCAGTAACTTCATTGCAGTGTTAATGTAATCCTACTTGTGAGACTGATAAATAAACTAAAAAAAATGATGAAGCTGACACTCTTCAATGATACGTTGACAAGGAGTGTGCATAGAGCAACAGTTTCTCCGCTGATGTAAATATTGCTGCAAAGCCAAATGCAGTGAGTCTGCATTCCCTCAGAGCCCACCCTGGTCAGCTAAGCTTTGCACTTGCTGCAGGCGTCTCCCCAGAGCCCACAAAAACTTGATAAAAGTGCGATATTTCGGGGGAGTCCTGGGAGGTTCAAAGCCATCGTAGGGCTCCCTTCATCAGAGCTGAAAGCTTCACAGTGTGAACGACAGGAATCAAATGAATTGAAGCAACGGGCGATGTGAAGTGACAGGGAGGCTGTGGCGAACCAAAGTGTGCAGAGATTGTAAGGAATGCCTGCTGTGTTCAAAGGCCTCCCCATCGCTCCGTAGACCCACCATGGTCTGATTTGACTCGGAGGATTGGCCAAGGATAATCCCAGTAGTCAGGTCAAGCTGCGAAGGGGTTGGTGGTCTGATGATCAAAATTTTCCTTCGTTAACTGCCACCGTGCTCCAGAGTTTAGGTGGGATTGTAGAAGGGGAATCGGTATCCTCGTGTCCGCTTGGTTAATTATTACTTTTTGTTTGATAGTTAGGTTAGGAGTTTATATTTGCAGCAGATAGTTGCATCAAATTTGCAAGACTGCCCCCATTGCAGGTTTGAAATTTCCCAGCATTGAGAAATAAATTAAAAAGCAAAGGGGGATTAATAGTCGGAGAACAAAAAAAATCTAAGGTTACACGTTCTTAGCTCTTTGAAAGTGTGGTCACAAGCAATAGGATGGTGAGTAAGGCATTCGGCATGCTTGCTTTCATTAGTGAAAACGTTGAATACAGGAGTTGGGACGTCTTGTTGAAGTTGTACACGACATTAGTTTAGTTTGTTAATTAGTGTGGCAAGTAGGCTTACATTAACACTGCAATGAAGTTACTGTGAAAATCCTGCACTCCTGTTCGGGCATACTGAGGGCTGCGTATGGATACTCTAGCATTCAGTCTCCATATGCAGCAAGACTTGAACTATATCGAAGCTTAGGTTGATAAGTGGCAAATAACATTCATGCCACATAATTGTAATACATCTCCATTAACAGAGTATCTAATC
This sequence comes from Sphyrna mokarran, assembly GCA_024679065.1. Taxonomy (NCBI): domain Eukaryota; kingdom Metazoa; phylum Chordata; class Chondrichthyes; order Carcharhiniformes; family Carcharhinidae; genus Sphyrna; species Sphyrna mokarran. Next base: position 8,923,842 of record JAGIQG010000033.1, read on the forward strand.
ATCTCCCCGACATTCACTGCCATTACCATCACTCAATCCCCCATTCTAGGGATACCAAACAAACTGGGCCATCTATATAAATACTGTGACTAGTTAGAGGCTAGCATTTTTGCAATAGGTAACTCATCCGCTGACTTCCCAAAGCCTGTCCAGCAGCTACAGTACAATCAAGAGTATTCACCATTTACCTGGCAATTCCAACAACACTCAAGATTCTCAACAGCATCCAAGTCAAAGACTGATTGCCACTTGATCACCACTTTAAGTATTTATTCACTCCATTACCAATGCACAGTAGTAATTTTACCACTAAGCTAGTCCCAATTGCCTCTACACACCTCTTACCCACTATAGTAAGACCAAACATGGAATACTGTGTATAGATCTGGTCACCCTATTATAGAAAGGATATTATTAAACTAGAAAGAGTGCTTTACTATGATACTACTGGGACTTGATGGATTGAGTTACAATGTGAATCTGGATTGACTGGGACCTTTTCCTCTGGAGCATAGGAGACTTAGGCATGATCTTATAGAAGTCTATAAAATAGTGATGGGCATAGATGAGATAGATAATTAACATCTTTTCCCAGAGGTAGGGGAATCAAAAACTAGAGGGCATAGGTTTAAGGTGAGAGGGGAGAGATACAAAAGTGTTCGAGGGGCAAATTTGTCACATAGAAGGTAGTGAATGTCTGGAACAACTGCCAGAGGCAGGAGTAATGATTTTGACTTAAAAAGTGTTTAGACAGTTGCATGGATAAGATGTGTACAGAGGAGAATGGGCCAAAGGCAGGTAACTGGGACTAGTTTAAAAGACTAGACAGGCAAAAAGTGGGCAGCATGGGCAAGTTGGGCCGAAGGGCCTGTTTCCATGCTGTAAACCTCCATAGCTCTATGCAATCAGGCTCATTCACACAAGATAGGTAGCAAAACAGGAGGAAAGATTATGTGATACTCTAAAGATCAATGAAAAAGCAAGTTACGTGGATCTTTTTGTCTGAGAATTTCATTGGCTTCACATTGGGTCAGTGGTATCTCAGGATTCATTGTCAGGGCAGGGTAAAAATGTTGATAGCATTTTATCTTTTATTCCAGAGAGACAGTGGCTGGTTTTGATTTTTCAACATCTCTGCTTGTGGTGCAGTCAAATGGCAGGCAGGGTTCCAATTTGCAAAACAAACCGAGAGAAAGAGAAAGAGAGGGAGGGAGAAGAGAAGACGGAGAGGGAAAGAGAGAAGGTGAGAGAGAGAGACATACAGATAGACAGAAAGAAAGAAACTCCAGCAGAGTGAGAGAGAGAAAATCCAACAGACACAGAGAGAGAAAGAGAGAGAATGTATGAGAGAGAGAGAAAGAGAAAGACAAGGGGAGAGAGAGAGGGAAAGAGACCGAGAGAGAGAGAGAGAGACTGAGAGAGAGGAGAGCCCAGTAGGGAAAGCAAGAGAGAGTGAGAAGGGAGAGAGACTGACAGAGAAGAGAGAAGCCAACCGAGAGAAGGAGAGAGAAAGAAAGAGAGAGCAACAGAAAGAGAAAAACCAGTAGAGAGAGAGAAAGAGAGAGAGAGAAGGAGAGAGACTGACAGAAAGAGAAAAACCTCTACAGAGACAGAACTCAACAGGGAAAGGAAGAGCGAGAGAAGGGGGGAGAGAAAGGGAGAGAGACTGACATAGAAAGTAAGACTGACAGAGAAAAAGAGAGAGCGAAACCAACTGAAGAAGGGAGACCCCAACAGACAGAAAGAAAGAGAGAGAAAGAGGGAAGGGGACAGGGAGAGGGAGACCGACAGAGAGAGAGAAAGGCTGACGGAGAGAGAGAGAGAGAGAGAGACAAGCCAACAGAAAAAGAGAGATCCCAACAGAGAAAAAGAGAGAAAGTTCATCCAGGAATTTCCTGTTCCATTCATTTTGGGACTAATGATGAGATTCCAGTGTTGGACTGGGGTGGGCACAGTAAGAAGGTTAAAATCTAACAGGTTTATATGGAATCACAAGCTTTTGGAGTGCTGCCCCTTCATCAGATGAAGGAAATTGCAAACTGCCGGCTCCAAGAAGATCACGCATATTGACACTCACCTGATGAAGGAGCAGTGCTCTGAAAGCTCGTAATTCCAAATAAACTTGTTGGACTTTAACCTGATATTGTGAGGCATTTTCAGACCAGTTTGTTTCTCTCTGGTTCTCAGAGTAATAATATTGGTTACCTGGAGTCAGTTTCAATAACTTGCCCACATGAACAATACTTACATCGTCCATCCAAATGATTTGAAGTAAGAAGACATCATGACATAATGAACAAACGTATGTTCTTATGATCGACTGGTTTCTCTGCAGTCCTCATTGCTTTGTGTCAAACTCAGGAACATTGCATTAAGGAGTCCGCAGATTTCAAATTTTGGATTTGAGAATAGAAGAAATGGTTTTCTCTCTGCCTGTTCATTCCAGGCAGGGCACCCCATCCATGTGGGCGACACAGTGGCACAGTGGTTAGCACTGCTGCCTCACAGCACCAGGGACCCCTCGTTGATTCCTGGCTTGGGTCAGCCTCTGTGCGGAGTTTGCACATTCTCCCCGGGTCTGCGTGGGTTCCCTCCAGGTGCTCTGATTTCCTCTCACACGATATAGAAGATAGGAGCTAGAGGAGGCCATTTGGCTCTTCGAGCCTGCTCCATCAATCATGCCTGATCTTAATGCTGGTTCGATGCATTGCTCATTGTTTAGATTCATCCAAAAATGAACAGAACAGAAGATTCTTGAGCGAACTCTTTTTCTCCATTGGGTTCTCCCTCAGTGTACCCTAACAGGCGCTGGATTGTGGCGACCAGGAGGTTTTCATAGTAACTTCATTACAATATTGATGTAAGCCTACTTGTAATACTAATGAATAAACATTAAATTTTAATTAAGAATTTTCGGAAGATTTGAGATAATTCTGGGTCTGTGCAGGAATGACAAAAAGCTGCCTGACTTTGGTTGGTAGCTTCTGTTTTAACACTTCAAAACACCCTCAGTGGCAGTTTGTCCAGTAAATATAGAACACCACCTTCAATATAAAACGCAACCTCACCACACTATTCTCTACAGAGGATGGACATGGTCTATTTTATCGAGATATTCGTGGTCTTTCAAATTTCAGACCCAGGCCTGTTGGGTCTCTTCAGGGTGTCTGCTGGGAGTGGACCTTTCCGGAACTATCCAAGTCCCAAGATGGGACGCCTCGATTAACGCAGTCAACTCCCTCTCTTCCAGTGACTGATCACGGAGCAAAGCAATTGTGTTCAAAGCCCCTGGCCCAGATAATCAGGGTCTCCCGGTTCAAGATGATTGCGTTGGTACCTACAGGGGAAATACAGTCCAGTGCTTTAGCAGAAGAAATAATAATCAGATGATTTCTTTTTGGGTTGTTGTTCAAATGCGTGCTACATCACTGTCAGATAATTCTGGGAAGTTGCAGCTATTCTGCTGAAAATGAAGGTTGGATAAATGTGTCGGAATGTTTCACTGTGACACCCTGAAGCAGCGACTTGCTCTCTAAGCACAAGATACTATATACCTCACTGAATATGGCTGGTGTCTCTGGAGTGTGAAAGGTCGAGAGACATTTTACTTATAAACTTGTCGCTGAACTCAGCAGGATAAACTGTGATGGTTGTGACGCCTAATTGACAGGGTGGCACAGAGAGACATGGGCAGCACGGTGGCACAGTGGTTAGCACTGCTGCCTCACAGTGCCAGACACCCTGGTTCAATTCTGGCCTTGGGTCACTGTCTTCTTGCATGTCCTCCCCATGTCTGCAGGGGTTTTCTCCAGGTACTCCGTTTCCTCCCAAGCTCTAAAGATGTGCGGGTTATGTGATTGGCACACTAGTGTCGGGGGTTTGGCAAGGTAAATGAGCACTATTGGAATGGGGCCTGGATGGGATCGTGGTCGGTACATGTATTTGGGCACCAAGAGTCAAATTAACATGGCCAATCCACCTAACCTGCACATCTTTGGACAGTGGGAGGAAACCAGAATACATTATTAGACTCACGAGAATGATCCCGGGAATGAAAAGCTTGATGTATGGGTTTAAGTTAAGTTTTTAAGTCTTATGTTTATTTATTATTGTTACAAGTAGGCTTTCATTAACACCACAATGAAGTTACTTCATTGAAGTTGCCACAGTCCGTTGGCTGTTTGGGTGCATTGAGGGAGAATTTAGCATGGCCAATTCACCTAACCAGCATGTCTTTTGGACTCTGGGAGGAAACTGGAGCACCTGGAGAAAACCCATGCAGACATGGGGAAGACATGCAAACTCTACACAGTTAGTCACCCACGCCAGAATTGGACCTGGGTCCCTGGCACTGGGAGGCAGTGGCTAACCACTCTACCAGCGTGCCACAAATGAAGTGTTTGTTGTTTCTGCACCTTTATGTTGGGCCCCAAGTTTAAATGCATGTCCCAAGATTGTTTCTCAATACTGCCGCCATACTTCACATCCCAGTAAGAAGTCTCACAACACCACATTAAAGTCCAACAGGTTTATTTGGTGGCACAAGCTTTCGGAGCATGGCTCCTTCATCAGGTGAAGGAGCTTGATTAGGGAGCAGTGCTCCCTAGTCACCAGCGTGGATCTCACACGCACTGTCTGGCTCTCTCATTCCTGACTTCCTGCCCCTCTCACCAGCAGAAAAAAGCGAGCAGTTTTATTGAGCTCCGTTGAAAGACGATGGATGGGATTTAGCAGCCGAGCTGATCTCAAGGTTGTAAAATCCTGGCTGAAGTCAACGGGCCTCTGTGATGTCCGTGTCCTGCTAACTGTGATTCCCATGCTGGGTGAGATGGGAAAATTCAACCCAACAAGAGGGATTATCCACTCACCCCACCCCATACGATCCAACCCCCTCTCCTCTCCCCGCACCTCATGTCCCCAGACCTCCATTTCCAGCGATGGAGGCAGTTCACTATTGGTCACTGAGCGGATCTTTGATTTGGTTCCCTTTCATAGAATGTCTACAGTGCATAAGGAGGTCATTCGGCCCATCGAGTCTGCATCGACCGCAATCCCACCAGGCCTGATTCCCACAATCCCATTTATTTACCCTAGTAATCCCCCTAAGACTAAGGGGCAATTTAACATGGACAATCCACCTAACTCGCATATTTTTAAACTATGGGAGGAAACCAGGGCACTCAGAGGAAGCCAACGCAGACGTGGGGAGAACATGCAAACTCCATGCAGACAGGTACCCGAGGCCGGAATTGGGCCCAGGTCCCCGGCGCTGTGAGGCAGCAGCGTTAACCACTGTGCTGCCATGCTATCGATTTGTTTTATTATTGTCACGTGTATTGGTATACAGTGAAAAGTGTTTCTTGCATTCTATGCAGACAAAGCATATTGTTCATAGATTACATCGGAAAGAAGGAAAGGAGAGGGTGCAGAATGTAGTGTTACAATCACAGACAGGGTTTAGAAAAAGATCAGCTTAATATATCGTAGGTCCATTGAAAAGTCAGCAGGGAAGAAACTGTTGGTGAGGTTGGTGCATAACTTCAGACTTTTGTATCTTCAGAAAGAAGGCAGAAGAGAGAATCGCCAACACTCCTGGGTGCATGAAGTCCTTATAGAATCATAGTACCTATACAATATAGAAGGGGATCACTTGGCTGTCCATAGGGAAGGCAAGGAGAGGGTGCAGAATGTTTGTTATAGTCATAGCTAGGTTGTAGAGAAAGATCAGCTTAATATAAGGTAGGTCTGTTCAAAAATCTGATGATGTACATTGGTGTTGCTAAATTCTTACAAAAATCTGATGTCAGCACGGAAGAAACTGTTCCTGAATCAGTTGGCACGTGACCTCAGAGTACATAGAAGAAAAGGAGAGGGTGCAGAATGCAATGTTACAAATTTAAGTTTATTCATAGTCACAATAGGTTTACAGTAACACCACAATGAAGTTATTGTGAAAATCGCCAAGTTGCTACCCTGTTTGGGTACACTGAGGGAGAATGTAGTACAGCCAATGTAGCACCTTAACCAGCATGTCTTTTAGACAGGAGGAAACCGGAGGAAACCCACGCAGACACGGAGAGAACGTGCAGACTCAACGCAGGCAGTGAACCAAACCGGAAATCGAACCCGGGTCCCTGGCGCTGTGAGGCAGCAGCGCTAGCCGCCGTGCTGTAGAATCACAGTGCCTGAGATTTGAATTAACCCCGCAGGTAGGAGATAGAATTAGAGGGGGCATGGCTGGGGAACGGCTTGCAAGAAGTCGCTAGGCTCCGGCGCCAACTTGGATACCAGTTCCAGCTGAAATCAGTGGCGATTTGTGTCACTGGGGATCCCCCCTTTGGAATTTGGGGCGGGGGGGGGGGGGGGAAGAGAGTAGTGGGGGAAGGAGGAGGGTGGAAGGGGTGGTGGAGGGGGAGGTGCCATCAGCAGGAACAGCAGATCCCACCGGAGGGAATAACTGGAAAACTCACTCTATACCAAGCAAAGCGGTCATCCATAGCCGCGATGCACACTTCAGGCTTCAACCAACTCTGCAAACTTGCCATCGGTTCTCTCCTACGTCTGCTCATGAATCGCCAACACCTCCTTATCATTCAGAAAAAGGGAGCAATGGTAATTTTTTTTTCCCAGTCACCAACTTTGACCCCCCCCCCCCCCCCCCCCGTCACCTAATACATTATGGATCATTCGCAAGTTCAGACAACAACCGGAATAACTTTGACACATCAGTATGCGGGGGCTGCGAGCGGGAACACTTGTTTTTATTTAAGCCACCTCTGGGCTGTGTGAAGAGGGGCTGTTTTAACATTGCTGTCTCGTCCGCTCGCACTGCAGACACAACCAATAGATGGCACCCTCCCAATGCTGGATCCCTTTCCTTCGCTTGCATAATAACCTCCCTTTGTTTCTGCGCCCCTGTGAAATGCCAATTTCCGTCGCAATGAAATTACCAGAAATGATTTGTGAAATAATATATATCACATGAGATTTGGCGCAATTAAATCACACAGTGGGCTCGCATGATACGTGGTTTAAAACCCCCGTCAGTTGTCACATTTGCATTGGCAACAGTGGAGGGGATTTCAGATGGATTCCAGCATCAGAACATGGGAAGAAAAGATACAGTTAATTGAATACGATCCAATTATGCAACTGTGCTGAAGCCCACCTCTTGAGACTTCCATTCACATTCAGTTCCAAAGTAAGTGATAAAGGACCACACTCACTGATGGTTATTAAGGATTACAGGTAAAGTGAAGAGTTGCTGCCGTCAGACTTGTCCCGGGTGTGCTAAGTTCACAGCACAAATATTACACTCATTCAAATGTCAAGAAGTCCCCGATGGGCTTACAGTGCGGGATTTGACTCCGGTAGATAATGGGATATTTTACAATTGAATCAGATAATCGTGCTGGACGATTCCACATCTCCTGCAGAATGGGTCAGTGGAAATCCTCAAACCTTCACCCTCCGGACTTCAAAGTTTTGTTTTTTTTTATTCATTCTATGGGACTCTGGCTGGGCTAGCATTTATTGCCCATCCCCAGTTGCCCCTTAAGAAGGTACAAGTGAGCTGCCTTCTTGAACCGCTGCATAGAGTCATCGAGTTTACAGTGTGGAAACAGGCCCTTCGGCCCAATCTATCCATGCATCCTTTTTTATTTGAAGCCCAAATGTATTCCCAATTGCCTGCATTTGATCGTCTCTCCCCACTTTACTCATGTAACTGTCTAACTGCCTTTTAAAAGACAACATTGTACTGCCTCTACTACTACCTCTGGCAGCTTGTTCCAGACACTCGCCAGCCTCTGTGTGAAAAAAAATTGCCCCTCTGGACCTTTTGTACCTCTCCCCTCTCACCTTAAACTTATACCCTCTAGTTATAAACTCTCTTACATTTGGAAATGTAAGAGAGTTTGGTAATGGTCAGTAAGATAGTCTCTTACTGACTATCTAGCTGATCCATGCCTCTCATTATTTTAAAGACCTCTATAAGATCATCCTTCAGCCTTCTACACCCCAAAGAAAAATTCCCAGTCTATCCAGCCTTGCCTCATAGCTCAAACCATTAAGTCCTGATCGCGTCCTGGTAAATTTCTTCTGCACTCGTTCTAGTTTAATGATATCTTTTCTATAATATGGTGACCAGAACTGTACACAGTATTCCAAGTGTGGCCTTACCAATGTATTGTTTCAACAAGGCATCCCAACTCCTGTATTCAATATTCTGACCAATGAAACCAGGCAAGCCAAATGCCTTCTTCACTGCTCTGTCCATCTATGACTCCATTTTCAAGGAGCTATGAACATATACTCCGCGATCTCTTTGTTCTGTAACTCTCCCCAATGTCCTATTATTAACTGACTAAGTCCTGCTCTGACTTTACAATCCACATGTTCCATGGATTGACCCACATTAGGGAGGGAATTCCAGGATTTTGAGCCAGCGACTGTGAAGGAATGGCCTCTATATTTCCAAGTTAGGATCGCCAAGCAGAAATTGATAGCCAAGTTCCACATAAATGAAGATGGCCTCAATTGGGAATCTTGGATTCACAGCATACCATTTGTAACCATTTGTCTTGGGCTTGTGAAATCTTACTAACTATCCTGGCTTGCGACAATTCACACCTCTTTAACCTGTACTTAAACCTCTCTCCACTCGCATTGCCTGTAAAGACTTGATTACCTGTTAAGTGTCTGATTCCAACCATCACCTTATAATTAAGTCTGTGTCTATACATGTCGTGTTGTGAACCCAAATGTCTGCTCACCTTGATGAAGGAGCAGTGCTCCGAAAGCTCGTGCTATCAAATAAACCTGTTGGACTTCAACCTGGTGTTGTGAGACTTCTTACTGTGCCCACCCCAGTCTAACGTTGGCATCTCCACATCAAGCTAGGATGGTGAGTGGCTTGGAGGGGAACTTGCTGGTGGTAATGTTTTCTCATTTATCTGTTGCCCTTGTCCTTCTAGATGGAAGCAATCATGTGTTTGGAAAGTGCTGTTTAAGGATCTTTGGTGATTTGTTGCCGTGCATCTTGTAGATAGTGCACACTGCTGCTACTGAGTGTCGATGGTAGAGGGATCGGATATTTGTGGATGGGGTGCCAATCAAGCTGGGCTGCTTTGAGCTGGATGGTGTCAAGCTTCTTGAGTGTTGTTGGAACTGCACCCATCCAGGGAATATTCCATCAGACTCCTGACTTGTGTTTTGTAGATGGTAGTTGAGCTTAGGTGAATGAGTTACTCGCCGCAGTATTCCTGGCCTCTGCTTATTGGTGTCACGTGTCAGCTTGTATTAATAAGAGCAAATTGCTTTTTTGGAATTCTGAAACCAAAAGAGAAAATTCTGGAAAATCTCAGCAGGTCTGGTGGCATCTCTACTTCAGCTTCTCTGCTCTTTAGCCATTCACACCCTCTATTCTCTCTATTGGCTGCCATTAGCAGCCTTTCCCCTTGTTTTGTGGCTATCACTTATCTTCCATTCCCCCTTCAGTATAAATATCTTCAACTTTCTACACCTTTTTACCTTTGATAAAGGGTCAGCCGGACACGAAACATCAGCTCTTTTCTCTCCTTACAGATTCTGCCAGACCCCTGCTGAGATTTTCCAGCATTTTCTCTTTTGGTATCAGATTATATTAACATTGCAAAGAAGTTACTGTGAAAATCCCCTAGTCGCCACCGTGCTGTCTCAGGACACACAGTAATAAGTCAGCTCAGACAAACCTTCTCATCAGCCTCTTTAGTCTTCTTTCTCTTCAAGGCATGTGAGGTGTACACAATGGTTAGTACTGCTGCCCCACAGCATCTGAGACCCGGGTTCGACTCCAGCCTTGGGTGACCGACTGTGTGGAATCTGCACATTCTCCCCATGTCTATGTGAATTTCCAGTTTCCTTCCACAGTCCAATGATGCATAAGTTAGGTAGATTGGCCATGCTAAATTGCCCCGTTAATGGCCAAAGATGTGGAGGTTAAGAGGATTAGCGGATCAAATACATACGGCTACAGGGATAGGGCCTGGATGGGATGGTCTAAAAGGAACATAGCGAATCCTTGATGGGCTGAACGGCCTCTTTCTGCACTGTAAGAATTCTATGATTCTGTGAGTTCTGTGGCACTGTCTTTGACTGCACAATGGATCATGGAATCCCTACAGCGCAGAAAAAGGTCATTTGGCGCATCATGTATGCATTGACACTCCAAAATAAATCACACCCAGGCCCTCCCTTCTGCTCTATCCCTCTAACCTCGTGTATTTAGCATGGCCAATGCATCTAACCTGCACATCTCTGGACAAAAAGGGACAGTTTAGCGTGGCCAATCCATCTAACTTCTGCATCTTTGGTACTAAGGGGCAATTTAGCATGGCCAATCCCCGTAACCTGTGCATCTTTGGACATTAAGGGATAGGCTAGAATGGCAAATCCACCTAAGGTGCACATCCTTGGATACTAAGGGGCAATTTTGTATGGCCAATCCATCTAATTGTACATCTTTGGTACTAAGGGGCAATTTAACATGGCCAATCCCCCTAACCTGCGCATCTTTCGACACTAAGGGGCAATTTAGCATGGCCAATCCATCTAACCTACACATGTTTGGATTATGGGAGGAAACCAGAGCAGTTAGAGGGAACCCCCTATCACGAGAACTTAATTGAGGCCAATGTTACTGGACCGGCAGTCCAGAGGCCTGTACTAATACTCCAGAAAAATGATTTCAAATCCCACAAAGGCAAGCGGGGGAATTTAAATTGAATTGATTAATTATTAAGTCTGGAAAGAAATGCTAATCTCATTACTAAGAGACTTACTTTGGTCCCATTAGAGAAATAATCTTTTGCCGTGCTTCGCCAGTTTGATTGAGATGTGACTCCAGATCCACAGCAGGGTGACTGACTTAACTGCCCTCCAAATAGCCAATCAAATCCAGCCACATCAGGAGAACTGAACAAGAATAAAAATGAATAGAAGATGCGGCCTTGACCGAGAGACTAGGGAGACTCACCCTTCACAGTCAATCCTGCAAAGTCCTCTTCACTAGTGTCTGGACAGTTGTGCTATGATTGGGAGAACCATTTCCACTGACCAGTGAACCATAGTACCTCTACAATGCAGAAAGAGGCCATTTGGTCCATTGAATCTGCACTAACCATTCCCCAAAACATGTAACAAAACATCGTAGGACCTATCATATTTACCCTACTAATTCCCCAAATCTGTACGATTTGCCAATGATGCACACAAGAAGTTTTCCAGTTTTTCTACAGTGATACTGACATTATCATAGAATCCTGGCAGTGCAGAAGAAGGCCATTCAGCCCATTGAGTCCACACTAACTTTCTGATAGAATATCTTAACCAGGCATTCTCCCCCGCTTGATTCCTGTAAACCCATACATTTAACATGGCCAGTTCATCTAATCTGCACTGCTTGGGACACTAAGGGGTAATTAAGCATAGCCAATGCACCTAACCTGCACATCTTTGGATATGAAAGAGCAATTTAGCATGGCCAATCCAACTAACGTACATATCTTTGGACACTAAGGAGCAATTTGGCATGACCAATCCACCTAACTTGAACATCTTTGGACACTAAGGGTCAACTTAGCATGGTCAATCCACCTAACCTAGATATCTTTGGACACTAAGGAGCAATTTAACACGGTCAATCAATCTAACCTGTGCATTTTTGGTGCTAAAGGGTAATCTAGCATGGCTAATCAACCTAAACTATATATCTTTGAATTCTAGGAGGAAACCAGAGCACTTGGTGGAAATCCATGCAGAGATGGGGAGAATGTGCAAACTCCACACATCACCCAAGGAATATGAGAGGAATTGTGCTATTTAGAAGGGAAATTCCAGAGGTCAGGACCTCGGCACAATCAGGGATTGAAGGTGACTGAAATCAAGATGGACTTGTGAGGCCAGAATTCAAGGAATGAGATTTCAGGAAGTGATAGTGCTGAAGGAGGTTACAGACATAGAGACGGGTGCGCTGGTGGTGAAGTAGTTTGAAAACAAGGGCGCAAATTTTATAAATTGAGGCGTTGGAAGGAATCAAATGGGGTTGGCAGGGTGGCACAGTGGTTAGCACTGCTGCCTCATAGCGCATGGACCCGGGTTCAATTCCAGCTCAGGTCACTGTCTGTGTGGAGTTTGCACGTTCTCCCCGTGTCTGTGCGGGTTTCCTCCAAGTGCTCCGGTTTCCTCCAACAGTCCGAAAGATGTGCTTGTTAGGTGGATTGTTCGTGCAAAATTGGCTCTAGGATTAGGGGGATTTGCTACGGTAAATACATGGGATTACAGGGAAAGGGCCGGGGTGGAATTATAGTCAGCGCAGACTCAATGGGCCAAATGGCCTCCTTCAGTACTGTAGAGATTCTATGATTCAATGGTGGTTATCAAACACAGAGACAGTGAGTGAATAGAGTTTGGTCTGAGTTGCATATGTAGGGTGAAAGATGGAGATGAACCAGGTCAGGACATTCTCACCCACTCCCCATTCCCTCCTCCCCACCCAGACAACAACCTTCCTCCCACCTCTACGGCGGGTGCACACATTCCTTTACCCCACAATCCTTCAGCACAACTCTCAGGACACTTCCTTTCAGAAGCTTTTTTTATCAGTGTCACAAAGGTTTACATTAACACTGCAACTAAGTAACTGTGAAATTCCCCTAGTTGCACACTCCAGCGCTTGTTCAGGTACACTGAGGGAGAATTTAGCATGGCCAATGCACTCTAACCAGCATGTCTTTCGGTCTGTGGGAGGAAACCGGAGCACCCAGAGGAAACCCACGCAGACTCGGGGAGAATGTGCAAACTCCACACAGACAGTGACCCAAGCTGGGAATCGAACATGGGTCTCTGGTGCTGGGAGGCAGCAGTGCAGACCGTTGTGCTACCGTACCACCCAATAAGGATCCAGCCACACTCCGGCGCCTGTTTGGGTACACTGAGGGAGAATTTAGCATGGCCAATGCACCCTAACCAGTCCGTCTTTTGGACTGTGGGAGGAAACCGGAGCAAACCCATGCAGACACGGGGAGAACGTGCAGGCTCTACAATGACAGTGACCCAAGTTGGGAATTGAACCCGGGTCCCTGGCGCTGTGAGGCAGCAGTGCCAACCACTGTGCCACCCTGCCACCCCTCCCAGTGACGAGAAGAAACAGTGAAAAGAAATGGGACAAATTCCATCTCAGAAAAGGGAAGGAGTTAAGCGTGCCAAAAGAGGGATCCTAACAGAATGCCTCAAACACAGAAATCAAGGGCCAAGTACCAAATTAAACTTGAACGACGAATATACCCAAATGTTATATTTTAAATTTCAGATTTACGATCTTAATCACTCATCATCTAAATATAACATTAGCCAAATGACTTGATGTGTTATTGTGAATCGAGAGAGGAATGCCTGAGAGCGAGTGTCCAAAAGGGAGTATAGTTGTGCTGACCACATGGGTAATCACTGGGCTGCACCATTAGAAATTAGAACATTGTAAATTAGTAATGTATATAGACATGTATTAAATTAATTATGGAACAAGACTGATGACTCAAGTGGAAGAGATTTTTTTTGAGGTGATCCGAATTAAGGAGGTACTTGACAACTTTGTTAACGTGGAGGGGAGCTCTGCAATGGGGATAGTCTTATAAGTCGCGGCCCCTTAAGCACTCACTGTGCGCACCCCAGGAGCAAGCATATCTGCAGAGACTCAAGTGCAAGTTGGAACATGAAAGGGGCTTAGCGCTTTAAGAAACAGAGGCCGCAAAATGCAACTTTAATTATTAAAACTCAAAAATAGATATTAACGTCACCCCACGCCAGAGAGCAAGGAAGGGGGATTGAAACAGATTTAACAGCTGTGAGAGCTACAGGCTGCAATTAACACAACTCGCATTTAAAGGCCTAACAGCCCAGGAAGTGCGGGGAACTCAGTATGAAGGAATTGTGATTAACTTGGGTTCAAGGATGCGGAACACATTAAGACGGCTGTAAAGAACGCGTTCCAGAGTTGGGGGAAGTATTGATTTGAAGAGCGGAGCCGGCTTGCCATTAACATGTGAAGCAGATAAAAGGTGGATGGGATTGACCAGGACAGATGTTTAATTACACGACTGGGTCAAGGAGTGAGGCAAGGTGGCGCTTGGGGAAATCACCAGCAGAAATGGATGTAAACACGTTCTAATTCAGCTGTAAGGATTAAAGGGAGGTGAAGGGGAGGTAATTACAAGGAAGGTGCCGGAACCAGGAGTTCAAGTGGAAAATAGCAAGAAAAAAAAAATCAGCGCACTTAATTTTACCTGAATATTTTCAATATACCATTTCAATTTCTGCAGCAATGCTTAACAATGGAAATGGCCTACTTGCCTTGTCATTGGGCCATTTGCTCTTTCTTACCTGCCTCTTCCCTGATATATTAGTAAAGTGGAAACCTATAGAACAACTCAATCTATGCCAGGGTGGAGGGGAAAATGGAGTAACTTACCCTGGCACAGAAATAGTGGGCTGAATGGCCTCCTGTGCTGCAATCCCTGTGATTTTGTGGGTTGAAATCTCACAACACCTACAACAAAATTTATTTGTAGCAAACGCCCCAAGCTTTCGGAACACATCCACTCACCTGACGAAGGAACAATGTGTGCTGTTGTTCTGAGATTTCTTTCTGCTTTACCCCAATCCAACGCCGGCATCTCCACATTATTTTATGGGTGGCACAGTGGTTGGCAACGCTACCTCACAGCACCAGGGTTCCGGGTTCAATTCCCCGGCTTGGGTCACTGTCTGTGCGGAGTCTGCACATTCTCCCCATATCTGCATGGGTTTCCTCCGGGTGCTCTGGTTTCCTCCCAATGTCCGAAAGACGCATCCCAATAACGTGACAACAATAAATCAATAAGTAGAAACCAATTCGCAGAACTGTATGAGAGAGAGAGAATCAAATGATGCTAAGACTGTTGGAGTTGCGGATAATGAAGAAAATTTTCAGAGAATACAGGAGGATGTGAGTAGGCTGGAAAATTGAGTGGATAAATGGGCAGATGGAATTTAATCTGGACATATGTGAGGTGATACATTTTAGTAGATTCAGTTCAAGTGGGAGCTATAAAATAAATGAGAGAAAACCATCAGGAGCATAGACTTACAGAGATCTGGTAGTACAGGTCCAGATATCCTTAGATTTTTCCCAATCCTTAGATTCCCTTAACTGCAACACTATATCCCACACCCTCTCTTTTCCTTCTCCCCTATGTAGTCTAGAAACGGAATGCTTTGTCTGTATAGAACACAAGAAACAATATGTTTCACTGTATCCCAATACTGGTGACAATGATAAATCAAATCAAATCTGCAATTTCTTGGTACTGCTCTGGGGTTGCAGCCTTGCCTCTGTTTCAAGATCTCAAGAGGCACTTGCATCCTGGAACCCTGTACTTTAGAGGGCAGGAGAACTACCAACTAGATCCAGGGGACATGGCCTCAAAATAAGGGGGAGCAGATTTAGGACTGAGTTGAGGAGGAACTTCTTTACCTTAAGGTCTGTGAATCTGTGGAATTCTCTGCCCAGTGAATAGGTTGAGGCTCCCTCATTGAATGTTTTAAAGGCAAAGATAGATAAATTTTTGAACAGTAAAGGAATTAAGGGTTATGATGAGCGGACGGGTAAGTGGAGCTGAATCCACGCAAGATCAGCCATGATCTTATTGAATGGCAGAGCAGTCTTGAAAGGCCAGATTGCCTATTCCTGCTCCTAAATCTTATGTTCTAACTGAGCTATGGCTGATGCCCTGATGATGGGCAAACCAGAAGATCTGATGCCAATTTTACGCTGGAGGAGTGGGTAGGAGAGGGTAATTAAGGACCCCTCACACTCCATACATTCTGTCTTCCATCGGGAAAAAGATACAAAAGTCTGAGCTCACGTACCAACCGACTCAAGAACAGTTTCTTTCCTGCTGCTGTCAGACTTTTGAATGGACCTACCTCGCATTAAGTTGCTCTTTTTCTACATCCCAGCTATGACTGTAACGTTCTGAACTCTCGCATTTCCTTTTCTATGAATGGTATGCTTTGTCTGGACAGCGCGCGAGAAACAATGCTTTTCACTGTATCCCAATACATGTGGCAATAATCATAGACTCTTTTCGGAAGGAGGCCATTTGGCCCATCAAATCTGCAATGGCAATACACACTGCACTCTCTCATTTCCTTCTCCCCTACGTACTCTATGAATGGTATGCTTTGTCGGCATAGCACACGAGAAACAATACTTTTCACGTGATACGCGTGACAATAATAAATCAAATCAAAAGCAAGGGTTAATTGGATTCACCCCCGCCCCCCCATTCCGTACCACCAGTCCATAAACCACGTAGAAAAGAAGTGAAGGTGGCATGAACATGTTTAACAGAGCATTCCTTCCAATGTTCCATTCTGAGTAATACCAAGGAGCTAGATTTAGATGCGCCAAATTTCAATTGGTAGCAACTGACTCCTACGTGTCAGAATATTTGAGAGCATGTGATACTCTCCAACCAGCACCGTTGAGCTGGCCAAGCTAACTACCTTCTGTTAGATAAGGGAAAAAAAACATGACTTTCTCAAGCTGAGATCTAAACTTAGATGAAATCACAATGATGGGATAATATTTGTTCATGTTGAGGGAGTCACTGAAAATTAGTGACCTTTCGATTTTAAATTATTTTAGCTATTTCCCCAAGGAGAAGTCAGTTCTCTCTGGTGTATCTAAGTGAGAAATGCTCTCTCTCTCTCTCTCTCTCTCATGTGAAGTGGAGCGAGGAACAACACATCATCTTTTTTTCCCCAGGTAGGGCTGGTCGAA
This sequence comes from Sphyrna mokarran, assembly GCA_024679065.1. Lineage (NCBI taxonomy): Eukaryota > Metazoa > Chordata > Chondrichthyes > Carcharhiniformes > Carcharhinidae > Sphyrna > Sphyrna mokarran. Next base: position 8,940,703 of record JAGIQG010000033.1, read on the forward strand.
GCAATGGACTGGGGAATACTAAGTGACCTTAAAAAAAAAATCCCAGGCTTTTGACTGATTGAATCCCACTTTGCTCTTTCGTCGTGACACATCGCCTAAATGGGGTGAATGTTCATTTACAATAATTGCCCATCCTTCTGAAATTAAAATGCCTTTCACTGCGGTCCGTCATCAATCAAGTTGCAGTTTGTCAGCATTTAATGATCCAATCACTGCAGCCACCGTTCTTAAGATGTTACCTGATGTATGAATTGAACTGATTTATTATTGAGCAGCACACTGGTTAGCACCACTGCCTCCCAGTGCCAGCGACCCCATTTCGATTCTGGTCTTGGGTCACAGAGTCGCTACAGTACATATGGGAGGCCACTCGGCCCATTGGGACTGCACCGACAACAGGCTCTCCCAGGCTCTATCCCCGCAACCCCACATATTTACCCAACTAATCCCTGTAACCTAGGCATCCCAGGACACTAAGGGACAATGTAGCAAGCTCAATCAACCCAACTTGCATGTCTTTCAGACATTGGGAGGAAATCAGAAGGAGGCCATTCAGCCCACCAACAACAATCCAATCCAGATCCTATCCCCATAACTCTATGTATTTGCCCTCCTAGCTCACCCCCGATACAAAGGGACAATTTTAGCATGGAAAATTCACCTAACTCGCACATCTTTGGACTATGGGAGGAAAGCAGAACACCCGGAGGAAACCCACATAGACATAGGGAGAACAGGCAGACTCTACACAGACAGTAGCCCAATCCGAGAATTGAATTGTCACTGTACATGTAGAGTTTGCACGTTCTCCCTGTCTCTGTGTGGCTTTCTTCTAGATGCTCCAGTTTCCTCAGAGTAAAAATTTGCACAGGTTAGGTTGACTGGCCATGCTAAATTGTTCCTTAGTGTCAGGCAAATGAGCAGGGTAAATATAGGGGAATAGTGCCTGGGTGGGACTGTTGTTGTTTGATGGGTTGATGGACCAAATGGCCTCCTTCTGTAAGGATTCTACGATTATTGTCACATGTATTAACATGCAGTGAAAAGTATTGTTTCTTGTGCGCTATACAAACAAAGCATACTGTACATAAAGTACATAGGGGAGAAGGAAGGGATAGATTCAGAATACAATGGTACAGTCACCGATATTTCTGATTTGATTTGATTTATTATTGTCATTGAGATACAGTGAAAAGTATTATTTCTTGCGCACTATACAGACAAAGCATACCTTTCATAGAGTACCTAGCTGAGAAGGAAAGGAGGGGGTGCAAAATAAAGTGGCACAGTTACAGATATTTTTGAGCTGATTTGATTTATTATTGTCACACGTATTGGGATACAGTGAATAGCATTGTTTCTTGCATGCTATAGAGGCAAAGCATACCTTTCATAGAGTACCTAGCAGAGAAGGAAAAGAGGGGGTGCAGGATAAAGTGTTACGGTCATAGAGTGTGAGAGAGTTAGCGTTAAGTTTTAAAAGGATAGAACCAGAGTAAAAGATAGAATTACAGAGCATGCTGGGGACAGCTTGCAAGAAGTCGCCTCATTCCGGAGGTGGGTGAAGAGAAGGATCATTTTAATGTATGATAGGTTCCTTCAGAAATCTGATGGCAGCAGGGAAGAAACTGTTCTTGAGTCACTTGGTGCATGACCTCAGACTTTTCTATCCTTTTCTCATTGGAAGAAGGTGGAAGAGAGAATGTCCAGGGTGCGTGGGGTCCTTAATTACGCTGGTTGCTTTTCCGAGGCAGCGAGAACTGTCGATAGACTATTTGCCCTTACACACAATTCTGAAATGCGAGGCCAATTACCATCCTTCAAGTCTGAGATGCTATTTGACTATAAAAGGCAGCACTGCTGAACGCAAGTCTGACCTCGGGTGCTTTCCAGCACAGCTTCGTTAAAAAGCAACTAAGGCCAGGAAACATGTTTCATATTTTTTTTGCTCGGGTGCCTTCAGGCCGAATCTGTTACTCCGGTGTGGGCTCAGTTAACGCGGCAAAGATTAGTGATTGATTTCCCAGTCTGGGTGATTTAGTTCCAGCAACTTACTGTTTCAGTGATCCCAACTGGCCTGCAAACAAAGTTTTAGTTAAAGGGGAAGGTCCATCCTGCTCGCGATTCTTTTTAAATTCGTCATGGGGATTTGATTTGATCTGATTTGATTATTGTCACATGTATCGGGATACAGTGTAAAGTATTGTTTATTGTGTGCTGCACGACAAAGCATACTGTTCATAGAGCACATTGGGGAGAAGGAAAGGGGACCATGTAGAATATAATGTTGCGGTTACCGATATTTTTGATTTGTTTTGATTTATTATTGTCAAATGTATTGGAATATAGGGAAAAGCATTGTTTCTTGTACACTGTACAGACAAAGCATACCGATCATAGAGTACATAAGGGAGGAGGAAAGGAGATGGTGCAGAATATAGTGTTATAGTAACTGATATTTTTGATCTGATTTGATCGTTGTCACATGTATTGGGTACAGTGAAAAGCATTGTTTCCCACATGCTATACAAAGACAAAGCATACTGTTCATAGAGTACATCGGGGAGAGGAAATGATAGGTTCAGAATATAGTGTTGCAATTACTAATATTTTTAATTTGATTTGATTATTGTCGCATGTACTGGAACACAATGAAAAATATTGTTTCTTATGTGCCATACAGACAAAGCATACCATTCATAGAATACATAAGGGCAAAGGAAAGGAGAAGGTGCAGACTGTTACAGTCATAGCTAAAGTGTGGAGCAAGATCAACTTAATATAAGGTAGGCCCAATCATAAGTCTGATGGGAGCAGGGAAGAAGCCATTCTTGAGTCATTTGGTACGCGATCTCGGACATTTGTGCCTTTTTCCCGATGGAAGAAATGGAAGAGGGAATGTCCAAGTGCCTGGGGTCCTTGATTATGCTGACTGCTTTGCCGAGGCAGCAAGAAGTGTAGACAGAGTCAGTGGATGGGAGACTGGTTTGCGTGATGGATTGGGCTTTGTTCACAAGCTTTTGTAGTTGCTTGTGGTCTTGGTCAGAGCAGGAGCCATACCAAGCTGCGATACATTTGGAAAGGATACTTCCTATGGCGCAGTTATGAATATCAGTGAGGGCCGGTGTGGGCATTGCTGGCTGGGCCAGTCATTTCCTGTGTGTCGCTAACTGACCCTCAACTGAGTGTTCTGTTCGAGTGCAGTTGGGAATCAACCTCATTGCTGTGGAACATCGCCACCCCTTCCCCCTTCTTCCCATATCCCTTGAGCCCTTTAGCACCAAGAGCTGTATCTAATTTCTTCTTGAAATCAAACACTATCCTGGCCTCAACTACTTTCTGTGATAGTGAATTCCTCACATTCACCATCCTCTGGGTGAAGAAATTTCTCATCTCAGTCCTAAAATCTTTACCCCTTATCCTCAAACTATGATGCTTAGTTCTGGACATTCCCATCATTGGGAACATCCTTTCTGAATCTATGAGTCTCTCCTCATCCGACAGGCTTGCATGATAAGAGAAGGTCATTCTCACCTGCGTGACCCCTTTCAGGGCCAGTTAATCACCATTAGATCAGATCCAAACAGCTTCCCTTTGCCTCAACATGCAGCATAACCTGCTTCAGAAATCAAACTTGCTTTAGCTTAACCAGTTGTAGCACTGTCTGTCTCTGAGCCTCAAGGTTCTGGGCTCAAACCCTACCTCATCAAGCACGTTAAGATTAACCAGGCACTATGTCATGTAAGGGGGTGCTGTACTATTAGAGTTACCAACTCGTGGATGAGGTGTAAATTCAGGCCCTGTTTATCCATTTGGGTACACAGAGTGTCTCATGATATTTGGCTGAAGGAGATCAGGAAAGTTATCCATGGAGTGCAGGGTGTTATTTATCCCACAATCAGATCACAAAATCAAATGATCAGGTTATTATCACGCTGAATTTGTCAGTATTTGTTTAGTGCACGCTGTTATATTTCCTATGTCACCACAGAATTCTGACAGTGCAGACAGACGCCATTTGGCCCATCAAATCTGCACTGACTCTTTGGAAGGGTATCTTGCTGAAGCTCCCCCCAATCCCGGCCAATCCCCACAACTATTTGCCAGGGCTAATCCACCCAACCCGCACATCTTTGGACATTTAGCATGGCCAAACAAGTTTACGTTTAGTTTAGATTACACATTGTGTCACAAGTAGGCTTACATTAACACTGGAATGAAGTTACGTGGAAATTCTCTAGTCCCCACGCTCTGACGCCTGCTCAGATACATTGAGGGAGAATTTAGCACGGCCAAAACTACCTAATCAACACATCTTTGAACTGTGGGAGGAAACTGGAGCACCTGGAGCAAACTCACGGAGACACAGGCAGAATGCGTAGACTCCACACAGTCTTTGACTGAAGCTGGAACCAAACCCGGGTGCCTGACGCTGGGAGACAACAGTTCTATACACTGTTCCGCAGTTCCACCCACCTAACTTATATATCTTTGGATACTAAAGGGGCAATTCAGCAATAGCCAGTCGACCTAACCTACTCACCTTTCGATACTCGTGGGCAACTTAGCAAGGCCAATCCACCTAACCTGCACATCTTCAGACAGTGGGAGGGAATCAGAGAACCTGGAAGAAACCCATGCAGACACGGGGAGAACATGCAAACTCCAAATAGAACCAAACTGGGGTCCCTCGTGCTGTGAGACAACAGTGCTGACAACAGTGATTAGACTTTTCAAGTATTTCGTTGGCTGCAAAACATGTCTGATACTTGTGCAAAGCAACTATATAAATAAGCTTTCCCTTCTATTGTAGAGAAATCTTGAGGGTTGCTGATTAGTCAAAAGCTGCCTTGCGAACGCCCCTTAGAATGTGATGTCTAACTATTTCCCATGTCATTGGGGTGGACTCCTTGTACTCGAATGACATTTAAACTTCAACCAGCACTTGGAGAGTCAGCCTCTTCCCACGTGTGCTTGGGAACATGCGCTGGTACAGGGAAATGCACTATATCTGGTTCAGTGTTCTTTCCGCCCCATTGCACAGACAGGCGTGTTAAATTATCCTCTTCTGAGTGCTGTCCGTGGTGGCTGTATTTGAGTTGCCGCAGCTTTGAGAGGCAACCTTCCAGGTTGCAAATTGGAAAATCTTTTTCTCTCTAAGTTGCGGCAAGGACCGAGCCAGCACGATTGGAATCTAATTTGCCAATAAATACTTTTGCGAGTGAAGGTTTTCTCACGGTTGAGAATTGTAAGACATGCAAAAGACCGATCCTGTCGAAGAATACATTGCACTCCGAACGCCTGAGGGCTGATGCCATTAATTAAGGAACTAGGTATGTCTTGGGGTTTATCTGAATCATAAGTTTGGAATTAAAACCATCTCCACTGAGGATAGGAAATAAATCTTCAATTCCGTCAAATAGTTTTTCTGCATAAAGTACAACTGTGGGGTTGCATTTGTTCAACTCCAATTTTCTTCCTGCACTTAATCGCTCACTAAAACAGACTTTCTTTTTTTTAAATTCATTCCTGGGAAAGGGGTATCACTGGCTGGGGCAGTATTTGTTGCCCACCCCCAATTACTCGTGAACTGAATGTCTCACTCAGCCATTTCAGAGAGCAGTTGAGAGTCAACCACATTGCTGTGGCTCTGGAGTCACATATAGGTCAGACCTGATAAAGATGGCAGATTTCCTTTCCCTGGTGAATATAGTGACTTCAATCAGTCGGTTGAGGTTGGCTTATTGGAATATGAACTCCCTGATTAAGGAGTCAATTGATGGGCCAATCAGGGAGTCTTTTCCTTGTATTAAACCTAGGACTGCCAGTTCCTCTGGCACTCCCGAGGGCAGACTGTTGACTGATAGGCTTCTGTGTACTGCTGTTGGAATTGCCTCCCAAGGCACCTTCCAGCCAATGAAGCATGTCTTTTGGGGTGTTGTCACGTTGTTGTGCACACAAGAAGCTCCCCTAAACAGCAATGAGTTAAGAGTGAGATAATCAAAAGTTTCAAATTTTATTTATTAGTGTCACAAGTAGGCTTACATTAACACTGCAATGAAATTACTGTGAAAATCCCCTGTTCGACTATGCTCTCTCTCTCTTTCTCATTCTTCCCCTCCCTCATTCTCCACCTCCTTCACTCTCCATCTCTCTCCTCCTCTATCACTCTCCCTCTCCTTCTCTCTCCTTACCCTCCCTCTCTCGTTCAGTCCAGACAGCTTTGACAGGGGTGACAATGGGACGATTTAATCAATACCCCTTTGTCGCTAACCCATCCTCTATCTGCCTTAGTCCCTATCCTCGGAAGAACTTACCGAGGCTCCTTAGGCAGCACCTTCCAAACCTATGACTGCTTTCATCTATAAGGACAAAGAATCAGACATCTGGGAACACCATCAGCTGAAGGTTCCCCTCCGAGTCACTCAGCATCCTGACTCTGCATAGGCAGTGATCCAAGCCGGAATCCGGATCTGGGTCCCTGGTGCTGTGAGGCAGTTGTGCTAACCAAGATAGAGTATTGGATGGGTGATTAACTGCTTCCAGGAGGTGGATAGGTAATTTAAATATTTGAATGAGGCTGGGAGCCCCTTGATTAACCTGTTCTACAGATTTAAAGGTAGACAGTGATGTTTTCCCTGGGTCTTGAGCAACACAGCAGCTGGAGGAAGGCAAGGACAACTTCAGAGAAAAGGTCAAGAACTTTTCACCGTATTATGCATGTTAGCACTGTTGACTGAGATGGAAATATTGGCCCCGATATTGAAGAAACCTTTGTGCTTCTTTGAAATAAATGCTGTGGGTTCTTTAATGTCCAACTCAAAGGAGAGACATTCTTCATTTTAATGTCTTACCCACAAGATAGATTGTATTCACAACATGTCAAGTCGAATGACAACCCCATCTACGGTGAATAAAACAGATGGTTCCATTTTTCCTTTTGAGAAAATGTGTTGAAAAGCACAAGTAATTCCTTGGTCAGGCCCAGAAGTGGATGCGCGTTGGGGAGATTGTTATGAAGATCTTTAAAATTTTAATCGATTCCCCACTCATGACTTTTAGGTTCCAACATTCTGATTTGATCTGATTTATTATTGTCACATATATTAGGATACAGTGAAAAGTATTGATTCTTGCGCAATACACAGGCAAAGCATACCATTCATAGAATACATGGGGGAGAACGAAAGGAGAGGGTGCAAAGTGTAATGTTACAGTCATAGCTAAGGTGTAGAGAAAGGTCAGATAATATATAGTAGGTCCACCCAAAAGTCTGATGGCAGCAGGGAGGAAGCTGTTCTTGAGTTAATTGGTATGTGTCCTCAGACTTTTGTATCTTTTTCCCATTGGAAGAAGATAGAAGAGAGAATACCTGGATTTGTGTGGGTGTCCTTGATAATGCTGGCTGCTTTTCAGAGGCAGCAGAAAGTGTAGACAAAGTCAATGGATGGGAGACTGGTTTGTGTGATGGACAGGGCTATGTTCACAACATTTTGTACCTTCTTGCGATCTTGGGTGGAGCAGGAGACATACCAACCAGAAAGAATGCTTTTTATGGGTTATCAGTAGTAATTGGTGCGAGTTGTATCGGCTACACGAATTTCCTTAGCCTCTAGAGAAAGGAGAGGCGTTGGTTGGCTTTCTTAACTGTAGTGTGGGTGTGGAGAGACCAGGATGGCGATCTGGCCTTAGTATCTTCAATTTTCTTTCCAAATTCTCAGAAGTTTTTGAAGACATTCCCCCCTGTTGTTGAGGTGATAATTTTGCCTCTAAAATATGCTTTGGCAGCATCCTTTGCTGGGAAGGTGATGGCACAGAACCAACATTAGTTTGTAAAAATAATTTCCATCTGTTACAGATAAAGATAATAAATGCATCATCCTTAGGTAAGTTTTAATAGCTCCCCATCGTGATGTTGTTGGAGTCATACCACTTACAGTCATTGAGAGTTTTATTAGGTTAATGCTGAACAGGATATTACTTTATCAAGATCTGCATTCCTTTCTGAAGTAGGTGTGTGCTTTTGACTTAAACACAGTTTCCTTCCACCTCTGACGCAGCTTGTTAACATTTACAGGATCCCCTGCGGCAACTCGCGGGGGGTTCCTTTGATAGCACCTTCTAAGAATGCAACTTCTACCATCTATATAACAAGGACAGCGGACGCAAGGGAACACCACCCACGTACAAGCTCCCATCTCAAGTTATAGACCATTCCGACTTGGAAATACATCAGTAGGCCTTTCATTGTCACTGGGTCAAAGCCCTGGAGTTCCCTTCCTGACAGTATTTGAGGGTGTTCCTACTAATGAACCTCAAAAGACAACATCTTCTTGAAGGCTACTTGGGATGGGGAATAGAAGCTGGCTTAGCTAGTGATGGTGACATGAACAAAAAAAAAGATTTGAAACATCCCAGTAATGTTAAATAAACTGAATCTTGTTGGACTGTGCCTTTAAGAGATAGGAGCATGACACCAGTAGGGACGAAGTGTGAGTGCACCAGATTGATTCCGGGGGTGAAAGAATTGACGAGTGATGAGAGATTACACAGTTTCGGCTGGAGTTTAGAGGGATGAGTGGGGGTGGGATCTGATTGAGGTATATAAAATACTAAAAGGGATTGATAGAATAAATGTAGGCCAAATGTTTCCTCTTATGGGGCAGTCTAGAACAAGAGGTCATGGGTATAGGTTGAGAGGCAGTAGGTTTAAAACTGAGATAGGGAGGAACTTCTCACCGAGGGTGGAAAAGGTGAGAGAATTGGATTGAGAAACTTAGCCAAGATTGAATGGTGGAGCTGGCTCGACGGGCCGAATGGTTGAATTCTGCTCCTATACCTTATGGATGAAGTGAGGGAGAGTCAACCACACAAAATGAGTCCAAACATTTAAGCCAGAAAAGGTTGTGATTCTATCAGGCGGTGTTCCAGAACTGACGAATGACAGATGGAGTTTAATTTAAACAAATGCGAGGTGATGCATTTTGATAGATTGAACCTGGCCAGGTCTTACTCAGTTAATGGTTGGGCATTGGGGAGAGTTACAGAGCAAACATGATCTACGTGTTCATAGCTCCTTGAAAGTGGAGTCACAGGTGGACAGAGTGGTAAAGAAGGCATTCGGCATGCTTGGTTTCATTGGTCAGAACATTGAATATAGGAGTTGGGGCATCTTGTTGAAGTTGCACAAGACATTGCTAAGGCCACGCTTGGAATACTGTGTACAATTCTGGTCACCCTATTATAGAAAGGATCTTATTAAACAGGAAAGAGTGCAGAAAAGATTTACTAGGATGCTATTGGGACTTGATGAATTGAGTTATAAGGAGAGGTTGGATTTTTTTCTCTCTGGGCTGTAGGAGGCTGAGGGGTGACCTTTTAGAGGTCTATAAAATAATGAGAGGCATGGATCAGCTAGATGGTCAATATCTTTTCCCAAAAGTAGGGAATCTAAAGCTAGAGGGCATAGGTTTAAAGTGAGAGGGGAGACATACAAAAGCGTCCAGAGGGGTAATTTTTTCACACAGAGGGAGTGAATGTCTGGCACAAGCTGTCAGAGTTAGTATTAGAGGTGGGTACAATTTTGCCTTTTGAAAAGCATTTAGACAGTTACATGGGTACAATAGGTAGACAGGGATATGGGATAAATGTGGGCAATTGGGATTAGCTTCAGGGTTTTAAAAAAAAGATGACATGGACAAGTTGGGTTGAAGAGCCTGTTTTCATGCTATAAACCTTATGACTCTAATGCAGAGGGTACTGTGATACTCACCCCAGCTCCGATAGAAGGACGGTCAAAGGGATATTGTCAGAATGGTCTCAATTTAAACCACGAGGAAGCTGATCTACCACCTGAATTCTAAATGTTCCAACAGCATGTGGACCTATATGCCAGAATCTTGGTGTCATTCATGCCGGAGGAATCTTATGTCCCACTGATGGCACATCCTTGCTGCGAGTTCCCCGGTGTGCATTCAACAGGGAATCCCATTAACAATGATAGGACCAGAAGATCCTGCTACCAGCCAGTTCTATGCTGTTTCCTGTCGCCACCAAACATGCTGCGGAGAGGGAGAGAAATCGCACCCGTGGTTTCCTGATTTTGGTATGTCTCAACCAGAAAAACAAGCTCTAGTTTGGGAATGAAGATCTAAATATACCGAACAATTCAGGATCAAGAGCACTAGAGTTAATGGCTCCCCAGTGGATATGGATCTGATTGAGAGACTGGTTCAGAATCAGTTCCACGTTCATCGATTTGAGCTGATATCATTCTGAACACAGTCTACGGAATCCATAGACCACTTCATCAGCAGAGGCAGAGGGAAGAGTACATAATGTGACTGGGTGAGCAGACAGAATCGTTGAGTTGAGCATCCACTCCCAGGGACGTGTTCCAAAAAGATCTGTTAGACAAAACGTAGAACTCCAAAGAGCGACTCAAGGATTGACATTAGTGTGAGGTGATTCTCAGCAAAGCTTCCAGTTTCCTAGTACAGGATGCCTAAACCTAGCCAGAATTGTAGAAAGAATGGCCTTCAGCATGAAGTCAAGTGCCAAAGACATGAAAGAGGTCAGATAGCTTTATAACACTTTGGTTAGGCTGCACTTAGATTATTGCCTTCAATTCTGGTCGCCATATTACAGGAAGCATGTGGAAGCTTTGGAGAGGGTGCAGAAGAAGTTTACCAGGATGCTGTCTGGATTAGAGGGAATGAGCTACAAGGAGAGGCTGGAAAAACTAGGGTTATTTTCTCTGGAATGGCTGAGGCTGAGGGGAGACCTGATAGGAGTATATAAAATTATGAGAGGCACAGATAGGTTTCACAGTCAGAATCTTTTACCCTGAGTTGAAACATCTAATACAAGGGGGTATGTGTTTACTGCCTGGCTTTGCAGAATCCTATGAACTGTCCTGGCTTGAGACAATTCACACCTCTTTAACCTGTGATTATCGCTCTCTCTGCTCACACTGTTGCACCTGGAATGACTCGCATTCTAACCAGTCTTCACATTCCAAGCTGTAATTATCTTACAATTGTGTCTATGTGCCAGTGTTTGTGAACCTACCTCTCCACTCAACTGATGAAGGAGCAGTGCTCCAAAAGCCCCGTGACTGCAAATAAACCCACTGGGCCTTAAACTGGTGTAGTGAGACTTCTTACTGTGTCCACCCCCCGTCCAACGCTGACGTCTCCACCTCATGGCACACGCTTAAGGTGAGAGGGGAAAAGTTCAAAGGAGACGTAAGGGGCAAGTTTTTCACACAGGGAGTGATGGGTGTCTGGAATGCGCTGCCAGGTTGGTGGTGGAAGCAGATATGGTAAGGGTGTTTAAGGGCGTTTTTAGATAAGCACATGGATATGCAAATAGAGGGATATGGACAGGCAGAAGGGATTAGTTTAATTTGGCATCATGATCGGCAAACATTGTGCATTGCAGAGCCTTTCCTGTGCTGTACTGTTCTGTGTTCGATGTCTTGGCCAATATCTATTCCTCAGTGCATCCCACCAAAATAAATGGTCTGGTCATTATCGCATGACTGTTTGCTGGAGATATCTGTGAGCAAATTGGCAGCAGTGGCTACACATCAAGAGAGCCGTGTTCAGTTCATTTATTCATGTCACAAGTAGGGTTACATTAACATGGTGATGAAATTACTGTGAAAATCCCCTAGTCCACTTTGGACAGCGGGAGGAAACCAGAGGAAACCCACGCACACACGGGGAGAATGCACAAACTCCACACAGGACAGTGACCCAAGCTGGGAATTGAACCCCGGTCGCTGGCACTGTGAGGCAGCAATGCTAACCACTGTGCCCATAGTTGAGAGTCAACTGCTTTGCTGTGGTTCTGGAGTCACATGCACTGCTTGTTCAGGTACCATGAGGGAGAATTTAATATGGCCAATGCACCCAACCATGTCTTTCAGACTGTGGGAGAAAACCGGAACACGTGGAGGAAACCCACGCAGACACGAGGAGAATGTGCAGGCTCTGCATGCCTGTGACCCAAGCCAAACCCGAGCCCCTGGCGCTGTGAGGCAGCAGTGCCAACCACCATGCCACCCTACGTGACAGCAGCAATAGCTCCGAGAGTATGATAGAGCTTCAGGCAAACAGAGAGGGAGGAATGCCAGAGAGAAGCAGCAATCAATCAGTCGTTTCAAGCACAGAGCCAAGCACTCAGTGGGAGCAAGGAGTCAACAACAGCAGGAGGAAGTCTGTATAAAGGGGAGAATGATCACACTGACATTACATTACACTGGAGGCCAGAACACAAACCCTAGCCACTAAACAAGTGGATTGCAACTCCCCCACGCACAGATAAGCAGCCCCGTTCCCTCAACTTAAAATATTAAGACCTCATTTGGAACCTGTAATAATTCTGTGAGAATTATATTTTTTGCGAATTAGGGGATTATTGGAATATATAGAGTCCTGACATGCTGATAGCACCTGCGCCGAGTTTATAATCAGTGCAATTAATATTCATGTGGATAAGTTATTCCCAGAGTGATATGACTTCAGAGTATAGCGAGCAATAAATGTAAATTTTAAGAGTTAGCGAGAACTCCACTGGAATAATAAATGGCCCGGCACATGCTGCTGTTGTGGCTGAATATTTGTAAGGGATGATCGGAAATAACGGATGATTAGCAGTAGCAATATCTCCCCATAAATTTCACCTTAATAAACCTGGGTGGAAACTCAACGTTTGAGTTTTACACGGTGAATGCATGGGGGTTATAGCAATAGAGTCTGGGTGGGATTGTGGTTAGCACAGACTTGATGGGCTGAATGGCCTCCTGCTATGATTCTGTGGTCGAGGTCTCCTCTTTTCGCCTGGTGGTGGGAGTGGTTTGCTGCAACATCTTTCTTCACAGAATCATAGAAGGAGGCCATTCGGCCCATCGACTCTGTACCAACCACAATCCCACCCAGGTTCTACTGCCGTAACCCCCATGCATTTACCCTGCAAATCCTCCTGACACTAAGGGGCAATTTAGCACAGCCAATCCACCTAACCCGCACACCTTTGGATTGTGGGAGGAAACTGGAGCACCTGGAGGAGACCCACGCAGACATGGGGAGAATGTGCAAACTCCGCACAGACAGTGACCTGAGCAGGGAATCGAACCCAGGTCCCTGGCGCTGTGAGGCAGCAGTGCTAAAGCACTGTGCCACCAAATGAAACAGTGCTCTTCCCGGAAGACTTTTTTATTTATTTGTTCATGGGAAGCGGTATCGCTGGCTGAGCATTTATTGCCTGTCCCTCAGGGTGTTTCTTTTTTAAGAGTTAACCATTGTGTTGGGAAGCTTTTTCCCAGGACGGAAAGATGATCACAAGGGATCATAGGCTCATGTTGAGAGGGGCGAGGTTTTCCTCAGATATCGGAGGGACATTTTTTACACAGAGGGTGATGAGGGCGTAGAATGCACGATCAAGTAGGATGGTGGAGGTGGACACGGTGGAATTGTTTAAGACTTATCTGGGTAGTCACGTGAACAGACTGGGAATGGAGAGATACAAACGAATGGTCTAGCTGGACCAATGAGCAACACAGGCTTGGAGGGCCGAAGGGCCTGTTTCCTATGCTGTGCTGTTCTTTGTCCTTTGCTGTGGTTCTGGAGTCACACGTAGGCCAGGTTGAGTAAGGGTGACAGATCTCCTTCCCTAAAGGACATGAGTGAACCCCAGATAGGTTTTATGGCCTGGTTTCATGGTCATCACCAGACACTTTAGGGTGGAATTTTACCAGCATGTCTGCCGGCGGTTCGTACGATCCCGCCTGAGACTAACGGAGAATGCCGTTCTCTGAGCCTCGCCTGTTGCAGGAATCGGTGTGGACATGCCGATAAAGTTCCAGATATGTAAACTCAAAGTTTGACACGAGATGATAGCTACTTTAAGGGGGAGGTCTCGCGGATAACATCCCTATTACCAGGCCAGAGGTTCTGGATTTGAGTCCCATTTCAGGACTTGATGGCCAAGTATGGCACAGTGGTTGTCACCACTGCCTCACAGCACCAGGGACCCGGGTTCGATTCCTGGCTTGGGTCACTGACTGTGTGAAGTTTGCAAGTTCTCCCCGTGTCTGCCTGGGTTTCCTCCAAGTGCTCCAGTTTCATCCCACAGTCCAAAGATGTGTAGGTTATGTGGATTGGCCATGCTAAATTGCTCCTTGTTGTCCAAAAACACGTAGGTTAGGTTGATTGGCTATGCTAAATTACCCCAAATGTGGAGGCTCGGAAGATAATAAGCGGGTAAATAAATTATGTTACAGAGAAAGGGCCTGGGTATGATTGTTGTCAGAGAGTCAATGTGGATTCAATGGGCTGAATGGCCTCCTTCTGTAGCGTGGGAATTCTATGAAACATTTTTAATGTGGCCAATCAAATTGAGTAACAGCCTTAAGTCTTTCCAATATATCCAATGGCTGGCTGTGAGAGCAGGAGAATATCCTGGTCAGCAGGAAGCACTGCAGTCCTGAGGGACATGAGAGCTGGGGTAGACCATTCAGCTTGTCAACCTTTGCTCCACCGTAAGATCACAGGAGCAGAATTAGGACACTCGGCCCATCGAGTCTGATCCGCCATTCAATCATAGCTGAGATTTTTCTTATCCCCATTCTCCTGCCCTTTTCCCCTTAACCCCTGATCCCCTTATTAATCAAGAACCTGTCTTAAAGACGCTCGATGACCTACAGCCTTCTGTGAGAAAGAGTTCTCTGGCTGAAGAAATTCCTCCTCATCTCTGTGTTAAAGAATTGTCCCTTTAGCCTGAGATCGTGCGCTCTGGTTCTAGTTTTGAATCATAGAATCCCTACAGTGCAGATGAGGCCATTTGGCCCATCGAGTCTGCACCAAGTCTCTGACAGAGTATCTTAACCTCTTTTGCACTGTATCCCCAATTCCCATGGCTAATCCATCTAACATATACACCTTTGGACACTAAGGAGCTATTCATTTATTTATATATTCATTATTTATCAGTGTCGCAAGTAGGCTTACACTACAATGAAGTTACTGTGAAAATCCCCTAGTTGTCACACTCCAGTGCCTGTTCGGGTACACAGTGGAAAAATTTAGCGTGGCCAATGCACCTAACCAGCATGTCTTTTGGAGTGTGGAAAGAAACCAGAGCACCCGGAGGAAACTAAGCAGACATGGGGATAATGTGAAGCAAAGCAGGGGATTGAACCCAACTCCTTGGCACTGTAAGGAAGCAGTGCTAAGCACTGTGCCATCCCACACATGCGGACATGTGGAGCCAGATACAGTGAACTTGCGAAGCAAGGAAAATGGCTCGCACAAAGCATTGGAAATCAGGTTGTGAGAGGAAACTGGAGTTCCCGGAGGAAATCCATGCAGACCCGGGGAGAATGTACAGACTCTACATTGACAGTCACCTGAGGTCGGAATCAAACCCAGGTCCCTGGTGCTGGGATGCAGCAGTGTTAACCACTGTGCCACCGTGCCACCCCTAATAAATGGACAGTCACCCAAGGCTGGGATTGAACCCAGGTCCTTGGCGCTGTGAGGCAGCAGTGCTAACCACTGTGCTACCGTGCCACTCCTAATAGATAGACAGTCACCCAAGGCTGGGATTGAACCCACGTCCCTGGTGCTGTGAGGCAGCAGTGTTAACCACTGTGCCACCCCTAATAAATGGACAGTCACCCAAGGCTGGGATTGAACCCAGGTCCTTGGCGCTGTGAGGCAGCAGTGCTAACCACTGTGCTACCGTGCCACCCCTAATAAATTGATAGTCACCCAAGGCTAGAATTGAACCCAGGTGCTTGGTGCTATGAGGCAGCAGCACTGACCACTGTGCTACCGTGCCACCCCTAATAAATAGACAGTCACCCAAGGCTGGGATTGAACCCACGTCCCTGGTGCTATGAGGCAGCAGTGCTAACCACTGTGCTACCGTGCCACTCCTAATAGATAGACAGTCACCCAAGGCTGGGATTGAACCCACGTCCCTGGTGCAGTGAGGCAGCAGTGCTAACCACTGTGCTACCGTGCCACCCCTAATAGATAGACAGTCACCAATGCTGGGATTGAACCTAGGTCCCTGGTGCTGTGAGGCAGCAGTGCTAACCACCGTGCCACCCTTATTCAATACCATACTTGAAACCCATCTCCTTTAGCAAAGCTTTTGGTCAAATCCTCATAACTTGTCTTGGCTATTATTGGTTACCTTTCTCCGGAGCGCTTTGGGACATTTTTACCTGTTAAAGAGGTCACATTAACAGAAGTCACCATGGTTCTGGTGCAGTGGCGAGAAAGGGCCAGACAAACAATCGCCTCAATAAACAGTCAAAGGCTTCAGGCTCACTTAGCACTCCACTACACAAAAATTAAACTCTCCTGGTGATGAGCATATTAAGCAAAATAACAAGAGTGCTGAACGGGGGGAGGTTGGACAACACTGAAGAACTAGCAATGATCTTGTACTGCCAGTTTCAGTCCATTATTATCTTTCTTATGTTTTCTGACAAGAATGGGGAAAAAAAAATTCTTGGTAAGATAATTGATGTCGCTCTGTATAATGCATGCAGATAGTGTTATCAAATGTGTCAGATGTAAAACTCAAAATTTACATTCCAATATAATGAAGGCTGTCAAGTGTCTTATTTCTTATCACATATTTTACGAATGCACCCTCCTGGAGAATTGTTTGAACAGAACTGACATTTGCAGCATTCACAATAATCTACAGCTAAAAGAAACAAACCTTCCGATGTTCTTGCATATTTTCAGGCTTGTTAAAGTAAAGCTTATTTGTTAGTCACAAGCAGGCTAACATTCACACTGTAACGAAAATCCCCCACACTCTGGCGCCTGTTCGGGTATGCTGAGGGAGAATTTAGCACGGCCGATGCACCCTGACCAACACGTCTTTCAGACTGTGAGACGAAATTGGAGCAACCGGAGGAAACCCACGCAGATACGGGGAGGCTCCACACAACATTGACCCAAACTGGGAATTGAATCCAGGTCCCTGAAGCTGTGAGGCAGCAGTGCTAAACATTGTGCCGTACCAAATGAAGATGGAAACATAGAAGATAGTAGCAGGAGGAGGCCATTTGGCCCTTTAAGCCTATTCTGCCATTCATTCCGATCGTGGCTTATCGTCCAATTCAGTAGCTAAATCCCACTTTCCCCCCATATTTGCCCCAAGTGCTATATCTAACTGTCTGTGGTCATAGACTACTTCTGCTTTCTCCTGATATGCTTTGATCCCACTTGCTCCAAGCGTTACAACTAGCTGCCTATTGAGTACATTCCACGTTTTAAATGGTTGAGCGCCAAGACTTGGGAAACTAGCAAAAGGCAACGACTGCACTTGGGGGATCTGAAACAAAGGGGAAAAAGGAAGGTGAGGCACAAAAGACAATGGCTTTGGCATTATTAGTGCTAGGTTATTAATCCAGGAACACAGCTAATATTCTGGGGACCCGGGCTTGAACCTTGCCACAGCAACTGGTGAAATTTGAATTCAATAAGAACATATTTGGAATTAAGAATCTACTGATGACCATGAGACCATTGTCAAAAAAAAAATTTCTGCTTCACTAATGTCCTTTAGGGAGGGAAATCTGTTGTCCTTACCTGGCTTGGCTTATATGTGACTCCAGAGCAACAGCAATGTGGCTGACTCTGAACTGCCCTCTGAACAAGGGCAACTAGGGATGGGCAATAAATGCTGGTCAGCCAGCGATGCCCATGTTCCATGAATGATTAAAGAAAATAAAGAGACTATTTTAATGTTTGTTAGTTCTGTCAGTCACGTGTATAACTGGCAGACAAGTGCCGATGTTATACTCATTGCATTAAGATTGAATGACAATTCCTTTGTTACGTTAGTGATGGGTATTTGTATACTTGAATGGGGATGGCTGAGACACTGGGTGCAGGAATAGTGATGACGATGGACTATTTCAGTAAATCCTTTCCAGCAAACAAAGTTGAACGAAGCCCAGTCCATCACACAAACCAGCCTTCCATCCATTGACTCTGTCTACACTTCCTGCTGCCTTGGAAAAAAAAGCATCTTTACAGATGCACCATAGAAAGCATCCTTTCCAGATGAATTGCAGCTTGGTATGGCTCCTGCTCTGATCAAGACTGCAAAAAAACTACAAAGGTGGTGAACAAATCGTGCAAACCAGCCTCCCATTCACTGACTCCCTCTACCCCAGAAAAGCAGCCAGCATAATCAAGGGCCCCTTGCATCCCAGACATTCTCTCTTCCATCTTCTTTCATTGGGGAAAGGGACGCGCGTTCGATTCTGGTGTCGGGTGATGGTCTGAGTGGAGTTTGCACATTCTCCCCGTGTCTGCTTGGGTTTCCTCCCGTAGCCTGAAAGTGATGGATAGGTGCATTGGTTGTGCTAAATTCTCCTTCAGTGCACCTGAACAGACTCATGAATGTGGCAAATAGTGAATTTTCATAGCTTACTTTGTGAATGTAAGCCAACTTGTGACTAATAAACGAAAAGGTAGATATACGGGGATAGGGCCTGGATGAGGTAGTGGTCAGTGCTGGCTCAAAGGGCCAAATGGCCTCCTTCTGCACTGTAGGGATTCTATGAAATCTCTCTAGAGTTACAGGGAAAGGACAGTGAAATGGGTCTACGAGGATGGCTCTTTTATAGAAGGGCTGAATGGCTACCTTTGCACGATAAAGCATGAATTCTTTCAGGAACATTAGCACATCAATTGGTTAAAAGTTGTAGAGATATATTCTGACTATTATAGAGGGATCGTAATCTCATGCTTCAGCCAGTAATGTATCGTGGTCTAATGAATGGTTGCATATACACACATTGACCCCAATCCTTCAAATGATCATTCACAAGACAGTGGGGTCCGTGTGTCACTGCCTTACAGTCACTTGGTTCACACCAACAAATCCCAGCACAGTTCCTGCGAGTTCCAAAAAATCAATCATGTTAACATTCTGCAGGTAGAGAGGGATGAACGAGTTTGCCTTCTGCTGCCACGCACAAAAAAATGCAAGCTTTAAACTAAAAGCGCAAGCCTTGACTTCACTGAGGGTCATCAACTCCACTCAGCTAGCTAGGTGAGATGCATAACAAAAAGACAGAGCTGACTTTTCTCTCTCTCTCCCTCTCACTCTCTCCCCCTCTCTTTGTGTCTCTCTCGCCAATAGGGAAGGTGATTTGAATTGATTTTGATTTGATTTATTATTGTCACGTTGATCAGTATACAATGAAAAGTATTGTTTCTCATGGGCTCTACAGACAAAGCATACCGTTTATAGAGAAGGAAAGGAAAGAGTGCAGTGTTACAGTCAATAGCTAAGGTGTAGCGAAAAATCAACTTAGAGTGAAGTAGTTCCATTCAAAAGACACAGACAGGAGGCTGGTTTGCATGATGGAATCTCTCCCTCAATGTCAATAAAATGAAGGAGTTGCCATCAAAATCAGGAAGTGTAGTGGAAGACATGCCCCTGTCTACATCAATGGACACAAAGTCAAAATGATCAAAGAGTTCCAAGCTTTTAGATTTCCAGATCACCAATAACCTGTCCTGGTTCCCCCATGCTGACACTGTAATTCAGAAAGCCCACCAATGCCTCTACTTTCTCAGGAGGCTAAGGAAATTTGGTTTGTATGCTACATCTCTCAGCAACTTACACAGATGCACCATACAACGCTTGGTATGGCTCCTGCCCTGCCCAAGACTGCAAGGAACTACAAAGGGTCATGAATCTAGCGATGGCCTAGTGATATTATTGCTGTTAAATTTGGGGTGTAGCCCCTCGAAGAGAGCTATTGGGCCCGTGTGAGTAGTCAATGTTTGGATTGTGGAACAAGTGGACTCAGTAAAAAGCTGTGTTCAGTGATGCCTGAGTAGTTACTGAGGAGAAACCTCAATGCAACAGATTTTACAATCACTAGACCATTAATCCAGAAATTCAGCTAACGTTCTGGGAACCCGGGTTCGAATCCCGCCACGGCAGATGGTGGGATTTGAATTCTAAAATTCAATTAATTGAACAATACGTGTGGAATTAAGAATCTATTGATGGCCATTGTTGACTGATGGAAAAACCCATTTGGTTTGCCCCATGCCCTTCTGGAAAGGATATCTGCCCTAAGGCCTGAACACAAAAACCTCGAGTGCCTCTGTGTTGGTGGGACCTTTTCTCAAATGGGTGCGGAAGAGTGTCAACTCAAAGAGTCAGCAGAGAGTTTTCCCTAGTTTCCTCACCAATATTTATCCTGCAACCAATATGAATGGCACGGTGGTTGGCACTGCTGCCTCACAGTGCCAGGGATCCGGGTGCAATTCCAGCCCTGGGTCACTGCCTGTGTGGAGTTAGCTCATTCTCCTCATGTCTGCATGGGTTTCCTCTGGGTGCTCTGATTTTCTCCCAATGGTGAGCTGGTTGGGTTGCAAAATTGCTCCTTAGTCGTAGAAATCACAGAGACCCTACAGTACAGAAAGGGGCCATTCGGCCCCTCGAGTCTGCACTGACCACGATCCCACCCAGGCCCTACCCCCCCCCGTATCCATACATATTTCACCCACTAACCTAGGTCAATTTAGCATGGCCAATCAACCTAACTCACAAGCCTTTGGATTGTGGGAGGAAACCTGAGCACCTGGAGGAAACCCACGCAGACACGAGAGGAATGTGCACACAAATAATGATGCAAGCAGGGAATCGAACTCAAGGCCCTGGAACAGCAGTGCTAGCCACTGTGCTACCGTCACAAGTTGTGGCCATTCTAAACTGCCCCTTAGTGTCCGAAGATGGTGGATTAGCCATGCTAAATTGATCCTAGTGTTAGGGGAGTTAGCAGGGTAAATATGCGGGGTTGGGGAGACAGGGTGGGATTGTTGCCGGCACAGGCTGGATGGGCCGAACGGCCACCTTCTGCACTGTAGGGATTCCAATGCTGTTAGAAGAGGCAAACACACCTCGCGCGGAAGACGCAACGGGAGGGAACCTGGGCCTCCAGCTCCTCAAAGCACCTGCCAAGCTGATGCCTAGCCCACTACAAGGTGTCAGCTGGCAGAGAGATGTTGACATCTTATCCGCAGCAGAGTTAGGGGAGTGGGGGGGAGGCAGGGGGGAGCGTGACAGCCGCACACAATCCCCTGTCGTGGCTGAGCTACCTGTGGCAGCCCTGGGTGGATTGCCGTCGCTTTTGCAGTCAAAAGAATTCGCAGTGCCAAATTGATGTGGGGAGGGGGGAAGAAAAGAGAGAGCGAAAGACATCTGGTGCCTCTCCTGGGTTCCTATTATCTATCAGCAGCACAAAACTTAAAATCAGTTACCGGCTTGCCTGAAGGGAGCTTTAACATGCGACGCTCAAGGAGAATAACACTTTCTGGCAATTTCAGACTGTAACTTTTCATTACCATAGATTACGTTGGAAGCTCGGCGTGCACTCATCTTACACTGGTGGAAGTGCACTGAGCGATGCAGACACACGGAGTCCCACCTGTGACTGTCACTTCCGCTGTCAGCTGAAGTCTGAATTTATTTATGTTAGCTAGTTGTCTGCTTGATGTATAAATCAGTTCAGAAAATGTAAATTGCTTCCCAGATGTTTAGCCGCCGATGCCTTCGCAGTTTGGCACTGACAGGGGGAGGAAAAAAAATCCAGCAGACAGGCAAATTACTGCCTTGCGACACTCTCCACGTTGCAGCCGATAGCTTCGTGTGATTAAATTTGCAGGGGTTTTTTTTGGCACCTATATCTTCCTGGTACAATTTTCCCTCTCCCCCACCAGGGTTATTAATTATGGCCCTATCCCTCCCATCCCTGCTGAATGGCTAAGTCTGTGATGGCACAGTGGTTAGCACTGCTGCCTCACAGCACTGAGGTCCTGGGTTCGATTCCCAGTTTGTCTGTGCGGAATCTGCACGTTCTCCCTGTGTCTGATTGGGTTTCCTCCGAAAGCAGTGCTGGTTAAAGTTTGCTTCCATTGTCACAAGTGCAGCTTTTTTTACTAGTCACAAGGAAGGCTTACATTAGCACTGCAATGAAGCCATGATGTGGAATTGCCAGTATTGGACTGGAGTGGCCACAGTATGTAGTCTCACAACACCAGGTTAAAGTCCAACAGGTTTATTTGGTAGCACGAGCTTTAGGAGTGCTGTTCCTTCATCAGTGAGTGCTCTGAAAACTCATGCTACTAAATAAATCTGTTGGATATTAACCTGGTGTTGTGAGATGACCGACTGCATTGAAGTTAGTGTGAAATTCCCCTAGTCACCACACTCTGGTGCCTGTTTGGGACAATGCACCAAATCAGCATGCCTTTCAGATTGTAGGAGGAAACCAGAGCACCCAGAGGAAACCCACACAGACACGTGGAGAACATGCAAACTCCACACAGACGGTGACCCAAGCTGGGAATCGAACCCAGGTCATGTTAAATTCTGTCTCAGTGGACCCATGACGTAAAGATGCCGGCGTTGGACTGGGGTGGTAAGAACTCAGTAAGAATTTAGCAACACCAATTTTCAATCCAATCTATGTGTCTTCGTCAGGCAAATGCCAGGCATTTGCCTGACACAGAGAAGACACAGAGAGAGTGTTGAAAGCTCGCAGATTTACTGTCAAATAAATCGGTTGGATTGAAAATTGGTGTTGCTAAATTCTTACTCAGTGGACCCAAACAGGTACCGGACTGTGGCGACTAAGAGTTTTTCATTGTAGTGTTAATGTAATTCTACCTGTGACGCTAATAAATAAATAAGCATTAAGTTTAAAAATCAAGGATAATATGCTCCAAGTAAATTGTGACTTTTGCCTTTAATGTTTTTTCCTGTTGCTGTCAGACTTTTGAACGGACCTACCTCATATTAAGCTGTTCTTTCTCTATTCCCTAGCTGTGACTATATTCTGCACCCTCTCCTTTCCTTCTCTCCTGTGTACTCTATGACCAATATACTTTGTCTGTATAACATGCAAGAAACAATTCTTTTCACTGTATCCTAATGCATTTTTTAAAATTCATTCTGGGATCTGGCTATCACTGGCTGGGCCAGCATTTATTGCCCTCCCCTAATTGCCCTTGTTTAGAAGGCAGTTAATATTGGGAGTGACTAAACTGCAACCTTCCACTTTCGGACTAATTTGTATGTTCAGAGAATCCTGGAATTTATAGTGCAGAAAGCGGCCATTTGGCCCATCGAGCCTGCACCGACAACAGTCCTACCAGGGTTCTATCCCTGTAACCCCATACATTTACCCTGCTAATCCCCCCGACACTAAGGGGCAATTTAGCATGGCCAATACACCTAACCTACACATCTTTGGACATTAAGAGACAATTTAGCATGGCCAATCCATCGAAACTACACATTTTTGGACACTGAGGTACAATTTAGCTTGGCCAATCTACTTGACCTGCACATCTCTGGAGATTAAGGAATAATTTAGCATGGTCAATCCAACTAACTGCACATGTTGGGGCACGAAGGGGCAATTTAGCATGGCCAATCCACCTAGCCTACACATCTTTGGACCAGTTGGATAAAGATGTGTCACTGAACGAACTATCAAAGATGCATCCGAAACTTTATGGTTTTGTGTATTCAGGATGGTTAGGGTATTGGAAAGGACACATTGCAGTATACTTCTGTTCACCTTTACAGCAGTTTTAAGATCTAGCATAACATTTTGTTCGCTGGAAATCTGTCTGTGCATTGTGTCTTAGGAAGGTCACGTCCTTGAATCTAAAAATCGAAAACTCCATCCCAGTTTCTAAAGTTCAGAAGTAGCTGAGAACAAGCAAACGCCAACAAAACTGTCTGCTGAAGGTGACATTCTCACTTTTTGCCTCTGATGTTAAGGCTATGCCAGTGTCAGGTACAAAACATGATATAGATCAATACGCTACATCAAGATTCGGATACAAATATGGATGAGCTCAACACTATACAGTCAATATTGGTGAAACTGCTGTATGTAACATTTATTAGTGTCACAAGTAATGCACTACCTTGCATTAAGATGATCTTTCTCTACATCATAACTATGGCTGTAACACTACATTCTGTACTTTCTCCTTTTCTTCTCTAGGAATGGCATGCTCTGTCTGTATAGCAAGCAAGAAACAATACTTGTCACTGTGTGTTAATATATGTGACAATAATAAATCAAATCAAAGGTTACAATAACATTGCAATGAAGTTACTGTGAAAATCTGCAAGTTGCCACATTTTGGTGTCTGTTTGGGTACACTGAGGGAGAATTTAGCACCTGACCAGCACATCTCTTGGCCTGTGGGAGGAAACTGGAGCACCTGGAGGAAACCCACACAGACATGAGGAGAACATGCAGACTCCGCGTAGACAGCGACCCAAGCCAGGAATCGAACCCCAGCCCCAACCATCTTCAGCTGCTTCAGAAATTACCCTCCCTCGTTGTAAGGTCAGAAGTGGGTTAGCTCATCTACGACTGCACAATGTTGATCACAATTTGCGACTCCGACAATATTGATCGGCCCATGTCCAGACAGTGGGTAACATTCAGGCTTCTATTGATAATAGCAAGCAGCATTCACACCACATATCGATGAGGCAAAGGCCATCTCCAACTCGTGAAGCAATACTTGGACAGGGGAAGGCAGAGGAGTGGCAATGGGTACATTCCTCTATCAGAGAACTGGCACAGAAGCAAGAGGGCTGAATAGCCTCCTTCTGTGTAACAACTGTTGAGTATCCTTGGCAAGCAGGATAAACTATGGGGTGGCGTTGCTTGGCATTGCATGTGCTTGGTGCTGTTACGCATCTCACTGAGGTCTATAGCAGAAGCCTCAGGGAACTTGGCAGAGAGTTTCCTCCCCAAACAGCGGTGATGGATGAGGAAGGCAATTAGGAATAAATGGTCGGATTTCTCAGCATCCCTGCTCATTAGTGGGCAATTTTCTGTCCATTGGCTGTGATGGGCGGATAATTGGGGACTGGCACCGACAGAAGCATAAAGCCTGGGTCGCTGTGTCTTTGGGCTATGTTTTCATCATAAAATGGCTGGAGCAGGAAAAGGCCAGGTCATGGGAGGTTCACTGGAGGAAGGGAGTCAGGATTTCTCACCTCAACCAACTCCAAATCTCTTTAACCCAGGAGATCCAGATTGGATGCTCAACATCATCCACAACCTCTTCATTTCGCATTTGATGTTGCACCTAGTGGCCTGGCACACTGATGGTACAGTGGGCAATCGACAGCAAACGAAGAGATCAGGGATGGGTATACCTCGGGTGGGACATTCCAAGCACGTTCATCCTCCCTCCCCACCATGTGTGAGTCACAGCGTAGAATTTGAGCCAAAACTCCATTCCCTTGCAGTGACACCAGACAATCCCAGTCTTGAATGATTTGAGATTTTTTAGAAGTCGTACATAGAATCCCTATGGTACAGAAGGAGGCCATTTGGCCCATTGAATCTACAACAGTTGTACCCAGGCCCTATCCCGTATCTGTATCTACATATCCTGTTAATCCCCCCACCACTAAGGGGCAATTTAGCACGGCCAGTCCCTCTAACCTGCAAATCTTTGGACACTAAGAAGCAATTTAACATGGCCAATCTACCTAACCTACACATGTTTGGACACTAAGGGGCAACTTAGTATGGCCAATCCACCTAACCTGCACATCTTGGGACATTAAGGGGCAATATAGGATGGCGAATCCACCTAACCTGCACATCTTTGGACACTAAGGGACAATTTGCATTGCCAATCTAACTAATCCACACATTTTTGGACACTAAAGGACAATTTAGCATGGCCAGTCCACCTAACCTGCATACATTTGGAGAGCAAGATGAAATCAGAGCACCCAGGGGAAACCCACGCACACATGGGAGGAATATGCTGATTCTGCACAAACACTGACCCCACGCTCGGAATTGAGCCCTGGTCCTGTGAGGCAGCAGTGCCAATCACCGTGCATCAGCCATGCTAAATTCTCCCTGGGCGTAGCCGAACAGGCGCCGGACTGTGGCGGCTAGGGGATTTTCCACAGTTACTTCATTGCGGCGTTAATCTAAGCCTTGCTTGTGACACTAATCTATAAACTTGATTCGCAGTCTGACAGAACCTGGAAAGCCTCCAAAAGAGACGGAGATGGCAATTCTCGGACTGCCTGGCAGAATTAGGAGCCCTTGTTCCCTGGGAGTGGGGAGATATGAGAGTGGGGAGGACTTTGGATGGTTCCGCTTCTCTGAAACACGTGCCCGGAACATTCC
The DNA here is from genome assembly GCA_024679065.1 of Sphyrna mokarran. Classification (NCBI taxonomy): domain Eukaryota; kingdom Metazoa; phylum Chordata; class Chondrichthyes; order Carcharhiniformes; family Carcharhinidae; genus Sphyrna; species Sphyrna mokarran. The sequence goes on from JAGIQG010000033.1 coordinate 8,966,957, forward strand.
TTCCGACGAGCTCAGACCCCTTTCTCCCACAGAACCTCACCAACTAAACGATGCTCCTCATCTCTGTCAAAAGTCCTCCAGATTGCTACGCGGAGATTAATTGCAAAATTTGCAACGCAATTAAAACAGCGGGTCCCTCTCGACAACAGCTGGAGTGGCAGAGTTTTAAATAAATGAAAATAATTGTTTTTTTTTCTCAGAAATCCATTGAAAGTATTTAGATGCCACTTTAGATACTGAGACACAGATGGGTACCAACATCACTGTGTATAACAAGGCAGAATAATCCTATTATCAAAATACTGACAATAACTCACTGCCAGCTCAGTATAGGTTGCCTCATGGAATTACACACTTTCCCCCCCACTGCCGCTCCCCCACCCACCCAACAAATAAATTTACAATAAAGGCAGCAGCTGTTGGAAAATATGAAATTGAAACCTTAAATTTCACATCAAAATCATTTAAAGTAGAAATCACCACTGAGGTTAAGGAATATTTACTCGCAATTTTCAGTCCCCGATCTCAAATTCGTTCCACTGTATGGCAGCTTTGTAAAGTAAAATAAAGTCTATTTATTAGTGTCTCAAGTAGGCTTACGTTAACATTGCAATGAAGTTACTGTGAAAATCCCCTAGTCGCCACACTCCGGCATCTGCTCATAGAGAGAACTGAGCACACCTAATGCGCCTATGCTTATGATCACAGAGGTTGGGAGCAAATATATCGACTGCAATGTGGGAAGGAGCATTTGGAGGGTTAATGGCCTGTAAATAATGCAATAAAACATTTACAAACTTGTTGGGGCTTTACAGATGAATCTATACACTAATTCGCATTAAAGTTTGAAAGTTTTTTTGTGCATGAGTAGGCTTACATTAACACTGCAATGAAGTTACTGTGAAAATCCCCTGGTCGCCACACTGTTCGGGTACAATGAGGGAGAAGTTAGCATGGCCAATGCACCTAACCAGCACGTCTTTTGGACAGTGGGAGGAAACCGGAGGAGACCCACGCAGACACGTTGAGAATGTGCAGGATCTGCACAGACAGTGAAGCAAGCCAGGAATCGAACACTGGTCCCTAGCGCTGTGAGGCAGCAGTGCTAATCACTGTGCCATTGTGCCATACCTTAAAGGCATCAATGCTATTTTATAATCGAGATTGAAGAGTCCTGCCCAATACAGAATCCGTGCTGAACTTGAACCTATATTGTCCCAGAAATTTCATACGATTGTTCATTGTTGTGATCATGTCAGGTGTTAAATTCTACATTTCCCTGCTTTACTTTCAAGCCTGCTGAGGACCAGGCCAATAGTCGTAGGATCATTCACCTTGGCTGGGAAATGAAAAACCATGGGGGCAGACATTATTCTGAGTTTTTATTCATCTTGAGCCCCATAAAGATGCACAGAATAGATGGAATAAAATACTCTTCCCCCAGTTTTGATTAAACTTGGAGATTAAAATGGGACGGTTGAGAACTTCACTCAGTTGACCTTTCATAGACATTTGGAGCGAATCAGCTGTGGTTTACAAGAACAATATTGCCCACTGAATGAATGCGTTAGACTTCTAAATACATCTTCAGCTGTCTGTAGACTCAACGTAAAATCTGCAATTCTAGTTAAGAATAATCAAATCAGTGCAGAATGGAGGCCATTTGGCCCATTGAGTCTGCACCAACTCTCATAGAATCATTGAATCCTTACAGTGTAGGGTGGAGGCCAGCCAGCCCATAGAATCTGCACCAACTCTCATAGAAAGATAGAAACTCTGCAGTGCAATGGGAGGTCATTCAGCCCATCGAGCTGCATCGATAACAATGCCATCCAGGCTCTATCTCCTTATCCCCACATATTTACCCCACTAATTTTTTTTTAAACCTACACATCCCAGGACAATAAAGGGCAATTTAGCATGGCCAATGCACCTAACTCACACATCTTTGGGAGGAAACTGGAGCATCTGGGTGGGATTATTGTTGCTGCAAGCCTGATGGGCTGAATAGCCTCCTCCTGCACACTGTAGGGATCCTATCTAGGTCTCCCTTCTGTACATTTTTAAGGCATTTTTTTTTTGCCTCGCGTTACCTCTTTATCCAAATGGTCAGGGTGGGATTTTCCTGCTGCGCCAATATCAGAAAATCCCTCCCGAGGTCAATGGTCCCTGTCTAGCCCACCCCAATTCCCGTGGCAGAAAGTATCTACCCACCCAGTGTTACCGCCATCGCCAATATTTCACGACCTCACTCGAGCGAGGCTCAAAATCCCACCGGAGGGAAATTCCGTTCCGTGAGCTGCATACGCCCCAATTCTGAGGCGGACGTGGCAGCAAAATTCCGGTGTCCAAAATACATGAGCCGGCTTGATATCACTGACTCGGAAAGCTCCCCTGAACGCCAGCTTTCTTGAGCACCCACCTACTTTGCCACCCATAACAGGCGTAATATCTTTCCAAGTCCTTTCAATTCAAACGGTCTCGTTCGACCACCATCACTCTTCAGCCTAGCGAGCAGAATATCAACGCTTTTCCCCAGTAATTTTGTTTCTCCACCCAACGGTGACAGCAAACATCAGCTGGCAAGATTCGCAAAGCGGATGTTTCCGCAAGTAACCTCCTGAGCTCACATTGATTCCCAGTCAAATAACAGGTCAGATTTCGAATTTGTACCCTAACTTTTTTTTTTGAGTTCTTCCATGGTCTCACTCTTCCTGACTTCTGTAACTTCCTCCTGCATCTCCTCTCCCTGGGTTCCCTCCTAATTCAGACCCCTCGAACATCCCTGGTATTCATCACCCCTCTTCAAAGTTCACCATCTTGCCCCCTAAAAATGATTTCTTTGACCCAGCTTTGGTCTTGAACTTCTCCCATTGTAACCCTGCGGCGGATTCTGGGGCGGGTGGGGGGGGTGGTGTTTGCCATCCTGCCCGCCACAGGAATCGCAATGGGTGGGACACTGGTGATGCAAAGATCCGTTGAATCTCGGGTGGGATTTTCCCATCTTGGGGCAAGCGTGGCTGGAAAATTCTATCTTCTTTGTGCTACTGGCTGGCACTGTGGTTAGCACTGCTCCCTCGCAGCACCAGGGACCCGGGTTCGATTCACCACCTGCGCGGAGCCTACACATTCTCCTTGTGACTGCGTGGGTTTCCTTTGCGTTTCCCCCTGCAGTCTGAAAGGCGTGCATTGAGCGTGCTAAATTCTCCCTCAGTGCACCCAAACAGCGTGGCAACTAGAGGATTTTCACAGTAACTTCATTGCAGTGTTAATACAAGCCTGCTTGTCACAGTGCGGGAGAGGCCCTTTGGCCCATTAAATCTGCCTCAACTCACGAAATGCCCTGATCTAATTCTCCCCTGCCAGCGCTTGGCCCATAGCCTACAGAACACAAATAAATAAATGAATAAATAAAACTTTCAATTGAAACGCTCGGGTGAATTGCCTCAGGAGCATTTAGGCTGCTACGTAGATGCAGACAAGTTGTTGTTGCGACATCTATCTCGTGCAGACGGGAGTGAGTTATGGGCCCTTTACACTCGCGAGAGAGAGCGTCATTAACTTCTTGTCAACGCTGAGATATCCTCCGTGTCTCCGACCATCCCGTCTACCCATCCTTTTAGACTCGAGTAATCAAGCTGTAGGTATAAATCCTTCACAAGCTGTCTGCCCTTTCAAAATGGGTTGCTCGACAAGATTGTCATTCCTGAGTTCCCACGGAATGAATAAATGATGCGATGCATTCCTCTTATTGTCGTTTTCAATTTGCCTGCGCCCTCCACCCCCAGGAGAGGAAGGGAGTGGGGGGGGGTGGAGGAGGAGGGGCAGGGGCAGGGTTAGTGGATGGGGAGGTTGGCGAACAGTGACAGCGAACACCAGATGACAAGATCCGCAGCCAGATGATGTTTCCTTCAGTGAAACGTTTAAGACAAGCTGTTGAACAAGCCCATCAATTTAAAACGGGATGCTTCAGTCTTGCTTCCCTAAGAGCTGTCCTCTGCGGAATCGCAGAGGGAGGCCATTCGGCCTCCTGTTGGCCCGTTTATTGTTTATCCGCTCGCGGGATTTGGGCGCCATTGGCTGGGCCCTGCTTGCCCTTGATGTGGGATTGCTTGCTAGGCTATTTCAGAGGGCAGTTGAGAGTCAACCACATTGCTGTATGGGCCAGACTGGCTAAGCACAGCAGATTTCCTTCCCTAAACCAGATGGGTTTTTTTAAAACAATGTATGACACTTGTTTCTTGATCACCTATTGTGTCCAGATTTTTTTTATTGAATTCAACTTTCACCATCTGCCATGGTGGGATTCGGACCCAGGTCCCCAGAGCATTACACTGGGTTTCCCAAGGGAGGCGGTGGCATAGTTCTGTTTTAAGTTTGTCTATTAGCGTCCCAAGTAGGTGTACATTTACACCGCAATGAAGTTACTTTGAAAATCCCTGCGTTTTCACAAGAGGGCTAACACTAACACTGCAATGAAGTTACAGTGAAAATCTCCCAGTCGCCACACTCCCATGCCTGTATAGGTACACTGAGGGAGAATTTAGCACGGCCAATGCATCCTACCAGCACATCTTTTGGCCTGTGGGAGGAAAGTGAAGCACCCAGAGGAAACCCTCAAAGAGAATGTGCAAACTCCACAGGTAGTGCTCCAAGGCCAGAATTGAATCCAAGTCCCTGGTGCCATGAGGCAGCAGTGCTAACCACTGTGCCACAGTGCTGTCCAAAGTGGCATTGTCAGTAGATTAGTAATCCAGAGACCCTGGGCAATGATCCATGGAACCAGGTTTAAGGGATAATACCTGCTATCGTGGTTTGTTGGAGAGTTGGTGCAGACTTGACGGGCTCTTTCTAGAATCATAGAATCCCTTCAGTACAATAGGATGCCATTTGGCCCATTGAGTCTGCATTGACAACAGTCCTCCCCCAATCCTATCCCTGTAATCTCACATATATACCCTGCTTATCCCCCTGACACTAAGGTCAATTGATTGTGGCCAATCACCCTAATCTTTGGAGTGTGAAGGGAAACTGGAGCACCCAGAGGAAACCCATGCAGACACAGGGAGAATGTGCAGACTACGCACAGATGGTGAGCAGAAGCCAGAATTGAACGTGGGTTCCTGGCGCTGTGAGGCAGCAATGCTAACCAGAGTGCCAACACGCCACCCAAAGTGGTATCCAGAGACAAAACAAAGAACGGGAAACAGGCCCTTTGGCCCAACGAGCCCATGCCGCCACCTCGATGTTCCCACTTCTACCCGTGATCACTGTTTACGTTCATAGATCTACGCATTGAAACCAAATTTGAGACAATTTAGGGAGAATTTGTTCTGCCAGTCAGCCGAAGAACATCTTTGGGATGTGGGAGAAAACTGGAGCATCTGGAGAAAACCCACACAAGCACAGGGAGAATGTGCAAACTCCCACAGACAGGCCCAAATCCATGCATCTGCACAGCACAGCGATAGTCACTGAGCTGTCATGTTGCCCGTCAAATGGTTCAGATCAAGTGTACATTGACCTCGGGCAATGATCCTTTGGACCCAGGCTGGAGGGATATGACCTTGGTTCCATATTCTGTTGGAGATTTGGGGCAAATGGACTTCCTGCTCTGCTGAAAGAATTCCAACAAGTAACAAAAACACAAAGTAGGCACAACCTGGGATGAGTACCAGTTAATGGCAACAGGGATTTAAGCTTTCTCTATGGCCCAGAGGTATATATACATACACACATACTTGTGCAGCCTCAGAAGTCAACAGCTTGGGTACTGCTGTGCCAGTGTCTTTTAGATAGTTGAACTATGAGTCATCAGTCTGTGCTGTTGCAGTTTGAGTCATCAGATCCTGTGGATGGGAGTGGGAGCCTGGAACGTACACACTCTCTCCGTTCCTATGGCAACTCCAGCACCATTTAATGTTGGATTTAATGCTTAAGAGAATTTAAACTCGAACTCTTCTTCAGCGCATAACTGAAAGGATTGTTCAACAAACTTGAGCTAAGCTTTTAAATCTTTGTTTCACTGTTTAATTCTGACTGTGTATGGATTAGACCTGGGTATCTTTTTGTTAAGATTTTTACGGTTGGCATCTTTTACTGCATTCAAAGTCAAGCAGTGGGCTTAATTTCTAACATTTCCTTCGATACACACAGAAGTTCATTAACATTTTGATTACTTGTGCCTTCATATTAAAAATTGATCTTCATTTTAAAAACAGATAATTTTTCCGTATCTCACTTACACCAACAAGCTACTGGCCAGCTGGTCCGAATCTAAACAAGATGTAAGGATGGCAAGTGGGGAAAACAAGGAGGACGCAAAGAATGAAATGTGCCAATGCTGGAATTTTGCCACCTTGCCCTGGCACCAGAATTGGGGCAGGTGAGGCTTACAGAACGATATTCTTTCAGGAGGGATTTTAAGGCTTGGGTGGGCAATGTGGTAAATTCCATAAGATTCTGTGATGTGGCAAAGTGGTTCGCACTGCTGCCTCACAGCACCAGGGACCCGGGTTTGATTCTGCTCTAGGGCAGGGGGTGTTAGGTGTGGGCAGTACAAGGCTGGTAAAGGTAGAGATTGGATGATGAGTATATTTTTGCTGATGCTGGGGATAGAAGCCATATTGCTGTAGAGTGCACAAAGTGGGGGCAGTGGGTTGGCTAACCTGTGCATACTAAGCAAATTAAAGATGGAGAGGGGAGACAGATCTTTAAAAAAAAGTCAGCCAGCTCATTGCATTCCACCACTCAACTGATCTTCAGTGCAAACATATATATAGATGCACATATACACACACACACATTCACACAGACGTGTACACACATGCACATGCTCTCAGACATGCACAACTGCACTCAGACACCCATGTACAGACACACAAGTACATACACAAGTACACATATCAAACACATACGCACTCGCATGTGCACAGACATGCGCATGCACACACAGGTTAGGTAAATTGGCTATGCTAAATTGCCCCTTTGTGTCCAAAGATGTGCAGGTTGAGTGGATTGGCTATGCTAAATTGCCCAAAATATCCCAAGATGTGTGGATTAGGTGGATTGACCATTCTAAGTTGCCCCTGTGTCCAAAAAAATGTGTGAATTGGGGGGGGGGGGATCAGCAGGGTAAATATGTGGAGTTACAGGGATAGGCAAGATTGTAGACCAGTGCAGACTCAATAGACCAAATGACCTCTTCCTGCACTGTAGGATTTTACCAAGATGCACAACCTCACACTTTCCCACATCACATTTCATCAGCCATTTCTCCGCCCACTCTCCTGACCTGTCCAAATCCTTCCGCAGCCTCCCTGGACATTTAATGTAAGATGGCTGAGTTTCCCTTTAACTTTGCCTCTGTTTGGTGTTACAACCCCTCCCCACCACCCCCTCCTCATCTTACATACAAGCTGTTCAACAGATCAAATTACAGTATTCCTCATTCGCACAGCTTGCTTACCTCCAGTCACCCCACCACTAATAACTAGTTTGCTGCAATTGATAGGGTGCAATTTTCGCCAAGTGGGTGGTAAGGCGTTATCAATAGTGTGTTTTTTTTGTTTCCTGCCCCTCTCTCCCCTGCTGTGGAAATTAATATGTAAATATTTTGCACAGCAAACAAAAATCACGCTCAGCAAACTGTCAGCTGTCCAAGAAGCAAGATCTTCTCTCAAAAGGTTGTTCACTCACAGTCCCGAACGTTGGCACAGATGTGCGATCAGAATGATGGTCACAATGAACAAGGCCTTGGCCTGTTTTGCCTCAAGGCTATTTGGGTGGATGAAAAATGCACCATCACATTCTTTGTGTCTGCGTGGAGCGGTACGTAACCTGCCATCAGGATAAAAGATGTGAATTCCCATGGAAGGGGCTGTATTTTAGCGTCAGGAAATCTAGCCCCCGGTAGAAACTTGCCAGTGTTGCTCTGAATATGCCACACTCTGCGGAGCGCCTCAGGGAGAATCAGGCTGAAAATCCACGTCGGGCTTATTCCTGCTAGAGAAACCAGCAGCGCCAAGATCGGTGCACGTGTTGTAGCTCCCCACAAACACACGTCGCTGGCCCTGCGATGCTCACCACTCCCATTGATTTCCCCCCCGTCAGGCCCTACATTCCCAGTAGACACTGCCTCCTCTTACTCTGCACTCTTGGCACTTTGATGCCAAATTGTCCCTTGAGTAGCCACAAATAAGCTCACATGAAGTTACCGTGAAAATCCCCTAGTCACCGCACTCTGTTGCCTATTCGGGCACGCTGAGGGAGAATTTACCAAAAGCTAATCCACCTAACCAGCACATCTCTCAGACTGTGGATGGAAACCAGAGCAGCCGGAGGAAACCCATGCAGACACAGGGAGAACATGCAAACTCCACACAGGCAGTAACCCAAGCCAGGAATTGAACCTTGATCCCTGGCGCCGTGAAGCAGCAGTGCTAATCACTGTGCTATCGTGCTGACAATAACTGGCTGCTGAGTACGTGAGGGCTTAAGGTTTGGGAAGGTGCTGGGAGTTTACTTTGGATTTACTAACACTGTCTTTGACCTGGGAGCAGTGATCTGTGACACTGGGTGGCAGGATAAGTAGGGTCTTACCATGGCAGCACCGGTGAGTCTGAAAACCTAAAAGATTTTGGAAATCAGGCTCTGGCCAAGTAGATCTTTCAATTTGATGTTTCAGGCTCCTCATAGTTGCTGTATCAAAAGACCTCCTACCCTGCAGAAGAGGTCATTTGGCCCATTGAGTCTGTATTGACCCACTGACAGGGTATCTTCCACAGGCCCAATCCCAATCCCTGTAACCGCACACATGGCCATCCACCTAACTTGCATATCTTTGGACACTAATGACTAATTAGTGTTTTGGTCAATCCACCTAACCTGCATATCTTTGTACGATAAGGGGTAATTTAATGCGGCCAATCCACCTAATCCATACATCTTTGTACACTAAGGTGCAATTTAGCATGGCCAATCCACCTAACTTGCACATCTTTAGACACTAAAGGGCAATTTAGCACGGCCAATCCACCTAACCAGCATATCTTTGTACACTAAGGGGCAAATTGGCATGGCCAACCCACCTAAGCTACAGATATTTGAACACTAAGGGGCAATTTAGCATAGCTAATCCACCTGAACTTTAGGCTTTTGAACTTTAAGGGGCAATTTAGCACGGCCAATCCACTTAACCTGCACATCTTTGGAGTGTGGGAGGAAACTAGAGCAAAACCAATGCAGACATAGAGAGAAGGTGCAGATTCCACACAGACAGTGTACCTGAGGCTGGAATCGAACCAGGCTCCCTGGCGCTGTCACTGACCACTATGCTGCCCCACTCGGGATGCAATCCAAGACCTTTTCTTTCTCCCAGAGAGGTTTTGTTTTGAAATCCTTACTCAAATCAGCTGCTGCTATTATTGCCGTTACCACACATAAATGTTCAAGCGAATCTCCGAAGCTGCAGCAATATCACATCATTCTTGGCAGCATCAAAGCGACCAGTGTAGTTTCGCCTGTCACCGTAGTTCATTCTAGATTACACTTTGGGAAAATAAATGTGCCTGTTTAAAAGCGAGTGCCTGCTGTAATGGGATTTGCTTATTGAAAGTCAATCTGTGTAGACATTAACAGTGCTTGCGGGTCTGGAGCAATCAGGGTGACTGTGGCTGTATCTAAATATTTGTAACCACCAAGTTTGTCTCAATGGGAGTTAACAATTGCTTAGTAACTTCGACGCTTCCTGTTGGTGGCACACTGGTTGGCATCGCTGCCTTGCAGCGCCAGGAACCCGGGTTCAATTTCAGGCTTGAGTCATTATCTGTGCAGAGTCTGCACATTCTATGTGAGGTGACAAAGTGGCAGGCACCACTGAATCGCACTGCCAGGGACCCAGGTTCGATTCCCAGCCTTGAGTCACCATCTGTGCAGAGCCTGCATGTTCTCCCCATGTCTGCATGGGGTGGCACAGTGGTTCACACCACTGCCTTGCAGCACAGGGACCCAGGTTCGATTCCCAGCCTCGAGTCACTATCTGTGCAGAGCCTGCGTGTTCTCCCCATATCTGTGGGGTGGCACCATGGCAGTGGTTCACACTGCTGCCTCACAGCACCAGGGACCCAGGTTTGATTCACAGCCTGTCTGTGCGGACTCTGAACATTCTCCCTGTGCCTGTGTGGGTTTACTCTGGTTTAAATAAACTTAAAGTTGACCATTGCTCCTGTGTCGTTTTTGACTAGGCAGGAATTGGAATTGTCAACTTGTCGGCAGCAGTAGGGCAGCACTGTGGCGCAGTGGTTAGCACTGCTGCCTCTCAGTGCCAGGGACACAGGTTTGATTCCTGGCCTTGGGTTCGTGCAAACTCCACACATTCTCCCCATCTCTGCGTGGGTTTCCTGTGTGCTCCAGTTTCCTCCTGCAATCTGAAAGACATGCTGGTTAAAGTGTATTGACCATGCCAAATTTTCCTCCAGTGTAGCTGAACAAAGGCTGGAGTGTAGCAACTGGAGGATTTTCACAGTAACTTCATTGCAGTGTTAATGTAAGCCTACTTGCGACACGAGTAGAATAAACTTAATTCATTCTTTTCTGTTGAACATTTGCAATCTGATGAAAGGCAAGACCATTTAAAGGCATTCATGACAACGTGAAGGACTAACTTTCCTACCATGAGCGAGACTGCTCGTTTAGAAATTGACAAATTCATTCGACTTGCACTCCATCTCCGTTTGAGAAAAATGTTTGAGATAGAGAAACTGTTAGAGGCACAGAACTGCTGTCAACTCCAATCTCTTCTGACTCATGCATCACTGATATCGTGGGATAGCAGTAAAATCTATCAAATGGGGACAAATAGATCAGCCAACATGGCCAATGGAAAATGACATTTACATCATTCCAGTTCTTATCTTTCTCGGTCAGAGAACAGCTTTTTGGCATTATAGAGACATAGAATCCCTACAATGTATGAGGAGGCCATTCTGCCCATCACACTTGCACCGATTCTACAAAACAGGCTCTTATGCAAGTCTAACTCCTACTTTATCCCCATCACACTATCCATTTAGCTTGGCCAATCCACCTAATCTGTACATTTTTGGACACAAAGGAGCATTTTACCATGACCAATCCACTGAACATAGACACTTTGACACCAAGGGGCAATTTAGCACGGCCGAACCCCCCAACCTGCACATCTTTGGAGTATAGGAAGAAACTGGAGCACCTGGAGGAAACAGATGCAGACATGGGTAGAACATGCAGATACCATATAGACCGTGATGTCAGGCTGGAATCAAACCCTGGTCTGTGGCCCAGCCCTTATATTCCACTAACTGCTTTACTGGGATTTAACCCTGTGTCCCTCAGAGCATTCTCCTGGCCCTCTGGATTACCAATCCAATGACACCACCTCTCCAAACCAAAGTGAAACTCAAACCCACAACCCGCAGACTAGGAGTCTCATGCTCTACTGACTGAGCCAGACAGCTTCCAGCAATTTCCACTGTAAAAGGACTTGATGAGGTAATCAAGGTCCCATCAGAAAAGTTGATCAAATGTGATCCATTACACAAAGCAGTGTGTACAAAAGCCTGATGTACCTGATGCATTGGACAGTCAGTGACCTGCGTATTTCTTCCTGTATTGTCCATTGCTTCTCTTCTCTCCTACCCTTGAGGTTCTTATACTCTCTCCAATTCATGACAATATCCTTATTCATTAGAATATCAGTAGCCCATTAGGGCGAGATTTTCTGACTGCACTCACCTCAAGGTTGGAAAATCTTTTGAGATCAACAGTCTTTGGATGGTTTGCATCTCACCGGCTACAAAATTCCTTAAGTCTATTGCTCATTTACATATAGTGTTACTGTATTTTCTTTTAGAAAAAGCGTTTTTTATTCTTTCATATGATGAGGATCAGCGGCTAGGCCAACATTTATTGTCCATCCCTAATTGCCCCCCCTGAGAAGGAGGCGGTGAATTGCCACCTTGAACCACTGCAGTCCATGTGTCGTTAGGGAGAGATTCCAAGATTTTGACCCAGCAATGGCCAATATATTTCCAATTTGGGATGGTGAGTGGCTTGAAGGGGAGCTTGCAGGTGGGTGGTGCTGCCATGAATCTGCTGCCTTTATCCTTTGAGGTGGTAGAAGTTGCAAGTCGCTGTCGAAGGAATCTTAGTGAGTTGCAGCAACGCACATTGTAGATAGTACACATTTGTTGCTACTGGATGGTGGAGGGAATGATGGCTGAAGGTGGTGAATGGTGTGTCAGTGAAGTGGCTTTCTTTGTCAAGGATGATTTATTTATCATGGTAGGCAGTCTCACAACACCAGGTTAAAGGCCACCAGCTTTATTTGGTAGCACGAGCTTTTGGAGCACTGCTCCTTCACCAGGAGGACTTTAACCAGTTATTGAGAGACTTCTTACTGTGCCATCCAGTTCAACACCAGCATCTCCACATTATGTTTATTCATTAGCGTCACAAGTCAGCTTATATTAACACTACAATAAAGTTACTGTGAAAATCCCCTAATCTGTTTGGGTACACTGAGGGAGAATTTAGCATGACTAGTGTGCCAACCAGCATGTCCTTCGTACTGTGGGAGGAAACCAGAGCACTGGAGGAAACCCATGCAGATACAGGGAGAATGTGCAAACTCCACACAGACGGTGAGCCGGGAATGGAACTCAGGTCCCTGTGAGGCAGCAGTGCTAACCACTGTGCCACCTGTGAGTGCAGTGTGCCAAGCAGTTACGTTGTTGGACTCCCTTTGTAGTTCATTTTGCTTCCATCCCCGCAATTCAGTGAGTGGTATATCACACAAGTAACAATATTTAGAACCAGGCTACAACACTGATGGTATTCTGTTTAAATTAATGGGTTGCAAGTGGGAAAAAAAAGCTTAAGCTTTGATGTCCTCAATCGCTTGCTGTGAGGTCAAGTGGTTGACATTTATCCGTGCTTAGAGAAACACGCCTCAGTAAGACAGTCTATCACAGCCTTAAATATAACTACTTATCCAACATTAGCTTCTTGCAATTCTCAATTAACTCCAGATCAATATTGGAGCACTCTTGTTGGTGGTAAGAAGCACCAAACGCACACATTCCAATCAAAATTAGCAAACTCCATCTTCTCCCCCCCCAACGCTGGATAATATATTGTACAAGGGGTAGGAATCTGGGTGATCAACAAATTCAAAGGACATCATAAACAGCCTTCAATCCTGGTTAGCTTACAGATTAGGAAACTACAGCAATCACTTGTATGAAATGATAAGTTATTTCCACTCGATCGCCAGTACAGAACGGCGGGCTGTCAAGTAAGGGTCGTGCGAGTGACACTCCTGATGGCCCATAAACCATCGACACAAACCTGACTCGCCTGCATAAGTTATACAAAACCCCCCCGTGTTCACCTTCCTGCCTTCAGCTCCCTCCCAGCTAGTCATTCTCCATTGTAAAATATGTACATTTAATTTTTTTTTCAATGATGTAATAAGTCCACAGAAACAAATCCCTTCAGCCCAATCCCTTCATTTACAATTCCGACAGCAGTACACAGCGTGCTCAGTCAACGGTCTACCTAAGGGAGTGCCAGAGGAACTGACACTCCCAGCTAAAATACAAACACCGGATTGGCCCATCCATTGCCTCCTTAATCATATTCCAATAGGCCAACATCAATGGCCTGATTTAAGTCATTAGAAATGGTTATAGGTTTTGGATTTGCACCAATTTAGTCGTCTCTACACCCGCTAACTCATGCGCTACACGCAACCATTGTGAAACCTCATGCAAGAAGCAGCTCCACTCAGTTGCTGACTGTCTGTGAAGCGAGGGCTCTTTGTGGCAGTGAAAGGGTTAATGCGCCACTTTCCCTCATGCACACTTGTTTACGTGCGCCACAAGTGGAATTCTCATTCTCCAACGGGCAAGACACACCTACATGCGCATTGCAATTCCCTTTATATTGAGAAGCAGCAAGGCAGGATATGCCTGGAGGCTGCTTGTACCTGCGATACATCATCTCTTCCTATACCTCTCACACACCTGGAGACGTGCAGAACCCTGGGTTTTACAAAAAGGCAAGAGTTGTATTGCTAGATGAGGGGAGAAGGAGTGGAAAGTGGTGAGGGTTTGACTACTTAATCCTTTCACAGCTTGTTTTTAAAAATCTGGGGTTAAATGTCTTAATGTTAAAGTTCAATATTAAGAGGGCAATATCAAACTCCGTTTTAGATAATCTGACAGAGATCTATAAAATAACGAGGGGCTGCGATCAGCCACATAGTCAACATTTTTTCCCAAAAGGTAGGGGAATCTAAAACTAGATAGCATAGATTTGAGGTGAGAGGGGAGAGATACAGGAAGTGTTCGGAGGGGTCATTTTTACCCAAACAGGGTGGTGAGTGTCTGGAACGAGCTCCCAGAGGTAGTAGTAGAGGCAGGTGCAATTTTGTCTTTTAAAAAGCGTTTAGAGAGTTACATGGGTAAGGTGGGTATAGAGGGATATGGGCCAAATGCAGGCAATAGGGACTATCTTAGTGGTTAAAAACTGGGCAGCATGGACAAGTTGGACCAAAGCCACCATAGTCTAGCACCTGTTCGGGTATACTGATGGAGAATTTAACACAGCCAATGCACCTAAACAGCACATCTATTGGACTGAGGAGAAACCAGGGCATTTGGAGGAAACGCACACAGGCATAGGGAGAATGTGAAGACTCCACGTACAGTGACCGAAACCGGGAATCGAACCTGGATCTCCATGCTGTGAGGTGCAGTACTAACCACTATGCCACTCAAGCGCAGCTGACCAGGAGCTTCTCCCACTTTTACCATCTGTTTGGAAGGACTTACAAGGTTGTCACTCAACCTGTTTGGATGCGTTACAAACACACCTTCTTTGACCATCAAAGCCTGGGATGGGACTTGAGCCTGGAGCTTCTGGCTCAGAAACAGGGATGCTAACACACTGCGCCACAACATCATTTCCAATAATACCTATGCATATTTTTTACGCTGTTCTTTTGTGGGTGACCTTAAATGGATGCACTCAAGTTATTCAGTCACCAGCTAATGAGAACTTTCCTGCTATTTACTTATTTTCTCCCATTACCTCAGGAGGTTTTATTCAATGAAACTTGTTTATGTCATGTTGATTGTATTGTTAGGAGTGAATGGGTGGAGAGTATTGATGAAGTACTTTGAGCATGTATAAAAAGAGACTGCTGGGACACAGGAGTTGGTAGTAGGAGGAACAACATGGTGGCACAATGGTAAGCATGCTCCTTCACAGCACCAGGGGCCTGGGTTTGATACCTGGCTTGGGTCACTGTCTGTGTGGAGTTTGCACATTCTACCCATGTCTGCCTGGGTTTCCTCCCACACTCCAAACAATGAACGCCAGGTTAGGTGGATTAGCCATGGTAGTGCCCCTTAGTGGCCAAAGATGTGCAAATTATGGAAGTTAGCCATGGGTAAAATGCCCCTTAGTGTCAAAAGATATGTAGATTAAGCCCAGTTAGGGGATTAGTCATGCTAAAATATTCTTGTGCCCTAGAATGTGCAGGTTAGGGGGAATTAGCCATGATAAATTGCCCTTTGGTGTCCCAGGATGTGCAGGACATGGGGATTAGCTGTGATAAATTGCCCCTTAATGTTAAAAGATGTGCAGATTAGCCATATTAAATTACCCCTTAGTGGTCCAGGATGTGCAGTTTGGGAGGATTAGTGGGGTAAATATATGGGTCTGGGAGTACTCTGTTGGACAGTCAGTGCAGCCTTGATGGGCCAAATGGCATTGCAAGCGTTCTATGACTACATGCAATGCTGCGTCCTATAAATAAACCTACTATTAAGAAAAGGATTTAGTTTTAATGGCTTGGAAACATGTAACATCACTGGCTGATCATAGAAGCTTTGGGGAATGCGAGGGATGAGGAGGAAGGGGATGGGTGTGGATGAGGAGAAATAGAAATGGGGCCATAAAATAAATAAAGGATTGAAAAGTGCATTGGTATTTTGCACTTCAATGGCCACAGGTAAAAAAAATACAAATATTCAACCATGACATATGTTCACTCGTGTAAGTGTTGGAGCTTATTGTAGTCTAATTCTTTTAGTAATGGTGTTTGATAAGATTAGATTTTAATAACATTTTGTTATCATTCTATTACTTTGCATCCATTTAAACGGCATATTCAATTTGCCATGCAAAATTTTCACAATGACCCTGTTAATATACATTTAACATTGATACATAAACTGAGATATAATCTTAATTGGAAATTCAGAGTGCACAGTAAATGTATTAAGAGATGGTGTCCTGATTTGTGTTATTTGGCACTGTGATGCTTGATTATATGAATTTACATTTGCAGTTGGACAGAAACCTCGTTTCAGAGATTTGTTTTGTGGCTTATTAGTTTAATCCCGGCTTCTTAGTTGCACAAGGAGTGAGGAGCTCTCTCCTCAAAGCACAAATGGTTGCTTATTCACAGCTCGATGGGGTGGGCTGCGCTCCTGTTTCGGAGGAAGTGAATTATGATCAGGCCCCTCTCTGCTGCAGGCTGTTGCCCTGTTGACAGCACAGTGGGTTAGTATCACTGCCTCACAGTGCCAGGGGCCCGGTTCGATCCCCCACTTGTGTCACTATCTTTGTGGAGTTTGCACATTCTTCCCATGTTTGGGAGGGTTTCCTCTGGGTGCTCCGATTTCCTCCCACACTCCAAAGGACGTGCAGGTTAGGTGGATCGGCCATGCTAAATTGACCCTAGTTTCAGGGGGATTAGCAGGATAAGTGCTTGGGATTACAGGAATAGAGTCTGGATGGGATTGTTGTCCGTGCAGACTTGATGGGCCAAATGGTCTCCTTCGTATTGTAGGGATTCTATTAGTTGCAGGGTTAATGTAAGCCTATTTATGACTCTGGGTGGCACATTGGTTAGCACTGCTGCCTCACAGCTTCAGGGACCTGGGTTCAATTCCCAGCTTGGATCACTCCATGTGGAGTTTGCGCATTCTCATATCTACCTGAGTTTTCTTTGGGTGCTCTGGTTTCCTCCCACAGTCCGAAAGACGAGGGACATCGGCTATGCTCATTCCCAGTTGGGTCTAAGACTGCCCAACAGGATCCCAAGCTGTGAGGACCTTATTACCCAGGGGTCACCTGACCCACATTTCCAAAGAGATTGTCCAGACCTCAAACCCCAACACATCAGGGTGGCATGGTGGTCAGTCTTTGGCCAACATATATTGCCCATCCCTAATTGCCCTGGAGGTGGTGCTGATGAGGTACCTTCTTTAAAGCTGGCTTGCTGGGTGATTTTATAAGGATGGGTCTGTGGGCTATGGGTCCGGACATAAGTACAGCCCAGTCCGAGGAATGTTTTCTTCTCTTTAGGACTTTAGCAACCTTGATGGGATTTTGCAACCATCTATTTTCATGGTCACCATTATTGCGACTAACTTTTACATTCTGGATTCATTAACTGAATTAACTTCCTCATCCATCAAAGGTAGGACCTGAACTCATTTCTAGATTGTTACTCCTGGCCTCCGGTTGTGTAAGGTGACCTCATTAGGCCACTGCACCCAGTAAAGTGAAGCTATGGATAGCTCAGGCAGATGACCGCTTTAAATAGAAACCCCCCTGGCTTTCAAAAGGTAAGGATATAAATAATTTTTGAGGAAAGAATCTGGGAAAGATGGGAAAGGGGACTAAGCAGACAACTGTTGCAGGGAGCCACAACAGGAACAATTGGCAGAAATGACATTGCCCTACCCTGGAAACATTTGATTCCTCTGAGGAATTGGAAACAACGTGAAGAGCCAACTTGGTATAGCTCCTGCTGTGACCAAAACTGCAAAAATTTACAAGCGATTGTGAATGTTGCCCAGTCCCTCACGCAAATCAGCCATTAACTCTCTACACTTTCCACTGCTTTGGAAAAGTAGCCAGCATAATCATAATCTTTCACCTTTCTCCACCTAGAAAAATGTACAAAAGTCTGAAGTCACGCACCAATTGACTCAATTCAGCTTCATCCCTTCTGCCATCAGACTTTTGAATAGACCTATCTTATGTTAAGTTGATCTTTCTCTACACCCTATGACTGTAACACTACATTCTGCACTCCCCTTCTCTACAAATGGTAACACTTAAGTTAAAGTTTTAGTCACAAGTAAGGCTAACATTAACACTGCAATGGAGTTACTGTGAAATTTCCCTAGTCACCACCGTCAGCGCCTTTTCGGGCCAATGTACCTAACCAACATGTCCTCAGAATGAGGGGAAACCACCCAGAGGAAACCCATGCAGACATGGGGAGGACATGTAAACTCTACACAGACATTGACCCAAGCTGGGAATCAAACCTGGTATCTGGCACTGTGAAGCAGCAGTGCTAACCACTGTCACCCCTTTTCATTGTATACTCATACATGTGCATTAATAATAAATCACAAATCAACTCACCTTGGACTCTTCCATCCTCTTCAGTTAGAAAAATGATACAAAGTCTGAGGTCATGTGCCCAATAGCTTCTTCCTTGCTGCTGTCAGACTTTTGAATGGACCTACCTTATATGAAACTGATCTTTCTCTGCACCCTAGCTATGACTGTAGCACTACATTCTCTTCTTTCCTTCTATCTTATGTACTCTATGAAAGGTATGTTTTGTCTATATAGTGCGCAAAGAAACAATGCTTTTCACTGCGTCTCAATATGTGAAACAATAATAAATCAAATTGGGGTTTGCCCATCCTATATTAAAATAAAACACAAGGTCAGATAAACTTAGTGGCTGTGGTGAAGAGGGGAGGCAGTAGCATGAATCGTATTGCTAGGAGACTAATAGTCCAGGGTGATATACTGATGGTTCAGGTTCAAATCTCGCCATGGCAGGAAGTGAAATTTGAATAAAAGTCTGATGACCGTAAAACAAATATTGTAACAACACATTTGGTTCACTAATGTCCCTTAGGGAAGGAAATCTGCCATCCTTACTTGATCTAGCCTACGTACGACTCCAAAGTAGTTGATTCTTAATTGGCCTTCCAATCAAGGGTATATGTTAGGCTTCACTTGGACACTGAAAAATCCTATGCTGTTATCTACTGGTCCCACCTTCCCACAAGTATTTGTTTAGTTCTTTAAACAGGCTTATTTGCAGCTCAGAATCAGGCCATTCAGCCCAACTGGTGCATGCTTTTTATGTCCTATATATAGGAATAAATTGGAGGGCGATTTACATGGACTGAGCTACATTCACAATGCTTTGTAGTTTTTGCACTCCTGGTCAGAGCTATACTAAGAAATGCCTACAGAACAATTGGCGTACATACACACATGGGATATGTATACGTGGAATAGTGGCTTAATTGCCTGTTTAACAAAAAATCCCATTCCTTTCCAGTGGACTTCCTGGTTACTACATTAGGAAAAACCTTTTTTTTGGTGCCCTTACCTATATCTTACCTTACAAAGCTAAGGGCATATCTGCAGACAATACAATAAATGAAGGGCCATGGAATGATGAGGTAAAGACAGCCTCACTAATTATGAGGTTAGATGAGATATTTGAATATTATAGAATATTTTGTCAAAAAGAACCTATTGTTGACGCTATTAGCACCATTCCTAGCCTTCAACATCAACACTTATACTGTCTTTCTATCTCTGCTGTCCCTGTTAATTATCCTTCCTCATCTAACCCTCAGTATAAATCTCATCCTATTTTCTTTGTCTTTAGCTCTGATTAAGGGTCATAATGACTTGAAACATTACCTCTATTTCCTCTCTCCCCATAGATGCTGCTGAGATTTTCCACCACAGTGGTTAGCACTACTGCTTCATAGCTCCAGGGACCCAGGTTTGATTCCTGGCTTGGGTCACTGTGTGGAGTTTGCACATTCTCCACGTGTCTGCACAGGCTTCCTCCAGTTTCCTCCTAGAGTCCATAGATGTGCAGGTTAGGTTGATTGGCTATACTAAAAATTGCCCCTTAGAGTCCTGAGATGTGTAGGTTAGTGGGTAAAATATGTAGGGATATGGGGCTAGGGTCTGGGTTGGATTGTATTCAATGGGCCAAATAGCGTCTTAATACACTGTAGGGTTTCTATGATTTCTATAATTCTGTTTTTGTTTCAGATTCCAGCATTTTGATTTTACATCATGGAGAGAGAGACACCCTGCTCTTAACATTTGACCATAATTGTTCTATTGGTTTGGGACTCGTGAGCTGCAAAGTTCCTGAATAATGTCATCATCCACGATCAGGCATTTGTGCCTTGCTATTATTTTCGTGTCTGGGCTGGGGAACACGGTTCTGCACTGAGAGAGAGGGAGAGAGAACAGTCCCCATTGATGGCCAGACGATGGCTAAATGATGGAGACGCAGAGGCCTTCTGCTGCCTTGCTGGAGGACGGACTGACCTCTGTGGTAAATGGCACGTTGGTTCGAATCAGCCCAGCAGGACAGGCTACTGAACGTGGAGGACCTGTCCAGACCCAATTGTCCTGTGGCTTCTGAAACCCCAAGGTGACAATCTACTGGGCAAGATGAACGTTCGAGACTTTTTGCATCATTTAAAAAAAAAAACCACACACAGCCAGCCAGAAAGCGTGAGCAGTGCCTGTCAGACAAACCAATGCCTGTGGCAGATTGCAGTCCAGCTGAAATATTCAGAGCAGATTGCAATCCTGCTCTTGTGACAGCAAAACCAATACCCACGGCAGATTGGATACCAGCTGTCTTAACCTCATACAGGGGACTACAATCCCACCTGGCTACAGTAAGCATAGAACTGAGCTCTGCCAACCTGATTTCCAATGCATCATGCAAGCTAGTACTGGGCTATGTTCACAACACCTTGTAGGTTCTTGCAGTCCTGGTCAGAGCAGGAGCCATACCAAGAAGTGCCCACAGAGCAATTGGCATACATATGCACATGGGATATGTGTACATACACTGTGGAACAGTGGCTTAATTTTGTTTAACAATAAATCCCATTCCTTTCCAGTTGGACCTCCTGAGTTATTACATTGCTTTGCAAGTTCACTCTACCTGGCACTGCATGTGTGGGGCAGCACAGTGGTTAGCACTGCTGCCTCACAGCACTAGGAACTCAGATTCGATTCTTGGCTTGAATCACTGTGGAGAAACTGCATGTGCCCCTCATTTCTGCATGGGTTTTCTCTGGGTGATCCAGCTTCCTCCCACAAGATATACTGCTTTGGTGCTAAATTCTCCCTCAGTGTACCCAAACAGGTGCCGAAGTGTGGAGATTAGGGCATTTTCACAATAACTTCATTGCAGTGTTAATGTAAGCTGAATTGTGACACTAATAAATCAACTTAAAGGAGAACATCCATTATCTCACATGGTTAAGGCCTACGCTTTGGAGGCTTCAGCTGACATTCTCAGAAACTCGGTTAGGCTGGTCACAACATTCTTAATCCTCTGCATGAATATGAACACATGGATTAGGAGCAGGAGTAGGTCACTCAGCCCATCAGGTCTGCACTTTCAGTCATAGAATCCCTACAGTGCAGGAGGCCATTTTCCACATCAAGTCTGCACTGATGCTTCAAACAGCATCACATTCAGGCCTTATCCCCATAACTCCATTTATTTTGCCCCACCAATCCCCCTAACTCAGATCTTGCACAGCCAAACCACCTAACCTACAGTCCAAAGTGCAGGGTAGGTGGATTGGCCATACTAATTGCCCTTTAGTGTCCCAAAATGTGTAGGTTAGGTGGACTAGCTATGCTAAGTTGTCCAAAGGTGTGTAGTTTTGGTGGATTGGTCATGGCAAAATACTCTTTAGTACTCAAACTTGTATACATTGGATTGGTCATGCTAAATTGCTGTTTAGTGTCCCAACATGTGTGGATTAGACGGATTGGACATGTTAAATTGCCCCTTAGTGTTGAAAGAAGTGTGGGGTTAGGTAGATTGGCCATGCTCAATTGCTCCTTAGTGTCCAAAGCCATGCTGGTTCGGTAGATTGGCTATGCTAAATTGTCCCTTAATGCTCCAAGATGTGCAAGTTAAGAGGATTAGTGGGGCTTTGGATGGAAGCTCTTGGTGGAATGTTCTGTCAGAAGGTTGGAACAGGCTTGATGGACTGAATGGACTCTGTACTACTGAGATTCAATGATCCTATAAAAATAGTGCACCTATTCTCAAACCTATTCTTCCCATCCAGGAATGGGAGAGAGTAAATGGAACCTAATTACTCATCCTTAGACTAGGCCCACTGTCAGACAAATAGATTTTTTTCAATGAAAAGGGTTAACCTTTCCTCTCTTCCCCTCCTTTGACAGCTTTGCTTTGTTCGAATCATGGACATTACTGATCTTGGAATGAACCAGACTCTTGGAAACAATCCTCAAGCACGGTCGAGCAAACGAGGAAGGCTTTCGAAGGGAGGCAGGAATCTAGTTTTCTTGGCACTAAATGTTTGTTCCTGATGTTAATAATCCTCTGTGGGTCTATGCTTCACTTCCATGAGCCAGCCCCCTCGAGCAGTTTGGCTGGCA
The DNA here is from genome assembly GCA_024679065.1 of Sphyrna mokarran. Lineage (NCBI taxonomy): Eukaryota > Metazoa > Chordata > Chondrichthyes > Carcharhiniformes > Carcharhinidae > Sphyrna > Sphyrna mokarran. Next base: position 8,989,520 of record JAGIQG010000033.1, read on the forward strand.
ACTGACAGAACACATCACACAGCTCCGAGGACAAGCAGGCCAGCAAGGATTTAGAAGCCTGGCTTATCCCCCTGATCTGAGCCATCGCAAGCGCATTGAACCCTGAACCAGCATTGGATACGCACACACTGAAACTTCCAGCCCACTATCCCTGCAGCTAATGTTTTTTCTAAGCAGCCGGAACGCTTCTCCCATCACTGATCTTGTATTTTCTCAATACTTAAAACCACCAGAGTTGCGATGGGAGTGTTGAAGCAGGAATATTTTCAAGATGCATAGGCAGGCACACAAGTGTGCGGACACGCTCTGCCTTCCCTTTGTTTTCTTTTTCTTTATTGAAGGATTTGAATTCGCTGCGATGAACACTTGAATGCAAAATCCTGCAAATATCACTTCTTGAGACATTTGTTTATCGGTGTCTTCCGAGGAGATTTTAAAGTAGGCTGCCTGGCCTAATTTTTTTTTTTAAAAAGAAGTGATGCCATTACAAATAAACAGAATTACTTTTGGCATCTATTATTTGCTATTGGAGATCATAATCGTTGAATCCCTACAGTGCAGAAATAGGCCATTCAGCCCAACAAGCACCTCAAGGAAACCCATACTAATATGGGGAAAAAGGGGTAAACTCCATGCAGAGAAGTCACCCAAATTGAATCCTGGCCCCTGTGAGGCAGTGATGCTAACCACTCTGTCACTGTGCTGCCCCTAATACTATGGTAATCAAGGTCACCATTTCAGATGTATTCATTAATTGAATGCAAATTCCAGCAGCTGCCACAGTGGGATTTGAACTCAGGTCCACAGCAGATTAACATAGAACATAGAACATTACAGCACAGAACAGGCCCTTCGATGTTGTGCCGACCAAAATAAAAAGCAATGCCCCTCCAAACTAAACCATTCCCTTCTCTTCCATATACTTATCAATTAACCTCTTAAACGCCACCAAACTTGGCGCATCTACAACAGCTGCAGGCAGGGCATTCCACTCCCTAATCACTCTTTGAGTAAAGAACCTACCTCTGATATCCGTCCTATAACTCATACCCCTTAATTTAAAGCTGTGTCCCCTCGTGCTAGCTTTCTCCATCCTAGGAAAAAGGCTATCACTGTCCACCCTATCTAAACCTCTAATCATCTTATATGCTTCAATAAGATCCCCTCTTAGCCGCCTCCTTTCTAACGAAAACAACCTCAAATCCTTCAACCTCTCTTCATAGGACCTGCCCTCCATACCAGGCAACATCCTGGTAAACCTCCTCTGTACCCTCTCCAATGCCTCCACATCTTTCTTATAATGTGGCGACCAGAACTGCACACAATACTCCAAGTGCGGCCGCACTAGAGTTTTGTACAGTTGCAACATGATGCTGCGGCTCCTAAATTCAATCCCCCTACCAATAAAAGCTAAGACTCCATATGCCTTCTTAACAACTTTATCCACTTGACTGCCTACTTTCAGGGATCTATTGACACATACACCAAGATCCTTCTGTTCCTCAACACTATTAAGAGCCCTACCATTAGTCCTATACTCTACACATTTATTGTTCCTGCCAAAGTGCATTACCTCACACTTTTCACAACCTGGGCATTTGATTCACTAATCCAGTGACATTACCACTACACCATGTCTCCACCACATGGGGCTTAATACCATACCTTGGCAACTCCAGGTCCAAGATGAGGGCCAGAATTTTCCAGTCTTGCTGTTGTTGCCAACGGGAATGGAGAACAGAGCCAAATCTCTCACAGCAGTGGAACTAGATAACCCCAGCCACTGGCAAGGTCAGGGAATTCTGCTTCCTCCTGGACCCACTAATTGTAATGTGGGCCTCGATTAGAACATTGCAGCTTGGGGGAGGTCTGAGGGAGCAAAGCAATCAGCCAGGATTCCTGGTTCTTGAATACTATCCGGGGATTTCTACTGGGAAAAAGAAAACATGGAAGCATTGATCCAGGAGGGAATTTTCCAGTGTAAACAATAATATAACAAAATTTACTCCAACTTACAAATGAAAAAAAAGTTTAATACAGAAACTTCATTTAAACTTGAGGCAAATCCAAGCAATTTAACAACTCCCAGCACATTCTTATTTATAGTGAGTCAGCTGATCAGCTGATCATTACATCATTCTGCCATTGGTTTATTGGGTCAGCTGACCCTTACAGCTTGTTACCATTGGCCGCATGACATCAGATACAATGTTATCACTGGTTACATTCTAACATTGGCCATGTCAGAGGGAGGTGACCGGGGTTATCTCTGACACAATAAGAAGTCTCACAACACCAGGTTAAAGTCTAACAGGTTTATTTGGTAGCAAAAGTCACTAGCTTTCGGACTTCTGACCCTTCATCAGGGAACTCTGCACTCTCCCATCAGAGGGTCAGAAACCCGAAAGCTAGTGGCTTCTCCTATCAAATAAACCTGTCGGACTTTAACCTGGTGTTGTGAGACTTCTTACTGTGTCTACCCCAGTCCAACACCGGCAGCTCCGCATCATGGTACCATTGTTATCTCTGACACCCATTGAGTTAGACAGCAACATTCACTTTGGACCTCTGCACAATGAATGTTGTCATGTGTCCAAGGGTTGCTACTCGAGACATGCAGGTCTCCCAGAATGAGTCATCGCCTTCAGGAATAGAGAGGGGACAAATATTTCAGAAAATTATTTGAATGAAGCACAACCCACATTCAATGGAACACTGATTTTCGTGCTGGGAACATGTTACACAGGTGAAATTGGAAGTCAGTAGGCCACTGTCATAGAATCCCTATAGTGCAGAAGAAGGCCAGCTGGAGTTCAAATCAATTGTTCAGCAAATTAAGGCAACAAATAGATGGATTTCTTCTTGTAGAATGCAATAAGGCATCTAATCTACAATACGGTCTATTGTGGAACTCTCACTGCGGTTATGCTATTCAGAGATGGAATCATAGAATCTGTACAGTGCAGAAGGAGGCCATTCAGCCCATCGAGTCTGCACTGACAACAATCCCACCCAGGCCCTATTCCCTTAACCCCATATTTATGTTGTTAATTCCCTGACACGAGGGAATACTTGTCAATCCATCGAACCTACACACCTTTGGACACTTAGGAACAATTTAGCACAGCCAATCCATCCAACCTGCACATCTTTGGATATTAAGGAACAATTTAACATGCCCAGTCCATCTAACCTACACATTTTTAGACACTAAAGAGGCAACTTAGCATAGCCAATCCACCTAACCTACATATCTTGGGACATTAAGGGACAATTTAGCACAGCCAATCCACCCAAACTGCACATCTTTGGACACTAAGCGGCAATTTAGTAAGGCCAATTCTCCTAACCTACACATCTTAGGACACTAAGAAACAATTTAACGTGCCCAATCCATCTAATCTACACATGTTTGGAGACTAAGGGAATTTAGCATGGCTAATCCATCCAACCTACACATTTCTGGACACCAAAGGGCAATATAGCATGGCCAATCTCAGTAACTTACGCATCTTTGGACTCTAAGGGGCAATTTAGCACGGTCAATCCACCTAATCTACACATCTTTGGACTGTGACAGAAAAATGAAGCACTGGGAGGAAACCCACATAGTTACTGGGAGAATGTACAAACTCTACAAAGGCAGTGTTCCGAGGCTGGAATCAAACCCAGGTCCCTGGCGCTGTGAGGTAGTTGTACCAAGCACTGTGGCACCTATTCCTATGAACAAATTAAGCGGATTTCTAAACTTTTCCATAGTTTCCCAAATGATAGGTTTACCCTTTCTATCCCTTTCCCCCTTCTCTCCGCTTCCCTCAGTATGAATGCCTGCTCAATGCTTGGAGATGAGGGATGGACACTTGAGGGATGGCAAGATGATTGCTTGAAGCTTGACTCCTAGCCAGTGCTTTAGGCTCCTCGGGCAGATGTTAGACTCTCCGATCTTGACCCGATGCCAAATAGAATGGCAACACCAGGGACCAAGAACAGACACAGTAAGTTTCACTGGCAGCTGTTGGTCCAGACTTGAAAAATGAATGTTTCAGGAAATGCTAATATAGACCAGGGGGCCAAGGGATAGATGCCTGGAGGCAGCAAATGCAACAGATGCTTCCACTGCCTCAGACAAACAGCCCTACTGAGCCATAACCTGAGATAGATAACATTTTCAGCCGCATAAATTTACTATCAATTGTATCTGGTGAGAGATGAAGGCAATGCATCGAGGCCAATATCAGACTCACTAAAGGGACATTGTGCGTCCTGTGCAAAGCTCAAAATGATGAGGGGTTTTGATAGCATCAGTCGGAACAAACTGCTTCCACAAGAAGGACAGTCAGTCACCCAGGGCACGGATTAAAGATAAACAGGAGGAGAAATGAAGAGATATTTTTCTTTTAATCGCAGTCAGGCTCTGTAATTCTCTGCGCGCTGGGAGTCGATTCAATCATAACTTTTAATTTGACGCTGAATAGATATTTGAACAGGGAAAAGGAACAGCAATATGGGAAAAGAGGCATGGAGGAACAAAATATGAACACACCGAACATACAAGTTAGGAGCAGGATTAGGCCAAATGGCCCGAGGAGCCTGCTTAATCTTTTTATTCATTATTGGGACATGGGTGTCGCTGGCTGGCCAGCATTTATTGCCCATCCCTAGTTGCCCGAGGGCAGTTGAGAGTCAACCGTATTGTTGTAGGTCTGGAGTCATGTGTAGGGAAGGACGGTAGATTTCCTTCCCTAAAGGACATGAATGAATGGGCTTTTCCCAACATTTGGCAATGATTTCATAGTAATTAGGGCGGCATGGTGGCATAGTGCTTAGCGTTGCTGCCTCACAGCGCCAGGGAGCCATGTGTTCAATTTCTCCCTTGCGTCACCATCTGTGGCACATTCTCCCCACGTCTGCATGGGTTTCCTCCGAGTGCTCTGATTTTCCACCAGTCCAAAGGTGTGTGAGTGACGTTGATTGGCCATGCTAAAATTGCCCCTTACTATCAGAGGGACTAGAAGGGAAAATAACTAGGTTTATGGGTGTAGGGCTAGTACGGTGGGATTGTTGCTGGTGGACGCCCGAATGGCCTCCTTCTGCACTGTCCTGATAATGAAAAAAAAATAGATTCTTAATTTCAATTTTTTATTGAATTCAAATTCCACCATCTGCCATGGCGGGATTCGAAGCTGTGTCTCCAGAACATCAGTTGTGTTGATGTTAAAGATAAGCAGGAGGGGAAATGAAGAGATGCGTTTTTTTTAATCGTAGCTAGTTGTTACGCTCTGCAAATCTCTGCCTGAAAGCACGTTGGGAGTAAATTCAATTATAACTTTTAATTTGGCATTGGACAGATACTTGAACAAGAAAAAGTAGTTTTTTCAGAGGCACAAGACTCTTCCATTCAATAAGGTTGTGGCTAATCTGGTTGTGATCTCAATCCCAAATTCCTGCCCACCTCCCTCCGATAGACTTTCACCCTCTTTCCTTATCAAGAATCAATCTAGCTCTGTCTTAAAAATAGCCAAAGATCAAAGAACAAAGAACAGTACAGCACAGGAACAGGCCCTTCGGCCCTCCAAGCCTGTGCTGCTCATGTTGTCCCATCTAGGCCAAACACCTCTATCCTTCTATTCCCCAACTGTTCATGTGTCAATCCAGATGAGACTTAAAGTCATGAGACAAGATCATGCAGACTTGATGGGCTGAATGGCCTCCTTCTGCCCTGTGGTGATTCTATGGAAGCAATGGAAGAAAGTTTTCTGAGTATTACTTTTCCAAGGCCAAGGATAATTTCTGGTCAAATCCCGTGTATTTATGTTGTGGAGATGCTGGCATTGGACTGAGGAGGGCACAATAAGAAATCTTGCAACATCAGGTTAAAGCTCAACAGATTTATTTGGAATTTGGAGATTTTGGAGCACTGCTTCTTCATCAGGTGAGTGGCTCTTGCGTCTTTGTAGAAACTTGATGTCTTTGTCGATAGATGCAATCTTTCTGAAGATCCTCACCACTTTGAACCAACAGGTGGTAGCCATGATGCGGAGATACTGGCGTTGGACGGGGGTTGGGCACAGTAACTCACCTGATAAAGAAACAGTGCTCTGAACACTTGCGATGCCAAATAAACCTGTTGGACTTTAACCTGGTGCTGTGAGATTTCTTATTGTACCCATATATTTATGATCGCAGAGATTGGAAGCAAATGCATTGACTGCAATGTGGGAAGGAACATTCAGAGGGTTAATGATCTCTGAATAATGCAATAAAACATTTGCAAACTTGTACCTTTACAGGTGAAGCTATACACTCGTTCACATTGAAGTTTATTGGTGTCACAAGTAGGCTTACATTAACGTTGCAAAGAAGTTACTGTGAAAATCTTGCCATTCTGATCGTCTCATGGTTGTTCTTAGATGTTTACTTCTTAACTGCAGTATTTAAGCAGTTAATTGAACTTATACTACCATTATGGGAGTTGAACTCATATTTCTGGATTATGAATCCAGGTCTCCAGCTTGCTAAATTGAGTTTGATTCGATTTATTATTGTCACGTGTATTGGGATACAGTGAAAAATATTTCTTGCGCGCTAAACAGACAAAACATATCATTCATAGGTCACATAGGGGAGAAGGAAAAGAGAGGGTGTAGAGTATAGCGTCACAATGACTTTGATTCAATTTCTTTGGATTTATTATTGTCACATGTATCAGTGTACAACAAAAAATATTGTCACTTGCCCGCAATATAGACAATTTCCACCAGAATTATAGGGATGGGATAACTTGATCTTGGGATTGGACATAGCTCGGCACAACATTGAAGGCCGAAGGGCCTGTACTGTGCTGTTACGTTCTATGTTCTACAAAGCATACTGTTCATAGAGAAGGAAAGGAGAGAATGCACAGTGTAGTATTACAGTCATAGATAGCCAAGGCATAGAGAAAATTCAGCTTAATGCGAGGTAGGTCCATTCAAAAGTGTGATGGCCGCAGGGATGAAGCTGTTCTTGAGTCGGTTGCTACGTGTCCTCAGACTTAGAACATAGAACATTACAGCACAGTATAGACCCTTCGGCCCTCAATGTTGCGCTGACCTGTGACACCAATCTAAAGCTCATCTAACCTACACTATTCCAACATCATCCAAATGTTTATCCAATGACCATTTAAATGCCCTTAATGTTGGCGAGTCCACTCCTGTTACAGGCAGAGTATTCCATGCACCCACTACTCTCTGTGTAAAAAAACTATCTCTGACATCTATCACCCCTCAATTTAAAGCTATGTCCCCTCGTACTAGGTATCTCCATCCAAGGAAAAAGGCTCTCACTGCCCACACTATCTAATCCTCTGATCATCTTATATGCCTTTATTCAGTCACCGCTGAACCTTCTTCTTTCTAATGACAACAGCCTCAAGTCCTTCAGCCTTTCCTCATTCAACCTTCCCAGCATTCCAGACAACACCCTGGTAAATCTCCTCCGCACCCTTTCCAATGCTTTCACACCCTTTCCAATGCTTTCACAGCGACCAGAGCTGTAGGAATCTGGAATTAAGAATTTACTGAAGCTATTGTCGATTGTTGGAAAAACCCATCTGGGTTCACCCTTTAGGGAAGGAAATCTGCATCCTTATCCAATCTGGCCTACATGTGACTCCAGAGCCATAGCAACATGGTTGACTCTCGACTGCACTCAGGCAATTAGGGATGGGCAATAAATGGTGGACCCAGCCAGCGACACCCGTGTCCCACAAATGAGCAAAAAAATGAAGCGGTGCCCCCTCCAGCCAAATAACGAAATGAGTTTCTAATGGAGATACCAACGTGGACTGGGGTTAATCATCTCCACAATACCCCTTCCATACCTTGGTCCCTCATGCGCCTGTCTCACTTCTCTTTAACTAGTCCATGTGGCAGCAGCTAGTGGAAGGTCAATGAGTTGGAAAGAGAGTTGTGCTGGGTTTGTGTGTTAATTTATACAGCTCACGTGGCTGTATCTGCTGAGCCTCCCGCTGTGAAGAATGATCACTAATTGCCTTGAGGGGATTGCTGACAAGCTCTTACCAACACGGGTTCTTTGAAAGAGAATAAAATAGACATTTTGTTTGAAGATTTCCCTCAGAGTATTTGATTACATTAATGCATGACACAAACAGTATCGCTACTCTTCAATTTGAAGGACGGCTCCATCAAAATAACTCTTCGCCCTTTTTTTGTGTGCGATGCGAACATTGGTAACTTCTAGACCGAGCCCAAACACAGTGTATCAATGCCTTGTCCTGTGACTGATAGGACCCCATTTTAGCTCCGGCGACACTTTGACAATTGCAAGAGTTGCCAACACCATTCTTAAAGTATTAAAATTTATTTATTATTGTCTCAAGCAGGCTTACATTAACACTGTAAGAAATCTCGTGGCATCATGTTAAAGTCCAACAGGTTCACTTGGAAACACCAGTTTTCGGAGCACTGCCCCTCCATCCGATGTGTTACACATCTGATGAAGCTCTGAAAGCTCGTGATTCCAAATAAACCTGTTGGACTTTAACCTGGTGTTGTCAGATTTCTCACTGTGCCCACGCTAGTCCAATGCCTGCATCTCCAGATCATATATTGACACTTCAGTGAGGTTACTGTGAAAATCCTCTGATCGACACACTGAGGGAGAATCTAGCACAGCCAATGCATCCTAACCAGCATGTCTTTTGGATTGTGGAAGGAAACAGGAGCACCCAGAGGAAACCCACACAGACACGGGGAGAACATGCAAACTCCACATAGACAGTGACCCAAGCCGGGAATCGAACCTGGATCCCCTGCGCTGTGAGGCAGCAGTGCTAACCACTGTGTGAACGTGCTGTCCCTTTTTGTATCCCCTTTTCTCATTCCCTTCTGTCTTTCCAGAAGTATTTCATTGTCTGGGAATGCACTTTGTGGCATCCCTACCTCATTAAAGCTGCTCTCTGTAATTTTAGGTTCACGGGTGGAACCTGCAAAACTAGGAGGAATTATTTCACTCAAAAGTTTGAGAAAATCTGTGGAAATCTCTACCCCAGAATGCAGTGAATGTCAGAACATCACAGAGCAACAAGAAACTACAAAGGATTGTGAGTGAAGCCCAGTGCATCATGCAAACCAGCCTCCCATCCATTGACTCTGTCTACACTTCCTGCTGCCTCGGAAAAGCAGCCAGCATAATTAAGGATCCCATGCACCCCCTGGAGACCCTCTCTTCCAACTTATTCTGTTGGAAAAAAATACAAAAATCTGAGGTCACGTACCAACCGATTCAAGATCAGCTTCTTCCTGCTGCTGTCAGACTTTTAAATGCATTAACTTAATCTTTCTCTGCATCCTAGCTATGACTGTAACACCTGATTCTGCACTCTCTCCTTTCCTTCTTTGTATAGCACTCAAGATATAATACTTTTCACTGTATAGTAATGCATGTGACAATAATAAATCAAATCAAATCAAAATACTAAACAAATTTAAGGAGAATATAGATAGGTTTTTAATTAGCAAAAGGACGAAGGGTTATGGGAAGATGGTGATGAGGCTGGGAAGAGATCAGCCATGATCACATTGAACAGCAGAGGAACTGATTTGCCTACTTCTGCTTATGTTCTTGATGTTATTTAATGGGTGGCAGGGTGCAGAGTGTTTAGCACTGTTACCTCACAGCACCAGGGTCCCAGGTTCAATTCTGGCCTCGGGTGACTGCGCAGAGTTTGCACATTTTCCCCATGTCTGGGTGAGTTTCTTCCGAGTGCTCCAGTTTCCTCCCACAGTCCAAAGGTTAGATGGATTGGCCATGCTAAATCGTGCTCTAGGCAAATTAGCAGGGTAAATATGTGGGGTTACGGGAATAGGGCCTGGGTGGGATTGTGGCCAGTGCAAAGTCGATGGGCTGAATGACCTCCGTTCTGTGCTACTCGGATTTTATGCCTCTAAATACAAGACTTTCTTCCTTTCTTTGGCAACTTGGAACACTTTTCTCTTTAACAAATCAATGTCCCACAGGGTTAAGTTGTGATTTGAATATTTCCCCTTCTAAAGGAATATCGAGAAATGTGAGATGGAGATTAGGAAATGCTTCAAACTTCCTGTGTCTCCAGATCTATCTGGATCTTGCCTATCAAGGGATCTGCCCAAAGCATTTCAACTCCAAAGGAAGTATTCAGAATCTACTCATTCCTTCAGAATCAGCAAAATCCTTCACACACTTAATTCTCATATTTCCACTGGTCAAACCTGCTCTTCTGTCTTTGGAAAGATCAGAATCAATCCCACAATGGCACAATAATTAGGGGAAAGAGGCTTCTTTCTGTCGAAGGCCTTGTTTTCAATTGGTTCTAAAGGGATGTGTTGGCCAGGGGCTGAAAGGGGCAGATAAAGGACAGGGCTTTACCAGCACATCCACCCAAGGTTCACACAATCCTGCCCAAAACTAACGGGGGCATACTGTTCTCTGATCCTCACCCACCCCGCGGAATCGGGGCAGGTGTGCAGGCAAAATTCTGGCCAAAACCTGCAAACTGTGCTTGAAGTACAGTAACCTGAAGCTTGACACTGGCTTGAATTGGCTGGGTCACTCTCTGTGCGGAATTTGCATATTGTCAACCGTGTCTGTGTGGGTCTCCCACTGGGTGCTCTGGTTTCCTCCAACCGTGTGCTGGTTAGGTGGATTGGCCATGCTGAATTGTCCCTTCAGTGTCAGGGGTTTAGCAGGGTAAATATGTGGAATTATGCAGAAAGGGCCTGGGTGGGATTGCTGTCGGTGCAAGCTCGATGGGCTGAATAGCCTCCTCCTGCAGTGTGAGGATTCCATCATTCTAAATTGGGGTTGGGAGAAGGGGGGATCAAGGTATTGAATTTGAATGGGGTGATCAGCCATGATCATAATGAATCATGGGCAGCACAGTGGCACAGTGATTGGCACTGCTACCTCTTAGCGCCAGGGACCTGGGTTCGATTCCCAGCTTGGGTCACTGTCTGTGAGGAGTTTGCATCTTCAGCCCGTGTCTGCATGGGTTGCGTTTGGGTGCTCTGATTTCTTTCCACAATCCAAAAGAAGTGAGGGTTAGGTGGATTGGCTGTGCTAAATTTTCCTCGAGTGCAAAAGATGTGCAGGTTAGGTTGGAATGGCCACGCTAAATTGTCCCATAGTGTCAGGGGGACTAGCTAGGTTAAATGCATAGGGTTATGAGAATAGGGCCTGGGTGGGATAGTGGCCGTTGCAGACTTGATGGGCGGAATGGCCCGCATCTGCACTGTAAGGATTCTATGACCCTACATGGTGAGAGGGGCGGAGTAGGGATTAAGGCATTGAATTGGATCATCAGCCATGATCATAATAAATGTGAGAGCAAACTCGAATGGTTTTTAGTTTCTCAGCGTGTTTCAATGTAAGATGATCTCGCTAACCAAGTTATGTTAAGGAGCGAAGACACGGATGAAAACTACAATACCTTTGCAATGCACTGTTGCTTTCTCCAGGGAATTACACCTCTACATCAAGCTTTAGACACCACTTGATTCCATCCACCATTTCTATTTCCCTGTCCTTTGATGGGGCCATCGAGATTCAGAAGTAACGTGACCACGTGTACTGAAAATATTCCTGGATTGATTTCAAAGCGGATTTTATGGCACCTCATCAAATATATATATAAAAAAACTAGCTTTTCTTTTATGACTGAATAATAAAAAGATTACAAGGTGAAAACAATTAATCAGCTGGTTCAAGATAATTATGTTCCTTTAAAGTGATTGAATTGATTTGCAATTTGATACAGCGTAAATTTTTAGCTCTCTCCCCGTCACTTCCAGTGTGTCTGGTTTCAGACTGCGTTTTTCTTCAGGCCAGGGAACAGCATGACGCTTCACCCCCCCAGGGCCCGGTGGAATTAGCTCCCCCTCGGCTCTTCGTAGGAGCTCTCAGCGCGTCGGGGTACCACACACAACCTGATGCCAAGAGCTGGGACATCTTATTGATCGCCCTGCTAGTGAGGCTGGAGTCTCACAGCCTGGGACTTGCAGCCGATTCGGATGCCCTTCCAAGTCAGCCTGGGGCACGTTCTGCAGCTGAGATCGAGGCAGGAGAGCGATGAGCCAAAGCATCCGGTGAGGATCAATCCTGATAACACAGGGAAGGTCTGATTGTCTGCCTCTGCAGTTGAGAATATATGTACTTGACTGGGAAGGGTAGCGCTCTGTTGGAAAATACGTAGTGTCAACTGTGTCTAGACTATATGTCTACAGTTCCAATTCACACAAGTAATGCTGGCTCCGCTGTGTGAGTGTTTTAGGTTGGGAAGGGAAGGGAATTCAATGGAGATTTCTTTTGATTTTAAAATGCGCCATCTCATTTCCTGACCCTCTACCTTAATTCTACCTCCTTCATCAGATGAGTCACCCACCTAATGAAGGAGCAGAGCTCCGAAAGCTCGTGATTCCAAATAAACCTGTTGGACTTTATCTTGTTTTGTGAGACTTCCTACTGTGCCCACTCCAGTCCAATGCTGGCATCTCCACATCATTAATGCCACTCAACAGAGCGTGCCATGGTAGGTGAACACATTCCTCTATATTGCGTGTCGACTGTCACTCAAATGCGAGCTTTGCTCTTTTCATTCATTGGATATTGGTGTTGCTGGCCAGGCCACCATTTGTTGCCCATCCCTGGGTGGGCAAGCTCAGCCCTTGAGCTGAGTGGTTGCTAGCTTGGACATTTCAAAGGGGCAGTTAAGAGTCAACCACATTGCTGCGGGTCAGGAGTTACGTGTAGGCCAGACCAGATAAGGCCAAAGGGTTGTGTGATTTCAAGAAGAAATTAGATATAGCTCTTGGGGCCAAAGCGATCAAGGGATATGCTGGGGTGGCGGCAGAAGGCAGAATCAGGATGTTGAATTTGATGATAAGCCATGATCAAAATGAATAGTGGAGCAGGTTCGAAGGGCTGAGTGGCCTCCTCCTGCTTATATTTCCTATGTTTCTCTGTTTTAAATTGCTCTGTAACCCCACACTTTTACCCACTAATTCCCCTAACCTAATATCTTGGAGTAATTTAGCATGGTCAATCCATCTAACCTGCACATCTTTGGACACTAAGGGGCAATTTAGCATGGCCAATCCACCTAACCTGCTCACCTTTGAACAGTGGGAAGAAACCGGAGTGCCCAGAGGAAACCCACGCAGACATGGGGAGAACTCACCTCTGTCACTACATTTATCTAAATGACCATGGCTAGAATTCTCTGGCCATTCACGCCAGAGGGATTCTCTGGTCCCATTGCAATGCACAGAGATTTGGCCAAGCACCAAATTCTCTGCCCTCGCTTGCAGCATCAGCAGGGTGCGGGCATCCGGAGAATTTGAAGCGCTGAAAGTTGTTTGAAGTCTTAATCACGACAACAATGCAGAGTGCTTACTAATATTTTTATTTGATTTATTTACAGGGTGTGGGCATCGCTGGCCAGGCCAGTATTTATCGCCCAGTCCTCATTGGCTTTGAGATGGTGTGGTGAGCCGTCTTTTTGAAACGCTGCAATCCTTAATGTGTAGGTACTTCCACAGTGCTGTTAGGGAGGGTGTCCCATCTGGCACCATTCTCAAAAGTGTGCTATCCATTACTTTCTCAGGAGGCTAAGGAAATTTGGCATGTCAGCTATGACTCTCACCAACTTCTACAAATACACCATGGAAAGCATCCTTTCCCAGATGTATCACAGCTTGGCATAGCTCCTACTCTGCCCAAGATTGCAAGAAATGACAAAGGGTCGTGAATGTAGCCCAGTCCATCTCTCAAACCAGCCTCCCATCCATTGACTCCATCTACACTTCCAGCTGCCTTGAAAAGCAGCCAGCATAATTAAGAACCCCATGCACCCAAGGCATTCTCTCTCCCACCTTCTTCCATTGTGGAAAAGATACAAAAGTCTGAGGACACATACCAATCAACTCAAGAACAGCTTGTTCCCTGCTGACATCAGACTTTTGAATGAACCTACCTTATAATAAGCTGATCTTTTTCTACACTTTAACTGTAACACTACATTTTGCACCCTCTCCTTTCCTTCTCCCTATAAACTCTATAAAGGGTACACTTTTTCTGTGTAACAAGAAGTCTAACAACACCAGGTTAGAATCTAATAATGTGTAGGTTAGGGGGATTTGTCATGCTAAATTGCTCCTTAGTGTCCAAAGATGTGCAGGTTCAATGGATTGGCTGTGGGATATGTGTGAGGTTACAGGATAGGATAGGTGAGGGGGCCTGGATAAGATATCCTATCAAAGATTTGGTGCAGAATGGCCTCTTCCGTACTTTAGAGATTTTGCAATGGTTCTATGATGATTTTATGAAAATGGCTTAGCAAGACATTCAGTTCAAGGGAATGGTGGATGAGCTCAGCCACTGACCCACACATCCCATGAAATGTATTTTAAAAACTGCTTTCTGGCAGGGGGATTGTGATAGGTAGGGTATGAATAAGGTCCTTTTTGTTTCTTCTCTGTGATATGTTTTGCCACATTAGGGGTGTTAGTGAAGCAACACCTAGGGGAATGAGTTTCCACACTGCAATAAAAGCATTGTTCTCATTCACACACACACACACACACACACACTCCTGCCACATCTTACACGGAGGCAGCTGGTAAGACATCGAAAGCTTCAGCTTTTAAAAGCAGAGCGAAAATGTAATAAATCATGGGCTGGTGATGAGGTGACACCAAACTTTGCTTTGAAAATCTTGAGAAGAAAACATGATGGATTAGGAAGCATTGTGATGATATTTTATATATATTGCAAAGGAACAAGAAAGCAGGATGGAACAACACAAAGGATGGTATATTTGAAGCCTTAAGGGGAAAAAAAAATTGTGCAGCAGTTTTGCTAATAGTGGGATCAGCAAACTTGATAGGAAAATGAATATTGAGTTGAAAAAACAGGCATGTCGAAGTTTTTTGTCTTGCACTCATCAGACACTTGACAACTATGAGGTATAAGGGGAGTGCAACGATTTATAAATGGTTTATTTACATTATATCCTAGCAAAGTATCGTTTATCATAGAATCCTTACAGTGCAGAAGGAGGCCATTCAGCCCACTGAGCCTTTACCGACCACAATCCCAACCAGGCCCATGTATATATCCTGCTATTCCCCCTGACACTAAGGGGCAGATTTTATTGTCGTGCCTACTACAGGAATCGGCCAAGGGAGGACAATGGAATGACCCGCTGACCTCAGGTGGGGTTTTTCAGTTTTGGGCGAATGAATCTGGAAAATCCCAGCTGAGGTAAAAGAAAGAGACGGAGAGTGGGGGTGAATTGGACAGCTCGTTTGAAGAGTAGCACAGGAAGATGGGCCAATTGGCCTCCTTCGTCAGTTTAATTTTATTGATTAAATTCATAAAATTAATGTAAGCCACAAGTTGGCTTACATTAACACTGCAATTAAGTTACTGTGAAAATCCCCTAGTCGCCACACACTGCAGTGCCTGTTCAGGTACACTAAAGGAAAATTTAGTAAGGCCAATAGTATTATAGACAGCCTTGGTGAGGCCACACCTAGAGTATTGTGTGCAATATTAGTCTCCTTTACTGTAGAAGGATGTTCTTGTTCTCAAGGGATTGCAGTGAAGGTTTGCCAGGCTGATTCCGGGAATGGCGGGACTGATATATGAGGAGAGATTGACTAGGTTAAGATTGTTTTCGCTGAAGTTTAGACAAATGAGGGGGACGGAGACTTATAAAATTCTAACAGGACTAGACAGGGTGGGTGCAGGAAGGATGTTTCCAATGTTGGGGGAGTCCAGAACTAGGGATCACAATCTAAAGATACAGGGTAAATAATTTTGAACAGAAGTGAAGTTTATTTATTAGTCACATATAAAGCTTGCATTAATACTGCAATGAAGTTACTGCGAAATTCCCCTAGTCGCCACAATCTGGCACCTGTTTGGGTCAGTGCACCTAACCAGCATGTTTTTTGGACAGTGGGAGGAAACCGGAGCACCCAGAGGAAACACACACAGATACTTGGGAGAATGTGCAAATTGCACAAGTAAATGATTGAAGCCAGGAATTGAACCCAGGTCCCTGGCGCTGTGAGGCAGCAGTGCTAATCACCCATAAGGAAACATTTCTTCATCCAAAGAGTGGTGACCCTGTGGAATTCATTACCATAGGAAGTAGTTGATGCCAAAACATTGAATGTATTCAAGAGGAGGTCGGATATAGCACTTGGGGCGAATGGGATCAAAGGTTATGGGGGGTAAGTAGGATTAGGCTATTGAGTTGGACAATCGGCCATGACCGTGACGAACGGTGGAGCAGGTTTGAAGGGCCGAATAGCCTTTTCCTGTTCCTATCTTTCATGTTTACATTAACACTGCAATGAAGTTAGTGAAAACCCCCCTGTCACCGCACTTCAGTGTCTATTCGGGTCCAATGAGGGAAAATTTAGCACAGCCAATGCACCGTAACCAATCACATCTTTCAGACTGTGGGAGGAAACCACAGCACTCGGAGGAAACCCACGCAGACACGGGAAGAACATGCAGACTCTGCACAGACAGTGATCCAAGCTGGGAATCAAACCCAGCTCCCTGGTGCTATGAGGCAGCAGTGCTAGCCACTGTGCTACCGTGCTGCCTGTACCATAGGGTTCTCTATAAGTCTATGATAGGAGGATGATTTGCTGAACAGGCTAAGATATCACTGAGTTATCAATACCACAGGAAGATTGTTAAAAAGATTGGGTATGTGAGTGAGCCACAGGCATGGGGATAGTGGAAAATCAGTTAACAGTATATAATAGGCAATAACAGCCCATAATAACATATAAAAGGCATGGACAGTGAATTAAGATTGGGAATCAATACATGTGAAGTTTCTTGATTATTAAACTGAGCAATTCCTCAAAACTTTTCCGTCCAAATGGAATGGATATAACTGTAACTGTTAGCTGCAAGAGATTAATTTTTCATTAGGGTTTGATCAGAGGGCTCGCAGAGCTGATTAACCCAGCGCCACACAGAATGCAGAGCTGGAAATGTGTTTTGTTCTGGCAGCCTGGCTACATCTGTGAATGACACTGAGATACCTGAGTCTGGAAGGAAGAAACATAAAGCTTCATTTCTTATTCAGGTGCGGAGTCCGCTTTTCATCTGATAACGAGAAAGAGAGGCTGGCATTTATATTGTGCTTTCTGTGTGCACCTCAAAACCTTTTGCTGAAGGACTTCTCAGAATGTAAAGACTGTTGTAGGATCGTAGACTCTCTACAGTGCAGACTCCCATCAAGTCTGTACCGACAACAATCCCGCACCAGACCCTAACCCATGCTAACCCCCTCTGAATTTAAGGGTATGGCCTATCTACCCAAATGGCACATCTTTGCACTGTAACTCCTGCTTATTTACTCAGCTAATCCCTCTGAAATTATAAGTGCAATCAGAGAAGACACAGTATTAAATTTGATTTGATTTATTATTATCACATGTATTAACATGCAGTGAAAAGTATTGTTTCTTGTGCACTATACAGACAAAATATACCATTCATAGAGAAGCAAAGGAGAGGGTGCAGAAAGTAGTGATTTGATTTATTATTGTCACATGTATTAACATATAGCAAAACGTGTTGTTTCTTGCACGCTATACAGACAAAACATGTCATTCATAGAAAAGGAAATGAGACAGTGCAGAATGTAGTTTTATAGCCATAGGTAGGATGTAGAGAAAGATCAACTTAATGCAAGATTTAAAAGTTTGATGGCAGCAGCGAACAAGTTGTTCTTGAGTCGGTTGGTAAGTGACCCTCAGACTTATGTACCTTTTTCCTGACGGAAGAAGGTGGAAGAGAGAATGTCCAGGGCGCACAGGATCCTTAATTATGCTGGCTGCTTTCCTGGGGCAGCGGGAAGTGTAGACAGAATCAATGGGTGGGAGGCTGATTTGTGTAATGGGTTGGGCTACATTCATGACCCTGTGTAGTTTCTTGCGGTTTTGGGCAGAGCAGGGACCTATACCACGCAGTGATATAATCAGAAAGAATGTTTTCTATGGTACATCTGTAAAAATATATTGCATTATACCTGTGCCAACAACAATGTCCATTTATGTACCATGTAATGTGGCACAGTGGTATTATCATTGGACTAGTAATCCAAAACCTCCAATTAGATCGGGGGGGTCAAGTTCAAATCCTTCTTGGGAGATGGTGGCCGAGTGGCATTAATGCTAGACTATTAATCCAGAAACTCAACTAATGTTCTGGGGGCCTGAGTTCGAATTCCTCATGGCAGTAGAGGAATTTGATTTCAATAAATAAAAATCTGGAATTAAGAATCTACTGATGACCATGAAGCCATTATTAGAAAACTCCATCTCTATTATTAAGTTCCTTTAGAGAAGGAAATCTTCCATCCTTATCTGGTGTGGTTTACATGTGACTCCAGAGCTACAGTGATGTGGTTGACTCTCAACTGCCCTTAGGCAACTAAGGATGGGCAGCCAGTGACACCCATCTTCCATGAATGAAATGAAACAAAATAATGAATTACTACGCTGCAGAAAGAGGCCATTCGGCCCATTGAGTCTGCACCGGCAATAATCCCAGCCAGACCCTATTCCAGTACCACCATGTATTTACCCTGCTAATGCCCCAATACTAACGGGATGTTTAGCATGGCAAATTCATCTCACCTGCACATCTTTGGACACTAAGGAGCAATTTAGCAATGGCCAATCCACCTAACCTGCACTCTTTGGACACTAAGGGGCAATTTAGCATGGCCAATCCACCTAACCTGCACATCTTTGGACACTAAGAGGCAATTTAGCATGATCTATCCACCTAATCTGCATAACTTTGGACACTAAGGGCCAATTTAGTATGGCCAATCCACAAAATGTGCACATCTTTGGGCATTAAGGGACAATTTTGCATGACCTACCCACCTAACCTCTACATCCTTAGGCTTGTAGAATTGAACATAATGAATTTGACACTTGTGCATTGACACTGAGAAAAGAGACAATGAAATACACTGGATTGTTGCAAGGAATCCATCTGGTTCACTATTAATGAAGGGAACTTTCGAACATTAATCTATATGGGACTCCAGTCCCACACGGCATTGGAGCATGGCTGACTCGTAAGGGAATGGCCTGAACAAAGAGACACCCAGTTGTCAACACGTTCAGGCATAATTGGACAGCCTGATTGGCTACAACATTACAAAAGAAGGCAGGATTAAGGTAAGCTCCTACAAGTAATCTAGTGAAACAAGCAGCCCCTTATCTTGAATCCGTACAGTGTGTCCTTCCACTCATTCTGTGCTTCGCCTCCCTGTCGCTAAATGAATTTGCCGTCCCAAATTGAATGACAACATAAGGAGCTGGGCTGAAAATCAGCTTAAGGCATCTTCAATGTCCCACCAATTGAGGAAGATTGACAACCTCAATTTGACGCTAGGATCTTACCTATTTATTCAGGGTTTTACATATTTAAATCCGCTTCAAAGAGTGCTGTGTCTTTTCAGAATTTTAATGCAACATGATTCTTGACGAAACACTAAGACTGGCGTCGGTGCATAGTCTGAGACCAAAATCCTTTCTCGAGTTTCGCTTACGTGAATAAAATCTTTATTGGGGCAACATCTCATCAACTTGAGAGGTCCCTGAAGTATTAATTGCAAGTAAGAACATTAACCCATGAATTCTGTGAGAGCTGCTTTAATTACAGGGGAATAGTATAAATATATGGAGAGGCACGGCGGTTAGCAATTGCTACTGGTTAGCAATGCTGCCTCACAGTGTCAGGGACCCAGGTTCAATTCCCAGCTTGGCTAACTGTCTGTATGGAGTTTGCACGTTCTCCCTGTGTCTGCATGGGTTTCATTCAGTGCTCCGGTTTCCTCCCACAGTCTACAAACATAAAGATTAGATGGATTGGTCACGCAAAATTGCCCCTTAGTGTCCAAACGTGTGAAGATTAGGGGGATTAGTAATGTAAGTAGGTAGGGTTATGGGAATAAAGTTTGTGTTAAATGCTTTGTCAGAGATTCCTGTCTTGGGTGACTGTCTGAGCAAGTTTGCACCTTCTCCCTGTGTCCATATACAGTAAAAAGTGTTGTTTCCTGCATGCTACACAGAAAAAGTATACCATACATAGAGAAGGAAAGGAGAGAGTGCAGAATGTGATGTTACAGTTATAGTTAGGGAAAGATCAATTTAATGCAAGGTAGGTCTATTCAAAAGTCTGATGGCAGTAGGGAAGAAGCTGTTCTTGAGTCAGTTGGTATACGACCTCAGACTTTTGTATCTTTTTCCCGACAGATAAAGATGAGAGGAAGTATACCTGGGGTGCATGGGGTCATCTATCATTGATTAATCATAGAATCTTACACTGTAAAAGGAGGCCATTCGGCCCATCAAGTCTGCACGGACCGCAATCCCATCCAGGCCTCATCCCCATGACCCCACACTTAGCCAGTCCCTGACACTAAGGGACAAATTAGCATGGCCAATCCACCTAACCCGCACATCTTTGGACTGTGGGAGGAAACTGGAGCACCCGGAGGAAACCCACACAGTCATAGGGAAAATATGTAGACTCCTGGCTTGGGTCACAGATAGTGACCCAAGCCAGGAACCAGGTCCCTAGTGCTGTGAGGCAGCAGTGCTAACCATTGTGCAACGGTGCCATTCTTGATTATGCTGACTGCTTTGCTGAGACAGTGGGAAGTGTAGACACAGTTAATAAGTGGGAGGCTGCTTTGTCTGATGGACTGGGCTACATTTATGACCTTTTGCAGTCTTGGACAGAACAGAAAACTATACTGAGCTGTGACACAATAGAAAGAATTCTCTCCATTTCAGTTTCTCCCCACTTCAACAGCTGAACCATCAGAGGCGGAGGCAGCACAGCTTTCTGAATGCAAGAAACAAGAAATAACATTTTATATTCAAGACCTTGCCCACGGCATTATTAACATGTGGTGTTCAATATGATTGTGGCTTAATTCCCATGACTCATTGTTCATGCTACATCAAGACACCACCCCAGGAAGTTCCTCTCTAACCCTCTAAGACAATTAAGCAAACTCTAGGAGACCATGATAGATCGTGACTCTCGTTATTCATAGCTGCCCTACAACTCACTGCTCATAACTTAGAATCATAGAAGAATAGAGAATCATAGAATCCCTGCATTGCAGAAGGAGGCCATTCAGCCCACTGAGCCTATACCAACAACTATTGTACCCAGGCCCTATCCCCATAACCTCACATTTTTACCCTGCTAATCCTCCTGCCACTATGGGGCAATTTTGTGTGTCAATCCACCTAACCTGCACATCTTTAGACACTAAGGGCTAATTTAGTATGGTCAATCCATCTAACTCACCCATCTTTGAACACTAAGGGGCAATTAAGCATGGCCAATCCACCTCACCAGCACATCTTTGAACACTAAGGGGTAATTAAGCATGGCCAATCCACCTAACTTATACATCTTTGGACACTAAGGGGCAGTTTAACATGGCCAATCCACCTAACCTGCACATCTTTGGACACTAAGGAGTAATTAAGCATGGCCAATCCACCTCACCAGCACATCTTTGAACACTAAGGGGTAATTAAGCATGGCCAATCCACCTCACCAGCACATCTTTGGACACCGAGGAGCAGTTTAGCATGGCCAATCCACCTAACCTGCACATCTTTGGACACTAAGGGGCAGTTTAACATGGCCAATCCACCTAACCTGTACATCTTTGGACACTAAGGAGTATTTAAGCATGGCCAATCCACCTAACCTGCACATCTTTGGACACTAAGGTGCAGTTTAACATGGCCAATCCACCTAACCTGCACATCTTTGGACACTAAGGGGCAGTTTAACATGGCCAATCCACCTAACCTGTACATCTTTGGACACTAAGGAGTAATTAAGCATGGCCAATCCACCTAACCTGCACATCTTTGGACACTAAGGTGCAGTTTAACATGGCCAATCCACCTAACCTGCACATCTTTGGACACTAAGGGGCAGTTTAACATGGCCAATCCACCTAACCTGCACATCTTTGGACACTAAGGGGTAATTAAGCATGGCCAATCCACCTAACCTGCACATCTTTGGACACTAAGGTGCAGTTTAACATGGCCAATCCACCTAACCTGCACATCTTTGGACACTAAGGGGCAGTTTAACATGGCCAATCCACCTAACCTGCACATCTTTGGACACTAAGGGGTAATTAAGCATGGCCAATCCACCTAACCTGCACATCTTTGGACACTAAGGTGCAATTTAACATGGCCAATCCACCTAACCTGCACATCTTTGGACACTAAGGGGTAATTAAGCATGGCCAATCCACCTAACCTGCACATCTTTGGACACTAAGGGGCAGTTTAACATGGCCAATCCACCTAACCTGTACATCTTTGGACACTAAGGAGTAATTAAGCATGGCCAATCCACCTAACCTGCACATCTTTGGACACTAAGGTGCAGTTTAACATGGCCAATCCACCTAACCTGCACATCTTTGGACACTAAGGGGTAATTAAGCATGGCCAATCCACCTAACCTGCACATCTTTGGACACTAAGGGGAATAAGCATGGCCAATCCACCTAACCTGCACATCTTTGGACACTAAGGGGCAGTTTAGCATGGACAATCCACATACACCTGCCACTTCTGGACAAAATAAGGGAACTGAAAGCATGGCCAATCCACCAAACCCTGCAACATCATTTGGGACACTAAGGGGCAGTTTATAACATGGCCAATCACCTAACCTGTACATCTTTGGACACTAAGGAGTAATTAAGCATGGCCAATCCACCTAACCTGCACATCTTTGGACACTAAGGGCAGTAATTAACATGGCCAATCCACCTAACCTGCACATCTTTGGACACTAAGGGGCAGTTTAACATGGCCAATCCACCTAACCTGCACATCTTTGGACACTAAGGGGTAATTAAGCATGGCCAATCCACCTAACCTGCACATCTTTGGACACTAAGGGGAAATTAAGCATGGCCAATCCACCTAACCTGCACATCTTTGGACACTGAGGGACAGTTTAGCATGTACAATCCACCGAACCTGCATATCTTTTGCCACTAAGGGGCTATTAAGTATGACCAATCCACCACATCTTTGGACTTTGTCAGGAAACTGGAGCACTCAGAGGAAACTCAGGCAGACACAGAGAGAATATGTTCGAATGTAACTGGCGACAAATTTGTATTGAATGTAATGTGACCAATGGGAATAAGATGTACGAGTCAGCTGACCCAGTAAACCATGGAACCAAGTACAGTGCGATGTAATAGTCAGCTGACCAGCTAATTCACTTTAAATGAGGCACTGTGTAGAATTGTGGAGAAGTTGGAGTGGCCCAGTGTGAGGTCGCAAGTTTTGAGTAATGAAGTTTCTTTACTAAACCTTTTCTCTGATTTATAATTTGGAGGAAATTTTGTTATATTTACTTTAGCTGAATTTTGAAGAGTTCCTTCTGAAGAAACAACACAGGTAGTCACCCGAGGCCGGAATTGAACCTGGATCCCTGGCACTGTGAAGCAATAATACTAACCACTACACTACGTACTGCCCTAGTGTTCCAGTTAAGGAGTATCCTCTTTACCCTGCAGTGTTGAATCTTCAGCTGAATGAAGAAAGACCTTGCATTGATGTAATGTTTTTGATGACCAGGATGGTCCAAATCATTTTACCACCAATGAATTTTCCTGAAGATTAGTCGCTGTTCCAATATAGAAAGCATAGGATTGGTTTTGCTCATTTGGCTGGAAGGCTGGTTAGTGAGGCGGACTGAAGCCAAAAACATGGGTTCAGGGCGGCACGGTGGCACAATGGTTAGCACTGCTGCCTCACAGCATCAGGGACCCAGGCTCGAATTCCTGCCTTGAGTCATTGTCTGTGCACAGTCTGTACCTTCTCCCCATGTCTGCGTGGGTGTCTCCGGGTGCTCCGGTTTCCTCCAAAGACTGTAGCTGAGGTGGATTGGCCATACTGAATTGCCTCTTAGTCCAAAGACGTGCTGGTTAGGTGGATTGGCCATGCTAAATTGCCTCTTAGTGTCCAAAGATGCGCTGGTTAGGTGGATTGGCCATGCTAAATTGCCTCTTAATATCCAAAGATGTGCAGGTTAGGTGGATTGGCCATGCTAGATTGCCTCTTAGTGTCCAAAGATGTGCAGGTTAGGTGGATTGGACCTTGCTAAATTGCCCCTTAGTGTCCAAAGATGTGCTGGTTAGGTGGATTGGCCATGCTAAATTGCCCCTTAGTGTCCAAAGATGTGCTGGTTAGGTGGATTGGCCATGCTAAATTGCCTCTTAGTGTCCAAAGATGTGCTGGTTAGGTGGATTGGCCATGCCACATTGCCTCTTAGTGTCCAATGATATGCAGGTTAGGTGGATTGGCCATGCTAAATTGCCTCTTAGTGTCCAAAGATGTGCTGGTTAGGTGGATTGGCCATGCTAAATTGCCTCTTAGTGTCCAAAGATGTGCTGGTTAGGTGGATTGGCCATATCAAATTCTCCCTCAGCAGACAGGGCCAGAGTGTGGCGACTATGGGAACTTGATTGCAGTGTTAATGTAAGCCTACTTGTAACTAAACATTATTTTTATAATCCCCGCTCTGGCTGAAGTTATTCACGGATGCCTCATCTCCTCAACTGTGGGATGGGTGGCAAATGCTGGCCAGTTAGAGACGCCCATGTTCCAGGAATGAATTTTTGAAAAAAAAAAGTGTTTATCTGCAAGGACGCTGAAAGATGGGAGACATTGACCTCAGACTTGACATAGCTCTGAAGCACGGGGAGTGGTTATAATTAGATGATCTTTCTCCGCGTCCCCTGAATTCAAATCGCGAAGGAGAGAAGCTTGGTGGAAGTCTGCGATGGCAGGTTGCTTCTTATCAGCCGATCTACCTAAATAAACAGTCCTGGGGTTTCGGCAGTTACAAATGCAATTGCTATCTGTTTTACTGTTCCCAGGCTGAAATAATTGCATGCCAGTCAACCTGTTAAAATGGGTTGCAGGTCCTAACCTTTACTAATTACCACAGCGAGGACCCACACTGGGACGGGAATGACAGCTCCATATGCTGGGAGTATTTGATGATAGTCGACACCGCGGCCTTGTTTGTGTAATTGCCGCTAAAAAAAAAAGCAGCATTAGATTATGTAGAGAGCGAATTACAGCAGACGTCAGTTTGAAGTGCGGTCTTTCAAGATTACCGTTTTTCTCATCGCTGCCACGGCTTGCGTTTCTGAGAGAGGGCAAGCTAAAGTAATTTTCTGGCTGCTGGGTTAATCTTGAATAAAAATGAGCCGTACGTAAGTAATTTCTAAAGCAGAACTCGATTCTAATTAAAATCACGAATAAAGGCTGTTCGCTGCGATATCGAGTTGTATAACGTGGGTCGCGAGTTTTATTTGTAGGAAATTTTCATTAACCACGAGCAATAAGTAGATTGCAAGTATTTTGCCCCGATTCGTAATTCAATCTTCGCCAGCGTGAGTCTTTTCCTGTTTTTGTCTTTGGTTTCCACAGAAATACCCAGGCAGATGTCACCTCTTTAAAAACAAAATTTAAGCAACAGTGGCAGCAATAAAAATTTCATTCCTCACGGATAAGCAGAAGCTTCCTGTGCGTCCTGCAATAATCCTCCTTTACATAAGTCACAAAACCTTAACTTGGTTCAGTCTTGGGAGGAAACCCTCTTCTGTTGTTTCAATTCAGTCACAAAGTTATTATCTAGGCCAATATTTGTTGCTCTGTTGTGAATTGTCCTTGAGAAGGTGGTGGTGAGCCACCATTTTGAACCACTACAGACTGGGTGGTGTAGATACAGCCGGGGGGGTTTGGACGCTTTGCCTCAATGGCAGTGAGCAAACAGACACATATTTTCAAGCCAGGATGGCGAGGGACTTGCAGGGGAATTTGAAGGTGGTGATGGTCCCAATAGCTTGCTGCTTTTACCACAGAATCATAGATTCCCTACAGTGCAGAGGGAGGCCATTCGGCCCTGCACTGACAATAACCCCACCAGGATCTGTCCCTTGTAACCCCACATCATTTGCCCGCTAATTTATCCTGACACTGAGGTGCAATTTAGCATGGCCAATCAACGTAACCCGCACATCTTTGGACTGTGGGAGGAAACCGGAGCACCCGGAGGAAACCCACGCAGACACGGGGAGAACCTGCAAACGGCATCCAAGCAGTCAGCCGGAATGGAACCCGGGTCCCTGGCACTCTGAGGCAGCAGTGCTAACCACTATGCCACCGTGCCTCTCAGAGAATTCTTGCCGGTTAAGGTGCATTGGCCATGCTAACTTCTCCCTCAGTGTACCCAAACAGGCGCCAGAATGTGGCGAATTGGCGATTTTCACAGTAACTTAATTGCAATGTTAATATAACCTACTGATCACACTAATAAATAAACTTAAAAAGGAGCTCATTGATAGTCCCACACATGGTAACACATATGTAGACATGGTTAAGGCCTACCCTTTGAAGACTTCAGTTGACACTTCAATTCAACCACCTAAATTGGACATACAGCATTCTTTAATTTGAATTTAATTTGATTTATTATTATTGTCACATGCATAAACATCCAGTGAAAAGTATTGTTTCTTGCGTGCTATGCAGACAAAGCATACTGTTTATAGAGAAGGAAATGAAAGAGTGCAGAATGTAGTGATACAGTCATAGGTAGGGTGTAGAGAAAGATCAACTTAATACAAGATAAGTCCATTCAAAAGTCTGACAGCAGCAGAGAAAAAGCTGATCTTGAGTTGTTGATATGTGATCTCAGATTTTTGTATCTTTTTCCTGATGGAAGAAGGTGGAAGAGAGCATGTCCGGGATGTATGGATCCTTAATTATGCTGGCTGCTTTGCCGAGGCAGTGGGAAGTGTGGACAGAATCTGGTGTCTGGTTTGCTTTATAGATTGGGGTACATTCACAACCTTTTATAATTCCTTGCAGTCTTGGGGAGAGCAGGAGCCATACCAAGCTGTGATACAACCAGAAATAATGCTTTCTATGTGCATCTGTAAAAGTTAGTGAGAGTCATAGCTGACATGCCAAATTTGCTTCGTCTTCTAAGAAGTAGGGGCGTTGGTGGGTTTTCTTAACTATAGTGTCGGTATGGGAGGGACCAGGACAGGTTGTTGGTGATCCAGAAGCTCTTGACTCTTTCTGCTTTGACCTCTTTGATGTAGACAGGGGTATGTTCTCCTTTATGCTTCCTGAAGTTGATGACTTTGTCTCATGCACGAATAGGAATATATGATTTGGACATTAATGAATAAACTTTAAACTTTAACTGTTATAAAGTCATAAAGTCATGAAACAAAAAGAACCTACTTACCCAAGATCCGATTTTAAATTTATACACACAATCTTTAGTACATGTTCCCAATCCTGAGTCAAATCTCCCACAGTGACTTATATCTTTTAATTTAAAATCCCAGTGCCATTGGGGTATCTCTTCAATCTCTTTCATTGCCCAATGTCACAAAGTTCAACTCTTTCCCAATTAATTAGAGTCATTGAAGTTTACAGCATAGAAACAGGCCCTTCGGCCCAACATCCTGCCCTTTATTTAACCCCCTAAGATAGTCCCAATTGCTCGCAATTGGGTCACATCCCTCTATACCCATCTGACCCACGTCTAAATGCTTTTTAAAAGACAAAATTGTATCCGCCTCGAATACAGTCTCTGGCAGCTCATTCCAAACACTCATCACCCTCTCTGTGTGAAACAAATTGCCCCTCTGGACTCTTTTGTCTCTCTTCTCCCTCACCATAAACCTATGCCCTCCAGTTTTAGACTCCCCTACCTTTGGGAAAAGACGTTGACTATCTACTGGAACGCAAAACCCCCAATCTGTCCCTTTAACCTGTCAATAATAAAATGCTCAAGCCCAACAAGAGGGAGTGAATCAAAGTAGAATCAAAGGGGGGAAACAAACAGAGGGAGATTGTGAGTTTCTAAAGTGCTTGTAGCAGCATTGGTTTATAAAGTCCTCCCTGCTTCCAAGATGGCCGCTACTGAGTAGAACATTGACAATAGGCTCTGTCAATTGCCTTTCCCTGAAACCCTCTGATACAATAACACTGCTCCATGCACCTCATTTAATTTTATCCCATGGACTGTTTTACACACTATTTGCCCAACACAATATTGGCAGAGGCTTGGAGGATGCACAGATGACCCACTTCTTGCCTTCTGTCAGTCTAACCACATCGCCAGCTGTTAGGAGTGTGTGATAGCACTCTGGGGTGGCTTAATCACTCATTTCCAATCCTTACCAATTACAGTATTGACTCTTTCAATAAATTAATAAAAATCCTATCCTCCTCACTTTGTGCAGAGGTTTGCTGAGAATATGTCACCCCACCACCAACACACAGAGGTACACAGAGCAATATGGGATCTTGCGTTTGGGTAATTAATTAAACCTGGACTAAAAAAGCTAATCTCAGCAATGGTGACATTTAACTACCGGATTGACATAAAAAGCCATCTGGTTCACTAATGTCCTTTCGGGAAGGGCGTCTATCATTGCGACACAGTCTGGTGTTCGTGTGACGCCAAGCCAATAGAACCAGTGCTTTGAAATGGTTGATTAAGCTATTCACTTGTACCAAACCACCACAGCAAATTATAGTCGGGATAAAACTGGACCCAACGCCACCTTAGCATTGGATTTGGATATGATGAAGGTACAGAGTTCACCATAAAGATTGAGGACAGTATTTTCCTGCCGGGAGGGATTCTCTGATCCCGCTACACTGATTCGGCTCAGTGCGAGGTTCTCCGCCCTCGCTTGCAGTGGATATCCGGAGAATTCTGGCCTTCCTCACTGGGGGCTTACGTCAAAGTTTGTGAGGGATGTCCCTGCATAGAATCCCTCTATGCGGCCATTTGGCCCAACTACCACCCCTCCTCCCTCCCCCCACCCCGACATGAAGGAGCAATTCAGCATGGCCACAGTGCTCCTGCGGGTCCTTGTGCACGAATTACAAAAACTCAATCTGCAGGTGCAGCAGGTGATCAAGAAGGCGAATGAGATGTTGGCCTTTATCGCGAGGGGGGATAGAATATAAAAGCAGGGAGGTCTTGCTGCAACTGTACAAGGCACTGGTGAAGCCGCAACTGGAGTACTGTGTGCAGTTTTGGTCGCTGCATTTGCGAAAGGATATATTGGCCTTGGAAGGAGTGCAGAGAAGGTTCACTAGGCTAATACCGGAGATGAGGGAGTTAGTCTATGAGGAGAGATTGAATAGACTGGGTCTGTACTTTTGGAGTTTAGAAGGCTGAGGGGATCTTATAGAGACTTATAGAGATAATGAAGGGGCTAGATAGTGTAGAGGTAGAGAGATTCTTCCTGCTTAGAAAGGATAGCAGAACTAGAGGGCACAGCTCAAAATAAGAGGGGAGGGGGCAGTTTAGATCGGAGTTCGAGGAGGGTAGTGAATCTCTGGAATTCTCTGCCATTGAAGTGGTGGAGGCTACCTCGTTGAATATGTTTAAGTCAGGGGGTAGATAGGTTTCTGATAGACAAGGGAATTGAGGGTTATGGGAGAAAGCGGGAAAGTGGAACTGATCCACTTCAGATCAGCCATGATCTTATTGAATGATGGAGCAAGCTCGAGGTGCTAAATGGCCTACTCCTGCTCGTATTTCTTATATTCTTATTCTTACAGCCAACCTAACTCACACATCTGGGAGGAAACTGGAGCACCCGGAGGAAACCCACTCACACCAGGGAGAACGTGCAGTGACCCGAGGCTGGAATCGAACCCGGGCCCGCGACACTGTGAGGCAGCAGTGCTAACCACTGTGTCACGATGCTGCAGGTCCTTCATTTTCAATTAGGATTGAAGCTTGTGGGCCTGGTGTTTGAAACCAATTCCTTAGATGAACAAATTGTCCAAATTAACTTTTGTCCATCCAGACTTTGGATACATCACCTAACATGTCTCCATTTTCCTGAGAGACTCAGCCCAAATTGTTTAATCTTTCCTCGTCAACGTAAGCCTTGGAATTATCTATGTGGCTCACCTCTGTTTAAAATCAGCAATATCCTTCAGAGACAAGATCCCAGAGCAAGGTTCCAGATGGAAGTATCTTATACCGCAGCCATACTTCTGATGTCCTACTAAGTAGCCACTTAGTAACACACGAGGACCTCTGATCCTAGGCAGATCACAGGGATGTACGCTGCCAGAGAGATGAGACTGAGTTTAATGAGGTGCTCGCATGCCGACTTTTACTGTTAAATTCACCAAATTTTAGCCCGTATGTGGCCATGACTTACTGCAGTCACACAAGCCTTGACTAATTTACATCCTACCGACACCATAGCAGCAAGGGATGTTCCGTACCCATAGAAACACCTTATCCATCAGCCCGAGTTCCTTTACATGCACTGCCACAGCAACTAGCTGACTCTGCCTTTAACTTTTGCACCAGATATCCGTACTTCCCCTGCACAGACCAAACAATCTTCTAAACTTGCTATCACATCCACCTTCTGACACATCATCTTCTACATTCAGGAGCATCGGAATTAGGAGCAGAAGTTGGCAAATTCTTTGAGCCCACTCCGCCATTCAATCAGATCGTGGCTGATCTCTCCCTGGTCTCAAATACACCTGTTCCCTTATCTTTTCTTTTATTAGAAATATGTCTATCTCCTTCTTGAACCCATTCAATGATTCAGACTCCACTGCTATGGGGCAGCGAAATTCATCCCCCTCTGCGAGAAGTAGTTCCTCCCCATCTCAGTTTTAAATCGACCGCCTCTCAACCCATACCTGTGATCTCTTGTTCGAGATTGCCCCACAAGGGGAAACATTTGGTCTACATTTACTTTATCAATCACCTTCAAAATTTATATCGTTCAATCAGATCTCTTATTCTTCTAAACTCCGTGAGTGAAAGCCCAAAGTATTTAATCTCTCCTCGTATATCAACCTTTTTATCCCAGGTCAGCTTTTTAGCGCCAGGGACTTGAGTCCAACTCCGGCCTTGGGTCACTGTCTGTGTAGAGTTTGCACATTCTCCCTGTGTCTGGGTGGGTTTTTTCCGGGTTCTCCAGTTTCCTCCCACACTCCAAAACTGTCCCGGTTAGGTGAATTAGTCATATTAAAATGTCCTTGAAATGCTCATTCTAAATCCTTCCTGAGTTTAACGGAACTTTATATGATCCACAGCCCAACTGGAAGAGAAAATTGTCGCAAGATGCACAGGTTAGGTGGATTGGCCATACTAACTCGACCATTAGTGTCAGGCGGATTAGCAGGGTAAATTTGTGGCTTATAGTAATTTGGCCTGGGGTAGGTTTGTTGTCAGTGCAGGCTCAATGGGCTGAATGGCCTCCTTCAGCACTGTAGGGATTCTATGAGAAAGTGATGGTGAGCTGCCTTCTTGAACCACTGCAGTCCCAGAGACGTAAGTACAACAACAATGTCATGAGGGAGAGAGTTCCAGCATTTTGACCCGGATACAGTGAAGGAACAGTCGATATATTTCTCGGTCAGGTGGGTAATTGACTTGGGGGAGAACTTCCATGAGGCTCCAATGTGTCTGCTGCCCTTATCCTTCCAGGGCAATAGAGGTCACGTGTTTGAAGGTGCTGTCTAAGAAAACTTGGTGGGTCGCTGATGTGCATCTTGAAAATGGTACAGACAGTTGCTACTATGCGTTAATGGAGGAAGGGGAGAATGTTTAATGGAGTACAGATGAATTGAGCTGCTCTGTCTTGGATGGTGTTAGACTTTGAGTGTTACTGGGATTAAACTCATGTCACAACACGTCGTTCCATAGGATGACAGGCTGCTTCTCTGTGCTTGCAATTTTCCCCAGAGAGACTCTGGTTTCAATCATGTCACCTTCAGTGGCAGCAAAGCAAAGAGGAGGTACAAAAGAGATGCAGAAAGAGACAGAGAGAAAACAAACATCGGACGATTGGCACCGTGAATGAATTCTATTTTAATCGGGCCCTTGCGATGGCTGAATGTGATCAGAATAATCCAGCCTGCTTCAGTATCATCGAATCCCTACACCATCCTGGCTCCTCCCCCATGCCAACGCTATAGTTAAGCCCCACCTACGCCTCTCCTTTCTCAGGAGACTAATCAAACTTAGCATCTGACTCTCGCCAACTTTTACAGATGCACCATGAAAAGCATCCTTTCCAGATGTATCACAGCTTGGTATGGCTCCTGCTCTGCCGCAAGAAAATACAGGAGGTCATGAATGTAGCCCAATCCATCACGCAAACCAGCCTCCCATCCATTCATCTATCTACACTTCCCTTGGCAAAACAGCCAGTGTAATTAAGGATCCCATGCATGCTGGACATTCTCTCTTCCACCTTCTTCCATCAGGAAAAAGTCTGAGATCACGTACAAACTGACTCAGGAACAGCTTCTCCCCTGCTGCCATCAGACTTTTGAATGGACCTACCTCGCATTGAGATGGTCTTTCTCTACACCCTAGCTATGACTGTAACACTACATTATGCACCCTCTCCTTTCCTTCTCTGCCATCTGAAAAAGGTAAAACGTAAGGTTCATTTATCAGTGTCACATGTAGGTTTACATTAACACTGCAATGAAGTTACTGTGAAGATCTCCTGGTCGCCACACTCCGGCGCCTGTTCAGGTCAATGCACATAACGAGCACGTCTTTCAGAATGTGGGACAACAATGGAGCATTCGGAGGAAACCTCAGACACAGAGAGAACGTGCAGACTCCATACAGTCAGCGACCCAAACTGGGAATTGAACCCAGGTCCCTGGTGCTATAAAGCAGCATTGCTCACCATTGTGCCACCATGCTACTCACTTCTGAAGGTCAGAACCTCAGGCAGTGCTGCACTCCCACATGTCCTTGTTAACTTTTGATCCCCTTACCAATCAAGGACCTATCCATCATAGAATCCTACAGTACAGAAAGTGGCCATTCGAACCATTGAGTCTGAACTGACCACTATCCAATCCAGATCCTATCCTCATGCATTTATCCAAGCTAGTCTTACTGACACTAAGGGGCAATTTAGATTGGCTAATCCACCTAGCTTGCACATCTTTGAGCTGTGGGAGGAAATCAGAGCACCCAAAGGAAACCCACACAGACACCAGGAGAATGTGCAAACTCCATACAAACAGCGACCCGAGGCCAGAATCGAACTGGGTCCCTGGCGCTGTGGGGCAGCGGTGCTAACCACTGTGTCATCGTGTCACACATAAATCTCTGTCTGAAAGAAACTCAATGACACGGCCTCCTCTCCGACAATGAATTCCACAGATTCGCCACCCTCTGGCTGAAGATATTCCTCTTCATCTCGGTTCTAAAGGGTTGTCCCTTTACTCTGAGGCTGTGCCCTCGGATCTCAGTCTCTCTGACTAATGGAGACATCTTCCCTACGTCCACTCTATCCAGGTCCAAAGTTTTGTAGATTGGGACTGGGGTAAGAGGTAAAAGGTCATCATTCTATCTTCTTGGCTACTCATTGACATGCAGATCAGTATGACCTAGAAGTCAGAAGTTAAACTGGACTCAGCGAAAAGAGAAGTTCCAGGGAGTGTTATGATTTATGCTTCCAATCGCAACTTTGATTGTATATCACTCCTCAGGATGTTTTTGTTGCCTGTGAAAATTATGTTGGATCACTTTGGGGAAAATAGATCAAATTCCCTCCAGTCAATGCTTTCATTTATTGTTATTTCTGATTTGCAAGTTTCTATACCGTCATTCCAAAATGGCATCTTGGCCTTTAGTCATCAGTCTTGTTTATGATCTTATTCCCTCCAGATTTTATTTCTGTCCTCTGGTGACCTGCATAATCTCCCTCTGTGGTGACGTGCTACCATCGCAATTATTGAACTGCAATGTGAGATTATACCAGGACTGAGCTTTATGGCTCCCACATTGACTCAGAATCAATCGAGTGCACACTCAGAAATTAGAAGTCCTTTTATTGCGACACATTTTCTAATCTTCCACATGCTATCATTCCCGAGATTCCCTGTGTCAAAAGGTTAGATTTCAGTCTATCATTTCAGGTAGATGGAGTTTAATTTAGCTAAGTGTGAAGTATTTGATTTGATTTGATTTATTATTGTCACGTGGATTGGGATGCAGTGAAAAGTATTGTTTCTTATGCACTATACAGACAAGACATACCATTCATAGAGAGGAAAGGAAGAGTGCGGAATGTAGTGTTTCAGTCATAGCTAGGGTGTAGAGAAAGGTCAACTCGGTGCGAAGTAGGTCCATTCAAAAATCTGATGATAGAAGCTGTTCTTGAATTGGTTGGCACACGATCTTAAACTTTTACAACCCTTTTCCGATGGAAGGCAGAAAAGTGTTCAGGCTGTGTGGGGTCCTTAATTATGTTGGCTGCTTTGCCAAGGCAATGGGAAGTGTAGACAAAATCAATGGATGGGAGGCTGCTTTGTCTGATGGCTTGGACTACATTTTGTAATTCCTTGAGGTCTTAGGCAGAGCGGGAGCCGTAACACGCTGTGAAACAACCAAAAGGAATACTTTCTATGATGAGCCTGTAAATGTTGGTGAGAGTTGTAGTGGACATGTCAAATTTCCTCAGTCTTCTGAGAAAGTAGAGTGTTGGTAGGTTTTCTTAACTATTGCATGGCATAGTTGTGGTGGGGTGGCGGGCGGGGGGGGGGGGGAACACCAGGACACATTGTTGGGCATCTGGACATCTAAAAACCCAAAGCTCTTGACCATTTCTACTTCATCATTGTTGATGTAGACAGGGGCATTTTGGTGAGAGAAACCAGAGCAAGATTTACAAAGTTAATTATAGGGCCCTGGGTAGTGTTGGCAAACAGAGGAACTGAGGGGTGCAGGTACATAGTTTCTTGAAAGTGGCAAGAAACAATACTTTTCACTGTATCCCGAAACATTTGACATTAGTGAATCAAATCAAAATCAAATCAGCACAAATCAAATCATGACGATGGCCTGAAAGTTGTGATCATGGTACATTTTGTGCTGTGAACAAGTCATTAGAGTGTCCCAATCTTTAGATGTCCATGTGGTCTCTAACATACAGCAGCCTCACCCACCAGTCCCAGTACAGGGCACAGAGTGGGGGTGTGGGGCCATTAGCTGGTGGCTGCCCAGTACCTCAGGCCTTTTCATTGGCCCTTCCAGCTTGCATTTAATTGGATAGGGCTCTCAGAGCAGCCTTTTAATTGGCTGATTCCACAAAAATAGAAATCTCCTTCATCACGGCCGCCTCCGATTTCGCAACCAGAATTCAACCCAATATCGTCAGGATTGACACTGTCGAAGTGACACATTGGCAAGCACTGTGGCATCACAGCACCAGGGAACCGGGTTCAGTTGCTGCTTTGGGTCACTGTCTGTGTGGAATTTGCACATTCTCCCTGTCTCTGCGTGGATTTCCTCCGGGT
This sequence comes from Sphyrna mokarran, assembly GCA_024679065.1. Classification (NCBI taxonomy): domain Eukaryota; kingdom Metazoa; phylum Chordata; class Chondrichthyes; order Carcharhiniformes; family Carcharhinidae; genus Sphyrna; species Sphyrna mokarran. Next base: position 9,025,042 of record JAGIQG010000033.1, read on the forward strand.
GCTCCGGTTTCCTCCCAGAATCCAGGGACATGTAGATTAGATGGATTGGCCATGCTAAATTCCCCCTTAGTGCCCAAAGACGTACAGGTTAGATGGATTGGCCATGCTAAATTGCCCCCTTAGTGTCAGGGGGATGAGTGAGGTTATGGCAATAGGGTCTGGATGGGTTTGTTATAGGTGCTGGCTCGATGGACTGAAAGGCCTCCTTCTGTACTGTAGAATTCTATGGGGTCCTATTTCACCATTTTGATTCTAAAGTGCTAGGAGTGTTTCAGATCTGACTTTTAGACCCTTTCTCAGGCCCCCCCCGATGCGCACTCTGCCTGAGCAAATATCAGCAATTCCAAATTGTGTTTCGGAAGCCTTGGGCGGGGCTTAGCGCACCCAAAATCCTGCACCTCCGATCGGCACCTCCAACTGCGCATGCACAGAGAAACAATGATAAAATGTAACTCTCCTGACACATTCCTCCCGAGTCAGATTATTCCTCCCCCTGGCCCCCACAACATTACTGACCCCACCACCCGCTTATTCCCCCAGCCCCCCTGCCATCCAGACTGATTGCAGGAGCCTACTCTCATTCACCCCAACCGATCTCAGGCAGAGTGGCAGCGGATCCCCTCCCACTTCCCCCTCACTGATCACAGACAGAGTGGCAGCATACCCCCCCCCCACCCCCCACTGATCACAGCAGAGTGGCAGACCCCCCTTCTCCCTCACTGATCACAGACAGAGTGGCAGTGGACTTCGCACCCGGAACAGGCGCAATGTGATGGTAAAAATCGGGCTCTACGATTCCATGACGCTGAAACCAGAATTCAGCCCCAGGAATTTCAAACCTGACTGTGCTCTACAGTGAAAAAAAGAGTTGAAAGATAACAGAGCTCAGAAACACAGAAGGCACTTCTAAATGAATGCGATTATTTCTGAAACCTACACTGGGAACAGAAAGGGAAATAATTATTGAAACTAACCCAAGTAAGAAATCAACTCAAATTTCAAACAGGAACAGCTTTGTATTCCCTTGAGGGCAGATAACAGCGAACAGAAGAATTATGACAGAGATTAATCGGGAGAGAATGAGAAGCAACAGCCTCCTTTTAATTTCTCCATGCATATATGGAAATCTTGGAAAATTGGCAGAGGACTAGAAATCATAGAAGCCTTACAGTACAGAAAGAGGCTACAATCCCTCCCAGGCCCTACCCCCATATCCCTACATATTTTATCCACTAATCCCTCTAACCTATGCATCTCAGTTCATTAAGGGGCATTTTTAGCATGGTCAAACAACCTAATCTTTGGACTGTGGGAGGAAACCAGAGCACCCAGAGGAAACCCATGCAGACACAAGGAGAATGCGCAAACTCCACACAGGCAGTGACCCAAGTGGGAATTGAACTCAGGTCCCTGGAGCTGTGAAGCAGCAGTGCTAACCACCGTGCCTCCCAGAAATAAATGAAGACTGTTCAACGGGAATGTGCAATTTGCCCTCGCTCCGTGCCACAGAAGGCTGGCGGTTCGATAAATTGATCGGGCTGAATTCTGCGGCGCTTTGAGAGCAGACCTGTCCAACCAATTCTTCAGAGAGAGTGCGAAAGGGGTGGCACGATAGGCTGTGGGGGGAAACTGAAGCGACCGGAGGAAACCCACGCAGACACAGGGAGAATGTGCAGGCTCCACACAAACAGTGACCCAAGCTGGAAGCTGAACCACCATTTCAATTATTAGTGTCACGTCTTGGTTTACACTGGCGTTGTAACGTGTCCAAGGTTGAAATAGGGGTGGTCTTACTCTCTTGGTTAACTGGTTGCTTTGCCCCAATTCTTGACTGGATGTGGTAGGGTTACAGAGTATCCGCCAAATCCTTTGATTGAGAGAGCTCTTAGCTACTTTATAAGCTGGTGCTTCTGATGTTTAACATGCTGTTACTCCTGTGTGCGAGCATAAATGCTGAGTGTTATTTGAACTGGACTAAAATTTAGATAATTAGAGCTTCTTCTGATCAAGTAACCCTCAAAAACATACAAGCGGATAATTATTTGTGGTCCAAATTGCTGTTTTCCGGATAATGTATAATCGGAGTGCTGCAACATTACGTTGGTGACATTTTCAGATGTTATACCTTTTAACTCTTTTTGTCCCTTGCTGCAAAGAACAAAGAAAATTACAGCACAGGAAGAAGCCCTTTGGTCCTCCAAGCCTGCACCGACCATGCTTCCCTTGCAGGGACTCTATCCCTCTATCCTGTTCATGTATTTGTCAAGATGCTTCTTAAAAGTCACAACTCTATCCATTTCCACTATCTCCCCCGGCAGCGACTTCCAGGCACCCACCACTCTGTGTATAAAAAATCTGCCTCATATATCTTGTTCAAACCTTGCCCCTCACACCTTAAACCTATGCCCCCTAGTAAGTTGACAAAATAGATGACAAATAGCCACTCAGGGATTTTGACAGTAACTTCACTGCAGTGTTAATGTCAGCCTGCTTGTGACTAATAAATAAGTTTTAACTTTATAATTGGTGGCACAGTGGTTAGCACTGCTGCCTCACAGCACCAGAGGCCTGAGTTTGATTCTTGGCTTGGGTCACTGTCCGTGTGGCGTCTGCATGATCCTCCCATGTCTGCGTGGGTTTCCTCCGGGTGTTCTGGTTTCCTCCCACAGCCTGAAAGACGTGCTGGTTAGATGCATTGGCCGTGCTAAATTCTCCCTCAATGTATCCGAACAGGCGCCTGAGTGTGGGATTTTCACAGTAACTTCATTGCAGTGTTAATATATGCTGCCTTGTGACACTAATAAATCAACTTTACTTTTTACTTTTTTCAGATAGCAGTTCCTAAAGCTAGTTGCTACTCAGGAGGAATTGGCAGGGGTTTACTGTGGTGCTTTCATCTCCAATGCTTGTGCCCCCCACACCCCCCTCCCCACCAACCTCCCCAACTCACCGCCTAACAAGTGCTACAGAATAATTTGCCTTGAGTGTCTGTGTTAATAATCACCTTCCATTTTCACAGTACCTGTTACCAGGCCAGCTACCACTCCCCTCCTCCCTCCCTCCAAACCATTGCTTCTGCTAAAATATATTTTTTGATTTAACTTATTAAGTATTAGTATACAATGAAAAGTATTGTTTCTTGCACATTACACAGACAAAACACACTGTTCATAGAGAAGGAAAGAAGAGAGCGCAGAATGCAGTGTTACAGTCGTAGCTAGGGTGTAGAGAAAGATCAACTTAGTATAAGGTAGGTCCAGCTGAGTATAAGGTAAGTCTGACAGCAGCAGGGAAGAAGTTGTTCTTGAGTCAGTCGGTGCGTGACCTCAGACTTTTGTATTTTTTTCCCGAAGGTGGAAGAGAGAATGTCCGGGGTGCGTGGGGTCCTTCATTATGCTGGCTGCTTTGGCAAGGCAGTGGAAAGTGTAGACAGAGTCAATGGATGGGAGGCTGGTTTGCTCGATGGGCTTGGCTTTGTAGTTTCTTGTGTTTTTGGTCAGAGTAGGAGTCATTCCAAGCTGTGATACATCCGGAAAGGATATTTTTTGTGAAAATGTCAGAAACACAGTGACAACTACATAAAATGTGACAGGATGGAAGCTTCCATTCAACCACAACAACATGACTGAAAATAACAGCACAGTGGCTAGCACTGCTGCCTCACAGCGCCAGGGACCTGGGTTTAATTCCTGGCTCTGCACCGTTTGTGTGAAGTGTACACATTCTCCCCATGTCTATGTAGGTTTCCTCTGGATGTTCTGGTTTCCTCCCACAGTCCAAAGATATGCAGGTTAGGTGGATTGCCCATGCTAAATTATCCCTTAATGTCCCAAAATGTGTAGGTTAGGTGGATTGGCCATGCTGAATTGTCCTTTAAAGTCCAAAGATGTGTAGATCAATGCTAAATTGCTACTTAATGTCCAAAGATATACAGGTCAGGTGGATTGGCCATACTAAGTTGCCTCTTAATATCCCAATATATGTAGGTTAGGTGGATTGGCCAGGCTAAATTGCTACTTAGTGTCCAAAGATATGCAGGTCAGGTGGACTGGCCATACTAAATTGCCCCTTAATATCCCAATATATGTAGGTTAGGTGGATTGGCCAGGCTAAATTGCTACTTAGTGTTCAAAGGTGTGTAGCTTAGGTGGATTGGCCATAGAAAATGCATGGCATTCTGGATTTAGTGAGGGGGATTAGGCCTAAGTAGGGTGCACTATTGGAGAGTCTGATGGGCTGAATGACCTGTTTTGCACTGTAAGGGGATTCAGTGATTTAATAATTCTATGACGTTTGCTCCACAGTAATAGACCTTGCATGTCGATTAATCCTCAGATCCAGCTCCAAAACTTGGCTTCAATCTACAATACAGAAGAAGGCCATTCGGCCCACGGAGTCTGCACTGACAACAACCCCAACTAGGCCCTATCCCCATAACCCCACACATCTAACTCTGCTAACCACCCCCCTACTCCCGAAACAAAGAGGCAGTTTTGCATTTAGTTCCTCCCCGGAAGAAGAAAGTCTGCATGCACACAGACAGACATTTAAACCAGTCACATGCCACCTTTTGTTTCATTCAATAAGTTTTATACCCAGGGCTTTTGTTTTGGGTTTCTGCCCCACTGAAGCGGTAGCCACGGTAATACAAAGCTCGGAGGGGTTGGGTGGGGAGGGGGTGCGACCCAACTCTCATCTTGAGGCGACAGACTTTGCTAGCTTGTCATGAGGTAGCCCAACCCAATTAGGCTACAATAATAGCAATGCAGTGTAGCCCACATGGTGAATAATAAATTATGACATTTCAAAATACAAAAAAGAATTAAAAATGTAAATTTCCTGCCCCCAGAGAACGCTGAGCAAAGAGGTGTGATTAGTTTAGGATTACAAAGCTGACGTATTCTGACAGATGCCCATTCTGATTCAGATTCTAAATGACAGCTGTGTTGATAGAGATTAAAGCTAACATTCTCCTTTCCCACGAAAGCAAATTAATTGTGACATTTTTATATGTCTTTCATTAAAATTTATCCAGTTGCGATGATAAAGCTATTACACAGGCGGTTTCAGGGTTAGCCCAACCTTTTGTGAATTTGTGGCTCATCCCGGATCCTGAAGAAAACCCGATTGGATTCAAATGACATCAACGGGATCGGACACACTGGGTGGGATTTTACACTCGCCCCCGAGACTGTAATATCCCATTCGGAAGTGAACGGACCTTTCTGTTGTCTGAGCCTCGCCCGCTTCCAAATCCTGTGGCGGGCAGATCCCACTCCATCACAGAAAGCAACTATTGGTTCCATCTACACTTCCTGCTGCCTCGGGAAGCAAGGAAAGTAAAAATAAAGTTTGTTTATGATGTGGAGATGCCGACGTTAGACTGGAGTAAACACAGTAAGAAGTCTGACAACACCAGGTCACAAATGAGACTTTCATTTCCGCTACAATGAAACTACTGTGGAACTCCCCTAGTCGCCGGTTCAATGTACCTGACCAGCACATGGGAGGAAACTGGAGCAAACCCGCACAGACACAAGGAGAACGTGTAAACTCTACACTTACAGCGACCCAAGTCGGGAATTGAACCCAGGTTCCTGGCGCTGTGAAGCAGCAATGCTAACATTGTGTTACCGAGCCATCCCCACTGTGCCATTGTGCTGTCCCACAGTCTGTCTCAGACTTCCCACTGCCTCAGGAAGTAGCCAGAATAATCAAGGATCCCATGCATTCTCTCTTCTAGCTTCTTCCATCAGGAAAAGGATACAAGAATCTCAGGCCATGTACCAACTAACCTAAGAACAGCTTATTCCCTGCTGCCGTCAGACTTTTGATTGAGCCTATTTTATATTAAGTTGCTCTTTCTCTACACCCTAGCTATGACTGTAACACTACATTCTGCACCTTCTCCTTTCCTTCTCCCCTATCTACTCTATGAATGGTATACTTTGTCTGTTTAGCATTCAAGAAACAATACTTTTCACTGTATATCGATACATGTGCTTAAATCACATGGGAGGATTTTTCAGTGGTGAGGAGTCCAGAACCAGGGGTCACAGTCTGAGGATTCACTTGACGAACATAGAACATAGAACATAGAACAATACAGCACAGAACAGGCCCTTCGGCCTTCGATGTTGTGCCGACCAAAATAAAAAGCAATGCCCCTCCTAACTAAACCATTCCCTTCTCATCCATATACTTATCAACTAACCTCTTAAACGCCACCAAACTTGGCGCATCTACAACAGCTGCAGGCAGGGCATTCCACTCCCTAATCACTCTTTGAGTAAAGAACCTACCTCTGATATCCGTCCTATAACTCATACCCCTTAATTTAAAGTTGTGTCCCCTCGTGCTAGCTTTCTCCATCCTAGGAAAAAGGCTATCACTGTCCACCCTATCCAAACCTCTAATCATCTTATATGCTTCAATAAGATCCCCCCTTAGCCGCCTCCTTTCTAACGAAAACAACCTCAAATCCTTCAACCTCTCTTCATAGGACCTGCCCTCCATACCAGGCAACATCCTAGTAAACCTCCTCTGTACCCTCTCCAATGCCTCCACATCTTTCTTATAATGTGGCGACCAGAACTGCACACAATACTCCAAGTGCGGCCGCACTAGAGTTTTGTACAGCTGCAACATGATGCTGCGGCTCCTAAATTCAATCCCCCTACCAATAAAAGCTAAGACTCCATAAGCCTTCTTAACAACTTTATCCACTTGACTGCCTACTTTCAGGGATCTATTGACACATACACCAAGATCCTTCTGTTCCTCAACACTATTAAGAGCCCTACCATTAGCCCTATACTCTACACATTTATTGTTCCTGCCAAAGTGCATTACCTCACACTTTTCCACATTAAACTCCATTTGCCATGAAGAGGATAACCTCGAAAGCTTGTGAGTTTACTATCAAATAAATCGGTTGGACTTAAACCTGGTGTTGTCAGATTTCTTACTGTGTTTACCCCAGTCTAACGTCGGCATCTTCACATCATGGTTTGGGGTAGACCACGTAGGATGGAGATGAGGAGACATTCCTTCACCCAATGAGTGGTGAGCCTGTGGAATTCATCACCACAGGAAGTAGTTGATGCCAAAACATTGAATGTATTCAAGAGGCAACTGGATATAGCGCTTGGGATTAAAGGTTGTGGGGGGAAAGCAGGATTAAGCTATTGAGTTGGATGATCAGCCATGATTGTAATGAATGCGGAACAGGCTCAAAGGGCCGAATGGCCTCCTCTGTTCCTATCTTCTTCTATGTGAATAGGATTGAATCATAGATATCATAGAAATCATAAAAACCTGACAGTGCAGAAGGAGGCCATTTAACCCATAGAGTCTGGAATGACCACAATCCCATCCAGACCCTGGTAATCCCTCTAACTTCCCAGGACATTGAGAGGCATTTTAGATTGGCCAATCAACCTAGCCCATGTATCTTTAGACTATGGGAAGAAACCAGAGCACCCGGAGGAAACCCCACGCAAGTCAAATCAATTCCAGCCTTCATTACTTTTCCCAGTGTAGGGGCTTCCTTGTAACTAAATTTCACCCCCAGTTATGTTGTAACTCTAAGAAACTTAGTTAGGCAGCATTTGGAATATTACATGCAGTTTTGGTCGCCACGTTACCAGAAGGATGAGGATGCTTCAGAGAGGAGTGCAAAGAAGGTTCTCCAGGAAGTTGCCTGGCCTGGAGGGTTTTAGGTGAGAGCAGAGGTTGGATAAACTCAGATCGTTTTCACTGGAAAATGGAGGCTGAGGGGAGACCTGATAGAAGACGACAACGTTATGAGAAGCTTAGACAGGATGAATAGTCAGAGTTCTTTTCCCAAGGAGGAAAGGTCAACTCCAAGAGGATGTAGGTGAAAGTGGGTAAGTTTAGGGGAGACGGGCGGGAAAGTTTTTCACACAGAGGGTGGTGGGTGCCTGGAACACACTGACATTGGAGGTGGTAGAAGGAGACACATTAGCAACATTCAAGGTGCATCTCGATTGACTCATGAGGTGAACAGAGAGATAAAAACTGAGTATCAGTTCAGGCTTGATGGGCTAAAGGGTCTGTTGCTTTGTTGTATTAGTTTTTATTCTTTGCAATATAGTTAATCAGAGCCACATATTTCAAGAGGAGCTTTTTCTCCCCCTGATCTCTTTACGTAGACACAGGAGGAGGTCGTTAAGACCCATTTGATCAGCTCTATATCTTACTACTCATGTTTCCGTCACCCTCCACGTCCCCCGTACTGAACCAAATTCTTAGCAAACTCTGTTACCGAGTTTCTCATTAACACCTCCACAACCGCACACCCCCCTCCAACCCCAACCCAAGCTTCTTGGGCAAAGATGTTCTAGCGAGTTCCTCGGACAGTGATTAGAATTCCTGCCAGTGACTTGGGGGACTAGGGCTCAACTCCACAATGGGGAGCTCAGAGATCATGTAAAAGTTGCACTGGGTTCGAGGTGTGTTATTTTATGGTGGTAGAGTGGTGATGCTACTAGAATAACAATCAAGCTAATGTTCTGACTGAAGGTTCAAATCCCACTTGTGCCAACTGGTGTCATATTAAAAAGGGCAGGATAGTGGCATTGTGGTTAGCACTGCTGCCCTAAAGTGCCAGGGACCCGGGTTCAACCCAGTCTTGGATAACTCTGTGAAGTTTATATTTTCCATCCCTGTGTGGGTGGGTTTCCTCCGGGTGCTCTGGCTTTCTTACTACAATACAAAGATGTGCAGGTTAGGTGGATTGGCCGTGCTAAATTAACCCTTAGTGTCCAAAGATGTGCAGGTTAGGTGAATTGGCCATGCTAAATTACCCCTTAGTGTCCAAAGATGTGCAGGTTCGGTAAATTGGCCGTGCCAAATTGTCCCTTAGTGTTCAAAGATATGCTGGTTATGTGGATTGACCATGCTAAATTGCCACTTGGTGTTCCAAAACATGCAGGTTAGGGGCATTAGTGGAGCAAATGCATTTTTTTTTAAATTTAGTTTCTTTATTAGTGTCAAAGGTAGGCTTGCATTCATTAAAGCTACTGTGAAAATCCCCTCGTTGCCACATTCTGGCACTTGTTTGGGTTCACTGAGGGAGAATTTAGCATGGCCAATGCACCTAACCAACATGTCTTCCAGACTGGGGGAGGAAACAGGAGGAAACCCATGCAGACATGAGGAGAATGTACAGACTCCATGCAGACAGTGAACCAAGCTGGGAATCGAACCTGGGGGCCTGGTGCTGTGAAGCAGCAGTGCCACCACCGTACCACCATGCCGCCCATGATGTTACCAGGATAGAGTGGGGTTGGGCCTATGAAAGATGCTGCCTCAGAGAGTCGGTGTAGACTCAATAGGCTGAATAGCTTCTTTCCCCAATGTGGGGATTCAATTAATACGTAGAATTATACAGCGTCAGTCTGCAATAATATCTGAACTTTCACATAATCCCATCTACCAGCACTTGGTCCATAGCTCTATATGCTGTGATCTGCCAAGTGCTCATCCAGGTACTTTTTAAAGGATGTGAGACAACCCGCCTCCCTCCCAGGCAGTGCATTCTAGCCCCTCAGCACCTTCTAGGTAAAAAAGTTTTTCCTCAATCCCCCACTACATCTCCTCACCTTGAAGCAGTGTCCTCTCATGACTGACACTTTAATTAACTGCTCTTTATCCACTCTGTTCATGTCTCGCATAATCTTGTACCTGTGTGAGTGCGCTATCTGAATGGTCTCGCTGTAACCATGTTCCCTTGTTTTAAGCCCCCATCAACAGAAATGGTTATGCACCATCAATTTTATCAACTACCTTAATTAACTTAAACATCTCAACTTCACTGTGTCTTAGCCGCTGATGCTCAAGCATAAATCCTTGCCCGTGATAAGAGCAGACAAAATAATGACATAACCTGTAGTGCGAAAAGGAGGCTATTCAGCCTGCACCAACAATCCCACCCAGGGAAAGCGATGACCCAGTGGTGTTTTTGTTAAGTAGTGAGTATAGAAACTCAACTGATGTTCTGGGAACCCGAGTTCGAATCCCATCATGGCAACTGGTGGAATTTGAATTCAGTAAAAGAATATTTGGAATTAAGTGTCTACTGATGATCATGAAACTGATGGTTGGAAAAACCTATCTGGTTGACCGATGCCCTTTAGAGAAGGAAATTTGCCATCCTTACCCAGTCTGGGCCAACGTGTGACTCCAGAACCACAGCAATCTGGATGATTTTCAACTACCCTCCAAGGGGATGGGCAATAAGTGTTGGCCCAGCCAACGAAACCATGTCCCATAGATGAATTTAGAAAATGGCACTACCCGCCCCGTAACCCATGCATTTTCCCTACTAATCTCCTTGGCACTAAGGGACAATTTAGCATGACCAGTCAACTTAACCTACACCATTTTTGGAGTGTGGGATAAGGCCTGAGTGGAATTGTTGTTGATACAGAGTCGATGGACTGAACGGCCTCCTTCTGCGCTGTTGCGATTTTATGATTCCATGAAAACAGAGCACCCGGGGGAAACCCACACAGACACATGCTGCACCCGCACAGTCACCTGAGGTTGGGAGTGAGCCCAGTGCTGTGAGGCAGCAGTGCGAACCCCTCTGCCACCGAGAATGCTTGTTGGGGCCATGCATTGATTCGAAAAGATGGGAGAGCAGAACGGGTGCAAAATGGTTTTTATTATTGAAAGGAACTGAAAAAAAAAATGACAGAAGCAAAAAAAAGTGGAGATTGCCTTCAAATCGGTCCCTCTAATCTAAGAACTGAACTGAACGTTCTAAAACCAAAATATATTTCAACCCTTATCTTGCTATTAGAAGTGTTTCTCGCATGCTTTTCGCAATCAATTTTTTCAAAAAATTCACTTTAAGGATGTGAGTGTCACTGGCAGAACCACGTGGTGACAGGGGTGACACAATGGGTAGCACTGTCTAACAACACTAGGGACCCAGGTTCGATTCCCGGCTTGGGTCACTGACTGTGTGGAGTTTGCATATTCTCCCCGAGTCTGCATGGGTTACCTCCAGGTGCTCTAGTTTCCTCCCACAGTCCAAAGGGCAATTAGGGATCAGCAATAAATGCTGACCAGCCAGTGTCACCACAAATTAATTTTAAAAAAAGGATGGCTTTTTGGGCCATTTAAGTGGGTATTGAACGTCATTAAGACAGAGATAGATAGGTTCTTGATTAATAAGGGGATCATGCGTTATGGGGAAAAGGCAGGAGAATGGGAATGTGAAAAATATCAGTCATGATTGAATGGAGGAACAGACTTGATGGGCCGAGTGGCCTAATTTTGCCCCTATGACTTACGGATCCCAGTTCAAGAGCAATTATGGACGGTTAACAAATGCTGGCTTTCTCCTGTGATGCCCACAATTGTCAAATAAAAAAAAATAGAGATCCCAAAAAGAAAACTCAATACAACTTGTCCAAATTTGCCTATATACCTTGAAATGGAACCACAGTCACTGCTGTCAGTGCTACTGATTTCTACTGGGATTTGGCTATCTTGAACTCTTTTTTTTCTCTTCTGGGTAGGTTTTATTTTGAGGCCACAATCTCTCAGATTTCTGTGCTGCGGCATACTAATTCCCCAAGTATTGGTTGAAGAGAAACACGCACATTCGAATAGTACAACTCACGGATATTGTTTTAAGTGCTTGCTTAGGTTCTCATCCCTTCTCTTTACGCTATCTGAAGTACATTATCCCTGTCACAGTCTGGTACAGAGCATTATCTAGTGTAGGGACTCAAGCCTGCAGGAACTGAAGGTACAGCTGGTGATGCAGCTGGCATTGTGTGGTACATCATTAGAAAATGATGACTCTCAGCACTGAAATGACACATTAAGCAGAATACCATCTCTTTGGAGTGACAAGTTAAATGTGCTTGGCCGGTGCTTAACAAAATATTTACATTTTTCCAATCTTTCATTTTCACAGTAACTTAACGCAAGGCTGTTCCTCAGCAAGGTTTCATTTCTGGGGTCAAAATGGAAGATTATACTTGTACATCAGAGTGTAAAGTTCACTTTCCGATGAATCAATGAGGTGGCACAGTCGTTAGCACTGCTGCCTCATGGCGACGGGTTCAATTCCCGGTTTGGGTCTCTATCTGTGTGGAGTTTGCATGTTCTCCCCGTGTCTGCGCGTCTGGGTTCTCCAGTTTCCTCCCTCAGTCCAAAAGATATGTGGGTAGGTGGATTGGCTGTGCTAAATTGCCCCTTAATGTTGAGGGGACAGGCTAGAGTTAAATACATAGGGATAGCACCTGGGTGGGATTGTGGTTGGCGCAGGCTCGATGAACCGAATGGCCTCCTACTGCACTATAGGAATCTATGGATTTGATATTAAATAATGGTACTTGTTAAGTATAATATTTCCCACATGCTCCTCCTTCAATAGAAAGGGTGTCTTTTTTTTGTTCATTCACTAGAATTGCTGGCTGGGCCAGTATTTATTGCCCATCTCTAGTTGCCTTTGAGAAGGTGTTGGTGAGTTGTTTTCTTGAATCGCTGCATTCTGTGTGCTATGGGTTGACCCACAATTAATCCCATTAGGGAGGGAATTCCAGGATTTTGACCCAGTGACTGTGAAGGAGCAGCCGATATATTTCCAAGTCAGGATGGTGAGTGGCTTGGAGGGAAACTTGCAGGGGGTGGTGTTCCCCATGTACCTGCTGCCCTTGTCCTTCTAGATGGAAGTGATTATGGGTTTGGAAGGGGCTGTCTCAGGATCTTTGGTGAATTGCTGCCTCGCACCGTGTAGATAGTACACACTGCCTCTACTGAGGGTTGGCAGCGGAGGGATTGAATGTTTGTAGATGTGGTGCCAATCAAGCAAGGCTGCTTTATCCTGGATGGTGTTGAGTTGATTGTTGAGCTGCACCCATCCAGAGAAGTGGAGAGTACTCTCGATTTGTGCCTTGGAGATGGTGGACAGGCTTTGAGAGTCAGGAGGTCAGCTCCTTGCTGCAGTATTCCTACCCTTTGATCTGCACTTGTAGCTGCTGTGATAATGTGGTGGCACAGTGGGTTAGCACTGCTGCCTCACAACGCCAGAGACCCAGCTCAATTCCTGACTTGCCTTTTGGGAGGAGGGCGGGGGATCGGGGGGAGGGGGGGTGGTGCATGCTCTGTTCATCACTTTGTGGGTTTCCTGCGGGTACTCCAGCTTCCTGAGAAAGACTGCTGGTTAGGTACATTTGCATGCTAAATTCCCCTCAGTGTAACTGAACTGGTGCGAGAGTGAAGCAACTAAGGAACTTTCACAGTAACTTCATCGCAGTGTTAGTGTAAGCCTGCTCATAACAAATAAGCTTAAACTAAAATTAGAAGCAAGAGGAGGCTATTCGACCCTTCGAACCCGCACTGCCATGCATTTTGATCATGGCTGATCATCAAATTCAATACCTTCTTCCTCACATATGCCTTAATCCCTTATACACTATTTTCCCCTTCTTAATCAATCCCTTGGTCCTCCTTCGCTGAATTTTTAACAGCTCCCAATCCTCAGGTCTGTTGCTTTTTCTTGCCAATTTGTATGCTTCTTCTCTGAATCTAATAATCTCTCTCTAGTTTCCCTGTAAGCCACAGTTCCCTGACCACTGCCTAATGGGAATAAGCAACTTCATAGAATCCCTATTGTGCAGAAAGAGGCCATTTGGCCCATTGAGTCTGCACCGACCACAATCCCACCCAGGTCCTATCCACGTAACGCTTGCTATCCCTCTGACAATTTAACATGGCCAATAAACCTAACCCGCACATCTTTAGACTGTGGGAGGAAACCAGACACTGGAGGGAACTCACGCAGACATGGGGAAAATGTGCAAACTCCATACAGACAGTGGCCAAGTTGGGAATCGAACCCAGGTCCCCGGCACTGTGAAGCATCAATGTTAACCGCTGTGCCACTGTGCCAAAATTCACCGATTCATTCCTTAAATGCCTGCCATTGCCAGGCTGCTCTCCTTCCTTTCAGTAATGTTTCCCAGTCTCTCATAGTTTGCCTCATAATAATACAAGAATAATGTTATAGATTAACTAGCTCAAGCAGACAAAGACCCTCTGGTGGATTCAGCCTGTCACTTGTAATTTGTGATAGCTGGTGTAATTAAAAAATTCAGCCCACCCAAAAGGCATACGATCTCCCCTGAGAGGTGAAAAAAAACCTCAAGATTCAAGCTTTGACGAGGGGAGTATCCAGGGGAAACAACAATGACTCAGAACAATGGAAAGTGGGTTAATGATTGAGCAGCGAGTACTGAGGAAGGCTGACCTTAACTGTATCAATTTTGAGAAACTAGCTCCTCATCTCCGCCTGCTCCATGGAACTACCTTCCATTGACTCTGTCTACACTTCCCGCTGCCTCGGAAAAGCAACCAGCATAATCAAGGATGCCACGCACCCCGGACATTCTCTCTTCCACCTTCTCCCATTGGGAAAAAGGTACAAAAGTCTTAGGCCACATGCCTCCCGACTCAAGAACAGCTTCTTCCCTGCTGCCATCAGATTTTTGAATGGACCTATCTCATATCAAGCTGATCTTTCTCTACACCCTATGACTGTAACACGATGACTAGTATTTTACAAGCTTGTTCGGGGTGAGGCTCGTAAAATCAGGCCTAAGACCAGTGGAAAATTCCGTTCTGCGATCCACGCCTGCCCTGATTCCAGGATGGACGTAAGGTTCCGGCCTATGTTCTGTCACCCTCGTCTTTCCTTCTTCCCAATGTACTCTATGAGCAGTATGCTTTGCTGCGCAAGAAATTATACATGCCAATAAATCAGGTCAACTCAAAAATTTGGCAATGTGAGGCTAACCATGGGGTGACATGTGACGGCCAATTGTCCAGAGTGCCTGGGGTCCTTGATTAGATTTACAAGGATGTTGCCTGGATTGGGGGGCATGCCTCATGAAGATAGTTTGAGGGAGCTGGGACTCTTCTCCCTGGAGAGATGAAGGTTGAGAGGTGACCTGATAGAGGTTTATAAGATGTTGAGAGGAATAGATAGGGTGGATTCTCAGAGGCTATTTCCCCGGGCTGAAATGGTTGCTATGAGAGGACACAGATTTAAGGTGCAGAGAAGCAAGTACAGAGGAGATGTTAGGGGTGAGTTTTTCACTCGGAGGATAGTGAGTGAATGGAATTGGCTGCCGTCGGTTGTGGTAGAGGCGAACTGCTGGGGTCTTTTAAAAGACTTCTGGATAAGTATATGGGATCTAATGGGATTGGGGGTTATAGATAGGTCTATGGCTTGGTAGGTATAGATGTGACCGGCGCAACTTCTGGGCTGAAGGGCCTGTTTGTGCTGTAGTGTTCTATGTTCTATTGTGCTGGTCGCTTTCCCGAGGCAGCGGGAAGTGTAGACGGAGTCAATGGAAGGTAGTTCCATGGAGCAGGCGGAGATGAGGAATTAGTTGACTAGTTGACACTAGTTCCTCAGTGCTTGCTGCTCAATCATTGACCCACTTTCCATTGTTCTGAGCCACATTTCCCCTGGATACTCACCTCGACAAAGCTTTGTCTATTGAATCTTGAGGTCTTTTTTCACCTCTGAGGGGAGTTGGTATGCCTTTTGGGTAGGCTGCATTTTTTAATTACATCAGGTATCACAATTATAAGTGAAAGGCTGAATCCATCGGAGTCCTTGTGTGATTTGACTAAGCACCGAATTCCTGTTCTCGCTGGGACATGTGAATCCGGAGAATTCCGCCCTTTGTTTCTGGGATTTACAGTGGCGAAATTTGGAATGTAAGTCAGGGAGAATAGAAAAATAGAAAAGAACTGAGCCTTTCTTTTGAAAGGAAAAAAACACCTTAATTATTCCATGTATTAATATCTTTGACGCCTTGTGAGGTATGAGTGAAGGTGATTGTACTTATCTGAGATGGATCTCTGGCAGTGAGATGTATCGATGGCTGCGTTTGATTACAGTTCTTGCTGCAATAGTTGGGAACAGTTGGAGAGACCCATTTGTAAATCGCACATTGAGTACGTGAGCAGCCGAATCCAGAACAATGGGCCATTGTGAGCTGGCTGCCTCATTTAAAGATAGATTTCCAAGCTGGCATTGTAAAATTAACATTCCTCAAAGGTACGCTGTGAAGCTATTTGCATGCATCAATCTGTTCACTTACATTGACAAGGAGAATAGATTTCCGTGGGCGTTGCTGAAGGTGTCCAGACCAATTTAGGTCAGTGTAATTTTCTTCCGCCTAATGTACTTCAAATTACACTAATTTATTGCAAAACATCTTGTTTGTTTATTAGTGTCACAAGTTGGCTTACATTAACACTGCAATGAAGTAACTGTGAACATCCCCGAGTCATGACACTCTGGCACCTGTTTGGGTACATTGAGGGAGAATTTAGCCAATGCACCCTAACCAGCACGTCTTTTGGACTGTGGGAGAAAACAGGATCACCCAGAGGAAATCCATGCAGACATGTGGAGAATGTGCAGGCTCCACACAAACAGTGACACAAGCTCGGAATTGAACCCGGTTCCCTGGCGCTGTTATTTATTAGTCACAAGTAAGGTTTACATTAACATGCAATGAAGTTACTGTGAAATTTCCTTTGTCGCCACGCTCTGGTGCCTGTTCGGGTCAATGCACCTAAGAAGCATGTCTTTTACGCTGTGGGAGGAAACTGGAGCATCCAGAGGGAACCCACGCAGACACTGGGTGAGCATGCAGACTCCACAGAGACAATGACCCAAGTCAGGAATCGAACCTGGGTTCCCAGCGCAATGAGGCAGCAGTGCTAACCACTGTGCTACCATGCCGCCCTTTGATCACCAGTCTTTGGAAATCCAACACTTCTACACCTCAATCCACCTACACAGCACGCCTCTCAGATTGTGGGAGGAAACTGGAGCACCTGGAGGAAACCCACGTACTCACAGGCTGAATGTGCAGACTCTGCAGACAGTGACCCAAAGCCAGAATTGAACCTGAGTCCCTAGTGCTGTGAGGCATCAGTGCTAATCACTGTGCCACCGTGCCGCCTCCAAGGACAAGAGGGCATAATCTCAGAGAAAAAGGGTCATCCATTTAAGACAGAGATAAGGAGGAACTTCTTCTCTCAGAGCGGAGTAAATCTGTGGAATACTTTACCACAGAGGATTGTAGAAGGTTGGCTGTTAAGTATGTTCAATTCTAAGATAGAAAGAGCTTTAATCAGTAAGGAAATTGAGGGTTGTGACAAGAATGTGGATTAGCACATCAGATAAACTATGATCTCAATGAATGGCAGAGCAGACTCAATGGGCCGAATGGCCTACTTCTGCTTCCATATATTATGGTCTTAAATTAATGCAAATTTTGAAAAGCAAATTTATTTAAGTCTTCGAACAGATAACTTGCAATATTCAAATTATTCCAAACTATTAGTCGGGTACAGAAAATTATTCCTCATCACGATCTTGAGAAATTAGTAATTTAATATTAATTACAAATATATGCAAAGCTTAATATAATAAACTATTGGTTATTACTTTCTTCATTTTTAAAATTATTTTTCATTAAGTATATTGCATAGTTAAAATCTAGAGCCATGAGAAGAAATATCTTGGTGACTCTGTGGGCAGCACGGTGGCACAGCGATTGGCACTGTTGTCTCGTAATGCCAGTTCAATTCTCCGCTTGGTTCCTGAATAGGCACCAGAGTGTGGCGGCTAGAGGATTTGCGCAGTAACTTCATTGCAGTGTTAATGTAAGGCTACTTGTGATGCTAATAACTAAACAATAAAATATAGCCAATATTGTGATGTTAAGCTAGCAGCAGGCACTAGAAAAAAATCAAAGAATCGCGAACTGCTCTGAGGGCAAGTAAGCACTTGTGCTGTTCTACTTTCTCGGGAGGTATAGATGCTCCACAGAAAGCATTCTTTCTGGTTGTTTCACAGCTTGGTATGGAACCCTGCACTGCTCAAGACAGCAAAGAGCTACAGAAGGTCATGAATGTAGCCCAATCCATCACGCGAACCAGCCTCCCATCCATTGACTCCGTCTACACTTCCCGCTGCCTCGGAAAAAGTAGCCAGCATAATTAAGGACCCCACCCTTAGGGAAAAAAAGATACAAAAGTCTGAGAACACTTACTATCCAACTCAAGAACAGCTTCTTCCCTGCTGCTGTCAGACTTGTGAACGGACCTACTTTATATTAACTTGCTCTTTCTCTATACCCTAGCTATGACTGTAACACTACATTCTGCACCCTCTCCTTTCCTTCTTCTCCATGGACTCTATGAATGGTATGCTTTGTATCACGTGCAAAAAACAATATTTTTCACTGTATACCAATACATATGACAATAATAAATCAAATCAAATCTTCCTTTTCACCCTATCTGTGACTGCAATACCAAATTCTACACCCTCTCCTTTCTTTCTCCCCATGTATTCTATGAACAGTATGCTTTGGTTGTATAATGTGCAAAAAACAATACTTTTCTCTGTATTCCAACACGTGACAATATTACACTGTGACACTACATTCTGCAATTGCTCCTTTCCTTCTCCCCCATGTACTCTATGAAGAGTATACTTTGTATAGCATGCAAGAAACAATATTTTTCACTGTCTACCAACATATGTGACAATAATAAATTGAATCAAATCTTTCTCTTCACCCCATCTGTCACTGCTATACTATATTCTGCAGCCTCTCCTTTCCTTCTCCCCATATACTCTATGAACGGTATGCTTTGGCTATGTACTCTGCAAAAAACAATACTTTTCATGTATCTCACTACATGACAATACTAAATTATAACACTATATTCTGCACTTCCGCCTTTTCTTCTCCCCATGTACTCTATGAATGGTATGCTTTGCAGAACGTGCAAGAAACAATACTTTTCATTATATAGCAATACTTATAATGTACCCCAATAATAAATCAAATCAAATTTTCCTTTTCACCCTATCTGTGACTGCAATACGATATTCTGCACCCTCTCCTTTCCTTCTATGCTAACTACTCTATGAACAGTATGCTTTGGCTTTATAATGCATGAGAAACAATACTTTTCACTGTACACAAACACATATGGCAATAATAAATCAAGCAGATCAAATCAAAGTGATAAAGTGGACCTTTGATGAGGAGGCAATTCCGAGGCAACAGAAGAAAAGAAAAGCAAAGGAAAAATTTGGGTCTGAATCAGTTGAGTTTTAATCTCTTGCACCAGAATGAAATGGGGAGGGGAAAGGGTTTGGGGAACTAATGTGCCTTTCGCAATTTTTTTAAAATTCATTTGTGGAACATGAGCATTGCTGGCCGGCCAACAATTATTGCCCATCCCTAGACTCCTTTGAGAGTAGTTGAGAGTCAACCACATTGCTGTGGCTCTGGAATCACATGTAGGTCAGACTGGGTAAGGACAGCAGATTTCCTTCCCTAAAGAACAGTAGTGAACCAGATGGGTGTTTTCCCCCCCCCCCCGGCAATCGACATTGGTTCCGTAGATTTCAGATACTTATTGTTGAATTCAAATTCCACCATAGCAGGATTCGAACCCAGGTCTTCCAGAACATTAGCTGAGTTTTTGGATTAATAGTCGAGCAATAATACCACTGGGCTGTTGCCTCCCCTAATAAAGCAGGAGCTGCTCTCAGTCATTCTCACACTGCAGGTTCATTGCAAAGATCTAGCCTCCACTCCCTCAGGCAATAAGACAGCAGGTATTGTCGAGTTGCTGCTGTTGTTTACAGCACAGATCAGTTCTCAAATTATTGCTGCAAGCGTGCCTGTGTCCACAGGGCTTTTATTTCAAGTTTTTTTGTAAAAAACTTACAGCATTGACTTTCAAACAATCACTCCAATATGAAGTAACAAAACAACTGTGAAACCAAACAGATCAGGCACAGAGATTACAATTCATTCTGATGCTATGAAGCCAATTTTGATTCCCAAAGTCCATTTAATCCTTACGGTGTTGGTGTGGAAGCAATTAAATATTGTGAATATCAGACGTTTTTTATTTATTCGTGGATTATAAGTGTCTCTTGCTGCCTATCTAAAAATTTCCCTTAAATTGAGGCAATTTCAGACAGTATTTATAAGTGGAGTTACATGTAGGCCAGACCAGGTAAGGATGGCAGATTTCCTTCCCCAAAGGCCATTCAAACAAAATAATGAAGATCAAGGAAAAATATAGCACGAGAACAGGCCCTTCGGCCCTCCAAGCCCGTGCTGATCATGATGCCCAAACTTTCTGGGCAAGTGTGAGGTAATGCATTTTGGAAGGTCCAACGCTTGTAGGAATTGTACGGTAAATGGTGGAATCCTTCAGAGTATTGGGAGGGGCATGTCCACCGATCACTGAAAGTGGCAACGCATGGATAAGGTAGTCAAGAAGACATACAGCATGCTTGCTTTCATCGATTGGGGCATTGAGTATGGGTAGCAAAGTGGCACAGTGGTTAGCACTGCTACCTCTCAGTGCCAGGGCCTTGGGTCACTGACTGTGTAGGGTTTACATGTACTCTCTGTGTCTACGTGGGTTGCCTCTGGATACTGCAGTTTCCTCCCATAATCCAGAGATGTGTGGCCATGATAAATTGCCGCTTAGTGTCAGGGAGAAATATCGTAGAATAGAATCATAGAACCCCTACAATGCAGAAGGAGGCCATTCAGCCCATTGAGTCTATACTATCCACAATTCCACCAAGGCCCTATCCCTGTAACTCCACATATTTATCCTGCCAGCCCCCCACACTCCCCCCAGGGTCAATTTAGCCAATCAACTTAACTTGCACATCTTTGGACTGTGGGAGGAAACCCACACAGACACAGGGAGAACGTGCAAACTCCACGCAGACAGTGACCCGAGGCTGGAATTGAACCCAGGTTCCTGGCGCCGTGAGGCAGCAGTGCTAACCACTGTGCCACCATGCCGGCCCAACTCGCTAGAGTATATGGTTGGCGTGATGGGGATAGGAACTGGGTGGGATTGTGGTCAATGCAGACTCGATGGGCCGAACGATCTCCTGATCGTGATTCTATGATTCTATGAATACAGTCCTAATCGACTCAATCTCAAGACGCAGGCAAAATGCAGAAGTGTCTATTTTGATGCCAGAAGGGCCAATTGATACTCTGAATATGCAAATTTGTTTTAAAAAGAAATTAACAGTGAAGAAAGTGGCACCATAATACAAAGCCACTTCTGTCTCTGGGCGGATACTGAACGGGGGGAAAAAAAATAGCCAAGAAAGCACATCAAAGTCCCACATCATTGTAATTTTGTACAGTTCAGTCAACATACGACCTTGATTGCAAACTCTCCATGCATGTCAATAAACTATATTACTAAAACCCAGCTCCATCTGATCAAGGTGCGCAGGGAGCCAGGGTTTAACATATTTCCAGAATGTGCCTTATCTTCGGCAGCCAGTACTTCCTTGAGATAACTAAGCAATGATTTGTCTTTATTGATTTACAAGGAGTTAGAACCACTCTCCGGGTCAGCGCTGAGAAACTGCGCTTGCGAGGGCCGGTACTTTTTGTTAAGCCTGATGCATCTTTTCTCAAGAAGGCGTCAGGCTCTGGGGGGGGGGGGAAGAAAAAAAACTGTTCTTTGAGATGTTGCAATGCTTAATGGCGCGAAATCGCGTTTTGTCCTTCGAGTTGCAACTCTTCACCCGTTGACTTGCCGGTGGGGGTGACCCCTCGGGCAATTCGCATAAGTTAATTGAAGATTAAAGAATGTCAGGAAGTGAGGGGGGGGGGGGGGGGGGGGGGGGGGGGTTGCAGGTGATCATGGTGTGTGTGCACGTTATTGGCATGTGGGAAAGGCTAATTGGATTGTAATTAGAACCTCGGTGATTAATTGATGGCATTGCAGAATCTCGTTTCCTTTCAGAGAAAATAAATTGCCCCAGTTCTGCGGCTGCAGTGCCCGAATATAAATAAAGTTCAAAGGTTGAGGGGCGGACGCGGTGGGTTTAAGGCCGACCCTTCTGTTGTTTTTTTTTCAGATGTTTGTGGCAGTTTGGAAAACGCCACTTTCGCTGTCACCACACGCCAATGTTTTTAAACTGCACAGCCACACGATGGCACTGGTTGGCACTGTTACCTCACAGGGGCCCGGGTTCAATTCCTAGCGTGGGTCTGCAGACTCCGCACAGACAGTCGCCCGGGGCCTGAATCGAACCCTGATCCCTGGCGCTGTGAGGCAGTATGATGCCACGGGATCTTCTGTGTTCACCTGAGAGGGCAGACGAGTTGGCTTCTCATACCCCGAATTCCAAAGATTCACCACCCTTTGCGTGAAGAAACCCCTCCGCAACTCCGATCTAAACCATCCTCCCCTTAATCTTGAGTCTGTGCCTTCTAGTCCTGCTATCTTTGCTAAGCAGGAAGAGTCTCTCAACCTCTACCCTATCCATCCCCTTCATTATCTTATATTCTCTATAAGGTCCCCTCTCAGCCTTCTAAACTCCAAAGAGTACAAACCTAGCCTATTCAGTCTCTCCTCATAATCCAACGGCCTCATCTCAGGTATCAGCCTAGTAAACCTTCTCTGCAACCCCTCCAAATATGGTTGACTTTTCATTGCCCTCGGGCAACTAGGGATGGACAATAAATTCTGGCCAGCCAGTAATGCACGTATCCTGCTAATGCCCTTTATTGAAGGAAATCTTACCTGATCTGCCCTCTAGAGCCATAGAAATGTGATTGACTCTCAACTGCCCTTGGACAATTAGGGATGGTTGATTAATTCTGACTCAGTCAGTGATGCCCATGCCCCATGAAGCATGGGCAGCACGGTGGCACAGTGGTTAGCACTGCTGCCCCACAGCGGCAGGGACCCGGGTTCGATTCCCGGCTCGAGTCACTCACTATCTGTGCGGAGTCTGCACGTTCTCCCCATGTCTGCGTGGGTTTCCTCTGGGTGCTCAGGTTTCCTCCCGAAAGATGTACTGGTTAGGGGGCATTGGCCATGCTAAATTCTTCCCCAGTGTCCCCAAACAGGACCCAGAGAGTGGTGACTAGGGGATTTTCACAGTAGCTTCATTGCAGTGTTAATGTAAGCCGACTTGTGACTGAGAAATAAATAAACTTTGCTTAAAGTTGCAGACACGGGGAGAATCTGCAGACTCCGCACAGACAGTCGCCCGGGGCCTGAATCGAACCCTGATCCCTGGCGCTGTGAGGCAGTATGATGCCACAGGATCTTCTGTGTTCACCTGAGAGGACAGACGAGTTGGCTTCTCTTATCCCCAAGCACAGATTTGCGATGATACTTCACTGATCCTGTAAAGCTCAACATCACACCAGACACTCCACTTACACACCAAGACATCGAAGGAGCAATTAGTTCCTGCTCTCAATAATTTAAAACAAAAAAACTTTTCTCATGAAAGATTCACCAGCTGGAAAAGGGGAATAAAATCAAAGAACAATGTATTAACTGGAGCCTTTCTGCTGGACACATTTCAGCTCTAAACATTGGAGCTGGAGATAAATATTAAGCAAAAGAAACTGAGAATAATTCCTATTATATTCAGAATTGTTGTTTTGCCAACAGCCCTTACATAACTGTAATTGCTGCAAGCTCGCAATTTTTGCAGTGAATTAAGTAAAGCTCAGTTGCATTACTGCATAATTACTAAATCAATTAAACCAATTATTAAAGCCCAAACTTGACTTAAAATAATTCGAGTGCCAACGTTCTGCCAGATTTTTGTGTTCTAAGGATAGGCACATTAAAAGTAGGATTCACTATCGGCTTTTTACTGTTCAGGTACCTTGTTATGCTACAAATACAATTGTAATGATGGATTAACAATATTGGTAATCATGCTTAGGCATTCTTGATTTGATTTGGTTCGATTTATCATTGTCACATGTATTAACATACAGTGAAAAGTATTGTTTCTTGCGCGCTATACAGGCAAAGCACACTGTTCATAGAGAAGGAGAAGAGAGCGCAGAACGTAGTGTTACAGTCATAGCTAGGGTATCGAGAAAGATCAACTTAATGTGAGGTAGGTCCATTCGAAAGTCTGATGGCAGCAGGGAAGAAACCGCTCTTGAGTCGGTGACGTCAAACTTTTGTACCTTTTTTCCCCGACTGAAGAAGGTGGAAGAGAGAGTGTCCAGGGTGTGTGGGGTCCTTAATTATGCTGGCTGCTTTGCCGAGGCAGTGGGAAGTCTAGACAGAATCAATGGATTTAAGGCTGGTTTGCGTGATGGATTGGGTTACATTCACGACATTTTGTAGCTCCTTGCGGTCTTGGGCAGAGCAGGAGCCAAACCAAGCTGTGATACAAACAGAAAAATAGTTTTCTACGGTAAAAGTTAGTGAGAGTCATTTGGACACGCCAAATTTCCTTAGTCTTCTGAGAAAGTAGAGGCATTGGTGGGTTTTTTTTAATTATAGTGTCAGCGTGGAGGGACCAGAACAAGTTCTGACGCTGCAGGAACACCATTTTGCCACTCATGTGTCATGTAAATATGCATAGCAAACAATAAAAACAAAATATTATGAAAACCTGAGTTAAAAACAGATAAATGCTGGAAAATGCTCTGTCCCCGGCCACTGTGAGGCAGCAGCATGCTAACCACCATGCTACCGTATGAAGGTACACACAAAATAAAACAAAACAATGGCCATCAGGAGCTTCGACTAGATCAAGGTGGGATTTCCATTCCCTTTGGAGAAAGATTCCTGCCTTTAAGAACTATGACCAATCAAATGGGTGGCAGTTCCCTTGTCATAACAGCGCCTATGGGAGCAGAGTGGTCACTGCTGGGACTGCACGCAGTACCAAAGAAGTGACTTCAAGTGAGCCCAGGGTCTTTTGTGAGAACCATGTTTGTAGAACAAGGGTGAGGGGAAGGGAGGGGGCATAGAGTTGGGGAGGGGGAAGGAAGAACGTAGAACATAGAACATTACAGCACAGTACGGGCCCTTTGGCCCTCAATGTTGTGCCGAGCTATGTCCAATCCCTAGATCAAGCTATCTCACTCCCTATCATTCTGGTGTGCTCTTTGTACCTATCTAATAACCGCTTGAAAATCCCTAAAGTGTCCAACTCCACTATCACAGCAGGCAGTGCATTCCAAACCCCAACCACTCTCTGAGTAAAGAATCTATCTTGGACATCCCTCAAATATCTCCCACCATGAACCTTATAGTTATGCCCCCTAGTAACAGCTGCATCCACCCAAGGAAATAGTCTCTGCACGTTCACTCTATCAATCCCTCTCATCATCTTATAAACCTCTGTTAGGTCGCCTCTTATCCTTCTCTGCTCCAAAGAGAAAAGTTCCAGCTTCCTCAACCTTTCCTCATGAGGCCTAACCTCCAAACCAGGCAGCATCCGAGTAAATTTCCTCTGCACTCTCTCCAATGCTTCAACATCCTTCTTATAGTGAGGTAACCAGAACAGAACACAATATTCCAAATGTGGTCTCACCAATGACCAATATAGTTGCAGCATAACCCCATGACTGTTAAACTCAAATCTCCTGTTAATAAACACGAACACACTATAAGCCTTCTTCACGGTTCTATCCACTTGAGTGGCAACCTTCAGAGATCTGTGGATATGAACTCCAAATTCTCTCTGTTCCTCCACATTCCTTAGAATCCTGCCGTTGACCCTGTAGTCTGCATTCAAGTTTGTCCTAACAAAATGAATCACCTTACACTTACCAGGTTTAAGCTCCATGTGCCTCTTTTCGGCACAGCTCTGCATCCTATCAATGTCTCTTTGCAACAGCCCTCCACCTCATCCACTACTTCACCAATCTTGGTGTCATCAGCAAATTTACTAACCCATCCTTTAGCCCCCTCTTCCAAGTCATTGATAAAAATCACAAGTAGCTGAGGACCCAGCACTGACCGCTATGGTACACTGCTGGTAACTGGCCTCCAGTCTGAAAATATTCCTTCCACCACCACCCTCTGTCTTCTATAATACAGCCAGTTACTTCTCCAATTGGCCAAATTTCCTTCTATCCCACACATCCTTATCTTCTTCATCAATCTACCATGGGGAACCTTATCAAACACTTTATTAAAATCCATGTATACGACATCAACTGCTCTACCTTCTTCCACACACTTAGTTACCTCCTCAAAGAATTCAATCAAATTTGTGAGGCAGGACTTACCCCTCACGAACCCCTCACGTGCTGATTATCCCAAATTAAACTGCATCTTTCCAAATAGTCATAAATCCTATGTTTCAGGACCCTTTCCATTAACTTACCGACCACCGAAGTAAGACTAACTAGCCTATAATTATCAGGGTCATTCCTATTTCCTTTCTTGAAGAGAGGAACAGTCTTCTGGAACTATCCCTGTGGACAGTGAGGATCCAAAGATCAAAGCTAAATGTTCTGCAATCTCATTCCTTGCCTCCCAAAATATCCTAGGAAGTATCCCATGTGACCCAGGGGACTTACCCACTCTCAAGCTTTTCAAAATTGCTAATACACCTTCCCTCAGAATATCTACCTTCTCTAGTTTACACTCCAATTTAGAAAAAAAATCTCTGAAAAAAAGTAAGGTAAAAATCCCTCTTACCTACAAGCTCTCTGCACTGAATGTCCACTCCAACTGCTCCTCTGGAAACAATGAGGAAGTTGGGAGTGTGGCAAAGAAATATCTAAGAACAAAGAACAAAACAGCACGGGAACAGGCCCTTCGGCCCAACGAGCCCGCGCCGCCACCCCGATGTTCCCACCTCTACCCGTGATCCCTGTCTATATTTATAGATCTATGGATTAAAAACCAAATTTGAGACAATTTAGGGAGAATTTGTTTTGCCAATTAGCCTAAGAGCACCTCTTTGGGATGTGGGAGGAAACCTGAGCACCCAGAGAAAACCCATGCAAGCACGGGGAGAATGCGCAAACTCCCACAGACATAGGCCCAAATCCATGTATCTGCACAGCACAGCGATAGTCACTGAGCTGTCGTGTTGCCCATCAAATGGTCCAGGTCAAGCGTACACTAACGACGTGAAGCACTAGGATACTCTCGAAAAAAATCCAAGAGCAGCCCTCTCACGACCCATCGCGTGTATGTCCCTTGTAGACAACAAGGTGGACCAAAGCACCTGTAGGATAAAAACAAGTACATCAATATCTGGGGAAGGTAGTAAGCAGAAGGAATCTGAATAGGAACTCCCCCCACCCCCGACCAACCAACTAACTCACACAACTGAGCTCAATCACAAGGCCACCAGTGGATACTTGGCACAGGTCTCAAAACTCATTGGTGTGGAAGAGACCGTTCAGCAACATATAGACAACCCAACATCTTCCCCAGAATGGATAAACCACCAAAAGTGCTGGCACAGTGTCACTGTAATGGCACCCAATTTTACACTTGTCCTCCTCCATGACCGCGATGGCAAATGGTTAGAATTGCTGCCTCACAGTGCCAGAGACCTGAGTTTAATTCCCGGCTTGGGTCACTGTCTGTGCGGGGTCTGCACATTCTCCCCGTGCCTGTGTGGGTCTTTAACTGGTGTGGCCTACATTTGACTCCAGAGTCACAGTAATGTGGTTCACTCTCAGCGGCCCTCGGCAACTAGGGAAAGGCCAAAATAGTAGGCAGCCAGTGACACCCAAGTCCCATGAAGTATGGGCAGCACAATGGTTGGCACTGCTGTCTCACAGCACCAGAGACCTGCGTTCAATTCCTGACTTGGCTCACTGTCTGGTGGAGATTGCACGATCTCCCCATATCTGTGTGGGTTTCCTTCGGGTGCTCTGATTTCCTCCCACAGTCTGAAAGACGTGCTGGTTAGGTTGCATTGGCCGCGCTAAATTTTCCCTCAGTGTATCCAAACAGGAGTGTGGTGACTAGAGGATTTTCACAGTAACTTCATTGCAGTGTTGATTTGAGCGACACCAATAAATGAAACTAAACTCCATTTTGCGCCTGTAGGGGGAGCTTGGTTGTAAAATTCTAGCCCATGTTGCCCAAAACTCTCCAACGCTTTTTAGTAACGAGGGTTTTCATCCTGTCTGGGTCTCTTGTACATTCTTTGATAGAGATTGATCACTGCAATGACTCAACAACTCCATTATGTTTGTATCATGTGACGAGCAAGGTAGTAGAAGATAAATTAGATGGACCTTGGTCTTTTTTCATCCAACAGGCTAATGTAGCTCTGGACACACACTCTGAATTTTAACTGAAGCTTTACAAAGGGTTCATGGGATAACCACTTAATCTCACCTTGTCGAAGATATTAGTGTCTGTTTTCAGGAGAATAGTGGGTATACACAGCTCTCTACAAACACTGAATAAATTACGTCGCTCCACAGAACATTTTTCATTAAGTAAGCCACGCTACTGCCCGAGTAGTAGAAAATGATTAAACTATCTTTAAAATTTGCCACTAGCCAGGGACCCAGTGGAATTATAAACTTGGCCACTTCATGCTCATAAGAGATATACAAAATGCCAGATTCTCTCCCCATTTCCAATCAAGACAGAAAACCCCATCTAATTTCTACCCTAATCCTACCCTAAAGCGATGGCAGTGGTTGGCACAGTGGTTAGCACTGCTGCCTCACAGCTGCCAGAGACATGGATTCGATTCCCGACTTGGCTCACTGTCTGTGTGGAGTCTACACATTCTCCCCGTGAGTTCGTGGGTTTCCTCTGGTTTCCTCCCACAGTCCAAAAGATGTGCAAGTTAGGGTGCATTGGCCATGCTAAATTCTCCCTTAGTGTACCCGAACAGGCGCCGGAATGTGACGGCTCAGGGATTTTCACAGTAACTTCATTGCAGTGTTAATATAAGCCTTACTTGTGACAGTAATAAATAAACTTTAATTAAGTGAAATTCTGGATTAATAGTCTAACTAATATGACTAGAAGGTTGTGGAAGCATTGGAGAGAGTGCAAAGGAGATTTACCAGGATGCTGCCTGGTTTGGAGCGTAGGTCTAATGAAGAAAGATTGAGGGAGCTGGGGCTTTTCTCTTTAGAGTGGAGAAGGATGAGAGGTGACTTAATAGAGGTTTATAAGATGATGAGGGGAATAGATAGAGTGGACGTGCAGAGACTAGTTCCTTGGGTGGATGTAGCTGTTACAAGGGGACATAACTACAAGATTTATGGTAGGAGATATAGGAGGGATGTCCGAGGTAGATCTTCACTCAGAGAGTGGTTGGGGTGTGGAATACACTGCCTGCTGTGATAATGGAGTTGGACATTTTAGGAACTTTCAAGCGGTTATTGGATAGGCACATGGAGCACTCCAAGGTGGGATAGCTTGATCTTGGATTTGGACATAGCTCAGCACAACGTTGAGAGCCGAGGGCCTGTATTATGCTGTAATGTTCGATATATGTTTGTATGACTAGACCCCTAAACATCTAATCTGCACATCTTTGGACACTGAGGGGCAACTTGTAAGATTTTCTTGTGTCTCTTGCTTTGTATTGAGAAATCTTCATAATATAAAAGAGAGACTCTGCTGCTATTGTAGCGGGGTCCTTACAATGGTCATTTTAAATAGACACACCGAGATATTGACAAAGTGAGTTTCAGACAATCGCATTAAAGCATCGAGC
Organism: Sphyrna mokarran; assembly: GCA_024679065.1. NCBI lineage: Eukaryota > Metazoa > Chordata > Chondrichthyes > Carcharhiniformes > Carcharhinidae > Sphyrna > Sphyrna mokarran. The sequence goes on from JAGIQG010000033.1 coordinate 9,054,623, forward strand.
ATCAGTATCCCGTGAAGTGATTTCAGAGACAAGATCTTCTGAAAAATCTTTTTCTGCTTTCAGTTACTCTTTACATAACTAATGCTGAGTGGAATCGCCTGAGATAAGTCAATATGGTGACAGCCAATCGGAGATCATTGGTCACGTCAGATGCAAACAGGAAAAGGAGGACCATGATGTTGAAGATGCCACTGCTGCCTTATTAGGGAAGGCCAGAAAATCTTAGACACTTTGGGGTGAATTTTCCCCTTCCACGCCATGGGACTATGGAAAAGTCTATTGGATTTTTCAGGTAGGATTTTCCAGTTCTGGGGTGAGCGTGGCTGGAAAATCCTGCCATTTGGCATTCAAAGATGGTGAATTGGAAATCAGAAAAAAAAAACATTTATTTTTTAAAAGTTTATTTATTCGTGTCACAGTTAGGCTGCAATGAAGTTACTATGAAAATTCCACTCGTCGCCATACTCCTAACATCCAAAGGTGTGCGGGTTAGGTTGGGTGGCCGTGCTAAAATTGCCCCTTAGTGTCCTGAGATGTGTAGGTTAGAGGGATGAGTGGGTAAATACATAGGGTATGGGGGTAGGGCATGGGTGGGATTATTGATTGGCCTGAAAACCTTGTTCCCCGCTCTGATTCACTAATGTCCTTTAGGGAAGGAAATCTGCTGTCCTTACCCTGTCTGGTCTGCTTGTGACTCCAGAGCCACAGTAATGTGGTTGACTTGTTCCAAGGTGAAATTATGATATGGAGTTGCTGGTGCTGGATGGGGTAGACATAATAAGTAGTCTCAAAACACCAGGTTGAAGTCCAACAGGTTTATTTGGTAGCACGATCTTTCAGAGCACTGTTCCTTCATCAAGTGAGTCAAGGGACAGCACTTCAAAAGCTTGTGCTGCCAAATAAACCTGTTGGACTTTAACCTAGTGTTGTGAGACTTCTTAAAGGGTCAAATTAATCAAACCCTTATATATGTAAATATGTATATATATATATATATAGAAAGAATCAATAGCTGTTGTCAAATTACTAAAGCAACCGACAGTAGCCAAGTTTGGTGGCAGAAAGGAATAAAGAAATAAGAATGTTGTATCATAAGCTAGACAACTTAAATAAAAGAGCAACATTCTTATTTCAATGCCAATTTATATACATCAGGGCAGTTTGTGTGATAAAGCTTATTTATTAGTGTCACAAGTCAACTTACATTAACACTACAATGAAGTTACTATGAAAACTCCATAGTGTGACACTCCAACAGCTGTTTGGGTAACACTGAGGGAGAATTTCTCATGGCCAATCCACCTAACCCAGCATGTCTTGGGGCACTAAGGGTCAAATTAACATGGCCAATCCACCTAACCCGCACATCTTTGGATCTAGCCCAGATATTTTCAAACATTTTTTTATGATTTGGAATATCATACTGTTTATTCTGTCAGGAAAGGGTTTATATTTGGCTCCGATACAATTTCCCAAAACAGCCGGTGAAAGCCTTAGAGCCCCCTCAAGCCCGTGATAGACCGAACTTTTCTACCCGGAGCCTCCTATCTCAAATCTGCGCTTCCTCCACGTCTCCACATGCCAAGGATTCGAGCCTTTTCTCCACAAAACCAAAAGAAAAGGGCCAGTACCCCCTGCCCTTTTTGCACACACAGCATTTTATCAGCATTTTCCGCGGGGGATTGGATGGCCAAAGCTGGGCTTGCTTCACCAATAATCACCCTGAGATAAATCTCCAACGTTCTCAGAGAGGGACAATGGCTGAAAGTGAATCTTTAATCTGAGCAAGTCAGCTTTTGCTTTTATCTGACTTGAACAGATTCCAGATTTGCGAAGCTGGGATGTTGCAATTTTGAAAGCAGTGGGATGGGGTGGGGGGCAATGGCGGGGAGACGGGCGCGGCGGGGGGGGTGGTGGGCAGGACGGGAGAGCTTACAGGGCACCAATGAGGGCTACTGCTAAATCTTTTAGGAATCAGTTTGAAGTCGCAGACATAATACAAGAGGGCTGAAGACTTTGAAAACAGCGTTACAGAACTCTTTGTGCTCTTATCTTGCATACCTCCACTACCTCCCTCCCTCCCTCGCTCCCATCAAAGTGACATTTCCAATTATTTTCCTCCCTTTTATCAGCCGGAGAAGGTGACCATTTTCAAAGCCCTTGTTAACTCCAGTCAACGTCATCCACCCATGGCTTTTCTTCTGGGTTTGACCCCAGTGCTTTTCACGATCCCTTTTTCAAAAATTTATTTTCGAGGATGTGAGCGTTGCTGGCTGGGCCTCGCGGTGGTAATGGGTGGTGGTGGGGGGCACATTGGTTAGCACTGACGCTTCACAACATCAGGGGGACCTGCCTTTGATTCCCAGCTTGGGTCACTGTCTGTGCGGACTCTGCATGTTCTCCCTTGTGTCTGTGTCAGTTCTTGTCCCAACCAATTAGGCCGGCACGGTGGCACAGTGGTTAGCACTGCTGCTTCACAGCGCCAAGAAAACAGGTTCGATTCCCAGCTTGGGTCACTGTCTATGTGGAGTCTGCACAATCTCTGTGGGTTTCCTCTGAGTGCTCCGGTTTCCTCCCATAGTTTGAAAGACATACCAGTTAGGTGCATTGGCCGTGCTAAATTCTCCTTCAGTCTACCCGAAAAGGCACTAGAGTGTGGCAACTAGAACATTTTCACAGTAACTTCATTGCAGTCTTAACATAAGCCTTACTTGTGACACTAATAAATACACTTCAAACATTCATTGCACATCCACAGTTGCTGAGCACAGTTGAGAGTCAACCACATTGCTTTGGCATTAACATTATCATTTAAAATATCATTTAAATGCTCGCCCCGTATCTCTGGTCTGCTCCACATGGAAATTCTGTGCTGGGAGACACTGGCAAGGCACAAACTCTAACGCGAATCCTACATATTCCTGCCCCGCGATTCTTCCAGCCCCCAGCAGGATGGGAGAATCACGGCAATAAGATGCAAAGTTGTACAAATCTGTAGTTCTCAGACCTGCAATGGGCAGGCATCACGCTATTCCAGATATATCAAATGGCGGAGCAGGCTTGCTGAGCCACATGACTTCCACCTGCTCCTATTTCTTGTGAATCCACTCTGGGACCATCCACTGGTTTGACGTTAAGTATCACAGACGGCACGGTGACACAGTGGTTAGCAGTGCTGCTTCACAGCTCCGGGGACCTGGTTTCAATTGCAACCTTGAGTGACTGACTGTGTAGAGTTCGCACATATTCTCTCTGTCTATATTCACGGGGACAAAGTAGAAAGGGTTGAGAATTTCAAGTACTTTAGGTGTCCAGATCACCAACAACCTGCCCTGGTCCCCTCACGCTGACACTATAGTTAAGAAAGCTGACCAACGCCTCTATTTTCTCAAAAGGAAATTTGGCATGTCAGCTACGACTCTCACCAACTTTTACAGGTGCACCATAGAAAGCATTCTTCCTGGTTGTATCACAGCTTGGTATGGCTCCTGCTCTGCCCAAAGCTGCAAGACACTGCAAAAAGTCATGAATGTAGCCCAATCCATCACGCAAAAACGGCCTCCCATCCACCAACTCTTTCTACACTTCCTGCAGCCTTGGCAAAGCAGCCAGCACAATCAAGGACCCCATGCATGCCAGACATTCTCTCTTCCACCTTCTTCCATTGGATACAAAAGATACAAAAGTCTGAGGTCACGTACCAACCAACTCAAGAACAGTTACTTCCCTGCTGCTGTCAGACTTTTGAATGGACCTACCTTGCATTAAATAGACCTTTCTCTACACCCTAGTAATGAGGGTTTAGAGAGAAAAAAAAGCACTACATTTCGCACTCTCTTCTTTCCTTCTCTGTGAAGGGTATGCTTTGTCTGTATTGTGCGCAAGAAACAATACTTTTCATTGTATGTTCACACATGTGACGATAATAAATCAAATCAAAATCAAATGTCTTGCCTGGGTTCCTCCGGGTGCCCCAGTTTCCTACCACAGTCTAAAGATATGTAGGTTAGGCGGATTGGCCATGCTAAATTGCCCCTTACTGTCCAAAGATGTATAAGTTAGGTGATTAGCCATGCCAAATTGCCCATTACTGTCCAAAGATATGTAGGTGAGGTGGATTGGCCAGGCTAAATTGTCCCTTTGTGTCCAAAGATGTGTAAATTAGATGGGTTGACCATGCTAAATTGTCCCTTCGTGTCCAAACATGTGTAGATTAGGTAGATTTACCATGCTAAATGTTGCAGGAATAGGGTGGGGGAGAGTCTGACTCTGTCAGAGACTTGGTGCAGAACAAAGATCTCCTTCTGCACTGTAGGGATTCAATTCCATTCTATTCCAGAAATTATTCCATTTGTCTCACTGACAAATATATTGGCCAAAAATTCTTTAGTCCTGTATGCGCCACTATTACTGCCAGCGAGAATGGAGAATTTGGGACTCCACCAAATCTCCATTCGCTGCAGCGGGACTGGAGAATTCCAGTCATAGGCAAGATCAGAGAATCCAGCTCTTGTTAAATAAAGAACGTAGATATAGACAAATGAGACTTTACACTCAGAGTGTGTGACTTCAGTTTAATTCAATGGTTCACCATATAAAAAATAGACATGATTCTAAATTAATCACAGAATCTGGGTTATAATAACTTCAAGTTATAATTAAAATTTCTGCACAGTATTATTCAACTTAAAAATTGTATGTTTGATTAAATTTTTCTTTGTCCACAATTCAAATCTGGTTTTTGGCTATAAAATCATGTACAAGATATATTTCTCGATTTCTTTCCTCTGCTGTTTTTAATTTCTATTTGACAGAATGTTTTATTTTATTGTTAGGGAGAAAAAACACACATTGTCAAAGCTTTTCAACTCATATTTATCAGACCAAACATAAAAAAATGGTAAATTTCAAACAAGCGTGGCTGTTGAGAGTCGGGGGGAAAGAAATGCTGATTGGTTGACAAATTGACTCTGATTGGCTGAGGTGTTGCCATGGCAAAAGTATTACATCTCCAAGCTCCTGGGTAATTCAAAGTTAGCTGCAAAGCCTAAACATATTTTGTAAATTCCTTCCCTATTTATTTTTAATTATCAGGTTTCATGTTGCAGGTCTTTGAGAAACGCCACAATTCTCCAAGTTAATTACATTTTTTGGCAACCTTGCACGATTTTAATGGCATTTATTCGGACAGAGGGGGAAGGAAACGAAAGTTATTCAGAGACTTGCATTCATGACAACAATACCAAATAAATACTTAACACATCATGAGCGTTAACAACCCTAATCTTCAAAGAATTAACAAATCACAAGTTTTCTTCATGTGTGTTGTGCCATGTGGGATACAAAAAGAGGGTTTTGCATTGATATCTTATTCACACAGCTCACAGGAATGTGTTGCTGGTGTTATGAAGCAAAACTGACCTATCTATACGCCACAAATAGCTTATTGGGGAAAGGGCAGATTACTGTGCTTTTTGGCGAGGGCAGAATGTTAGCATTCATGTCGAGAACGTAAGAATATAGAACAGGGATGTACTTCTGAGGCTGTATAAGGCTCTGGTCAGACCCCATTGTGAACAGTTTTGGGCCCCACATAGAACAGTACAGCACAGCACAGGCCCTTCGGCCCTCAATGTTGTACTGAGCTACGTCCAAACCTAAGATCAAGCTATCCCAATCCCTATCATTTTGGTGTGCTCCATGTGCCTATCCAATAACCGCTTGAAAGTTCCTAAAGTGCCCGATTCCACTAACACAGCAGGCAATGCATTCCACACTCCAACCACTCTCTGACTAAAGAATCTACCTGGGACATGCTTCCGATATCTCCCACCATGAACCTTATAGTTATGCCCCCTAGTAACAGCTACATCCACCCGAGGAAATAGTCTCTGCATGTCCACTTTATCTATCCCTCTCACCACCTTATAAACCTCTATTACGACACTTCTCATCCTGCTCTGCTCTAAAGAGAAAAGCCCGAGCTCCCTCAACTTTTCCTCAGAAGATCTACCCTCCAATCCTGGTAAATCTCCTTTCTACTCTCTCCAATACTTCCACATCCTTCTTATAGTGAGGTGACCAGAGCTGCACACAATATTCCAAATGTGGTCTCACCAACATCTGGTATAGCTGCAGCATAAACTCACGGCTCTTAAACTCAAATCCCCTGTTAATAAATGCTAACACACTATAAGCCTTCTTCATGGTTCTATCCACGCTATATTTAAGGAAGATTGTGCTGGCCTTGGAAAGGGTCCAGAGGAGGTTCACAAGAATAATCCCTGGAATGAAGAGCTTGTTGTATGAGGAATAGTTGAGGATTCTGGGTCTGTACTTGTTGGAGTTTAGAAGGATGAGGGGGATCTTATTGAAACTTACAGGATCCTGCGAGGCCCTGGATAGAGTGGATGTAGAGAGAATGTTTCCACTAGTAGGAAAAACTAGAACCAGAGGGCACAACCTCAGACTAAAGGGACAATCCATTAAAATAGAGATGAGGAAGAATTTCTTCAGCCAGAGAGTGGGGAATCTGTGGAACTGTTCGCCACAGAAGGCCAGATCATTGAGTGTGTTAAAGACAGAGATAGATAGGTTCATGATTGATAAAGGGATCAGGGTTATGGGGCAAAGGCAGAAGAATGGGGATGAGAACAAAATCAGCCATGATTGAATGGCAGGGCAGGCTCGATGGGCTGAGTGGCCTACTTCTGCTCCGATGTCTTATGGCCTTATGATTTTATGGAACGTTGTCCAGGACAGTCAACATGTTTGATTTTCCTGAAATTCTGAAAGGAGATTTTTCACAGCCAAAGGACAAATTCTCTGGCCATTCTCACTGCCACCCGCCCCCCTCTACTGCCAGAGGGGACCGAGAATTTGGCATTCAGCCAAATCACTGTTCACTGCAATGGGATGGAAGAATTCCACTCATGAAAATAGTTCTGTCTGCACGGGTTTCCTGCTAGTGCTCCGGTTTCCTCCCACAATCCAAAGAAGTGTAGATTATGTTGATTGATAAACTGCCCCTTAGTGTCCAAAGATGTACAGGTCAGGTGGATTGGCCATACTAAAGTACTCATTAGTATCAGAGGGGATCTCGCTTAAGGGAATAGAGCCTGGCTGGGGTTGTTGTCAGTGCAAGCTCGATGGATTGAATGGCCTCCTTCTGCAGTGTGGGGATTTTATGATCTTATGGATGGAACCTTCATTGCTTGCAAGGGGCTAGCACCTTTGAAACACTACACTTGCTCAGTAACCCCATGCAATGATGTACTCACGTCCCAGAAGAAGATAGTCAACCCACAACCTTCAGAGTCAGAAGCCAGAACGTTATTGGCTGAAGCAACATGACACTTGCGATATAATCTGGTATTTTCTGTAAATTTCATCTAGCTGTTTGGACACTACTCAATGAAGAAGTTGTAAAATCTACAGTCAAAGAGTTGTACGGTAGACTTTTAAGGCTGCAAATGTCAGTGATATTGTGTAATGCACTCCTGTCAACTCTTGGAAGCCATTTATCACTCACTTCCAGCACTCACCCTGTCAAACTCACCTCAGGATTCTATATTTTTCAATAAGGTCACCTCTCAATAAGGTCTTGGAAGTCCAATCAGTATAAACCCAGCCTGTTCAGCACTAGCTCATAGGATAGTCCCTTTATCTCAGCAATCAGCCTGGTGAACTGCTTCCAACGTGAGTGCATGCTGGTGACCAAAACTCGGGCACTGCTCTGAAAGCTCGTGATTCCAAATAAACCTGTTTGATTTTAGACTGGTGTTGTGAGACTTCTTACTGGTTAAGATGGGCACGAAGCACCCTTGACGAGGAAAGAAGTCATGCTATCTTTTCTTTTGGAAGTTGAACCAGAAAGTTATAACCACCTGACAACAATAAAGCTCTCTGCAACTCACATAATGCAACACCAGACATAAAAAACATGAAGAAAAGTACAGCACAGGAACAGGCCCTTCGGCCCTCCAAGCCTGTGTCAATCATGATGCCCTAACTAATGAACAAAACATTCTGCCCTTACTTGGTCCATATCGCTCTATTCCCTCCCAACTCATGTACCCATCCAAGCTGCCTCTTATTTCACAGTAACTTCATTGCAGTAAACCTACCTGTGACACAAATAAATAAACCCTAAATGTTGCTAGTGTGCCTGCTTCTCCCATTATGTCTGGTAGCGTGTTCCAGGCACCCACCACTCTCTGTGTGAAAAATTTCTCCAGCACATCTCTTAATCTTCCCCCACCCCTCACCTTGAACCCATGCCTGCCCCCCTCCTCCTTGTAATTAACACTTCCACCCTGGGATAAAGCCTCTGACTATCCACCTTGTCTGTGCCTCTCACGATTTTGTAGTCCTCTATCAGGTCTCCCCTCAGCCTCCGTCTTTCCAGTGAAAATAATCCCAGTTTATTCAATCTTTCCTCATAGCTAACACCCTCGAGACCAGGCAACATCCTGGTGAACCTTCTTTGCACTCTCTCCAAAGCTTCCACATCCGTCTGGCCCGGTGGTGGCTAGAACTGCACGCAATACTCCAAATGTGGCCTAACCAAGGTCTTATAGAGCTGCATAGATGGAAAGGTCAAGCTTGGTGTGATAGAATGGCAAGGAATCCTCACTTCAGTGAGGTGCTCTGAAGTATTCCATTAATTAGCTACGCAAACAAGACAGCGGAAGGTTTCTCGGTGTATAATTCCAAAAGGATGGCTTCGCTAATCCCCAAACAAATAAAGAAAACACATTGCTATGTTTGCATATCTTGCAGCTCTAAACCTGTGTGTTTGTGATTTATTAATCTTACTGCGCAACTCTGTCAACAGAACAGTGAGAGGTTTATTCATAATTAACGAGGTCTTATTCAATCCAGTAGCTGTAATTTGGGTTAAAATTTGGCACGGTTACAGATGCTTATTTCAACCCTCAGCATAATTGTTCAGTATAAAAATGTGGGGTGGGTGTGGCAATTCTGCCAAAAGAAATACAAAATGCTGAATTCGTGCGAAAACTTAAGTAATCCGCACCGCCTTCTTCAGTGGAAGTTCAGAGGAGAATCTCCCACATTCTGCGCACTACAGAGGTCACAAGAGTGAATACCATTATAAATTAGGGGGCAGCACCTATTCCCGTTGGAGAGGCCAGCAGCATAGCACTGAGTGCGCCACTGCACATGCGCCAATCTGTTAACACTGAGATGGTGCATGTGCAATGGTCCCGCACTTCCAGCCTCCTGATTGCTGGCCATCTCGATCGCTGGCCAGTCCTGCAACACTCCCATCGCCGACCGTCACCCCCCACCACTCCCCCCCTCCGCCAACCCCCCCCCCCCCCCCCCCCCCATAGCCAGGATCGCGTGTCCCCCAACTCTGCCTGGGCCTATCCTAGACCCCCGTCAGGCCCCGAGTTTCTGCCTCCTTCCCAAAATTGCGCCCTCCACTGGCAATTCTGACCCCCATCCTCTGTCGGCCCATCCGCATCCTGATGGCCATTCCTGATTGCTGGCCTCTCTCCTTCCCTCAGCAATCCCGACTCAAAATGGCAGCGAGACCTCACATTGTCACTGATCTCCTCTCACCTGAGGTCCTGCCCCCATTAGCCCCCCCTCCCCCCCATTAACCTCTGCCCCACATTAGGCCTCATCCCCTTGGCACTGCCCCATGCCTGGTGAGAAAAACCAAGATGCCCCGGGGGTAGTGCCAAGACGCCCCCTGGGCAGTGCCAGAACTCTTTGTAAGGTGCATCCCCAGGTATGACTGTGCATTCGGCTGTTAGATGGAACTTATCTGTTGGTGATGTCTCAGGCCTAGCATCTTTAGGCTTCAAACGCCATTTCCCATTGGGCCCTGTCTGTTTGCTTTAGAAAGTTTTGCAGATTGCCAGGTTGTTCTAAGCTCGAAGTGAAAGAGTATCTTTTCCCTTCCCTTTAGGGGTGATTCTGCCATCCATCATTGTCAGCTGAGGGCGTTAATTGTAAGTCTCTCTCTCTCACAGGGACAGTGATGGATGCAGCAATCTTGCTCGCCTTTTATGTCTGTAAACCAGTGTTCCAACGTTCCTCCATATTAAAGACATCCTTCCATCAGTCTGTTGAGACTCAGTGGTCGTTTCAGTCTATCACACTGAGCTCCCATTTTAGCCATATGACCAGGAGCCGCCATTTTGAGGATGAGTAATGAACTTGCTTTAGGACGTGAACGCGTCAGGTCAAACGGCTTAACAATATGTAGAAGTTAAGACATCAATTATTCAATGGTAGGACACCATGATTGCAGACATCCATATACTTAGGCCACATACTTAGGGGCGGCACGCTGGCACAGTGGTGAGCACTGCTGCCTCACAGTGCCAAGGACCCGGGTCCAATTCCTGGCTCGGGCCACTATCTGTGTGGAGTGTACGTGTTCTCCCCGTGTCTGTGTGGGTTTCTTCCGGGTGCTCCAATTTCTTCCTACGAGGTCAGAAAGATGTGTGGGTCCGGCCATGCTAAATTGCCCCTTAATGTCGGGGGGGACTAGTTAGGGTAAATGCATGGGGTTATGAAGATAGGGTCTGGGTGGGGTTGTGGTCAGTATGGACACAGTGGGCTGAATGGCTTCCTCCTGCACTGTACGGTGAGATAGCCAGTGTTCAGTGACCACTGGGATGCTGAAAAGTTCACTTCAAGGATGCTTGTGAATGTGCCAAAAACATTAACCACCATACCTGGGATTTTTGATTTGATTTGATTTGATTTATTATTGTCACATGTGTTGTGCAAAGTATTGTTTCTTGTGCACCTATTCAGACAAAGAACAGTATTCAAAGGCAGAGGGGAGAAGGAAAGGAGAGGGTGCAGAATAGCATTACAGTCACCTCCCATATATTAAGATCAGCTCAATATAAGGTAGGTCCATTCAAAAGTGTGATGGCACCAGGGTAGAAGCTGTTCTTGAGTCGGTTGGTATGTGACCTCAGGCTTTAATATCTTTTTCCTGACAGAAGAAGGTGGAAGAGAGAATGTCCAGGATGTGTAAATCCATGAGTATATTGGCTGCTTTTCCGAGGCAGTGCGGGGTATAGACAGAGTCAATGGGTGTGAGCCTCATTAACCACTGACTTTGCAAAGAGTGCTCCTTCACCCCTTGGGTAGGTCCATTCAAAGATCTGATGGCAGCAGGGAATAAGCCGCTCTTGAGTTGGATGGTACTCCATCTGACTTCTGTCTCTTTTTCCCAATGGAAGAAGGTGGAAGAGAGAGTGTCCGGAGTGGGGGGTCCTTAATTATGCTGGCTGCTTTTCCAAGGCAGCAGAAGTGTAGATTGGAGTCAATGGTTAGGAGGTTGTTTTGCATGATGGACTGGGCTTCGTTCACGACCCTTTGCAATTTCTTGCAGTCTTGGTCAGAGGCAGGATCCATACTAAGCTGTAATAAACGAAAAGGATACTTTGTATGGTGCATCTGTAAAAGTTGTTGGGAGTTGTAACCAATTTCCTCAGTGTCCTGAGAAAGTTAAGGCATTGGTGGGCTTTCTTAATCTTGTGGTCTCGCGTCAGTGAAAAAGGAGATTGATTGCCTTCTGAGTGTTCCAAGTGCTGAGCTAAAAGTGAACAAACATTCACATCTCTGGACTGGACTTCAATCTTTCTGCATGGGCAAACATACAGTGGATGGCCTTGGGACTGATTTGACAACCATTGTATTGCCATCTGATTTTTTTTATAATGTAAGGAAAAAGATATTGGATGTGGATATGCTGTTCTATTCATCAAAAATGCATCAATTGTACAATAAGAACTGGTAGAAAAATAATATCTGTCCATTATTTGAAGATTAGACTACAAACATACAATCGGGAGGCAGATTTGTTATTTGAATGGGTGTGAATTGAGAGAGGTGGATTCTCAGAAAGACCTTGTGGCCTGTCCCTCAGTCGCTGAACGTAAGTGCCTAGGTGCAGTAGGCAGTAAAGAGAGCTCATAGGACAGGATTTGAGTATCGGAATAGGGGATGTTTTATAGCAATTGTACAAAGGTATTGATTAGGTCACATCTGGAATATAATGTACAATTTTGATTTGATTTGATTTATTATCGTCACATGTGTATAGGACAAAGTATTGTTTCTTGTGCATTATACAGACAAAGCATACCATTCATGGAGAAGGAACAGAGAGAGAGCAGAATGTAGTCTTACAGTCAGAGTACAGTTGAGAAAGATCAACTTAATGCGAGGTAAGTCCATTCAAAGTCTGATGGCAGCAGGGAAGAAACTTCTTGAGTTGGTTGCTACATGAGCACAGACTTTTGGACCTTTTTCCCGATGGAAGAAGGTGGAAGAAAGAATGTCTGGGGTGCATGATGTCCTTAATTATGTTGGCTGCTTTTCCCAAGGAAGAGGGAAGTGTAGACAGAGTCAATGAATGGGCGGCGGGTCTGTGGACATGATTCATGACCCTTTGTAGTTTCTTGCAGTCTTGGACAGAGCAGGAGCCATGCCAAGCTGTGATATAACCAGGAAAGAATGCTTCTTGTGATGCATTTGTTCCTTATCTGAGGAAGGATGTCCTTGCTATAGAGAGAGTAGAGCGAATGTTTATCAGGCTGATTCCAGGGATGGCAGCTCTGTCATATGACGAGAGATTAGGTTGGTTAGGATTATATTCATTGGAGTTTAAAAGAGTGAGAGGGGATCTCAAAGAAACTTAGAAAATTCTAACAGGTTAGATAGGGTAGATTCAGAAAGAATGTTCCCAACAGTGGGGAGGTCCAGAACTAGGGCTCATAGTTTGAGGATAAGGGATAAACCTTTAGGACTGAGATGAGAAATTTCTTTCCCAGAGAGTGGTGAATGTGTGGGATTCATTATCACAGAAAATAGTTGAAGCGAAGACTTCTGATATCAAGATGAAATAACACATAACTCTTGGAGCTAAAGAGATCAAGGGGATTTGGGGGAAAGCTGGGATTGACGTTTGGGGGAAAGAGAGGATTGGGAATCAGGGGAAACGGATATTGGTATTCGGGGGGAAGCGGGGATCAGGATTTGAATTTGAGGAGCGGCTGAATATAGGACCAGTGATAAGTGGAGGCAAGGGAGAGATTGACAAAGATGTGATGGGCAAAAGGACAATGGGAATGTAAATGGTGGTTATTGTGGTTCAGAAGTGTGCTGATCATGGGCCATAAAGGGATAGGAGTGAGACAGAGTAAAGGTAAGTAGTGTGGCAAAGGACAGGTAACAGAGGGCCCTGGTGAGATGGGGTAAGGGGAGGGGGGATGGTGGAAGGGAAAAAAAGATTGCAAGCAGAATAAGGCAATAACATAAACAGTCTGCAACGACCTTCCAGTAGGGCATTCTACGCAGGGTCCCCGAACAACCATTTCCAGCAAACCCCACATACTTACCCCGCAACCCTCACCTTACCTGCACACTAAGAGGCAATTTAGTATGGCCAATCCACCTAACTGACACATCTTTGGACTGTGGGTGCAAACCGGGCACCCAGAGGAAACCCATGTGGGCACATGGAGACCACACAGACTCTGGCACAGACAGTGACCCAAGCCGGGAATTGAATCCGAGTCCCTGGTGCTATGAGATGGAAGTGCTAACCACTCTATAGTTTTAACAAACGCAAACATGATGATTGATTTTTCTTTGCATTTTTTTTGTTTTAGCATGTGAAGTGGGGAGCAGAGACATATGTATCCCCAGCCTCACTTCCTTCTATCCCTACATTCCATATCCAATTTGTAGTGTAGTTATTTTTAGGCTGGGCAAGGCCAGCACTGGTTGCCCATTCTTAACAATGGCACAGCGGTTAGCACTGTTGCCTCATAGTCCTGGCTTGGGTTACAATCTGTGAAGAGTCTGCATATTATCTGTGTGCGTTTGCTCTGGTTTCCTTCCACAGTCATGCCAATTAGGTGCACTGGACATGCTTAAATCCTCCCTCAGTGTCCCCGAACAGGCACCGGAGTGGGAACTTTCACAGCAACTTCATTACAGTGTTCATGTAAGCCGTATTTGTGACACTAATAATTAAAGTTTATCTTACTTCAGCTTCCCATACCCAAATATCTGGCCATTTCCGACTGCTGTTAAAAGTGGCCTACTTTGCTGTGGTTTTGGTCTTCCAACTGAGAACAACAGAACTTCTCCCCTGAACATCAGCGAACCAGATTATTCTTCGAACAACAAGCTGGTAGTTTCACGATTAGAATTCCCAAGCCTGACATCTTGCTTTAGCTGAATGTATTAATTATTTTATTAATTGGCTTTAAAGTTCCCCACTCACCAATGTGGTGAGATTGGAGCATTCGTCTAGATGTCTACTTTGCCATTAAGTTACAAGCGCAAATTGCTGTGGCACTGAAGTAGTCCATTCAGCCCATCGAGTCTGCACCAGCTCTGTGTATGTGCATGAGGATTTGGTGCCCTTTCCCCTGCCTTTTCACTGCAAGTCCTGCCACATTGTTTCTGTTCAAATAATCGTATAATGCCTGCTTGAATGCCTCAATTTTTCCTTTGCAGGGAGCAATTTCTTACGGCAAGTAATTTGAATGCCGTTTAAACCTTAACTTGCCGTACAGTATTCAGGCAGCAAATCACATTACACATGGGATTTGCTGTGAATTGTAGTTCTTGTTCATTGCTTAAGCAGCAAGAGATAGAATCAGGGCAATTTTCAAAAGTACAGAGCGACATGTTTAAAAAGAATCAAAAGAGAAAGATAGGATAGGAACTCAAACTTGTTTCGGCAGAATGAAGTCAGATTCAAGCAGGACTTTGCTACAAGGTCTCATGCCTCAGAGTAAATAGGCTACTTACTTGATCTGATCCACTTCCAATCAGCCATGATCTTGTTGAATGGCGGGGCAGACTCGAAGGGCTAGATAGCCAACTCATGCTCCTATTTCTTATGTTCTTATGTTCTGTGTCAGACTTTAGTATTTCAAACTTCTTAAACACATAAGATGTAGGAGCAGTAATAGGCCACTTGAGTGGGAGGCTCAGTGGTTAGCACTGCTGCTTCACAGTGCTAGGGACCCAGGTTCAATTCCTGTTTTTTTTGTGGGGACTGCGTGCTCTCCCCATGTCTGTGTGAGTTTCCTCTGAGTGCCCCAGTTTCCTCCCACAGTCCAAAGATGTGCATGTTAGCTGGATTGGTCAGGTTAAATTGCCCCTTAGTGTAGGGAGACTAGCTTGGGTAAGTGCACGGGGATAGGGCTTGGGTGGGATAGTGGTTAGTGCAAACTCGATGGGCTGAAGGTCCTCCTTCTGCACTGTAGAATTTAGCTAGGCCAATGTACCTACCCAGCTCATCTTTTCGCCTGTGGGAGGAAATCGGAGCACACGGAGGAAACCCATGCAGGAGAATGTGCAAACTCCGCACAGACAGTGACCCAAGCTGGGAATCGAACTCAGGTCCATGGTGCTATAAGGCAGCAGGGCTAACCACTGTGCCAGCGTGCCATCCATAAGACATGGTTGATTTCCACTCTATGAGATCACGGCTGATTTTACAATCGCTTACACGTGAGGTGTTTTTTTTTCCTGATTTGATTTATTATTGTCACATGTATTGAGATACAGTGAAAAGTATTGTTTCTTGCATGGTATAGAGACAAAGTATACCGTTCATAGAGAAGAAGAGGAGAGAGAGCAGAATGTAGTGATTTGATTTGTTTCATATTGACACATGCATTGACATACAGTGAAAAGCATTATTCCTTGCATGCTATACAAGGCATACTGTTCATAAAACAGGATAGGAGAGAGAACAGAATGTAGTGATTTGATTTGATTCATTATTGTCACATGTATTGAGATACAGTGAAAAGTATTGTTCCTTGCGTGCTACACGGACAAAACATATGGTTCATAGAGAAGGAAAGGCGTGGGAGTAGAACATATTGCTGCAAATATGGCCATTTGAGATGCTTCTTGCAGATATGACAGTAAACTAACCCAATTATTCTTCTTAACAATCTACACTATCATCATCAGCCGAGGCATGTCACATTGCCTTAGGTAGACAGAGGGAAGGGTAAACGTCAAGAAGCCGGAGATTCGGTGGTTATGGTGTAATTTCCAATCAGGGTTTTGATTACGGCACTGGTGAATCACTCTGTAATTTCAAATCCCTGAATCAACCCCTGTCTTATAAAGATAAAGAGAACCCAGCAGAACTGCAGAGCCAGTCATGCACTGGTATCCCTCTTGTACAGAGGATGGAAGACGATTAGTGATAGCGAGCCTCATGAGTTTTCAAATGATGCTCAAGGAAAATTAGCTCCCAACTTTTGACTCAGAAGCTGGAACTTTTTTGCATGGTTATTAAGTGTAACAGTTAAAAGAACTTCATTCAAATGCTACTCAGGACTTTTCTATCCTTTATTTCGAAAGAAATACCAGAATAAACTTTACAGAAATGTTGCTTATCTGCCAATTAGGGATTGCAACTAGAAGTAAATAAGGATGGCACGGTGGCACAGTGGTTAGCACTGCTGCTTCATAGCACCAGGGACATGGGGTCGATTCCCGGCTTGGGTCATTGTCCATATGGAGTTTGCACATTCTCTCTGTGTCTGCGTGGGTTTTCTCCAGGTACTCCGTTTTCCTCCCATAGTCCAAAGATGTGTAAGATAAGTCCATTGGCCATGCTAAATTGCCCCTTAGTGTTAGGGGGACTAACAAGGTAAAGGCATGTGTTTATGGGGATAGGGCCTGGGTGGGATTGTGGTCACTGCAAACTCGATGGGCCAAATGCACTGGAGGGATTCTATTCTATAATGAAAAGACTTATTTCACAAACGCAATAGGGTCCGAGAGTCATACAGCGCAGCAAAGGCCCTTCAACCCATCAAATGGGACAGCACAGTGGCATAGTGGTTTGCACTGCTGCCTTACAGCTCCCGAGTTCAATTCTGGTCTTGGCTCAGTGTCTGCGTGGAGTTTGCATGTTCTCCCCGTGTCTGTGTGGGTTTCCTTCGGGTGCTCCAGTTTCTTCCCACAATCCAAAGATGTGCGGGGTTGGGTGGATCGGCCATGCTAAATTGCCCCAAGATGTGTAGGTTAGGGGGAATTGATAGAATAAATAGCTGGGGGTTGCAGGGAGAAGATCTGGGTGGGATTGTTGTCGGTGCAGGCTCGATGGGTTGAATGGCCTTCTTCTGCACTGTCGGGATTTTATGGTTCCATTAAATCTGCCAAAACATTGAATGTATTCAAGAGGCGGCTAGATACAGTACTTGGGGCGAATGGGATCAAAGGCTATGGGAAAAATTAGGTTATTGAATTGGATGATCAGTCATGATCGCAATGAATGGCAGAGCAGGCTCAAAGGGCCAAATGGCCTCGTCCTGCTCCTATCTTCTATGTTTCTATGTTTCAATGACAATAATTACCAGTAATGCCATGCCAATCCCATTTTCTTTTATTCACCCCAGGGAGATGGGTTTCGCTAGCTGGGCCAGCATTTATTGCCCATCCCTAATTGCCCTTGAACTGAATGGTTGGCTGGGGCATTTCAGAGGGCAGTTGAGAGTCAACCACATTGCTGTGGCTCTGGAGTCACACGTAGGCCAGATCAGGTAAGGACGGCAGATTTCCTTCCCTAAGGGACATTAGTGAACCAGATGGGACAATTGACAATGATTTGATAGTCATCAGTAGATTCTTAATTCCAGAAATTTTTTATTGAATTTAAATTGCGCCATGGAGGAATTCGAATCTGGGTCCCCAGAACATTAGGTAAGTTTCCAAATTAATAGTCTAGCAATGATACTACTAGACCATCACCTCGCTCTTACCCTTTCTCCTCCTCAGTGTCTTCCCGTCTTTAGTCTGCCATCCAGCTAAGTACACTGAGGGGACAGAGGACATTGTGTGAATAAAGACAGAGGAACGTTAGTTATGTTTAATTTTGCATGCATTGTATAGCACACATAATTCCACTGATGTATTGTAGGTCAGCAACAATAATTACTGCAAATCTGCAGGTCAAATTGAAAGGCAATCGCGGTTGCAGTGGAGGGAAGTTTGCACTTTTGGAAGCAGTTGGCCAATGTCTGACTCCAGCGAGAGGGGATAGCTAAGCAAATTAATGATTTCTCTCCTTCCTTTTCATTAGCTCCTTTGCCAAAAATGCATCTTAGACATACATAATGCAAAGGAAATATTTAGAAGGAGCAGCTAAAAGATGTTGAGGTAGAAGGGGGCTGGGGAGGTGGGGGACGGAACTGGCAATTGGGCCAGAGGGAAGTTTTTGCATTCAGATAGCACCTTCCCCGGCTTTTGAACGCCCCAGATTGCTTTGCAGCCCCTCTCACAGCGTGGTCACTGCTACAATGTTGGAAATTCAGCGGCTGATTTGTGCACAGCAAGTTCCCAGTAAGCAATGTAATGGTGGATTTTGGCAGTAACAATTATGCAAAATTGAAAGCAACTTCAGGGGGTGGATTTTACAGTCACGCTCACACCAAAATCAGGTAATCTCCCCTAAGATCTTTGCATAGTCCATCCCTGTGCCTGCTATGAATCCTGTGGCGCAGAGGGGAGAATTCTAGGAGTCTGCACATGCGCAGAATAATATGGAAATTGCAGCTATCGTTCTACACTTCCCCGGAGAATGTAGAGTTAAAGTTTCCACAGCCTGCAATGAAAAGAAGCCAATGAGCTGGCAAAAGCTTTCACTGAAATAAACTGAGAAGGTTTCCTCTTGTTGAATGATAGGAGCTTTAATGACGGACTAACTAACTTCACAGTGGTTAGCACTGCTGCCTCACAACACCAGGGGCCTGGGTTCGATTCCCGGCTTGGGTGACTATCTGTGTGGAGTATGTACATCTCCCTGTGTCTGTGTGGGTTTCCTCTGGGTGCTCCAGTTTCCTACCACAGTCTGAAAGATGTGTAAGTTAGGTGGATTGGCTATGCTAAATTGCTCCTTAATGTCCAAAGATGTGCAGGTTAGGTGGATTGGTCTAGGTAATGTGACATTGTAGAGTTAGGGTGGGGGAAAGGGCCAGGAAAAGTATTCTGTTGGAGAGAGTTGCTACAGGCACAAAGGGCTGAATTAACCTCCTTCTTCACTGAAGGGATTCTATGGATGGGGTTTTAAAGCTGCACTCGCTCCAAAACCAGAAAATCCCAGCCAGGGTCAATGGATATATCCATAGTCAACGCCTTCACCCTTAGCTGGTACGATTCCCATATCAGGTAGGACAGCAAAATGCATCCTTTTGGTTCAATTCTATGATAAAGTCTAGGACTAGGAGCTGCAGGGATACTCTTTCCTGGCATGATTTGAACATGTAACCTTCTGATCTGGAGGTAGACACATACCATCACTCCATAGGCAAGATAGTACAGTATTTAGCACCGCTGCCTCACAGCGCCAGGGAGCCAGGTTCGATTCCCAGCTTGGGTCACTGTCTGTGTGGAGTTTGCACATTTTCTCCATGTCTGCATGGGTTTCCTCAAGATGCTCCAGTTTCCTCCCACAGTCCAAAAGTGCGTAGATTATGTGGAGTGGTCATGCCAAAGTGCCCTTTAGTGTCGGGGTCTAGACAAGGAAAACGCATGGAGTTATGGAGATACAGCCTGGGTTCGGATTATGTTTGGTACAGACTCAAAGGGCTGAATGGCCTCCCTCTGCAATGCCAGTGATCTGGGTTCAATTCCCAGCTTGGGTCATTGTCTGTGCAGAGTCTGCACGTTTCCCTATGGGTTTCTTCTAGGTGCTCCAGTTTCCTTCCACAGTCCGAGAAGACGTCCTGGTTAGGTGTATTGGTCGTGCAAAATTCTCCCTCCGTGTACCTAAAAGGCAACTCAGAGATTTTCACAGCAACTTCATGGCAGTGTTAATGAAAGCCTACTTGTGACATTAATAAATGAACTTTAAACTTTAAACTCTTCCCTCAGTGTACCCAAACAGATGCTGGAATGTGATGACTAGGGGATTTTCACAGTAATTTCATTGCAGTGTTAATGTAAGCTTACTTATGACACAAATAAATTAACTTTAAATTCTCCTTCAGTGCACCTGAACAGGCACCAGAGTGTGGCTACTAGGGGATTTTCACAATAACTTCATTGGAGTGTTGATGTAGTTTTATTTGTGACACTAACAAATTAACTTTAAAATTTTAAGTTCTCCTTCAATGTACCCAAACAGGCGCCAGAGTGTGGCGACTAGGGGATTTTCACAGTAACTTCATTGCAGTGTTAATGTAAGCCTACTTGTGACAATAATAAACAGATCCAAAGCAGCAATTAATTCAATCTAAATTTACACCAGCTGCCCTGGTGGGATTTGAACCCAGGTTCGCAGTGTATTAGCTTGGGCATTATTAACCCAGTGTTCTCACTATTCTACAAATCTCACAACGAAACTGTGACCAGGTCAGCTCGGTAGAATGTGAGTATGCCCAGCATGTTACGAATCTAATAGACCTCTCATTTCAATTGCTGGCTTGGTAACAATGGTTGTCGGGGAGATCTGTTTATAGATACTAATAGTCACATCCAGACCAAGATCCAGTGTTCAGAAAATATCCAAATCCCTTTCTCAGATCTCGAAAACATAGTCAGCACTCAGAAAGGTTACAGTAATCTGTATGATTACAATCTCCAGGCTGCCCTCATGATTTTAGACATAGCATTTTATTTTTTCCTCACAGTAGGAGATGTGACATTCACAAAATGTCTGTTGTTCTCATTCATTGAATGTCAAAAAACATTGCACAAGGAGCTATATAAAGTAGGACATTGCTCACAGACTAAATCGAACAATAAATATCTCGTCATATAATCGTTTTGCAGCCCTTTACTTTTTCTCTAGTTTTCCGATGGACTTTTATTTTCACAAGCCACATTTTCGATCTCCCATTCCTTTTTCTCTCTAACGATTCAGTAAGAAGTCTCCAAACACCAGGTTAAAGTCCAACAGATTTATTTGGAATCACGAGCTTTCGGAGCACTGCTCCTTCATCAGGTGAGTGGAGGTTAGTTCACAATCAAGGCTAGAATATAGAACAATACAACACAATACAGGCCTTTCGGCCCTCGATGCTGTGCCAAGCTATCTCCAAACCCAAGATCAAGCTATCCCGCTCCCTATCATTCAGGTGTGCTCCATGTGCCTATCTTGAAAGTTCCCAAAGTGTCCAAAAACCTCTTGAAACTTCCTAAAGTGCAAGTTAATGACAAACGGCTTGGACAAAGGGATGGTCTGTACTCAAAACATCAGCTTTTCTCCCTCCTTACAGATGCTGCCAGACCTGCTGAGACTTTCCAGCATTTTGTCTTGTGGTTTTCCGATTCCAGCTTCCGCAGTAATTTGCTTTTGGCCAGTGTTTAACTCACTGCCACTTCTCTTCCAGGAATGCCTACCCTTCAGAAGTACTTGTCTCTGAGAGGATTTCCGTATGCCTCTCTCTGTCTGTCAATCCACCTGCACTGCTTTCCATTACTTTCCTAGTGTAGAACAATGTATTTACCAAGATTTGCTTCCACAGCCACACTTCCTTCCTCAGTAACTGTCTGACTTACCCCACACAGATTTCAAATCAAATGCCACCCCGCGTGTAATCTCGGGATTACAAGTACCTCCAGACTGAACTTTGACAAAATTCGAAACGTCAGCTCTTTTCTCTCCTTACAGATGCTGCCAGACCTGTTGAGATTTTCCAGCATTTTCTCTCTTGGTACAAGACAATGGTTGAAATGCAACTGGGTCTTTAGAGACAGTACAAGTGAAGAGAGGGATAATCACAGGTTAAAGAGTTATGAATTGTCTCAAGCCAGGACAGCTTGTAGGATTTTGTAAGCCCAGGCCAAATAGTGGGGATGACATGTAGTGTGACGGTTCCCTAAGGGAAGGCAGTGGTGTAATCGTACTGACTCTGGATTAGTAATCCAGGGAACCTGGAACAAAGAACAAAACATCATGGGAAACAGGCCCTTCGGCCCAACAAGCCCACGCCGCCACCTTGATGTTCCCACTTCTACCCTATCTGTGTTTATAGATCTATGGATTGAAACCAAATTTGAGACAATTTAGGGAGAATTTGTTCTGCCAATTAGCCTAAGAGCACATCTTTGGGATGTGGGATTCAAATCCCACCACGGCAGGTAGAATCACAGAACACTACAGCACAGAAACAGGCCTTTTGGCCCTTCTTGCCTGTGCCGAACCATTTTTCTGCCACTGACTTGCAACTGGACCATATCCCTCCACACCCCTCTCATCCATGTATCTGTCCAAGTTTTTCTTAAATGTTGAGCCCGCATTTACCACTTCTTCTGGCAGCTCATTCCACCACTCTCTGTGTGAAGAAGCCCCCACGAAAAAAGGCCAACCTTGCAGAACGCTCTCGCTCCACACGATGTCCTGCCATTGCAGCTGTAATCAAGCAGGGTAGGCCCTTAAGCCTGTTCGGAGTATTGGTCACATGATCTGCTGCTGGGCAGCTGCCCCCAGGAAGCTACACTGCTTTCCTTTACTGATGGAGGCCGAACGCATTATTCAAGCCAATAGATCATTACTTTGGCTCCATTGCCACATCCTCTGTCTCTCTGTCTCTCAGGAAGATTATCCGGGAGTGGAATGGAATTGACGAGCCAGCACTCCAGTTGGCAGGATGGAGTTCTGCACCTGCTTCATCGGAGCCTCAAATCTCAGCACACCCCTCATTTCCAAATTTCCATTTTTTTTTCCCAGAAAGGAAAACATTAACGGCGCATAAAACCTGCGAGAGTAGTTACGAGGGGGGGGGGCCCAAGTTCAAGATTGTGGGGGGGGGGGGGAAAGTTCATTGGAGATGAAGTGTTTACACAGAGGGTGGTGGGGGCCTGGAACGCACTGCCAAGTGAGGTGAGTTGATGTGTTGGTGATATTTAAGACTTATCAGGATAGACACATGAACAGGTGGGATACAGGCAGTTGGTCTTAATAGGACAAGGTGATCGATGCAAGCTTGGAGGGCCGAAGGGTCTATTTCTGTACTGTTCTTTGCTCTTTGCCTAACAACCCATCAGAGGAGCGGGAGGGGAAGGAGAGGGGTGGTTATGGTTTGGTGGCGTTGGTTTGGGGAGTGTAATATTTTGGCTGATTGGGATTTAGAAAGAAACATCCCCATTCCAGCCACACAGAACATCCCGCCCTCTCTTAATTATGATTTTTTTTAAAAAATCTGGCACATTTAATTTATCCTTGTGGCCATTCTGTCTCATTCCCCCCCCCCCTCTTTTCTACTCCCCCTCTTTCCCTACAACATCCATTAGTTCGTAGGGTAAAGTTTTGATGAAGTTTTCTATTCCTCTCCTGCAGCCAGTTGCTCACAATTTACATTACAGGGTTTATTTCATTGCCTATTAAATTGCCAGACCCTTGTTAGGGCACGTGGGGGGAAGGGGGGGGGGGGTGACTCCTGGATGAATGCGCCACAGTTTCCGTAATTTAAAAAAAAGCTCCCCTGCTTTAATACTGTCGTGAGTCTGGCGTGGCTTAATTGTGTGAAGAGCAAAGCACGACGCGCGTTTTTTTTTTGTCAGTAATTTAATACGCCAGTGAGCAGAAACTCTGCAGCCATAAATATAAACCTTCGGAGATCGTGAACAGTTGAGATCATCCCATTTTCAAAGTGAATACAATCTCAACAGAAGCTTCAGTGTGACTGAGCCTTAGGGGTACTGGTTGCAGCCTGTGTTATATCTCAAAGCAGAGATGTTGCAAAATTATTATATTTTTAAACAAGTACAGCCGCAGTGCAGAACTCAAGAAAGAAAAGACACATGCTGTCAAAACTTTCTGCCATGCACTCATCAGGACATGCACGATAACACTTAGGCTCAATTTTGATTTGATTTGGTTTAATTTATTATTGCCACATGTATTAGTATACAGTGAAAAATATTGTCTCTTGCATGCTATACAGGCAAAGCATACTGTTAATAGAAAAGGAAAGGAGAGGGTGTAGAATGTGGTGTTACAGTCATAGATAGGGTGCAGAAAAAGTTCAACTTAATGCAAAATAGGTTCATTCAAAATTCTGACAGCAGGTGGGAAGAAGCTGTTCTTGAGTTGGTTGTGACGTGGCCTCAGACTGTTGTGTTTTTTTCCCTGATGGACAAGGCGGAAGAGAGAATTTCTATTTCTATGCAGTCCATGAGGGTAAGGGTGGGATTCTGAACTGAGATCTCCCTCTCCCTCATTGTAAAAATGGCAGGTGGGAACTCAGAAGGAATCCCTCTCTTCAATTTCACATCACCTCCCCACTCTGCCCACCGGGGGAGGTGATGGCCCAGTGGTATTATCGCTACACCATTAGTCCAGAAACTCAGCAAACATTCTGGGGAACCGGGTTCGAATACCACCACAGATGGTGGAATTTGAATACAACAAAACAAAATCTGGAATCTACTGATGACCATGAAATCATTGTCAATTATCGGAAAAATCCATTTCATTTACTAATGTTTTTTTGGGAAGGAAATCTGCCATCCTTACCTGGTTTGACCTACATATGACTCCAAAGCCATAGTAATGTGGTTGACTCTCAATTGCCCTCAGGCAGCTAAAGATGGGCAATAAATGCTGGCCCAGCCTGTGATGCCCATGTCCTCTGAATGAATAAAAAATATTAATTTCGTTCATGAGACATAATTGACTTTAATCGTAGAATTCCTACAGTATAGAAGGTGCCATTTGACCCATCGTGCCTGGACTGACAACAATCCCACCCTATCCCTATCCCAATAATCCCATGTATTGACACTGCTAATCCCCTTGTTGCTAAGGCGCAATTTAGCATAGCCTAACCCGTACGTCTTTGGAGTGTGGGAAGAAACTGGAGCACCCAGAAGAAACCCACGCAGACACGGGGAGAATGTGCAGACTCCACATAGACAGTCACCTGAAGCCACAATTGAAATTACACCCCTGGCACCAAGAGACAACAGTGTGAACCATTCCGCCCATAAATGCCAGACTTTAAGGTCTGAATTTCCCCCACCCCTGGAAAAGGAGTGTGGAGTTGGGACAATTCCCAGCATCCTCATGCCCTCCATGTCCCCCCTATGCTCCCCATGGCCTTCATACAGTCAATGTCAACCTATACCCTCTATTCAAACTCATGGAACTTAATAACTTCTATGCCAACTTCCCAATAAATCTCTCTATTCTACATGCCACCTACCCAAACCCTCACCCCTTGCTCTCACAACTACCAGGCTAATTCACTCAATGTCCGTCATGGGCAGATTTCAGGATACCTGAGATCAGATAAGATAAAGATATTAATTCTCTGTCAAAGAATTCATGATTTCAGTAAAACAATGTCCATTGATTAAAAGCCAATTCAGTAGATTTAAATCCCTTTAATAACTTACAAGGACTGAAATTCATTGTCCCACTTCAAGCTGCCAAAAACCGTGTGGAGCCCACAATCAAACTGTGAATTAAAAGGCACCCTACTGAGATAATGGAAGATTGTAAAGTCAGTTTTGTAGCACTAACTGATTTGCCTTGCTAAATTCTCCCTCAGTGTACCCGGACAGGCCCCAGAGTGTGCCACCCAGAGGATTTTCACAGCAACTTCATCACAGTGTTAATGTAAGCCTACTTTTGACACTAATAAGTAAACTTTAGAGCTTTAATTTTGGGCGGCACGGTGGCACAGTGGTTAGCACTGCTATCTCGCAGTGCCATAGAACCTGGGCTTGATTCCTGACTTGTGTCACTGTCTGTGTGGTGTTTGCATGTTCTCCCCATATCTACCTGGGTTTCCTCCGGGTGCTTCAATGTGTTCACATACTCCAAAGATGTGGTGGTTAGGTGTATTTGCCGTGCTAAATTTTCCCTCAGTGTACCTGAACAGGCACCAGAACATGGCAACTAGGGGATTTTCACAGTCATTTCATTGCATTGTTAATGTAAAGCTACTTTTTGACACTAATAAATAAATTTTAAAACTTTAACTTGAGGCAGCAAGGTGGCACAGTAATTAGCACTGCTGCCTCACAATGCAAGGGATACAGCTTGATTGCTGGCTTGGGTCACTGTCTGGGTGGAGTCTGCACATTCTCACTGTGTCTATGTGGGTTTCCTTTGGGATTCCGATTTCCTCCCACACTCCAAAGATGTCCGGGTTAAGTGCATTGGCTATGCTTGATTGCCCATTTGTATCGGGGGACTAGCTAGGGTAAATGCATGGGGCTATGGGGATAAGGCCTGGCTGGGATTGTGTCATCTGGACCGAAATTTCAGTTCTTTTCTTTCCTTACAGGTGCTGCCAGATGTGCTGAGATTTTCCAGCGTTTTCTCTTCTGGGTAGGAGCGCAGGCTCGATGGACTGAATGGCCTCCTTCTGCACTGTAGGATTGTAGTAATAACAGCACTCAGGCTTATACCTGCAGACATGTTGAAATGGAAAATACTTCTTAAAAACACTGCAACAGTGTTTGTCAAGAGTGGGAAATTTAAATGCGTTGGCAGCTTGAGAATTCTGGTCAGCTTATTCACTTTTTACATACATTCATGTCAACTTTTTAACAATCTAAAAGGGCACTCAAAGAACACCCAAAGGTGACCCCGGACCATGATAAAAAGGATATCATATCTCTCCAAGGAGTATTCTACCTATCCAAGTAATTCTGTAAAGGTTGGACATACTCCTATCAGGTCCTTGAGTTTCCTGCCCCAGTCTTGAGTTTTCTACCCTTAACCAAAGAAAATCTGAGAGAACTGGAGATATCAGCCTCCAGTAAAGGGACAACCCTTTAGAACCAAGATGAGGAGAATTTCTTCAGCCAGAGGGTGGTGAATCTGTGAGATTCATTGCTGCAGAGGGCTGTGGAGGCCAGGTCATTGAGTGTCTCTTTAAGACAAAGATAGGTTTGTGATTGGGAAGAGGATTAAAAAGTTACAGGGGAAAGATGGGAGATTGAAGTTGAGAAACACGTCAGCCATGGCGGAGCAGACTTGATGGGCTGAATGGCCTAATTCTGCTTCTATACCTTATGGCCTTATGATCCAAACCCACCGTGAGAAGAGAGCATTATCTCCCCATCGAAGTATTGGTAATACATCAAAGTTAGAAAATCGAGTGTGGCTGCAAATTTTATTGCAAAAAATGGAAATCATCTTGAACTTGGCTAACACCTTGGACTTCTCTTCTCTGGGTCAAAATCCATGGATGGTGAAATACGGAGGCAAGTTAATTGATATCAGTTTGTGTTCATAGGTACAAAAACTATAGTCTATGACACTCTTGGTCTCTTAATGCTTTGAACAAATATTTTTGGGGGCTGAATAATATAAAGTGTTTCTCAACCTTTGTTCAATTCAAATCTCAATACTTTGAAATAATTAGGATGAATAGAATGAATGCCAAGTGTGGCTCTAAGTGGTTAGCAATGCTGTCTCATGATGCCAGACACCAGGGTTCAACTCCTGCCTTGGGTCACCGTTTGTGTGGAGTCTGCACGTTCTCCTGGTGTTTGCTTGGGTTTCCTCCGGATGCCCCGGTTTCCTCGTACAGTCCAAAGATGTGTGAATTAGGGGGATTGGCAGTGTTAAATTGCCCCTTAACACTGGGGGGATTAGCTAGGGTAAATATATGGGTATAGGACCTGGGTAGGTTTGTGGTTGGTGCAGGTTAAGTTTATTGACTATACTAAATTGCTCCTTAGTGTCAGGGAGTTTAGCAGGGTAAATATATGGGGATAAGGCCTGGGTAGGATTGTTGCTGATGTTGGCTCGATGGGCTGAATGACCTCCTTCTACACTGTAGGGATTCTATGATTTCAAGTGAATTTCATTTGCAGTCAAAGAGAGGCAGGACTAGAGTTTCTTTAAACATCATTAATTTTGATACCTATTACAATTCCATTAGCTTCTGTTATTTGTTACACAGTCCAGTGATGTATGTTCCTGGAGGAGTGAGTTCACAACGAGAAACTCCCGGCTCCCATTTGTTGAGTCACTGATCAGACCTGGGGTGTTTTTTTGTTGTTTGAAAGTGCGGCTTTGCCAAGACAAGCCTGAATGATTAGAATCATTCCAGTCAAGCGTCCATTCACTCATCACTCCCAATCGATCACTTAAATACTCATCTGCCTGCAAAGTTCACTTTAAGGTCTCAACTCTCTACCTCTGTAACTTAACTAGCCCAGAAGGAGCAACAGGTTTGCATTGACTGTCCGAAAGAGCATCCCAGTTAAGCCAACCACCTCCAGCCTATCCACGTAATCCCGTACATTTAGCAGGGCTAATCCATTTTACCTACGCATTTTTGCACACTAAGGGTCAATTTAGCATGGCTAAAATTAGAGGTCATAGGGTGAAGTTGAAAGGGGACAGATACAAAGGAGTCCAGAGGTGCAATTTTTTCACTCAGAGGGTGGTGAGTGTCTCCACCCATCTCTAACCATCTCATTGTAGAGATGGCTACAATTTTGTCTTTTAAAAAGCATATAGACAGTTACGTGGGTAAGATGGGGATAGAGGGATATGGGCCAAATGCGGGCAATTGGGACTAGCTTAATGGTTAAAACAAAGGACCACATGGACAAATTGGGCCAAAGAGCCTGTTTCCATATTGTAAACCTCAATAATTAGGTGAAAAAGATGGCTAAGTGTATTTGTCTTTTGCAACTATAGTTAGGGACAGTGTATTGATGACCGTTTGTCTGATCAGCTGCTCTGCGTGGGCTATGAAACCATACTCTTGACACGAGACTCCCAAAACAAGCTTCAACACAATGAGTGAGCCCTTGGAGAGAGAGGAAACACTCCAAGCCACAGCCTCAAATACCCCTGGAATATCCTTACCGACATTCAGGAATCCCTGACCCAAGGCTGCCTCAAGAGGAGGAAAAGCATCGGGGAAGGAGCTGAACACTGAGTTTCTTCACAGAGATAAAGCTGAAGACAAGTGTTGACAGCAAAATGAGATCCTGGCAATCCAGGCACCCCAACGCTTGTTCATCCGACTATTGCCAGCCTTGTGACAGAATGTAGGTCATGCGTTCAACTCCAAGAATCTTCCACAGAAAGAGGTCATCGGCCCATCAATTCTGCACCGACTCTCTGAAAGAGCATCTTATGCAGACTCACCTCCCATCCTATCCCCATTACCCCATAGGTTTACCACAGCTAATCCACTTAATCTCCACATCTTTGGACACTAAGAGGCAATTTGATGACCGATGCAGACATGATGTACTGAAGGACATTGGCCCATGCAGTAAAGCAGCATGACTATGACTATCACTGAATGCTTAAACGTTTGAATTAGAGAATTCCTACAATGCAGAAGAGGCCATTCAGCCCATCAAATCTGTACTGACTCTGTAACAGAGCATCTTACAGAACCTATAGATATAGCTCAAGGGGTGAAAGGGATTAAGAGACATGGCGAAAGGAGGATCAGGATATTGAATTTGGTGATCACCCATGATCAAATAGGCCCTACTCCTGCTGCTATTGTCTATGTTTGCCCACTTTATTCCCATAACTCCACACATTTCCCAGCACTAATCTACTTAACCTACACATCTTGGGACACTAAGGGCAATTTGGCATGGCCAATCCACCTAACCTACACATCCTTGGACAGTAAAAGGCAATTTAATATGGCCAATCTATCTACCTTTCACATCTTGGGACACTAAGGGGCAATTTAGCATGGCCAATCCACCTAACCTACATATTCTTGAACATTAAGGGGCAATTCAACACGGCCAATCCACATAAACTACACATCTTGGGACATTACGGGGCAATTTAGCAGATTCCACATAACCTGCACATCTTTGAACACATAGCAAATCCACTAAGCCTACATCTTGGGAGACAAGAGGCAGTTTAACGATCCAATCCACATAGTTTACACATACCCCTATCTACATCAATGGAAACAAACTAGAAGGGGTTGAGAGCTTCAAGTTTTTAGATGCCCAGCTCACTATCTGTCCTGGTCTTCCCATGCCGACATTATAATTAAGAAAGCCCACCAATGCCTTTACTTCTTCAGAAGACTAAGGAAATTTGCCATGTCAGCTACGACTCTCATCAACTTTCACAGATGCACCATAGAAAGCATTCTTTCTGGTCGTATCACAGCCTGTTATGGCTCCTGCTCTGCCCAAGACCACAAAGAACTACAAACAGTCATGAATGTAGCCCAATCCATCATGCAAACCAGCCTCTCATCCATTGACTCTGCCTACACTTCCTGCTTTGGCAAAGCAGCCAGTATAATTAAGGACCCAGTGCAATGCGGACATTCTATCTTGCACCTTGTTTTGTCAGGGAAAAGGATACAAATATCTGAGGTCACATACCAACTGACTCAAGAACAGCTTTTTCCCCACTGCTGTCAGACTCTTGAATGGGCTTACCCTGCATTAAGTTGATCTTTCTCAAGATCCTAGCTATGACTGTAAAACTACATCCTGCACTGTTTCATTTCCTTCTCTATGTATGGTATGTTTTGTCCGTAAAGGTTCAGACTTTTCATTATATGATAATACATGTGACAATAATAAATCAAAGCAAATCTTGGGACACCAGGGGCAATTTAGCAGGGCCAATCTACATAGTCTGCACATCTTTGGACACTAAGGGACAATTTAGCATGGCCGATCCACTTAACCTGCACATCTTTAAAAACCGGAGCACCCAGAGGAAACTCACGCTGACACACAAGAGAGCTTGCATACTCCGCACGGAGAGTGATCCAAGGTCGGAATTGAACCCGAGCCCCTGGCACTGCAAGGCCACCGTGCCACTAGTCACTCCAAACTCATTTTCAGCATGTAAACAAATCATCCTCAACTCTGGCGGGAGGGGGGGGGTTGCCTCAGAAGAAGGCTGACAATAGAATGTCTTTATTAGTATGTGGACAATAAAGCAGCGTTGCATTTTAAGGATTAATTTTTCAATGTTAATCCTATCGGGAAACAATGTGGGTTACTTTTGCTGCCCTTTTCAAATCTCATTATGAATTCATTATAGACTTCATTCAGTAGTTTGCTTGTATTTTGTGCAAAAAGCAGATTAAATACCTCAGAAAACATTAGGAAGCGTCTGAAGAAAATGTATTATTTGAATTTAATTTCTCAGGATGTGAGCGATTATGAAAGAGCAATTTGAGGATGTTCGCTCCTCCGTCTGCGGTGATAATGAAGAAAGAATGAGAGAGGACAGAAAGCACTGAGGAGTTCTCAAATGGAATTGAATGTTTGATTCTGGTAATAATGCCTCACGTTTAAAAAACTATCAAATTCTCTGTTCTATTGTTGAGTGTGAAGGTGGTATAAACGGCATGTCATTAGACAGCTTTTTTCACCTCTAACCTTGCTGTTTGCCATATGGGTGGCACGGTGGTTAGCACTGCTGCCTCACAGCGCCAGGAACTCGGGTTCGATTCTCCCCGTGTCTGTGTGTGTTTCCTCCAGGTGCCCCAGTTCCTTCCCACCGTCCAAAGATGTGCTGATTAGGTCGATTGAAAATGCTAAATTGCCCTTTAGTGCCAGGGGGACTAGCTAGGGTAAATGCATGGTATTGCAGGAATTGGGACTGTGGTCAGTGCAGACTCGCGGGGCTGAATGGCCTCCTTCTGCAATAAGAAATCTCACAACACCCAGGTTAAAGTCCAACAGGTTTATTTGGTAGCAAAAGCCACTAGCTTTCGGGCCTCTGACTCTTTGTCAGGTGAGTGGAGAGTTCCTGTTGGACTTTAACCTGGTGTTGTGAAACTTCTTACTGTGTTTATCCCGGCGTCTCCACATCGCCCCCTCTGCAATGCCGGGCTTTGGCCGCTACCTATGCAGAGTCTGCATGTTCTTGTCGTGTCTGCACAGGTTTCCTCTGGATGCTCCAGTTTCCTTCCACAGTGTGAAAGACGTGCTGGTTAGGGTGCATTGGCTGTGCTAAATTCTCCCTCAGTGTACCCAAACAGGCACCAGAGTGTGGCAACTAGGGGATTTTCACGGTAATTTCATTGCGGTTTTGATGGAAGCCAACTTGTAACACAAATAATTAAACTATTATAAAAAGTGCCTTTTCCATCAATCAACATTGTGTGAAAGGACATTGCTATGTTTACAGGAAATGGGCAAGAGAAGGTTTTTTTTACACAGAGGGTGGTGAATGTCTAGAATGCACTGAGGGGGTGCTGGGAGAAGGTATGATAGCGACATTTAAGAGACATCTACACGAATAGAATCCCTACACTTCAGAAGCAAACCATTTGGCCCATCAAGCCTGCATATACCACACCCTCACCAATTCCCGTAGCCCTGCACATTTACTCTGCTAATCCCCCTGACACTAGGGCCAATTTATCATGGCCAATCAACCTAACCTGCCCATTTTTGGAGTGTAGGAAGAAACCGAAGCACCAGGAGGAAACCCATGCAGACATGGGGAGAACATGCAGACTGCACACAGACAGTAACCCGAGCTGGGAATCGAACACAGGTCCCTGGTGTTGTGAGGCAGCAGTGCTAACCATTGTGCCATCGGGCTGCCCAGTAGGTGAATAGGATGAGAATGGGAGGATATGGACCCTGTAAGTGCATATGGTTTTAGTTTGGGAAGGCATTATGATCGGCACAGGTTTTGAGGGCCAAAAGGGCCTGTTCCTGTGCTGTAAAGTCCTTTGTTCCTTTTCCTTCTCTTTTCTCTGCCAGTGCCCCATCCCATGCATAGTTTCTTCTCCCCACCCTCACCACATTGAAACCAAGATGCATCGTAGCGTTCCCGCTACTCCAGGACCAAAGTTTGTGGGCAATCTCGCCTGTGGAATCTTTTCCAATCCCGTCGTCGATGGCGACACCTTACGGTGGGTTCCCTGGCAGCAGAGGGAGCAAAATACAGGAGAATTCACTGAGGGACTGGAGAATCATGCCACAGGCCAGCGGGGGCGGGGGATGTGAGGGAAAAGCTTCTTTACCCAGAGGATGGTGAGGTCTGGAATGAGCTGTCTGGGAGGGTGATAGAGGCAAATTGCCACACATCCTTCAGAAAGTACCTGAGTATTTGGCTTGTTATCACATTCAAGGTTGTGGACAAGCGCTGGTGGATGGGATGAGGTGGGAGCCCAGGTATTTCTCGCATGTTGGTGCAGACTCAATGAGCTGAAGCATCTCTTCTGCACGATATGATTCTATGATCCCACCTCCATCACCGCAAAATACCTCATGGAGGGGATGGAAAATGCACCCCCCCCCCACCTCACCTCCGTAATAAGCCTTTGTAGCCCAAGCTGTCCAAGTATTTTTCTCAGCCTTTCCTTTTCCATTTTTAACATCCAAAATTTGCTCCACTGCTCTGTCCAGGTATTTGTCTAGCAAACTTTCTCTGAACTCCTTCTATTTAAACCTTTCCTTAAATAACGAGATCAGAACTGCGCACCACACTATAATTGTGGTCTCACTAATGTTCTGTACAACACGCACGAATATTTTTTGAGTTAATCAAGCGTGACTGAGGAATAAGCTCCACCTTGAGGCTGATAAAAAGTGTGAAGACAGGTAACTAGAAATAAACAACTCCACAGTACAAAGAAAATAATGCATGATGAAACTAGTTAATCGTGATGCTAATTTAATTCATGGTAACTTCTGGTGCCTTTTACAAAACAAACTGTTTAGGAATCATAGAATCCCTGCAGTGCAGAAGGAGGCCATCTGGTCCATTGAACCTGCACTGACACTAATCCCACCCAGGCCCTGTCCCCGTAAACCCTCATATTTATCCTGCTAACCCCTCTGAAAAAAGAATTAATTTAGCACATCCAATCAACCTAAACTGCACATCTTCGGACGCTAATGGTCAACTTAGCATGGCCAATTTTTGATTCGATTTGATTTATTATTATTACATGCATTGACATGTAGCGAAAAGTATTTTTTTTGTGCCCTATTACAGGCAAAACATACCATTTATTGAGGAGAAAAGGAGAGAGTGCAAAATGTATTGTTACAGTCATAGCTAAGGTCTAGAGAAAGATCAACTTAATGCCAGGTAGGTCCATTCAAAAGTCTGACAGCAACAGGGAAGAAGCTATTCTTGAGTCAGTTGGTACATGACCTCAGACTTCTGTATCTTTTTCCTGATGGAGGAGGTGGAAGAGAGAAGGTCCGGGATACTTGGGATCCTTAATAATGATGGTTGCTTTGCCGAGGCAGCATAATTAAATGCACCTAACCTGCCCATTTTTCGACTGTGGGAGGAAACCAGAATACCTGGAGAAAACCCATGCAGACACGGGGAGAATGTACAAACTCCACACGGACAGTGGCCCGAGCTGGGAATCGAATCTGGGTCCCTGATGCTGTGAGGCAGCAGTGCCAACCACTGTGCCAACATACTGCCCAAACTCCTCCAGCTCGATGGTTGCTGTACTTACAGAATTCTACAGTGCAAGGAGCGCATTTGGCCCTTTGAATTTGCACCAAGCACAACCCCACAATCTGTGCATTTAGAACATAGAACAAACATGAGGTAGCAGGTAACATTTACCCTAGCTAGCTCCCCTGACAGTAAAGTGGAATTTAGCTTGGCCAATTCACCTAACCGGCACATCTCTGGACTGTGGGAGGAAACTGGAGCACCCGGAGGAAACCCATACAGACATGAGTGAGAACGTGCAAACTCCACACAGACACTGACCCAAGCCGAGAATCGAAGCCGGATCCCTGGCATTGTGAGGCAGAAGTACTAACCACTGTCCCACCGCCAAAGCAATAGCTTGCTTGTGGAAGATCCTGAGACATTTTTCTCTCTCTTTGCCTTTGCAACTCAAGTTGCCTCACCTTGCGTGGGAATGGATGGGAACTCGCTGGAGCACAGCACAGATTAAGATCGGCACCTTTTAATTAGTAAGCGGGATTCGAGATAACACGCCGCACCGACTGGACTCCAAAATGAACATTTTCACCGTGACTTGTCTTCAGCTGCGTATTAATTTTTAATGGGCTTGTTAAACAAAAAAACAAGGCAGCGCTTTCTCATGCGTTGCTGGCTCCTCTGTTAATAATTTAAGAGCAGTGCGTATAACTGCGAGTTACGATTACCCTATGTTAACACAAAACTCTGCAACGAAGGAGGCCAAATCTGTGCATTTATATTATTGCTTATGAAACTTGACTTATTTATTTCATTTAATTAACCCTGTGAGGGTTAATGCCGAACTTCTGCAGCGAAGAAAAATCCCTCTGTTCGGAGAATACTCATTGGCATTCTGTAATTCTGTTTCAGAATATTTAATCAACATAGGAGTTAAAAAAAAATCATTCCCACATCTGGTGTGGGACAAGATCTATGTGCATATTTATGAATCTACAAATGATATGATGATGATGTGATATGTTTGGAGTACATTTTTGGAGTACATTTGTGATATGTTTGTAGACATTCCTTCCCTTTGGGTTCCGACATTTGCAATTTGAGGCTCCTTCCACTGCTCTGAACTTGTGTCCAGGGGAAAGATGTCGTGTACACGAACACAACTTGCATGTAAACAAAAAGGAATCTGGAGCATGTGTGTGCCATGGGCAAAGACAGTATTTATTACCCATTCCAAATTGCCCTTGAACTGAGAGATTTGCAAGCTCATGCTGGAGGGAATTTCAGAGTCAATCACATTGCTGTGGCTCTGGAGTCACATATAGCCAGACTAGGTAAGGATGGCAGATTTCTTTCCCTAAAGGGCATTAATGCAACAATCCACAAAGGTTTCATGGCCATCATTAGACTTTTAATTCCAAACTTTTATTGCGTTTAAATTTCAACATCTTCCGTGGTGGGATTTGAACCCGAGTCCAAGGGAAAAAAAGTCCTAGTTTATCCAGCCTCTCCTTATAACTCAAACCATCAAGTCCTGGTAGCATCCCAGTAAACCTTTTCTGTACTCTTTCTAGATTAATAATCATTTCTATAATAGCAACACAGTGGGTAGCGCTGCTAGCTCACAGTGCCATGGACCCGGGTTCGATTCCAGCCTTGGGTCTCTGTCAGTGTAGAGTCTGCATGTTCTCCCCGTGTCTGCATGGGTTTCCTCCTGCTGTTCCGGTTTCCTCCGAAAGACATGCTGCTTAGGTGCATTGGCCATGCTAAATTCTCTCACGGCGCCAGAGTGTGGCATCTAGGGGACTAGAAGGAGGCCATTTGGTTCATCATGTTTCTGAATAAGGGATGCCATTCTCCAGCTTTCTCATCATAATCTTGCACAGTAACTTCATTGCAGTGTTAATGTAAGCTTACTTGTGACACTATCATTATAGAATCCCTACAGTGCAGAAAGAGGCCATTTGGATCATTGAGTCTGCACTAACCACAATCCTTCCCTGGCCCTACTCCCATTACCTCACGTATTTTTACCCTGCTAATCCCCCTGATGCTAAGGATCAATTTAGCATGGCCAATCAATCTAACCTGCGTATCTTTGGACTGTTGGAGGAAACAGGAGCACTCGGAGGAAACCCACGCAGACATGGGGAGAACATGCAAACTCCAAACAGACGGTGCCCCATGGCCGGAATTGAACTCGCGGTCCCTGGCACTGCGAATGCTAACCACTGTGCCACTATTCACACCAAATAAACTGAAATTGGGTTTCAGTGGCACTGGCCGTGCTAAATTCTCCCTCAGTGTGCCTGGACAGCACCAGAGTGCGGCAACTGAGGGAATTTTCACAGTAACTTCAGTGCAGCATTGACGTAAATAAATAATACCAAAGCCCCACCCTTTGATTCTGTGGAATGAACTTATTTCTGAAGTTTAAAGAACGGAAATTCAGAGCAGAATCATCGTGGCTGCAAACATTGGACTTGTCCACAAAACATACAGCCAATCTGTTGACCTTGTAAAGCTAGCATTGATTCGCAATTAATGCTTCATTCATAATAAACCATTTAATGGATTCACTCCACCAAGGCGTGACAGGCCACTTACTAATCACAAAGATATAATTCTCGCCATTCTTCGAAAAGCTTGCGTTTTCCAAGGGAAAGACCCTAAAGCTGTTTTATTACCTCGCTAGTTATGTGTTTGGCTAACTAAATGATGTCTGGGAAACAATTAAGAGGCAGAGGTGCTTTAAGGTGATGTATAAGCATGGATTAAATGTCAAGAGTGCAGAATCTGTAGGTTCCATTCACGGCGAACCTCCTGAGAATGAAACAGGAGATGACTAGCTCTGGCCTTACAAGCTGCCCTGCTTGGATGCTCCTCAAGGGAATTTTTTATCTTGAAATGCTCAGGAAAATTGCCCTGATGCTTCATTATTCTGGGAAAAAAAAACTATGATCCATTAACATACAAGTGTTATCTTCATAGAGGCATATGGGATTCAGAAACTACACACTCATAGAAACAAAGAACTGTTAAATAAAGGACCGCATCACAGTCCAGGGATATACAGGTTAGGTTGATTGGCCGTGCAAAATTCATAGAATCATGGAATCTTACAGTGCAGATGGGCCTTCAGCCCATCGAGTCTGTACCAACGACAATCCCACCCAGGCCCTACCCCCGTGTCTCTATATATTTTACCAGCTAATCCACACATCCTGGGGCACTAAGGAGCAATTTTAGCATGGCCAATCAACCTACCCACACATCTTTGGAGGAAACCGGAGCACCCGGAAGGAAACCCAGGCAGATACGAGGAGAATGTGCAAACTCCACACAGACAGTGACCCGAGCTGAAAATCGAACCCAGGTCCTTGGAGCTGTGAAGCAGCAGTGCTAACCACTGTGCTACTGTACCATCTCTAAAATTGACTCTTACTTTTCGGGGTACTAGCTAGGGAAAATGTATGGGGTTACAGGAATAGGGCCTGGGTGGCTGGTACAG
This sequence comes from Sphyrna mokarran, assembly GCA_024679065.1. Classification (NCBI taxonomy): domain Eukaryota; kingdom Metazoa; phylum Chordata; class Chondrichthyes; order Carcharhiniformes; family Carcharhinidae; genus Sphyrna; species Sphyrna mokarran. The sequence goes on from JAGIQG010000033.1 coordinate 9,092,488, forward strand.
ACTCGATGGGCCAAATGGCCTCCTTCTGTATTGTCGGGGTTCTGTGATTTTGTGATTCCTGTCCTTGATCCAGCAATATCTCATTTCAGCGCGGTGAGGACCATTGTGTACAGTTTTGTCCCCCTGTTATAGAAAAGATATTAATTTGATTAAGTGCAATACAGTGGCACAGTGGTTAGCACTGGTGCCTCACAGTGCCAGAGATGCAGGTTCAATTCCAGCTTCGGGTTACTGGGCGGAGTCTGCACATTGTCCCCGTGTCAACAGGGGTTTCCTGTAGGTCCTGTGGATCTGGAGTCACATGTAGGCCAGACCAGGTAAGGACGGCAGATTTCTTTCCCTCAAGGACATTAGTGAATCAGATAGGTTTTTCCGACAATGGCTTCATATTCATCAGTAGATTCGTAATTCCGGATAGTTTCTATGGAATTCGAATGTGGTTGACTCTCAAGCTGCCCCTGGGCAACTAGGGACGGGTAATAAATGCTGTCCAGCCAGCAATGCCTATGCCCCACGAATAAATAAAAAAAAATCTGTAAGTTTCAGACAGTGTTCTTCAGAGCCCCAGTGCAAGAACAGAAGCCGCAGAGATGTCCTGTGGTACTCTGAATATTCGACTAAATTTTTAATCACTCATCTGTGTTGCTTATTTTTATTTTTGCTCTTCATATTTCATATTCATGAAAATGGAATCCATTTAAGGTTCGAGCAAAAAGGGAAAAGAAACATCCACAATACTTTCCACGATATTTAACATCAGCTCGAGAACCTTTACGATCTTTTTTACCACTCCTATCTTACGTAGTGATACACACTCGCAAATCTTCTGACGACTCAGGAAGCCCCAGATTTGACAAGTTAAGAGAAAGTCTAAAAGACAAGAACGGTAATGTTATCAAGACAAGATCTAATGTCGTACTCACAGGGGGAGATACAAAGAAAAGTGAATCTTAAGGAGCATCTTAAAGAAGGAGAGAGAGAGAGAGGGATGGAGAGGCAGAGCCGTTCAGCAATGCCATTCTTATTGCCATCTTTTCAAAAGAAAATTCTTTAGGGTTGCTTTAGGTTTTGATTTAACAGAATTGGTGATGGCCTGAAGCCAGTGGAAACAAAATCCGAATGAAGTTTAAAAATAGACATCAATTCTCGGTCTGAAAATCTCTGGCCATTTCTGCCGGCATGTGTTTTTTTCTGGGTGTTCTGGATTCCTCCCATGATACAAAGGTGTGCAGGTTAGGTGGATTGGCCATGCTAAATTGCCCCTTAGTGTCCATAAATGTGTAGGTTAGATGGATTGGCCGTACTAAAGTGCCTCTTACTGTCAGGGGGACTAGCAGGGTAAATACGCAGAGTTACAGGGATAGAGTCTGGGGGGACTGTTGTCCTCCCACAGTTCGAAGATGTGCAGGTTAGGTGGATTGGCCACTCAGAATTGCCTCTTAGTTTTTAAGGATGTGTGGGCTAGATGGATTGGCCATGCTAAATTGCCCCTTAGTGTCCAGAGGTGTCCAGGTTAGGCGGATTGGCCATGCTAAATTGTCTCTTAGTGTCCAAAGATATGTAGATAGGTAGATTGACCATGCTAAGTTGCCCCTTAGTTTCCAAGGATGTGTGGGTTAGATGGATTGGCTATGCTAAATTGCCCCTTAGTGTCCAGAGGTGTCCAGGTTAGGCGGATTGGCCATGCTAAATTGTCTCTTAGTGTCCAAAGATATGTAGATAGGTAGATTGACCATGCTAAGTTGCCCCTTAGTTTCCAAGGATGTGTGGGTTAGATGGATTGGCTATGCTAAATTGCCCCTTAGTGTCCAGAGGTGTCCAGGTTAGGCGGATTGGCCATCCTAAATTGTCTCTTACTGTCCAAAGGTTTGTAGGTAGGTGGCTTGGCCATGCTAAATTGCCCCTTAGCAGCCAAAGATGTGCAGGTTAGTTGGATTGACCATGCTAAATTGTCTTTCAGTGTTGAGGGAGTGGCTGGGTAAACACATGTGGTTATGGGATAGGGACTGGATGGGATTGTTGTCAGTGCAGACTCGATGGGTCAAATGAACATTTTTCTGTATTGTAGGGATTCTATGATTCTATGCTTTGTCTCCCAATGAATTTGATGGACATAAGATGTGACTACTATCCCTTGGGCGGGTTTTTCCGGCGCAATTGTCCCAAGACTGGAAAATCCTGCCTGAGATCAATGGACCTTTGCATGCTCCACCCCAGCCCCGTGGCGGGCTGGCAAAATTCCATCCCTAGTGGCACAAGTGCACACAAGCAACAGTTAATGGGCAAGAACTTGTGCTTTACTCGAGGATACTTCAAAGGTTCAGGAAAAAGAAACTTCGAATCGAAATGGGTAAAGAAAGTTATGTCATATTCGCTCCAGGCCAGAAGTAGCAAGTTTCATTTGTCTATAGTTAATAGTTGTTTTTTTTTGCCTCTATCGCTCCCACGCAAATGAGGGGATGGTAAGGAACACCATCTGATGAAATGGGGCGATGTCCAACTAAATGCAGGAAAACAGAAACAAATTCCTTAATTATTCTACTGAGAGACAAGCGAGGATACAATCTGGCATATCTCCCAGAAACCTCAGGGCAATTGAGCCTTGAGTTTATCCATCACCAAGCCAACCAGAATGGGATTGAACGGGCAGCTATGTGGTGGATGCCTTCACATGTCTCCATTAAAACCTCTTGCTCCCTGAATATCCCCTTCAACACCGAGGTGAACCTCTGGAACCCATGAACCAGGCGTGCGTTAACACAAGAACAAGGCCTTCAGGGAGAACCAAACTTCACAGCTGTACTGAAGACATGCTTCGGGAAGACAATATAATCATAAACAAATTGTGAGTCAAATATGCATTCAGTCTATAGACAGGGAGATAAAACAGCTGGGGGCATGTGTCTCATCGAACGCTCAGTGGCACAGTAGTTAACACACTTCTGAACTCACAGCACCAGGTCCTGGGTTCGATTCCGTGCTTGGGTCATTGTCTGTGTGGAGTTTGCTTCCCTGCAAGGGTTTCCTCCCACTGTCCAAAAGATGTACTGGTTAGGTCCATTGTCTATGCTAAATTCTCTCTTAGCGTACCTGGATAGAGGCCGCAGTATAGTGACTTGGGAGTTTTCACTTTATCGCAGCTTACTTGTGACACTAATACTTGTTTTTGGATATAAGAAACTGAACAACATCAATGATTCCACCACGGTCAATGTACAAGCACTGCCATTTCCTTCCATTGAAGGAGTGTCCTTGCGTATCTGGAATGTGTCCCACGGAAATGCTCCCTCTTTCCCTATTACTCCTACCCTTCGACAATCAAATGGGTCGAAGAATCCCAGTTTGATATTTGTTGGTTTAACTCATCTGCTGACCTATTGTTTGAAACCTTGGGGGGCTTTTCTTTACTAGGCCACAGAATCGTTGAACCCCTACAGTGCAGAAGGAGGCCATTTTGTTTCCACTGACTCCCCAAAGAGCATCTTACTCAGGTCTACTCCCCACTCCCTTTCCCCACAACCCCATGCATTTTACCATGCTCAATCCACCTAACCTGCACATCTTTGGACACAGCAATGGATTGCAATGATTCATGAAGGGAACTCACTACCATCTTCTCAAGGGCAACTAGGGATGGGCAATAAAAACTGGCCTAGCCAGCGATGCCCATGTCCCATGAACGAACAAAAAAAAACTAAGGGACAATTTAGCATGACCAATCCACTTAACCTGCACATCTTGAGACACCAAGGGGTAATTTGACATGGCTAATCTGCCTAACCTGCACATCTTGGGACCCCAGGGGCAATTTAGCATGGTCAATCCCTCCAACCTGCACACTTTGGGACACCAAGGGGCAACTCAGCATGGTCAATCCACATAATCTGCACATCTTGGGGCACTTAGCTTGACAAATCCACCTAACCTGCAGATCTTCAGACTATTGGAGGAAAGTCATTCAGACATAGGGAAAATTGTACAAACTCCATACAGGCAGTGACCCAAGGCTGCAATTGAGTCAGGGTCCCTGGCATCAGGGGGCAGCTATGCTAACCGCTGTGCCACCTTGCTGCTCTTCATTGACCTACCCAAGATATTACTTATTCTTCACCTCAAAGAACACAAGCCCACAGCCTCGATTCCTCTCCGCATGGCTCCACAGACGGAAGAGGTAGCCATCCTGAACCACGATTCACTACAGAGGGACAAAATACACTCATTATCTCTGGGTGATCCAAACATAGTCAACAGATCTTATTTTGACTGAGAAACTAGATTGCCTGGCTCGCAAACCTCCAAACACCGCCTTTCTCCTTGTGCCGATGCTTCTTAACTCTGCCAGCAGCTTGTGGTGATGAGAAACTTTAAATGCCACGATCTGTTAACTTTGCAGTTTCAGATATCTGTAAATGAAGGTGTCTGTGCCGATCTGTGTGTGTGTGTGTGTCTAATCAAGGTGTTTGATTAGATTCTAGCTCAGTTTGCCTGCTCACGACTGGTACTCTGAAACGCGAATGTCGCGCTAGAATTCTCTAACACCTGCCTTTTCTCTTTCGTAAACATGCATTGTCGTTGAAGAAGCGCCCTCTCAAGTTTGATTTACAGTTCTTAATTAACTGAGGCGCAAGATTTGACAACCTGCAGAAGGCATCAATTGTCTGATGATGTTCTTTAGACAAATGCATTTTGGTAGATGGAACTGGAGCAGGACTTAGTCAATGATAAGGCATTGGGAAGAGTTACAGAACAAAGAGATCTAGGGGTACAGGTTCATAGCTCCTTGAAAGTGGAGTCACAAGTGGATGCAGTGGTGCAAAAGGCATTTGACATGCTTGGTTTCATTGGTCAGAACATTGAATACAGGAGTTGGGACATCTTGTTGAAGTCATACAAGACTTTGGTAAGGCCACACTTGAAATCCTGTGTACAATTCTGGTCACCCTATTATAGAAAGGACATTATTAAACTAGAAATTGCAGAAAAGATTTACTGGAATGCTACCGGGACTTGGATTGAGTTATAAGGAGAGGCTGGATAGACTGGCACTTTTTAACCTGGGCCACAGGAGGCTGAAGGGTGATCTTAATGGAGGTCTATAAAATAATGAGGGGCATAGATCAGCTCGATATCTTTTCCAAAGTTACAGGAGTCTAAAACTAGAGGGCATAGGATTAAGACAAGATTGAAGAGGTACAAAATGGTTCAGAGGATCAATTTTTCACACAGAGGGTGGTGAGTGTTTGGAATAGATTGCCAGATATGGTGGTTGAGGTGGGTACAATATTGTTTTTTTAAAAAGTATTTAGAAAGTTACATGGATCTAGATTGGTATCGAGAGATATAGGTCAAACACTGGACTAACTTAGTGTCAAAAAAGAGAGCAATATGGACGAGTGGGGCCAAAAGGTCGGTTTCCATGTTGTAAACCTCATGTCTCTATAATTCTATCTCAATACACTGGTCTTATACACAGAACATTGTTGGAAAGAAAGACATCTCTTTAAAGATTTTCACCTTGCACTCATCTGGACAAATGCAAAAATACCAAATTTCAAACAATAACTTACTCCAAGGAGGAAAGGGTGCCAACTTTTTGGCAGTTCGACTCTGATTGGAGGTGTTGCCAGGAAAAAAGCTCCCTATCTATCCTGTCCATACCCCTCATCATCTTGTACTCCTCGATCAAGTAGCCCCCCTCAATCTTCTCTCTTCGTAACTTAAATGTTCCATCTGGGCAGCATTTTCCTTTATTCATTTGCGGGAAATGGGTGTTGCTGGCTGGGCCAGCATTTATTGCCCATCCCTTGTCATCCCTTGAGAAGGTGAAAGTGAGCTGTCTTCTTGAATCGTTGCAGTCCTCGTGCTGTGGGTTGACCCACAATGCTGTTAGGGAGAGAATTCCGGGATTTTGACTCAGTGACAATGAAGGAGCGGCTGATATATTTCCAAGTCAGGATGGTGAGTGGCTTGGAGGGGAGCTTGCGGATGGTGGTGTTCCCCATGTACCTGCTGCTCTTGTCCTTCTAGATGGAAGTGGCATGGGTTTGGAAGGGTCTTTCATGAATTGGAGGGCAGTTAAGAGTCAACAACATTGCCATGGCTCTGGAGTCACATGTAGACCAGACCGGGTCAGGATGCCAGATTTGTTTTGGCGTGTTGGCACAGTGTTAAACTGCCTCCTCACAGGGACTGGGTTCGATTCCCAGTGGCTTGGGTCACTATTTGTGTGGAATCTTCACGTCCTCCCTGTGTCTGCGTGGGTTTCCTCTGGATGCTCTGGTTTCCTCCCACAGTCTAAAGATCAGCAGGATAGGCCATGCTAAATTGACCCTTAATGTCAGGGGGACTAGCAGGGTAAATGTGTAGGTTTACAAGAATAGGACCAGTGTGGGATAGTGGTTGGTACAGACTCGATGGGCCAAATGGCCTCCTTCTGTACAGTAAGATTCTACGATAAAAGACGCTAGTGAACCAGATACATTTTTCCAACAGTTGACAGTGATTTCATGATAATTAGTAGATTCTTAATTCCAGAAATATTTTTATCTTATTCAGCCTCCACCATCTGCCGTGGCGGGATTTGAAGCTGGGTGCCCAGAACATTACTAGGGGCATAGGTTTAAGGTGCTAGGGCAATGTTCAAAGGGATATACGAGGCAGATTTTTATACAGAGAGTAGTGCCAGAGGACTGGAGAGAGAATGTTGTTCCTCTCTTCAAGAAAGTAAATAGGAATGACCCTGGTAATTATAGGCCAATGCGTCCTACTTCAATGGCCAGTAAGTTAATGAAAAGTGTTCTAAGAGATAGAATTTATGATCATTTGGAAAGATGCAGTTTAATTCGGGATAGTCAGCACAGTTTTGTGAGGGCTAAGTCCTGCCTCACAAATTTGATTGATTTCAAGGCAAGTAAGCGTGTGGACGAAGGTAGGGCAGTTGACATCGTATACATGGCGTTTGATAAGGTTCCCCATGGTAGAACGCTGAAGAAGATAAGGATGTGTGGGATAGAAGGAAATTTGGCCGATTGGATAAGTAACGGGCTGTATCATAGAAGACAGAGGGTGGTGGTGGAGGGAAGCTTCAAGCTGGAGGCCAGTTACCAGCAGTGCACCACAGGCGTCAGTGCTGGACCCCTGCTTTTTTGTGATATTTATCAATGACTTGGAAGAGGGGGCTGAAGGGTGGGTTAGTAAATCTGCTGGCGACACCAAGACTGGTAAAGAAATGGTTGAGGTGGAGGGCTGTTGTAGGTTGCAAAGAGGCATTGATAGGATGCAGAGCTGAGCCGAAAAGTGGCAGATGGAGTTTAACCTCGATAATTCATTTTGGCAGAACAAACTTGAACGCGGATTACAGGGTCAATGGTAGGGTTCTCCCTCTATAGCAAAAAACATCTTTCCTCTCGTGAAGAGGCCAGCATTGCACACAGTATTCCGGGCGTGGTTACTACTGGTATAACTGGTCACTAAGTTACCATTAACTTAGGAGCAAAATGCTGCAGATACTGGGAATCAGAAATAAAACAGTAGAAAATGATTGAAATACTCAGCAGCTCAGGGAAACATCTATGCAGAGCGAGTAACAGGGTTAATGGTCGGAATTCTCTGACCTCGTCCACAGCTGGGAATCTCCAGTGCCGCTGCTGCGAATGGAGATTTCGCTGGGCACCAAATCCTCTGTTCTCTCTCGCAGCGGAGGCGGGATGTGAATTGCTACAGGTATCTGGCCATTGTTTCAGGTTAGTGATGTTTACGTGGAAGGCTCTGGTGCTCAGTTAGTGCCACTCAGACAGCGCCGTGCTACGTAGCGCAGCTAAATGTAAAAACATCATTGGCTAGAGTTCGCAAATAAAGAGCAGGAACACATTATAATGTGCAACAAGTCAGTCAGCAAAGAAAAACCAACTTTAAGTGAGATCCTAGGCCTAGTATAGGACTAGAAAATCCGACTGAATTCTAGGTTATTTGTATTCATTCATGGGGCATTGGCATCACTGGCTGGCCAGCATTTATTGCCCATCCCTAGTTGTCCTCGAAGCTGCGTAGCTTGCTAGGCCATTTCAGTGGTTAGTTGAGAGTCAACCACATTGCCATGGCTCTGGAGTCACAATACTTTTTACTGAATGTTAGCATATGTGGCAATAATAAAAAAAAATCAAAACATGTAGGCCAGACCAGATAAGGACGGCAGATTTCCTTCCTTAAAGGACATTAAAGAACCAGCGGGGTTTTTCCGACAATCGACAATAATTTTAAGGTCATCAGTAGATTCTTAATGTTTATTGTTGAATTTAAATTTCACATCTGCCTTTGATTCTGATTTGATTTATTATTGTCACGGGTATTAGCATAAAGTGAAAAGTATTGTTTCTTGTGCACTACACAGACAAAGCATGCCATTCCTAGAGAAGGAAGGAGAACGTAGTGTTACAGTCATAGCTAGGGTGTAGAGAAAAATCAACTTAATGCAATCTCCCACGGCCAGATTTGAACCCGGGTCCCCAGAACATCAGTTGAGTTTCAGGATTAATAGTTCTGTAATAACACCACAAGGCCATCACTTCCCCTATAAGTGTTTGTTCCCTATTCTTGACTTCCTATGCCAGAAGAGGTGGGTTTATTTTATCCTTTTAATATTTGAAATAATTCAATCAGATCGCCCCTCAATCCCTTATAACTTGAGAATGCAAAGCTAATCTATGCAACCTGTCCTCATGATTCAACGTTTTAAGCTTCCCCTCCTGATTGTACAAAGCTATTTAATCAAGTGTGATGTGTCTTTGTAATTTGGAAGTGGTATTAAAAGACTCATAATAGCACAGAAGTGTTTCATTGAAATAATTAGTAGATCAAAGATGTAGCAGAAATAAGGCTGTGGAGGAATAAATGTATTTTCTTGAGGTTATCAAACATGTTTTCACAATCTTGGCTGAGAGTCAACAGGAGCTCATTAGAAGCTCAGAAAGCTGGAATGAGTTAGTGGGGGAATGGTGTTGGCACAGAGAACTGACTTTCACGGTGTACAGTCACTCTGAATTGGTGAGTTTTGGCATACACACAGCTGTAATGGACCCTCTGAGAACTGCTTCTCGGTGAATGTAATAACTGGTTTTACTATTTATTTTTATTTGTTAATATTATGACACAGAACGGCACACAGCACAGTGATTAGCACTGCTGCATCACAGCTCCAGGGATTGATTCCTGGCTTGGGTCACTGTCTGTGTGGAGTTTTGCACATTCTCCTTTTCCTCCGGGTGCTCCAGTTTCCTACTATAGTCCAAAGATGTGCAGATTAGGTTGATTTGCCATGCTAAAAAAAAAATGCCCTTAGTGTCCTGAGATTAGTGGGGTTAGTGGGTGGATATGAGGGTAAGGCCTGGGCAGGATTATGATCGGTGGAAACTCGATGGGCTGAATGGCCTTTTTCTGTACTGGATGGGTTTCTATAATGCTATGACACAGAGACTGTGCCCTAAAGAAATAACACTTATTCCCCCACAAAGAGGAATCCCTCATTTCTTAATCGGCTAAAAGTGTGTGGGAAGGTGAATTTTCCTTCACTAATGTTTAGTGGTTAACGAACAGGAACATCCGACACTCATTTAAAAATGAATAAATAACTATTTTTTAAATTAATTAACAGAGAACCTTAATCAAACAAGTAAGATACCAATAAAATTAGATTCTGCTGAAATGCTGTTCAAATAAGTACAATATCCATTCATTGATTTGATTTTGAGTTCATTTATTGTTATGTATTAACATGCAGTGAAAAGTATTGGTTCTTGTGTGCTATAAAGACAAAATATTTTGTTCATACAGAAGGAAAGGAGAGAGTACGGATTGTAGTGTTGCAGTCATAGTGTAGAGAAAGATCAACTTAATGCAAAGTAGGTCCATTCAAAAGTGTGATAGCAGCAGAGAAAAGGCTGTTCTTGATTCAGTTGGTACATGGCCTCAGACTTTTGTATCTTTTTCCCAACAGGAGTAGGTGGAAGAGAGAATGTCCAAGATGCGTGGGGGTCCTTAATTAAGCTGGCTGCTTTTCTGAGGAAGTGTAGACAGAGTCAATGGATGGGAAGTTAGTTACCAAAAAAGTGAGAATGGAAATTGAATCAAAAAAAATAGAACCAACTTCTGTGTCTTTCGGAATTGTCTGGAGTTTCCCGGTCGCTTTTTCTGTCTGTAAGTTCTTTTTGATTTGGTATCCTTCGCTGGTTAGATGGTGCATTCTCTGAAGAGATATATAAAACTAGCAGGGTGGAAAGTTGCTCTCTCCCTCTCGAGACTTGAGAGGTGGCAATTGCTAACTCCTGTTTTTCCCCCTGACACTCTTTTATACCTGTGGTGACCTATCAATTTTCCTACAATAGGATTGGTCTGCTGTTGCCCACAATGTCAAATTCAAATCTTATATGTTCTTGGTCGCTGAGCGCCTACTTTAAATTGATTGGTCAAAATTCAAACAAAAACAGGTTGTCTTGTCAAGACTATTGCCTGACTTTTTGATACAAGTGTTGCAGCTTGGACTTTGGATGAACTTTGCTTTTTAAAACTCAAAGTGCTGAAAGAAAATCAGCTTTTAAAAGGAAGTCCACAATGCTTTTTTCCCTCTAGCTCTTTCACAATTTTTTTTTACATCTTTATCAACATCATATTCCATACTCACAAACTTAACTTCACAATGCAAGTAGGGATTACGTGAACATTGCAATGGAGTGATTGTGAAAGTCCCCTAGCTGCCACACTCTAGCGCCTGTTCAGGTATACTGAGGGAGAATTTAGCACGGCCAATGCACTCTAACTAGCACAAATATCAGACTGTGGAAGGAAACCAGAGCACATGGAGGAAACCCACGCAGGCATGGGGAGAACATGCAGACTCTGCACAGACAGTGAAGGTAGGAATCAAACATAGATCGCCGGCACTAAGGCAGCAGTGCAAACTATTGTGCCATCGTGCCATCCTGTTTTATACTCCTATCATTGCTAATGTCTACTCTTATTGGATTGCCTGTTAAATCCTGAAATAATATCTACATACCTCTCCAGAAACTTACCTGCCAGGGCAGCATGGTGGTACAGTAGTTAGTATTTCTGCCTCACAGTGCCTGGGACCCGGGTTCAATTCTGGCCTTGAATCACTGTCTGTGGAGAGTCTGCACATTCTCCTCGCATCTGCGTGGCTTTGTCCTGCGTGCTCTGGTTTCCTCCCACAGTCCGAAAGACGTGCTGGTTAGATTCATTGGCCATGCTAAATTCTCTCCCTGTGTATCTGAACAGGCACCAGAGTGTGGTGATGGGGGGACTTTCCCAGTAACTTCATTGCAGTGTAAGTGTAAGCCTACTTGTGACACTAATAAAGAAACTTAAACTCAGAAGGGAAACAGGTTGCATTTTCTTCCTGTTAATCACTTTTCTCGACTTGTTCTCTCCCTCCCTGCATTTTAACAGTCTCTGCTGGATAACAATGCACGCTAGATTTAATTTGCATGTTTAGCATACTGCACTTGACTGATTAGGCAAAAATTAAGTAGTGCAAAAAGAAATATGCATTTGAAAGGCGCTTTGCAATTAATGTATTTTGCGTTTCGCTTGTTTGAACTCAATTGGAATTAGATTGTTGGAAGTCAGATGTAAACCAAAAAGGGGGATATAAAGGGGGTTGCTGTTACCGTTGCTGTTTGGGTATTCTGACAATCCAACAGCTCCATGGTTAGAGACACATTGATGGAGCTTTCTCAATAGCGACATTAGTGTAAGATAATCAGTCAAGCTTGTATCTCACGCTCACTTGCTCAAAGTAACGTACATTCATAAGCTCGAAGCTGTTCACTGCAAACAAAAAGAATATGCTCAAGATTTGAATCTATTTTGAATTACCAGGAGCTTATATTTCCCTGTTTTCCTATCTTTTTTTAAAAGTTTATTTATTCATGTCACACCTTAACACTGCAATGAAGTTACTGTAAAAATCCCCCAGTCGCCGCGCTCTGGCACCTGTTCGGGTACACTGAGGAAGAGTTTAGCATGGCCAATGCATCTAACCAGCACGTCTTTTGGACTGTGAGAGGGAACCAGGTCATCCATGCAGGGAAATCCACGCAGACCAGGAAATGCAGGAACCAGGGAAATCCACGCAGACATGGGAAGAACATGCAGACTCTGCGCAGGCAGTGACACAGGCCAGGAATTGAATCTGGGTCACTGGTGCTGTTATGTGGCAGTGCTAACCAACGTGCCGCTCATATTCCATGGGACATGGGCATCGCTGGCTGGCCAGCATTATCACCCATCAAGGCATGGTCCCCCGAGTTTGATTCTTGGCTTGGGTCACTGTCTGTGTGGAGTTTGCACATTCTCCTCGTATCTGCGCGAGGGTACTCCGGTTTCCTCCCACAGTCCAAAGATATGCGGGTTAGGTTGATTGGCCATGCTAAGAAATTGCCCTTTAGTGTCCAGCGATGTGTAGGTTAGAAGGATTAGTACAATATGTAGGGATATGGGGTAGGACCTGGGTAGGATTGTGTTCAGTGCAGACTCAATTGCCTAGGACGGATCTTTTGAGCTGTAAGGAGAGATGGGATAGGTTTGGATTGCTTTCTCTAGAGCAGAGAAGGCTGAGGGGGGGACGTGATTAAGATGTATAAGATTATGATTGGTATGGACAGGGTGAATAGGAAGAAGTTGCTCCCCCTTGTTCAGAGGCCAATTGTGAAGAGACATATTTTTAAGTTAAGAGGCAATGGCCTCCTCTTGCTCTGTATGATTCGATAAAAGAGGTAGGGAGCTAACAATGTGGAAATGTTCAACGGCAAAGCTGTGGTTTTGTCGCTGGACTCATATTCTAAAGGACAAGGACAATGACTTGGGTTCAAATCGCAATATGGCATACAATGAAATTAGAGTTTGATAAAAATCTGGAATTAAAAGTCTAATGATGATTGTGAAACCATGGTTGATTGGGTGGCATGGTGGCACAGCGGTTAGTACTGCTGATTCACAGCGCCAGGAACCCAGGTTCGATTCCCGGCTTAGGTCACTGTGTGTGTGGGATTTGCGCATTTTCTGTGGGGTTTCCTCCGGGTGCTCAGGTTTCCTCCCACATTCCAATAATATGCAGGTTCGGTGGATTGCCCATGGCAAATTCCCCCTTAATGTCGGGGGATCAGTAGGAGAAAGATATAGGGCTACGGAGATAAGGCCTAGGTGGGATTGTTGTTGGTTCAGTGTAGGGATTCTATGATTCATCAATATCTTAAACTTTGGAGAGGAACTCAGTAATGGCCCTGGGTCAACTTGGAGAGGTAAAGCTGAGAGCATCTAATGTATTATTTACTAACAGGATATCAAAGAAATTGAGTTCTGGTGGAGTCTTTAAACTTGTATAATTTATATCTGTGTAATGTTAAATAATTCACAACTCCCAAAATGTGTAGGGTAGGAAAAAATTATTTATGAGAGTGTTTAAATTTCTATGATAGTTTGTTTTATTATATTCTTGATCTAATATTGATATAATTTTCTCATTTGTGTGGGGTCCAGAGATGGTTTGCCAGCCCTACGATGCTTTTCAATGTGAGCTCCTACCACAGCACCCTGTGGTCATTCTCCTGCATCCATTCTCATCCTTGTTTCTATAGATTGCTCCGCCGCCCCCGTTAAATTCAAAACCTTCGTCCTTATCTTCACATCTCATTAACAACTTTTACAGACGCACCATAGAAAGCGTTGCTTCTGGTTGTATCACAGCTTGGCATGGCTCCTGCTCTGCCCAAGACCACAAAGAACTACAAAAGGTCGTAAATGTAGCCCAGTCCATCACGCAAGCCATCCTTTCATCCATTAACTCCGTCTACACTTCCCGCTGCCTCGGCAAAGCAGCCAGGCCCCCAGGCACTGCAGACGTTCTCCCTTCCACCTTCTTCCGTCGGGAAAAAGATACAAAAGTCTGAGGTCACGTACCAACTGATTCAAGAAAAGCTTATTCCCTGCTGCCATCAGACTTTTGAATGGACTTACCTTCCATTAAATTGATCTTTCTCTACATCCTTGTTACGACTGTAACATTACATTCTGCACATTCTCCTTTCCTTCTCTATGAATGGTCTGCTTTGTCTGTATAGCACGCAAGAAACAATTCTTTTCGATGTATACTAATGCATGTGACAATAATGAATCAAATTTAAAAAAAACTTGTCAAGTTTCCAGGTGTCCAGATCACCAAAAATCTGTCCCGGTCCCTGTATGCTGATGCTATAGCTACGAAAGCCCACCAATGCCTCTACTTTCTCAGGAGACTAAGAAAATTAAGCAATAAAATGAAAACCATTGTCAATTGTCACACAAACCTAACTGGTTCATTAACGTCCCTTTAGGGAAGGAAATCTGCTGTTTTTACCCGGTCTGGCCTACATATGACTACAAATTCGTAGCTTAGCAAACTTCTCCGTTCAAAGGCAATTAGAGATGAAGCTTGCTGAATGAAATAAAATGAAATAAAACCAGACACTCAGTAAAGCGACAATTAGCAAATCCAAAGATGGATTTGGTAGATTGGCCATTCTAAATTGCCCCTGAGTGTCCAAAGACATGTAGGTTAGGTGGATTGGCCATGCTAAATGGCCCCTTTGTGTCCAAAAATCATAGAATCCCTACAGTGCAGAAGGAAGCCATTTGAGTCTGCCCTAACAGCAATTCCACTCAGGCCCTATCCCTGTAACCCCATATATTTACCCTGCTAATTCCCCCTGACACTAAGGGGCAATTTAGCAAGGCCAATCCTCCTAACCCGCACATTTCTTTTGAGTATGGGAAGAAAATAGAGCACCCGGAGGAAACCCACACAGACAAGGAGCAGAATATGCAAACTCCGCATAGACAGTGACCTGAGGCTGGAATTGAACCTGGGTCCCTGATGCTGGAAGGCTGCAGTGCTAAACACTGTGCCACCGTGCTGCCCCAAGATGTGTCGGTTGCCGGGGTGGGGGTGGAGTTGGTGGAGTAAATACAATGGTTATGGGTGTGTGTGGGATGCTGTATCAGAGAGCTGGTACAGATTCGATGGGCTGAATGGCCTCCTTCTGCAGTGTTGGGATTCGATGATTCATCCGGAACAGAAATCGGAGTATAACATTCACTTGAAGGGAATTATATGTGCTATGCGTGTCGAGATGGCCAGAGGCTGGATTAGTTGAACAACAGTGGAAGATGTAAGCCCATCAAGTTACGAAATGCTTCCTTATCCATGAAGCACATTGGGTCGATCTCGAGTGGCGAAAGGTGCTCCACAAAGTGTTGTGAGGAGTGTCCCCAATTTGTTACCTTCCGTCCCCTCTGTGGGAATAAAAAGTTTAGCTCCGGGATAACTATTCAACTGACCCCCCATTCCGATAACCCAGCTCCTCTCTTGACCTCTGACTCTGTCTCAGCATGAACTGACTTGACTTCCCTCCTGAACCACCTCATGTTAGAATGGAGTCTGTGATAACACTGGTTCTGTTGTAAGGTGACCAATGGTAACAAGCTGTGAGAGTCAGCTGATCCAGTAAACCCTGTAACCAATGACAGAATGATGTGATGATCAGCTGATTCAGTATAAATAAGAACCTGTTGGGGATTATGTAGAACTTGGAATGGCCCATGGTGAGGTCACACGTTTGGAGTAATGATGGTGGCATAGTGGTTAACACTGCTCCTTCACAGCTCCAGGGAGTCGGGTTCGATTCTGGGCTTGCGTCACTGTTTGTGTGGAGCCTGCATGTTCTCCCCATGTCTGCATGGGTTTCCTCTGGGTGCTCCAGTTTCCTCCCACAGTCTGAAAAACGTGCTGGTTGGGTGCATTGACACGAACAGGCACCGGAATGTGGTGACTAGGGGAATTTCAATGTAACTTCATTGCAGTTTTATTGTAAACCTACTTGTGACACTAATAAATAAACTTTGACTTTACTTTTATCTTTGTTTTATGAGTTGGAATAAGTTTTGTTATATTTTTATTGTCTCCACTGGAAGAGTTCCTTCTGAGTCAACACTTCAGCCTTCCTTGCCTCAACCTCGGACTTCACTGAGCTACAGATCTGGCCACCCAACCCACTTGCTATCCTAAGCATTTGCCATTCTACCCACCTATTACCCTCCCCACCAACTCCCTCAGCTGCTACCCTACCCTCTTACCACTTACCTCGCCAGCCTATCCCCTTGCCCGCTTATGTCACCCATTATTTATTTTACAACAAAGATTTTTTTATTTATTGGTGTCACAAGTAGGCTTACATTAACACTGCAGTCAAGCTACTGTGAAATCTCCTAGTCGCCACACTCTGGCATCTGTTCAGCTGCACTGAGGGAAAATTTAGCATGGCCAATGCACCCTAACCTGCACATCTTTTGGACTGTGGGAGGAAACCGGAGCACCGAGGAAACCCTCGCAGACACAAGGAGAACGTGCAGACTCCACACAGATAGTAACCCAAGCCAGGAATCGAGCCTGGGTTTCTGATGATGTAAGGCAGCAGTGCTAACCACTGTGCCATCCCTGAGACCCCTAACCTCTCCCTCCTGCCATTTTCTCATGTCTTTATTCAATTTCCCTTTTTTTCAAGACTAACCAATGTCCAAACCTCGCTGTCGCCTCAGTCAAATGAACTTGATGCTAAGGTTTAAAACTTCGAAACCTTCCAAATATTTCACATTTGCTGTAGGTGCGAGGGTTTATGAACTGTCTGTGCTTCCTCGTTCCTTGCCTGCCAATGTCCATACATCCGTGTGAAACAGATATCTGGCATAGTGGGCAAACCCTGCTCAGATTGGAATATCAAAATTGGACTCAGGGGCATCGAAGGCAAGTCTTGGCTACAGAACACTGCCAACTCAAACAAGAAACTATCATTGTAGTGTGTCAACTAATCCTGCAGGCAACTGGGGCAGACTGGTCACACAGCACAGTATTAATATTGGAAGTATTAAAGCTTCTGGACGAAAGTCTTTGGAATGCCTATCGCTCAGGAGGCGTCTATGATTATACGCTGACAATGCTAAACTTGTCTAAATATGGGTGCGATTGTTTAATCCACTGATTGGATTTGATTTAATTTGATTTATTATTGTCACATTTATTGAGATGCAGTGAAAAGTATTGTTTCTTGCGCACAGACAAAGCATACCGCTCATAAAATACCCTAGAGGAGAAGGAAAGGCAAGGATGTAGAATGTAGTGTTACAGTCATAGCTAGGATGTAGAGAAAGATCAACTTCATACACAATAGGTCCATTCAAAAGTCTGACGGAAGCAAGAAAGTGTTGCTTGGTATGTGTTCTCAAGCTCTTGAATCTTTTACTGACAGGACAAGGTGGAACAGAGTATGTCCGGGATACGTTAATTATGCTGGCTGCTTTCCCAAGGCTGTGGGAGAAGGAGTCGATGGATGGGAGGTTGGTTTGAGTGATGGTCGGGGCTTCGTTCATGACCCTTTGTAGTTCCTTGCGATCTCATGCAGAGCAGGAGCCATACCAAACTTTGATCCAACCAGAAAGAATGCTTTCTATGGTGCATCTGTAAACGTTAGTGAGAGTCGTAGCTGAGATTCCAAATTTCCCTCGCTTCCTGGGAAAGTAGAGGCTTTCCTAACTATCTATGTAATTATCTTATGATCTATGTAGAAAAACTGAATATTATTGTGATGGAAATATTTGTAATGTTCTCTGAGATGAATGAAGTATATTTTAGCAACAATGAAACAAATGATGGAACAGTCCTAACAGCACTGTGGGTGTACCTACATCACATGGAACTGCAGCGGTTCAAGAATGCAGCTCACCACCACCTTCTCAAGGGATGGGCACAGTAAGAAGTCTCACAACACTAGGTTAAAGTCCCACAGGTTTATTTGGTATCATGAGCCTTCAGAACGCTGGTCCTTCATCAGGTGTGTGGAGAGGTAGGTTCTCAAACAGGGCATATATAGACAAAGGCACAATTGCAAGATAATGATTGGAATGTAAGTCTTTACAAGTGCAGATATCGCAAGTGGAGAGAGGGATAATCACAGGTAAAAAAAAGTGTGAATTGTCTCAAACCAGGACAGCTAGTAGGATTTCTCAAGCATAGGCCAAATGGTGGTGGTTACACCTAGTGTGACATGAACCCAAGATCCTGGTTGTCCTCACGTGTGTGGAACTTGGCTATTGGTTTCTGCTTGGCGATTCTGCGTTATTGTGTGTCTTGGAGGCCGCCTTGGAGAACGCTTACCCGAAGGTCAGAGGCTGAATGCCCGTGAAGCGTTCCCCAACAAGAAGGAAATACTTGTACTTGGTGATTGTCGAGCGATGTTCATTCACGTGTTGTCATAGTGTATGCATGGTCTCGTACCATGCCTCGGGACGTCCTTCCCTGCAGCGTATAAGGTAGTCATGGTGTGGAGATGCCAACGCTGGACTGGGATAAGCACACTAAGAAGTCTCACAACACCAGATTAAAGTCCAACAGGTTTATTTGTAGCAAACGCCACTAGCTTTCCGAAAGCTAGCGGTGTTTACTACAAACAAACCTGTTGGACTTTAACCTGGTGTTGTGAGACTTCTTACTGCATATAAGGTAGACAATGTTGACCGAGTTGCAAAAGTATGTACTGTGTTCCTGGTGTGTGGTGTTCTCACATCAGATGATGGTATCCGTGTCGATGATCCTCTTGCGGAGGTTGCTGTGGCAGGGTTGTGTGTTGTTGTAATTGCTGTTTTCCTGAAGGTTGGGTAGTTTGCTGCAAAGGGGGTACTTGGGGATGGGCAATAAATACTGGTTTAGCCAGCGAAACTCACATTCTGAGAATGAATAGACAAAATCAGACAATATTTCAGAAAATGACTTGTCTGCCTTTCCCTTTCATTAAAAAAAAACTATTCCTTGAATTTTTCAGCCTGGTGTAGTTTAATTAACACAACTGAAAATGAGCTTATCACAAAAATAAGCATTTTTTTTGTGAATGTCTAACTCACTGCGTGAGAACAATCTGATTTTGCATCACTGAAAATTACTTCTAAGAAACACAATACGGAACGATTCACTGGTTTCACTGGTGTACGGCAATTAGATTATTAGCATTTATCAAACCAATATTTTTCAATATTTAAAAGCTTTCCAAAGAAGGTGTTGATTGTTCCTGTGCCGACCAAAGAAGCTTAATTTGAATTAGTTTGTCACCTGGCACCATTGGTGAAAACACTCCACGGTGATTATTTGGCAGCATGGGGGTGGCACAGCAGTTAGCATTGCTGCCTCCCAGTGCCAGCTTCATTCCAGCCTCGGGTCACTATCTGCACTGAGTCAGGACATTCTCCGCATGAGTTTCCTCTGGGTGCTCTGGTTTCCTCCTACAGTTCGAAAAATGTGCTGGTTAGGTGCATTGGCCGGGCTAAATTCTCCCTTGGTGTACCCAAACAGGCACTGGTGTCCTTCCACACTCAAGTTGTGCAGTGTTCAGAGTTCAGTGACAGCACTGATCTGTGGAGATCTCCGTGGAATTTATCAAATGATCCCCACATTCTTCCTCACCACCCCTCCCCCAAACCCTGTGAAGAAGAATACCAATGGACAAGGTTACTTTGTATAACCTCTACTTTAAAAATTAAACCAACATTAACCAAGATTAAACATGATTTAACGGGAAATTTGCAGTCACGGTTGACTTTACATTACATGTCAGATAGAAGATGCAGCAAGCTAGATACTGTGGATCGATACAAAGTCGTGAAGGTAACCCAATCCATCACGCAAACCAGCTTCCCATCCATTGACTCTGTCTACGCTTCCCACTGCCTCGGCAAAGCAGCCAGCATAATTAAGGACCCCACGCATCCCAGACAATCTTTCTTTCACCTTCTTCCGTTGGGAAAAAGATACAAAAGTCTGAGGTCACGTACCAACCAACTCAAGAACAGCTTCTCCCTTGCTGCCATCAGACTTTTAAGTGGGCCTAACTTGCACTAAGTTGATCTTTCTCTCTACCCTAGCTATGACTAACATTACACTCTGCACCCTCTCTTTTCCTTTTCCTAAGAACAATATGTTTTCTCTAATAGTGTTCACTTTTCACTGTGACAATACCATGCGGCACAGTGGCACAGCATCACAGACCTAGCTTCGATTCCTGGTTTGGGCCACTCTCTCTGTGGAGTTTGCACATTCTCCCCGTGTCTGCAAGAGTTTTCTCAGGATGCTCTGCTTCCCTCCCACAGTCCGAAAGACATGCTGGTTAGGCACATTGACTGTGCTAAAACTTTCCCTCAGTGTACCCGAACAGTTGTCAGAGTGTTGAAACTAGGAGAGTTTCACAGTAACTTCATTGCAGTGTTAATATAAGTCTACTTGTGACATTAATAAATAAACAGTAAATAGCATGCTAAATCAAGTCTATAATCCCACCGACATGTATGGCACTGAATTCAATTACAATGTCCTTCAGAGCTCTGAACACACCCTTGTAAATTACCAACTCCTCTTCTGCAAGGATATAACCTCATTCCCAATTGCACTCAGCCAATCTCTGTTCCACAGGTATGGTCTTCACCCACCAAGAGGACAGGTTAGCAGAAACTTCGCAAATCCACTCCTGATGCTCTTGATGACATGGACCCACCAATGATAACTTCCAAGTCACCAAAACAGCAGCAGCATCTGTGCAGATATCTACTCCCAGATCTTGGAGCGAGTTTCAGTTCTTTTGGCCACACTACTGGGATCTGAGCTTGAATGTCTATGTGTCTTTTCAACCAGAAACCTGAAGTTTACAATTGCGATTCCGTCTCAGTTTTAAGTTGGCTGGAGATTTTGTTTCATTAGTAAATAGTCTCACAACAGCAGGTTAAAGTCCAACAGGTTCATTTGGTATCACGAGCTTTCGGAGTACTCCTCCTTCATCACACTCAGCGCCGCCCCTTCATCAGGTGAATGTGATGAAGGAGTAGTACTCTGAAAGCTCGTGCTACCAAATTAACCTGTTGGACTTTAACCTGCTGTTGTGAGATTACTTACTGTGTCCAACACCAGCATCTCCACATCATGTTTAGTTTCCTTTCGATCAGCTAAATTTTAGCGGAAAATTCTATTTCCACTCCTTTGCCTCAAAATATTGGATCCACAGATTACTTGATGGGTCTTAACTGCTGGCAAGGCATAACAGAAATGGGTATCTAATGCCAATATTTGTTTTCAATTGTTGAAGTTAATTTATGAGTGTCACAAGTAGTCTTATACTGCAATGAAGTTGCTGTGAGAATCCTCTAGTTGCCACACTCCGGCACCTGTTCGGGTACACTGAGGGGAGAAGTTAGCACAGCCAATGCACCCTAACCAGCGCATCTTTCAGACAGTAGGAGGAAACCAGAGCACCCGGAGCTAACCCACGCAGACACGTGCAGAATGTGCAAATTGTGCACAGACACTAACCCAATCGAACTCATGTCCCTGGCACTGTGAGGCAGCAATGCTAACCATGGTGCCACCGTGCCATCTCTGCAAATGTCTATGATTCAAACAGGGTTATATGTAAGCACCTCAGTTATAATCAAAGTCATAGGGTTTTGCAGTATGGGAAAAGTCCCTTCAATCCATTGTGTATCCATGTAGTGTTCATCTAAATGCTTCCTAACTGTCATCTGAGTTCCTGCCTCTGCCACAGAAGAAGGTGGTTATGGAGCTGAAACAATTTATTAGTTTGTTGTCAAACGATAGCTGGAATCATCGGAACATAGAAACTAGAAGCAGGAATAGGTCATTCGGCCCCTCAAGCCATTTATTTTGATCATGGCTGATCATCGAATTCAATATCCTAATCCTGCCCTTCCTCATATACTCCTTCATCCCTTTAGCCCCAAGATCTATATCTATAGAAATATAAGGAATATGCAGGAAAATTCGCGAATTTTGATTGAGGGTAGATATTGCAGAATTTATATAAAAACAAACTTCACTCCCATGAGGGAGTTTTGTGGAAGTACATTACCTGGATGTTGAAAACACACAATTACCTTCTACTACTTCATTCTTTGTCTTCTTGGGCCAGGCAATAACAGAAACATAACAAAGAAAAGCACAGAAAGAGGCCCTATGGCCTTCCAAGCCAATGCTTATCATGATATCTCAACTAAACTAAAAAAAATTTCTTCTGCTCTCACTCGTTCTGTTTCCCTCTGTTCTCTCCCTATTCATGTACCCATCCAGATGCCTCTTAAATGTTGCTGCTGTCCTTGCTTCCATCACTTCCTTTGGCAACATGTTCCAGACACCCGTCACTCTCTGCATGATAACCTGCCCCTGCACATCTTCCTTAAACTTTCCCTGAGTCTTGTGACTCAATCCACATGCCCCAATTCCTGCCTAATTTGGACGTACTTGGACCTCGCTCCGGTCCTTATCCATAACTACCCAAATCCTTATGGAATTATGTCTTTAAGAGGTGGCACAGTGGCACAGTGGTTAGCACATCTGCCTCACAGTGCTAGGGACCAGAGTTTAATTCTGGCCTTGACTCACTGTCTGTGCAGAGTTTACATGTTCTCCCCGTGTCTGTTTCCTCTGAGTGCTCCAGTTTCTTCCCACAGTCCAAAGATGAGCAGATTAGGTGAATTGGCCATGCTGAATTGCCCCATAGTGTCCAAAAATGTGCATTTAGATGGATTGCCCATGCTAAATTCTCCCTTAGTGCCCAAAGATGTGTAGGTTAGGTGGATTGGCCATGCTAAATTGATCCTTAGTGTCCAAAGATGCGCAGATTAGGTGGCTTGGCCATGCTAAATTCTCTCTAAGTGTCTAAAGATGTGCAAGTTAAATTAAATTGACCTTAGTGTCAGGAGGATTAGCAGGATAAATATGTGGGATTACAAAAATAGGACCCTGAGTGGGATTGTTGTTGGTGCAGACATGATGGGCCGAATAACTTCTTTCTGCACTGGAAGGATTCTGAGACCCAAATGCTCCGCCACTAAAACATCGATCACCTGGCTCATTCCCCAATAGCAAATCTAGTATGGCCCTGTTCCTGATTGGATTGTCAACATGTATTTCATAATGTATAGAAATGAAATTGTTTGGAGGATGAAATTTTCAGGCCATTGTACCAGCTGAAACATGTGCTATAATATACTTGGAAGACTCTGCAGTTACAAAAGAGTGTAAACTGAAAATGACAGCCTGAAAACAGCAGAAGCTTCAAGCCTAGTATAATATTGGCCTTACCTAATACATTTTATCTTCTTGCCAGTTATAAAGTATTACAGGAACAAATACAGACAATGTCGATCGCTAAAGCAAATGTTTCATTTGGCTTCTGTTACAGAAGTCTCAAGTTGCACTACTTTTAAAGCATGCATTTGGGCAGCATGGTGGTGCACTGGTTAGCACTGCTATCTCACAGCTCAAGTGACCCCGGTTCGATTCCAGTCTTGGATCACTGTCTGCACATTCTCCCAATGTCCGTGGGGATTTCCTCCGGTTTCCTCCTACAATGCAAAGATTGGCAGGCTCGCTAATGTCCTCTTGGAAAGGAAATCTTCCATCCTTACCTGGTCTGAGCTATGGATGCTGGAGCAGGACAACTAAGGGATCTTCACGGCAACTTCATTGCTGTGTTCATGTTAGCCTCCATGAGACAATAACAAATAAACTTAAACTGGATTTTGTATGTCTGCTACAGCTCTCACCACTTTCTACTGATGCACTAAGAAAGCATACTTTCTGGCTGTATCAGTGCTTGGTATGACTCCTGCTCTGACCAAGATTGCAAGAAACTACAAGGAGTTATGAATGAAGCCCAATACATCACTCAAACCAGCTTCCCATCCATTGACTCCATCAACATTACCAGCTGCCTTGGAAAAACAGCCAGCATAATTAAGTACCCTATGTACCCTGGACACTCTTTCTTCCATCAAGAAAAAGATACAAAAGTCTGAGGTTACATGCCAACTGACTCAAGAACAGTTTCTTTCCTGCTTCCATCAGACTTTTGAATGGACCTACCTTGCATTAAGCTGATCTTTCTCTGCACTCTGGCTATGACTGTAACACCGCATTCTGCATTTTCTCCTTTCCTTCACTATGAACAGTATGCTTTGTCTGTATAATGCACAAGAAACCATATTTTTCACTGTATACTAATACGTGACAATAAATCAAGTAAAAAAAAAATTGAAACAGTAAGAGCACAGTTAGATTGTGGGTCCGTAGAATCCTTACAGTGCAGAAAGATGCCACAATTGACCACCCAATCTATATCTCTACACATTTACCCTGCTAGTAGTCCCCCTGACACTAAGAGGCAATTTAGCACAGCCAATCAATCTAATCTGCACATCTTTGGAGGAAACTGGAGCACCCGAAGAAAACCCAGGCAGACAGGGGGAGAACAGTAGAATGCCCTGAGCTGGGAATCGAACCGGGTCCCTGGCTCTGTGAGGCAGCATCGTGCCACCTCACTGCCCAGTTTTTCTCAAACTGCTAGCGGTAGCTGGAAAAAAAAAGGAGTCTCAAACTGGCTTGAAGCAACATTCCAGCAGTGTTGCTCCCTTTTGCTTATCTGTTAGATTACTTTGATGATGGTCAGGATTTTATTATAATAGAAGGTCATTTACTAATGCAAATGACAGACTTCCTGCTATTAAAACTAATTTTGGTGAAATCTCCCTCCACTTTTACTGCTGATCAATTATGGAATTCATTTCCAATTAACATAAAATTATCCTCAAATCTACAAATGTTGAAAAAAAACCCCAAAGCTTAAAGCTTCAGAGCTTTTTAATCTGCTATCCATTTTTTTTCCCAAGAAAATATATGTAGGCATAGATTTTGATATGTCTATGCTTTCTCATATCTTTCCAAATCAGACAAATCAGACATGTATCTTTATGCAAATTATGCACAATTTAATTTTTTTCAGTATTTTCTATTAAATATCACATGCCTGTAATGATGTACTAAAAATTAAAATGTTGCTGGTTATGGTAACTGCGTGAGAGTAGGGACCAATAATATTTCTCCATGTTGACTTATGGTTATAGTAAGCTGGCCATTATGGGGTTGAGATGTTAATTAGATTAGAATCACAGAATCTCTGCAGTGCAGATGGGGGCCATTCGGCCCATAGAGCCTGCACTGACTCCCTGGCAAAGTATTCGACCCAGGTTCACCACCCCATCATACCTCATGGCTAAATTGCACATATCAAACTTTCTCTACACCCTAGCTATGACTGTAACATTACATTCTGCACCCTCTTCTTAACCTTAGCCTTATGTGCTCTATGAATGGTATGCTTTGTCTGTATAGTGCATAAAAACACAACACATTTCACCAATACATGTGACGATAATAAGTCAAGTCCTTGGACACTAAGGGACAATTTAGCACGGCCAATCTATCTAACCTACACATCTTTGCATGCTAAGGGGCAATTTAGCATGGCCAATCTATCTAACCCACACATCTTTGGGCTGTGGGAGGAAACCCATGCAGAAAAGGGGAGAATTTGCAAACTCCACACAGAAAGTGATCCAAAGCTGGAATTGAACTGGGTCCCTAGCGATGTGAGGTAGCAATGCTAACCACTGTGCTGCCATGCCGGTGGGAGGGTCAGGTGTGTAAGTCTCGTGATGTAACATTGAGAACGTTTAAACTAATACAGTTTTTGGGTCAGATACTTCTCGACCTTTTGGCTAAGATCAAGGATGAGATGCTTTTTCCTGTCAGCTTGGAACTTGGATGTCTCTGTCACTTTTGGGATCATAAATTGGATTCAATTTGAATTTGCTGTTTGGAACAAGAGATGGATTCAGAGTTGCCTGGTCCACTCTGCACACAGGCTTTGTAACTTTAAGAATCATAGAATCTCTACAGTGCAGAAGGAGGCCATTTGGCCCACTGCTCCAGCACTGACAACAGACCATCCAGGCTCCATCCTCTGTAATCCCATATATTTACTGTAAGATTCTATACCCAGACAATTCCGTCCCTCCCCCAATACCATTCTGTCACAGGCCCCCTGCTTTATTGAACTAAACAGGAATTCAAAATGAAAACAGAAAATGCTGGAAAATCTCAGCAGGTCTGACAGTGTTTGTAGTGACAGAACAAATTTGATTCGATTTATTATTGTCACATATATTAACATACAGTTCTTATTGTTTCTCGCACGCTCTACAGACAAAGCATACCATTCACAGAGAATGAAATGACAGCATGCAGAATGTGGCGTTACAGTCACAGCTAGGGTGTAGAGAAAGATCAACTTAGTGCGAGGTAAGTCCATTCAAAAGTCTGATGGCAGCAGGGAAGAAGCTGTTCTTGAGTCGGTTGCTACGTAACCTCAGACTTTGATATCTTTTTCCCGATGGAAGAATGTGAAAGACAGAATGTCCAGGGTGCGTGGGGTCCTTAGTTATACTGGCTGCTCTGCTGAGGTAGCGGGAAGTGTAGGCAGAGTCAATGGATGGAAGGTTTGCCCTACATTCACATTTATTCACAACTTTTTGTAATTCCTTGTGGTCTGAGCCATACCAAGCTGTGACACAACCAGAAAGATTGGTGCATCTTAAAAGTTGGTGAGAGTCGTAGCGGACATGCCAAATTTCCTTAGTCCTCTGAGAAAGTAGAGGCGTTGGTGGGCCTTCTTAACTCTAGTGTCGGCATGGGGGGGGGAACCAGGACAGGTTGTTGGTGATCTGGACACCTAAAAACGTGGAGCTCTGATGAAGGGTCATCCAGACTCGAAACATTGACTCTATTCTTCCTTCACAGATATTGTCAGACCAGCTGAGATTTTCCAGCATTTTCTGTCTTTGTTTCGAATATCGGCATATGCAATATTTTGCTTTAAAAAATTTACAAAGGTTGACTTGCTGATATCTAAGTTAACCACCTGGGACTTTTACTGTCACTGTGAGCAGCTCAGCCAGATGGGAACACAAACTGAGATAAGACCTCAAATGTTACAACAGTGGTTGATACAGTCCCCACTCTCATCACGAGGATTGTTTAATATTGTTGTGATGGACCGGTTTCCAGTATTTGTTCTTGAAGTTAATACAAGCAATGTTGGTGAACCTGCTACTCATTTGACCTTCCAGTGTCCGCTGTTTCATTGCAAGCATTAACCTATGTATTTTAAATGGGTTACGCCTCCTCTTAAGTAGCAAATGGACAAATGCCACTTACTGAACACTTTAAGCTCCTTTCAATTATCTACAGCAGCAGAATGCTAAACTAAAAATGGGAACACCTGCATTTATATAGTGCCTTGCACAACCTCATAGAATCCCCACAGTGCAGAAGGAGGCACTGACTCTCTGGCAGAATACCCTGTCCCTGCAACCCCATACATTTTTATATTGGCTAACAGCCAACCCCCTCCAAGCCTACAAATCTTTGAACAATAAAGGACATTTCAGTATAGTCAATGCACCTAACCTGCACATATCATACAATGGGCAGATGATGGCACAGTGATTAATGCTGCTGCCTCACAGCGCCAGGGACCTGGGTTCAATTCTGGCTTTGGGTTACTGTCTGTATAGAGTTTGCATATTCTCCTGTGTCTGCATGAGTTTCCTCCGGGTGGTCCGGTTTCCGCCCACACACCAAAAATGTGCAGATTATGTGGATTAGCCATGCTAAATTGTCCCTTAATGCCAGTGGGATTAGAAGGGTAAATATGTTGGGATAGGCCTAGGTGGGATTGTGGACAGGGTTGACTTAATGGGCCGAACGTCCTCCTTCTGCACTGTAGGAATTCTCTGGATTCTACGATTCATACAACCACTGCAATGCATAAAGTGGCCATTCAGCCCATTGAGTCCACACCAACATCAATCCCTCCTAGGACCAATCCCCAGAACACTATGCATTTACCCTGTTAATTCCCCTGACACTGAAGGTCAAATTAGCATGGCCAATCAACCTGACCTGCACATCCTCGGACTGCGGAAGGAAACCGGAGCACCTGGCGGAAACTCATGCAGACGCGGGAGAGCACGCAAACTCTAACAGAACAGTCGCCCAAGGCCGCAATTGAATCACTGTGCCAGTGTGCTGTTATAACAGTATAAATTTACAGATGCACCTTTTAAATCTAACAATGGAAAAAATTAGCAATGCACACAATGAGATTTCCAAATCATTGATTTTGAGAGACTGAGTCAGTTCGGATGATATTCATTGGAGTTCAGAAGAGCGAATAGGGACCTCATAGGGTTAGACAAGGTAGATTCGGAAAGAATGTTCCCGATGGTGGGGGAGTCCAAAGCCAGGTGTCATAGTTTGAGGATAAGGTAAATCTTTTAGAACCGAGGAGAAATCATTTTTGATTTGATTTATTATTGTCACATGTATTGGGATACAGTGAAAAGTATTGTTTCTTGCGCACTATACAAAGCATATTGTTCATAGAGAAGAGTAGGAGAGGGTGCAGAATATGGCGTTACAGTGGCGGCTAGGGTGAGCAGCTTAATACATGGCAGGAATTTCTTCACCCAGCGAGTGGTGAATGCGTGGAGTTCACTACCACAGAAAGTAGCTGAGACCAAGATGTGTGAAAAAATTAGATATAGCTCTTGAGGCTAAAGGGATCAAGGGATATGGGAGCAAGAAGGAGGGAATTAGGATATTGAATTCAATGATCATCAGTGATCAAAATGAATGGTGGAGCAGGCTCAAAGGGGCAAATGGCTTCCTCCTGCTTCCAGAATCATAGAATCCCTACAGTCAGAAAGCAGCCATTCAGCATCACCATACCTGTGCCCCAGATATTTACCTTGCTAATCCCATGACACTCAGGTCAATTTAGCATGGCCAATCAACCTAACTCAGACTAGTGTCTGTGCCTCTATGATTTCTATTTATTAGTTGGAGCCTTGTGAGTGTACAAAAGGATTACAAAGTGTGTCAAAAAAGAATAGCGACCCTACCATCTTATGGCTTGAAAGTGAAACATTTCTGTAAGTATCATCCATTTCACATTGTGATGGCAATGCTTTTAATATTCAGCCTTGCAATTCATTGCATTTTATCTGTATGTTTAGTGAGCTGTGTGAGATTGTACCAAAGGAAGATCTCTGCTTTCATAGCTGTTCTGAAAATTGACCTGTGGTCTCTATTTAAACACTGTCAAAGCTCAAAATTTAAAGTTCAGAAACACATGGGCAGCATATCCCACAAATACCTCCCAGAAATATCAGCTTAGTTCACTGGCTTACTCCAGACCAGATATTTAGTGCACCTTAGGGCAGCAAGGTGGCACAGTGGTTAGCACCGCTGCCTCACAGCGCCAGAGATCCAGGTTCAATTCCAGCCTCGGTCACTGTCTGTGTGAAGTTTGCACATTCTCCCCGGGTCTGCGTGGGTTTCCTTCAGGTGCTCCGGTTTCCTCCCGCACTCCAAGGATGCGCTGTTAGGTTGATTGGCTGTGTTAAATTCCTCTTTAGTATTGAAGAACCAGCAGGGTAAATGCAGGGGGTTACGGGAATAGGTGGCATTGTGGTCAGTGCAGGGTCGATGGTCAAATGGCCTCTTCTGTATTGTAGGGATTCTATGAAGACCACTAGACCATCACATCCCCTGACCAATGTACACCTCTTGACCGAGGGAGGCTACCTGGCCATGAACTAATTGCTGTTCGTGGGATCCTGCCATTCACCTTTTGGCTGGAATTTTTCCTCCTCATCACTGCATTGGTTTCACCTCACCCAGTCGGGAAGTGCTTTGGAAGCCTGACAGCACAGAAGGAGGCCGTTTGGCCCACTGATTCTGTACTGGCCACAATCCCAGCCAGGCCCTATCCCCACATGTTTACCTTGCTAACCCCCCTGACACTAAGGGACAATTTAGCACGGCCAACCTGCACATTTTGGACTGTGGGAGGAAACTGGAGGAAAAACCACGCAGAGAAGAACGTGCAGACTCCGCACAGGACAGTGACCCAAGCTGGGAATCGAACCCGGGCCCCTGGCGCTGTGAGGCAGCAGTGCTAACCCACTGTGCCATCGTGCCGCCCATGTAAAAGGTGCCACATTACTGCAAATTCTTTTTGTCCCTCTTTGTGACAGGACTGCTTGCATGATGATGTGCTCCCGGGAATTGCATTTCTGGGAATTTGAGAGCGTGAAGCCCGTGATTTTCTACGCATTAAAATTAATAGATCCTCATAATCCAATTTGGGATCATTTCTGGCAGTGTAATTATGCTCGCTGGAAGCGGGAATTGAGATAGCTGTGACTGATTTGTGGTGGAACAAAGTCATCTAACCAGACTGAAAGGGCAACGCTTAAGAATATAAACCTAGAAATCACTGTTGGTTTTATTAGCAGACAGTTGACGATACAATTATTTGCCTTCCCTTTTGGTGAATTAACTCGGTAAAAGGAAACAAATTAGCACCCGCTTTGCGAAAAATAAATGTCAGACCCAATGTGCTCTCTTACTGATGTGGTCAGTAACAATTCTGGGGCTCCGATGCATCAGTATAACATGTCCTAAATCCTTCAACCTCAAAGCATTAAATTAGCAGCACAGTGGTTAGCACTGCTGCCTCACAGGGCCAGGGACCCGGGTTCGATTCTGATTGCAGAGTCTGCATGTTCTCCCCATGTCAGCGTGGGCTTTCTCCAGGTGCTCCGGTTTCCTCTGAAAGATGTGTTTATCAGGCGCATTGACCTTGCTAAATTCTCTCTCTGTGTGCCCAAACAGGTGCCGGAGTATGGCAACTGAGGGATTTTCACAGCAATTTCATTGCGGTGTTAATATAAGCCTACGTGTGACACTAATAAATGAACTTTAAACTTTATGTTTATTGATTAGTGTCACAAGTAGAGACACTATGACATATAGATTACAGAATCCCATAGTGCAGCAGGAGGCTATTCGGCCCATCAAGTCAGCACTAACCATAATCCCACCCAGGTCCTATTCACATAAACTCATGCATTTCCCATAGCCAGTCCCCCTGATACGAAGGGGCAATTTAACATGGCCAATCCACCTAACCCGTGCATCTTTGGACTGTGGAAGGAAACCGGAGCTCCTGAAGGAAATGCATGCAGACATAGGGAGAACGTGAAAACTCCACACAGACAGTTAAAGTTAAAAAAAGTTAAAGTTAATTTTTAGTCACAAGTAACCTCATATTCACGCAATGAAGTTATAGTGAAAATCTCTTAGTCATTGCACTCCAGCACCTGTTTGGGTGAACGCACCGAGCCAGCATGTCTTTCGTGACTGTGGCAGGAAACTGGAACACTCAGAGGAAGCCCACGCAGACACGGGGAGAATGCGCAAACTCCACACAGATGGTCACCCGAGGTCGGAATCGAACCCAGGTCCCTGGTACTGTGAGGCAGCAGTGCCACTGTGTTACCCTTACCCTCTATACTACTGAGCTGCAATATGACTTCTATCAGGGAACCATTAAACACAAAGCTGAAAACACATAACCGTGCCCTAATCAATGCCCCAGAAATGTTGCGGACAACATGAGATTATTTAAAAATTGGAGAGTGGGAAGTGTGGGGTGAGAGAGAATGCCGTCGATTTGTTGAAGTGAGTGAGTCAATTTAACATTCCCCTCGCACTATTGGAAAATACGTGACCCTTCCTATGAAATGAATGCACCTGGCAGGCCCAGATACTCTGCAGCAGATTGGAGAATCTATACAGCTAATCGTGGAAAGCTAATTTTTCAATCTCCATAAACGTATCCAAGCAGTTTACCTTTCTAAGTAATTACACAGCACCAGATGGTATTTCCATCACTAATCTCTCAACAAACAAGAAATAAGAGTTCTTTTAATATTGGTATTAGTCAATGACTGCAGGGAATACTGCACAGTCTGCCTTGATTTGTCCTGAGGTAGAACTAAAATAATAAATCAAGAAGGCTCTGTGACTCACTGTGAGGGCAGCATGGCGGTACAGTGGTTAGCATTGCTACCTCACAGCGCCCAGGGACCCGGGTTCGATTCCCGGTTTGGACCACTGTGCGGAGTCTTCATATTTTCCCCAAGTCTGCGTGGGTTTCCTTCCACAGTCCAAAGATGCGCAGATTAGGTGGATTGGCCATGTTAAATTGCCCTTAGTGTCTAAAGATGTGTAGGTTAGTTGGATTGACCGTGCTAAATTGTCCCTTAGTATCAAAAGCTTTGTAGGTCAAGTGGATTATCCATGCTAAATTATCCCTTAGTGTCCCAAGATGTATAGGTTAGCATCCATACTAAGTTACCCCTTAGTGTCCTAAAATGCATAGGTTAGATGGATTGGCCATGCTAAATTGCCCCTTAATGTCCAAAGATGTGCAGGTTAGGTGGATTGTTCATGCTAAATTGTTCCTTAGTGTCCAAAGATGTGCAGGTTAGATGGTGAGGCCAAGCTAAATTGCCCCTGAGTTCTAGGATGCATAGGTTAGGGGGATTAGGAGGGTAAATGTGTGGGGTTACAAGGATAGGGTCTTGGCAGGATTGTTGTCAGTGCAGACTCAATGGGCTGAATGGCCTCCTTCTACACTATAGTGATATTATGATTCTATTTTCCATGTTTTTGTATAACTCTCAAGGGCAGAAATTTCCCATCCTGCCCATCACCGGCATGGATGACTGTCTGCAATGGGCGGGCTATGAATTATGCAAAGGTCTGTTGAGCTTGGGTGGGATTCTCCAGCTTTGGTGCGAGTGCAGCTGGAAAATCCCATCGGAAGACTCTATTGCCAGAACCTATAAGGGCTGAGTGCCATTGGTAACATGGAGAAATCAGAGTTGTTCTTTGTCAAAGGTACGTAATAGAGATGTTCAGAACCTTTGAAGAGTTTTGGTTGAATAGCTGAGGAGGAATTCCTTCCACAATTAAGAGGAAAAGGAACTACAGAATGCAGTTTTAAGGCAAATAGCAAATGAGCCAGAGGTGAGATGGTATTCTTTATTTAGCAGTGAGTTGTTAGCATGTCTGTGCTGGAACGCACAGTGTGAAGGGGCAATGAAAGCAAATTCAATAACTATCTTGAATAAGAAATTGGGTACTTGTTTGAGAATGGCAAAATTGGATGGCTGTGGGGATAAGACTGGGGAGAGTGAGATGAATCGAATAGCTGTTTCAAAGAGCCAGCACAGGCACAATGGGCTGAAAGGCCTCCTTTGCTATGGGATTTCATATAACTTCACGAAGTCAACACAACTCTTTGTTGACAGAATATTCCTGGTGAAGCGCACATGTTATCATTCCCATTCATTCCCAATGCAATGGGACTCTGTAGGAGCTACAACAGGGAAGGAATGGCATCAAGTTTACATGACTTGCAATGTTCAACGGCATCTCTTAATAAATAAATATTCGTGTGCAGGGGGAGATGATAGTAAGTGTGGTAATAATTCAAATAAGAACATAGAAAATTACAGCACAGGAAAAGGCCCTTTGGCCCTCCAAGCCTGCACAGAGCACGAGTCCCAACTAAATTAAAAACTGTTGCCCCTCAGGGGATCATATCCCTCTATTTTTGTCCTATTCATGCATTTGTCCAGAAGCTGTTGAAATCACTATTGCATCTCCATCTACTGCCTCAACCGGCAGTGAGTTCCAGACATCCACCACCCTCTGTGTAAAAAACTTACTTCATATGTCTCCTTTAAACCTTGCCTCTCATACTCTTAAACCTTGTGCCTCCTAGTAATTCCACCCTGGGAAAAAGCTTCTGACTATCCAATCTGTCTATGCCCCCTCATAATCTTGTAGATTATTTTTCGAGAGTATCCTAGTGCTTCACGTCGTTAGTGTACGCTTGACCTGGGCCATTTGATGGGCAACACGACAGCTCGGTGACTATCGCTGTGCTGTTCAGATACATGGATTTGGGCCTGTGTTTGTGGGACTTTGCGCATTCTCCCCGTGCTTGCGTGGATTTTCTCCAGGTGCTCCGGTTTCCTCCCACATCCCAAAGATGTGCTCTTAGACTAATTGGCAAAACAAATTCTCCCTAAATTGTCTCAAATTTGGCTTTTAATCCATAGGTCTATAAACATAGACAGGGATCACGGGTAGAGGTGGGAACATTGGGGTGGCAGCGTGGGCTCGTTGGGTCGAAGGGCCTGTTTCCCACGCTGTTTTGTTCTTTGTTCTTTGTTCTTTGTTCTAATCTTCATGGAATTGTACAGAAGGAGGCCATTTGGCCCATTGAGTCTGTACTGACCACAATCCCATCCCTGTAACCCCACAAATTTACCCTGCTAATCCCCCTGATACTAAAGGACAACTTAGCATGGCCAGTCAACCTAACCCACACGTCTTTGGACTGTGTGAGGAAACCGGAGCATCCGGAAGAAACCAGTGCAGACACGGGAAGAATGTACAAATTCCATACAGACAATGACTCAAGGCTGGAATTGAACCTGGGTTCCTAGCATCATGAGGCAGCAGTACTAACCATTATGCCAGCGTGCCACCCCTTGTAGACAAACCAAGTTTCTCCAACCTCTCCTCACAGATAATGCCCTCCATGCCAGGCAATATCCTGGTAAACCAAGAAGTGAAGATCTGTAAAGGTATTATACACAGAATTATTATAACCTTACTGAGGTGTTCTCCATTAGCTCCATCTCTGGGAGTGATCTTGCTAGGTAATCTTTTGGACGACAGGTTGGGATTTTCCAGACCCGCTGAAATGAGGATAGAGAATTTGGCACTCAGCCAAATCTACATTCAATGCAGCAGGACTGGAAAATCCTGCCCTGCGGCTGTCTTCCAGAAGATTGCATAACCCCCCTTTACCAAAAATTATGGCCAGAATTTTCTGACCTCGTGCGTCCCGTGAACGGAGAATTTTGCGCTCAGTCTTGCAGCAAGCGGGGCTGGAGAACCCTGGCGGCGGGCGAGGTTGGCGAATCCCGGCCACAGTAAGGAAAGGATATTATCTCGTCTTGTGGATGGGCAAAGGTAGCAGGAAGTCAACATGTGCGAGGGTTCGGAATCTAACCTTGAAGGGTGACTGCAGTGCGTTGCAAACCTCCACTCCGTAAAACATCCACACTTCCGACAAAGCAACGGCAGAAGCCATGTAATACAAGAGCAAATAGATAGCAGTCACCACAGCCTCTGCCAACAGTTGTTACCCTTGACTCTTGTGGAGGCATGGGAGCTGCGGCAAAACCTACTCACGAATAGCAGGATCTGATGAGGCACAGTGCCAAGAGATGCAGCAAGGCCTGAAATCATTTGCTCCAGTCTCCAAGGTCATTAATGTTAAAAATGATGAAATGCAAATAGAATGCTATTAATTTTAAAATCCTGAAATCATGTCTGCAGTTACAATTTCACTTTATAATCCATTACGTCTCTGCCCTTCTCACAGATGATAGCGCTGCGCCACGATAATATATTTTGTTTGACCCAGATTCCCGTGAAGGGTCCAATGTGCGCCAACGCCAAGCACTGCCTCTCTTCTGCTCTTCCCGACTCGCATTGCCAATCCTCGGAAAAATCTCAACGAACAGGAGAGTCTTAGACAGTGCAGAAGGAGGCTATTTGGCCCATTGAGCCTGCACTGGCCACAATACCAGCTAGACCCTATCCCATAATCCTTTGCATTTACTCTAGCTAGTCTCCCTGACACTAAGGGACAATTTAGCATGGCCAATCACCCTAACCCTGTACCTTTTTGGACACCAAGGAGCAATTTAGCATGGCCAATCCACCTAACCTGGACATCTTGGGACACCAAGGAGTAATTTAGCATGGCCAATCCACCTAACCTGCTCATCTTTGGACACTTAGGGGCAATTAAACATGGCCAATCCACCTAACATGTACATTTTTGAAACTCCAGGGCAACTTAGCATGGCCAATTATCTAATCTGTACATTTTTGGACACTAATGGACAATTTAGCATGGCCAAACCAGCTAACCTGCACATCTTGTGGAGGAAACCGGAGCACCTGGGGGAAACCCGCACAGACATGGGGAGAATGTGCAGACTCTGCACAGACAGCGACCCGAGACTGGGAATTGAACCTCAGTCCCTGGCGCTATGAGGCAGTAGTGCTAAGCTATTGTGTCACCGAATCACAAGAAGTCACCTCCCTTCCAAACACGACAGGGAAAGGACTCACTTTAAGTCGGTGGGCAGGGTAGGATGGGGATGGAGCTCACATTGCGCAGCTCCCCCCCAGGTGAGTTCTGAGTGGGGAATTTTCTTTCCTGAAATGTGGGCTGAGGGCCACGGGCAATTCAGGCAACGTTTGCTTCCCATCCGTAACTGCCCTTGAGATTTTGCTAGGCTCAATCATCTTATAGATGGAGATGGTCATTGTTACCAGTTGTGTATTTCAGATTTGGGCAGGCCCATCTGTGAGTCTGGACTTTATCGGATTGGAGATGTCCTACAGAGGTCTGGATTACCTTCCGGGGAAAGCCTAGCTTTGGAAGTCTTACCCTTGAATTCCATAATGAAATTCAGTGGCACAGTGGTTAGCACTGCTGCCTCAAAAGTATCAGGGACACTGGTTTGGTTCCAGTCTTGGGTGACTGTCTGTGTGGAGTCTGCACATTCTCCCCTTATCTGCATGAGTTTCTACCGGGTGTTCAGGTTTCCTTCTACACTCCAAAGATGTGCAGGTTAGGTAGACTGGCCATTTTAAATTGCTCCTTAGTGTCCAAAGATTGTGCGTTAGGCAGATTGGCTGTGCAAAATTGCTCCTCAGGATCCAAAAATGTGTGTGTTAGGCAGATTGGCCATGTAAAATTGTTCCTCACAATCCAAAAATGTGTGGGTTAGGTGGATTGGCCATGCTAAATTGTCCCTTAGCATCCAAAGATGTGGAGGTTAGATGGATTGGCCATGCTAAATTGCCCCTTAGCATCCAAAGATGTGGAGGTTAGATGGATTGGCCATGCTAAATTGCCTCTTACTGTCGAAGATGATCAGATTAGGTAAATTGGCCATGCTAAATTACCCTTAGTGTCCAAAGATGTATAGGTTAGGTGGATTGGCCATACTAAGTTGCCCCTTAGTGTCCAAAGATGAGTGGTTTAGGAGGATCGGCCATGCTAAATTGCTGCTTAGTGTCCAAAGATGTGCAGTTTAGATGGATTGCCCATATTAACTTGCCTGTTTGTGTTCAAAGATGTGCAAGTTAGGTGGATTGGTTGTGCCAAATTGTCACTTAGTGTCAAAGGTGTGCAGGTTAGGTGGATTGACCATGCTAAATTGCCCCTTTGTATTCAAAAATGTGCAGGTTAGGTGGATTGGCCATGCTAAATTGCCCCTTTGTATCCAAAGATGTGCAGGTTAGGTGGATTGGCCATGCTAAATTGCCCCTTTGTATCCAAAGATGTGCAGGTTAGGTGAATTGGCCATGCTAAATTGCCCCTTTGTATTCAAAAATGTGCAGGTTAGGTGGATTGGCCATGCTAAATTGCCCCTTAGTATCCAAAGATGTGCAGGTTAGGTGGATTGGCCATGCTAAATTGCCCCTTTGTATTCAAAAATGTGCAGGTTAGGTGAATTGGCCATGCTAAATTGCCCCTTAGTATCCAAAGATGTGCAGGTTAGGTGGATTGGCCATGCTGAGTTGCCCCTTTGTGTCAAGGGATTAGCACGGTAAATACATGGGCTTACAAGGATGGTGCCTGGATAGGATTGTTGCTGTTGCAGACTCGATGGGCCTAATCGCCTCTCCTGCACTGCAGGGATTCTATGATTCAATTCTAACTCGATGAATAAAGAAACAAAAAACAAAATTCCCAACTTCTGCCTGCCTCTTTTTTTCTCACAATTACCATATCTACGTCCTCTGTTTGGTGACCCTTGTGTTTACTGGAGAGAGCTTCTGGCTCACTTACGCTATCACAGCCCTTCACGATGTCGAACACCTCAATTAAATCTCCCCGTAACCTTCTGCAGAGAACAATTCCAGCTTTCTTAGTCTCTTCACGTAATCAATTCAGACCATGGTGGGTCACACACAGCTCATAGCGAGCCCACGTTTGATTATACAAATGTGACTCCCCAAAGTGTCACATTCAAAGAGAAAGATCTGGTGCTGCAAAGAGGGCTGGCAGTAAAAAAAGAACAGGTAATAAGAAATTTTAAAAATGTCTCGGGGTGCTTGGCTATCTAAGAAAAAAGCAAACCTGTCAAAAAAGACAAAAAAAAAGTCCACCTTTGTGAATTGGACTTGTACATTAAAAAATGTCAACATTCTTCTATCGGTTTTCAGTTAAGCGTCCTTCAAATCGCCTGTTCTTTTACTAACTATTGGGCAAGAACAAACAGGACAAAACCTCATCCTTGGATTATTGAGCTCAGCTCTTTGAATTGTCTGCGTACATTTTTCACTGTCCTTGATTCTCTCTGCAAGTTATTCACTGGGCTGAATGCACAGTGGTAAAAGTTCCAACTTCAATAACTTTCGAAACTCCGGAAGCTGCTGCAGAGGCCAAGAAGGAAAATGGCAGCACCTGCATTCCAAGGATCGCAGGCTGGGATTTTCCAGCCGGACGCACCCCGCCTGCCAGCACGGTGGGAGAATTTGCTGATCCGCCAAATCGTCCTTCGCCGTCACGGGGCCGGAAGATCCCCCTGACGAGATGGGCTGGAAAATTCCAGCCGTTCAACCTCGGGATCCTCCAGCCCCGTGGCAGTGAAGGGAGATTTGGCTGAGCATCAAATTCTCCCTCTGTGCCGGCAGGCGGGGTGCGCCCAGCTGGAAAATTCCAGCCTACGATTGGCGGAGTGCTGTTGCCGCCATTTTCCTTCTTGGCCTTTTTGGACACTAAGGGACAATTTAGCGTGGTCAATCTATCTAATCCGCACATCTTTGGAAACTAAGGGACAATTTAGCATAACAATTCATTTACAGTACACATTATTGGACACTAAGGGGCATTTAGCATGTCCAATCACGTAACCTATACATCTTGAGACAGTATGAGGCAATTTAGCATGGCCAATCCACCTAACCTACACATCATTAGATACTAATGGATATTTAGTATGGCCAATCCATCTAACCTACACATTTTGAGACACTAAGGGACAATTTAGCATGGCCAATCCATCTAACTTACACATCTTTGGACATTAAGGGTCAATTTAACTTGATCAACTGAGGCATTTCTGGACACTAAGAGGCAATCTACCTAACCTGCACATCTTTGGACTGTGGGAGGAAACAGAAACACCTGGAGGAAACCCACACAGACATGGGGAGAACGTGCAAATTGCACACAGAGAGTCACCCAAGGCTGGAATTGAACTTGTGATCCTGGTGGTATGAGGTAGCAGTGCTAACCACTGTGCCACCGTGCTGCCTTTATATCTGAGTATAAACGATATAGATATTGATAAGAAGAGCTGGTAGATTCTTGCATGTGGCTACAGCATTGAGTTAATGGGACCAAGCATGAGGGCAAACCCTAAACCTATTCGCCATCACCTTCAACATGGGTCCTCTTTTCACACGTGCAGTGGTGGGACCGGCTTCAGAAAAGATCTTGAATCCAGCCTTCACAAACATCAGATACTCTAAATAATTGCCCCCCAAAATGCATGACCTATTATATGGCACTCGACAGAGGTCAGAATAGAACGCCTGTGCTTTTTGCAAGTTCTTTCATGG
This sequence comes from Sphyrna mokarran, assembly GCA_024679065.1. Lineage (NCBI taxonomy): Eukaryota > Metazoa > Chordata > Chondrichthyes > Carcharhiniformes > Carcharhinidae > Sphyrna > Sphyrna mokarran. The sequence continues at coordinate 9,132,128 of JAGIQG010000033.1, forward strand.
GCATCACTGGCATTTGGTCAGCGTATTAAACTAGATGATCGGCCATGATCAAAATGAATGGCAAAGCAGGCTCAATGGGCTGAATGGTCTATTCCTGCTTCTAGTTCCTATACATGTTTCTCTCCACAACTATTTGGGATAGAGAATGCCAAATCTTCAACACATTTCTCCTCACCTCAATGATTGGCCTTTATGTCTGCTTTAATTATAGGCAGATATATCTAACAATTCACTGATCCACCAAAGGTGAAACGCCCCACACCGCCCCCAATACCCCATGGCAGGCATTCCGACAGTCGGATGGTTATGCCACACAAAACGCCATAGACATTGACGGGACATTGATCGACATCAAGGGCTAAGATGAACCTCCTCTGCTGCCAGAGACACACTACGCACGAGGCAGAGGGGGGAATCCCACTGTGTGTGATCTTCATGCAATACCTTTCCTGTCCCCACCCAAGTGCCTGAAATTGTGCCAACAGGAGCAAATGGGGAACAGGGGAAGCAACGGCCCAGTGGTATTACCACGAGACTATTAATCCACAAAGTCAGCTAATGTTCTGGAGGTCCCGGTTCGAATCCCGCCACGGCCAAAGATGGAATTTGAATTCAATAAAAAAATTAGAATTAGGATTCTACTGATGATTGTGAAACCATTGTCAAGTAATTGGAAAAACCCATCTATTCTACTGATATCATTTAGGGAAGGAAATCTGCCATCCTTACCCGGTGGAATTTGAAATCAGTAAAAGATATCTAGAATTAAGAATTAATTGGCGACATAGTGGTGAGTGCTGCAGTCTCACAGCACCAGGGACCAAGGTTCACTTCCCGGCTTGGGTCACTGACTGTGTGGAGTCTGCACATTCTCCCTGTGACTGCATGGGTTTCCTCCGGGTGCTCCAGTTCCCCCACAGTCCAAAGATATGTGGGTTAGGTGGATTGACCATGCTAAGTTGCTAACTCTGACAAGTTAGCCTTGTCAGAGGGCTAACAAGGGTAAATGCATGGGGTTATGGGGATAGGGCCTGGATGGGATTGTAATTGGTGCAGAGTCAATGGGCCGAATGGCCTTCTTCTGCATTGTAGAGATTCTATGATACTGGTGACCATTGCCGATTGTCGGTAAAGCCCATCCGGTTCACTAATGTCCTTGAGGGGAAGTAACCTGCTGTCCTTACCTGTTCTGGCCTACATGTGATTCCAGAGTCACAGCGACATGGTTGACTCTTAACTGCTCCTCAGGGGCATCTGGGGTTGGGCAATAAATGCTGGCCTAATCAGCGACACCCCATATCCCACGAATGAATAACAAAAAAATAAGTACTCGATGTATTTCATAGCTGTACAGACATTCACAGCACAGGAAACAGCCACTCAATTTGTTCCCAATGCTGTTCTTTACCAGCACAATCCAATATCAATCCCACATTGCTATGTTTCTCTGCCTATCCCTCCCTCCCATTTCCTCACCTCACCCACCATAATCCCCTATCTTCCTCAACTTCAAATTCTTTTTTAACTTTTGCTTCGTGAGGTACAATGTTCTCCTTCTTTGTCTCTGTCTCAATTCCTTCCCCAGGGCAAAGATTTCCATTGCCTCAGCATCTCTCTGCAAAAATAAATTTCCCCTCACTTCACTTCCCTTGTGACATTTCGTGAAGTGATGACCACCCTCATCGCCTGCTCTCCAAGTGATAAATCATTCACCTATTCTATAACCTTATTCATTCCTGAACCCTCCATTACATCTCTTGGTTCCTCCTACACTAGCAGAGATAGTCTCCCTAGAGGGTCAGCCGGTAAATCTTGGGAAAAGGCCAATGTTGGTCTGAAATGGAGTTCCATTTTAAGATCTACAAGACTGGTTTGGACCCGTAACAATCATTTCCCAAAATTTACTGTTTCTTTTTCCTTAACAATATAAGAAATAGGAGCAGGAGTAGGCCATCCAGCCCCTCGAGCCTGCCCCACCATTCAATAAGATCATGGCTGATCTGTAGTGGTTCAGTACCACTTTCCCACTTTCTCCCCATAACTCTTAATTCCCTTGTCAATCAAAAACCTATCCACTCTTGACTTGAACATATTCAGTGAGGAAGCCTCCATCACCTCATTAGGCAGAGAATTCCAAAGATTCACCACCCTTTGCGTGAAGATATTCCTCCACAACTCTGATTTGAACCCCCCCCCCCCCCCATCCACGCTAATCTTGAGGCTGGGCCCTCTAGTCCTGCTATCTTTGCTAAGCAGGAAGAGTTCTCAACCTCTACCCTAACCATCCCCTTCATTATCTTATATGTCTCTATAAGGTCCCCTCTCAGCCTTCTAAACTCCAAAGAGTACAAACCTAGCCTATTCAGTCTCTCCTCATAATCCAACACCCTCATCTCTGGTATCAGCCTAGTAAACCTTCTCTGCACCACCTCCAAGGCCAATATATCCTTCCTCGAATGCGGCGACCAAAACTGCACACAGTTCTCCAGCTGCAGCCTCACCAGCACCCTATACAGCTGCAACACAACCTCCTACTTTTATATTCTATCCTCCTAACTATAAAGGCCAACATTGCATTCGCCTTCTTAATCATCTGCTGCTCCTGCATATTGTGTTTTTGCGAATCGTGCACAAGGACCCCCAGGTCCCTCTGTATCATCGCATGCTGCCACTTTTCTCCATTTAAATAGTAATCCTTCCTACCATTATTCCTACCTAAGTGGATAACCTCACATTTGCTAACATTATACTCCATCTGCCAGTCCTCGCCCACTCACTCAACCTATCCAGATCCCTCTGCAGGCTTTCCACACCCTCCACGCAATTTGCTTTTCCACTCATCTTCATGCCTTCCTTCTGATCTCGCACTCTTTTTATTCAATCTTGGGATGTGGTGTCGCTGGCTGGGCCAGCATTTATTGCCCGTTCCTGAGGGCATGTACTCAACAGCGTTGTCTGCAGCTACATGTAAGCCAGACTAGAGACAGCAGATTACGGTGGCACAGTGGTTGGCATTGCTGTCTCACAATGTCAGGAACCAGGGTTCAATTCCTGGCTTGGGTGACCAGCACATCTTTCGGACAGTGGGAGAGAACCGGGCACCTGGAGGAAACCCAAGCAGACACGGGAAGAATGTGCAAAGTCTACACAGATAGTGACCCAAGCTGGGATTCGAACCCGGGTCCCTAAGTGCCATGAGGCAGTGGTGCTAACCACAGCGCATGTGTCTGCTGCCCTTGGCTCACCTGATGAAGGGGCAGCACTCCAAAAGCTCGTGATTCCAAATAAACCTGCTGGACTTTAACCTGTCAGACTTCCTACTCTGCTCACCCCAGCCGGCATTTCCAGCCGATGAGTTTTTAGATTGTAGCAGTTGTGCATTTGGAAGTTGCTGCCAAAAGGAGCTTTGGCTAGTGCTGCAGTGCATCTTGTAGATGATACACACAGCTACCAATGTTTGTCAGTGATGGAGGGAGTGATAGCATTAAGTACTTCCTGGGCATTGGTGGATTATCTTCACTGGATTAGAAAATATTGAACTGCACCTTTTTTTATCTTCTGTTGGACGTTGTTCAACAGTCCCTGGTGCAGTCCAATCTTAAGCCACATGTCCATCATGTCATCCATTTCAAAGCCTTTTATACTTATGAATAGTTTTCGCTTTCCCCAGTTGTTTTCAAGGCTTTATGAATTAAGAATACTATGCAGTGCTGACTCTAATTATTTGCTACATTGATCCTTATTCTTTTTTCCTAGTTTTCTCATTTAACTTGCTTGCAGTCTATGCAAATCACTTCTATGAAACTTCAAGCCAATCAAATGTCCCAAATGAAATTAATCAACTATGCATAGTTGGACAATTTAAGGTTTCTTACCAGTCTGCATGAGAGGTACACACTCTTCTTATTTATTATTTGCCACTTGTCGCACCATGCCCTCAGGAACGGGCAATAAATATTGGCCCAGCCACCATTCCTCAGGGTGGCACAGTGGTTAGCACTGCTGTCTCCCAGCACCAGGGATCCGGGTTCAATTCCGACCTCGGGTCACTGTCTATTTGCAGTGATAGCTGAGGACAATTAGGAATTGGTAATGGATGTTGGACATGCCATATTCCTTGAAGCTAAAATAAAATCAATATTTGTTTTTAGACAACGTGGCGGTACGGTGGCACAGTGGTTAGCACTGGTGCCTCCCAGCACCTGGGTTCAAGGCGCTAGATGGCCTAATCCTGCTCCTATTTCTTACATGCAAACCCCACACAGACAGTGACCCAAGCTGGGAATGGAACCCAGGTCCCTGGAGCTGTGAGGCAGCAGCGCTAACCACTGTGCCACCGTGCCACCCACTTGGAATTCAGTTGAAACATTGCCTCTAACGTTGGTTTCCCCGCGCCACCTCCCCATAACGCTGAACCGTCATAACCCCAATACAAGATACTGAAGCATCCCCAGTTAAGTTGAACTCTGGTTAATGGAAAATTTGTGCTGCCTTTCACTCTGCTGATGGCAGTTCATTCAGGTGAATGATAATTACTGAGCGCAGTATAACTGACCCCCTAATGTGGTGTAGAGTCTGGCCCTATTCCCACATGCATCTGATTTACAAAGGGTTTTCTTATCTCAAATCATTAATCCCATACTCCGAGCTACACTGATTCACAATGGGTTTTTTTTACAAACTAACCACAAGGAGAATAATATTGAAGTGAAGACTGTGGCATGGAGTTGAAAAGTTGACTGAGCAGTAATCAATGGCTATATGGGTGTAATTTGTAATGATATTGGCTACTTTCACTGAAACTCAGTAATTATAATTGAATTCCCAATTATCTGTTCGCTGTATAATTGGAATTGCCATGATTGCTTTCAATTAGTAATTCCTGAAAAGTGGTTTTAATATCGAGGCACCGATTTCAGTGAACCGAAGGAAAATGCCAAATTTCACACATCCGTTTAAATTTTACAGTGCTCCCTGTGTCAGATTCACTATTGCATCCTCGATATCACTAATAGATTATTGACTATAGTTTAAAGTTTGCAGTGCTTAGCGCTGCTGCCTCATCGCGCCAAGGACCTGGGTTCGATTCCCGGCTTGGGTCACTGTCTGTGTGGAATTTGCACATTCTGCCCGTGTCTGCATGGGTTTCCTCCCAGTTTCCTCCCACAGTCCAAAGAAGTGCTGGTAAAGGTGCATTGGCCATGCTAAATTTTCCCTCAGTGTATCTGAAGAGGTGCCGGAGTGTGGCAACTAGGGGATTTTCAAATATCTTCATTACAGTGTTAATGTGACCCTATTTGTGACAATAATAAATAAGACTTTATTTATTAGTGTCACAAGTAGGCTTACATTAACACTGCAATGAATTAAATTGCTGTGAAAATCCCCTAATCATCACACTGTCGCCTATTTTGGTAGTTTGAAATGTATTGAAGGTTTTTTTACCTAAATTTGGTTCTTAGCCATTGTCCATGAAGGAATCCTTTTCTATTACCTCGAGACAAAACTTATTAATAAGGTTTAATTTATTTATTCGTGTCACAAGTAAGCTTACATTAACACATGATGAATAAAGCGATAATCCCCAAGTTGCAACACTCCTGCATCTGTTCAGCTACACTGAGGGAGAATTTAGCATGACTAGCGCACCTAACCTTTGGGGGTAGCACAGTGGTTAGCACTGCTGCCTCACAGCATCAGAGACCTGAGTTCGATTCCCGGCTTGGGTCACTGTCTGTGTGGAGTTTGCACATTCTCCCCATGTCTGCGTGGGTTTCCTCTGAGTGCTCCGATTTCCTCCCACAATCCAAAGATGTGCAGGTTAAGCAAATTGACCATGCTAAATTCTCCCTCAGTGTACCCGAACAGCGCTAGAATGTGGCGACTAGGGGATTTTCACGGTAAATTCATTGCTGTGTGAATGTAAGCCGACTTATGACTAATAAATAAATAAACTTACAAACTGGAGCGCCCAGAGGAAACCAAGCCAGGAATTGAACACAGGTCCCTGATGCTATGAAGGAGTGGTGCCTAACCACAGTGCCACCACCCGAAGATGCTGTCTTTAAACTGGTTCAAACATGAGGAATCAGGAACTCCGCAGTAATGCACTTAGCTTCTATTTCTTTTAAGTGTGATTAAGACCTATCTGAACCATTTCAGGGTTTAATTTCCTCTGGTGAAATACCGATGGTGCTTTTGCACACTATTTTGACAGAATCCACTTTAAATGAACGACTTTATAGCATCAGCAAAAAAAAGGGAATTTTTTTTAAGCAGGCTACAATCACAGGAGACTGAGTTCCTCAAGTCCTGAAACACCTCCATCCGATGCTAATGGATCTAGCAGAGCACTCATCTGAAATGTTACTCTTTGCAATGTCAGTGGAAGCATTAACACGGCAAAATAAATTAGCAACGGTCAACAGGTAATGTTTTTATGCACACGGTGGCAACCTAATTGGGAGTGAAAGAGGGACACAAACAGAAAAAATGCTGAAAAATTTCAGCAGGTCTATAGCAGCTGTGGAGAGGGAATAGAGCCAACATTTCGAGTCTGGATGACTCTTCAGGTAGAATTTTATGGCCTTGCTCATCCCAAAATCGTACCATCGTGTCTGAGGTCAACAGATCTTTCCATGGTCCGCCTCTTGCTTGCTCTGATTCTGGCACTAGAATGGCACAGTGGTTAGCACTGCTGCCTCACGGTGCCAGGGACTTGGGTGTGATTCTAGCCTTGGGGTGACTGCCCGTGTGGAGTTTGCACGTTCTCTGCGCGTCTGCGAGGGTTTTCCTCTGGGCGCTCCTGTTTCATTGAACAGAATCCTGACAGTGCAGGAGGAGGGTATTCTGCCCATCGAATCTGCACTGACCACAATCCCACCCAAGAGAAGGGGAGGAAGGTGGGAGGGAAGTGGGAGTGGGGGGAGAGGGGTGGTTATTAGACGGGTGGGGGATGGAATGGGGTGGCGGAGTGAAAGGTAGGAATGGTGGAGGTAAGCGGTTGGGGAGGTGTGGGAGGGCAGGGGGAGGTGGAGGTGTGTGGGGAGGGGATGGTGGTTGTGGGAGGATGCAGAGGGATGTGGGGGCATGGGAGGGTGTGGGGGGTTGTGTGGGAGGGAAGGGGGGGATCTGGGAGGATGTGGAGGGATGGGGGGCATGGGAAGGTGTGGGGGGTGTGAGGAGGGATGTGGAAGGATGTGTGGGGCATGGGATGGTGTGGGGGTGTCAGGAAGGATGTGGAGGGAATGGGGGGGCATGGGATGGTGAAGGGGGTATGGAGAGGGAAGGGGGGGATGTGGGAGGTGTGGAGGATGTGGGGGGCAGGGAGGGTGTGGGGGGTGTGGGGAGGGAAAGGGGATGTGGGAGGATGTGGAGGGATGTTGGGGGGGCAATGGGAGGGTTTGGGGTGTGTGAGGAAGGATGTGGAGGGATGTGGGGGGCATGGGAGGGTGTGGGGGCTGTGGGAGTGTGTGCGGGGGTGTGGGGAGGGAAGGGGGGATGTGGGAGGGGTGGAGGATGTGGGGGTCATGGAGGGGTGGGGGGTTGGGGGAGGGGAGGGAGGTATGTGGGAGGATGTGGAGGATGTGGGGGGCATGGGAAGGTGTGGGGGGGGTGGGGAGAGAGGCAGTGTTGGGTGAGGAATGAGGGGAATTGGAGAGGTTGGGGGCGGACAATGAAGATCAAAGTATTGAATTCGATGATCAGCCATGATCAAAATGAATGTAGGATTAGACTCGAAGGGCCGAGTGGCCTCCATCTGCTTCTAGTTTCTACGAATCTAAGGATTGCATGACGGGAATGTGAATATTTAGCATTGTAAACCCGGGCAAATGGCCGCAGTGGCAGCAGATCGCGAGGGAGCTCATTCAGCAGGATGTCTTGGCTATTGTTTTACATCCTTGCAGACTCTGAATCGACGCTGGCCCAGGGTTCGAGCCTGGATGTGGGTGCACCCCCCTACCCAGCTCCAATGCGGAGAGCAGAGGGCACGCACACTCTGTCATCTGGCGGTCAAAGCCCGGCAGATATCACGTCGTTCTGACCTCCCAGACTGTGGTACAAATGAGTTGTCGGGGAGAATGCCATCTGTTTGTCATCAACTACGCCGCCTTCAGCTTGCGGGAAGGACACCTCGGAGCTAAGTTTAGTTACTGCAGGCATACAGGGAGGATGTGAGCTATGTCCTGTGCCTGAACTCAATCACTGCACACCGGATGGTTTGGGATGAGCCATTTCTAACAGAAGAAAATTACTTTTGGTTTATCATCAAAGCAATACAAGAAAAATAACTATATAACATCAGCAACGCAATGTAATCCGTCACATTTGGAATGCATGTTCCCTGGTTGCTAATGTTTTGAACAATGTTATACCAATGTGCTGATTTCGCTGAAGCTTGTCAATAAAGGAAAACATTACCTACTTTTACGATTATCGTCCTGAGACCCAGCCAAAGGAACTGAAGCATAGGGAAGGGAGTTTCACAGTAACTTCACTGCAGTGTTAAGAAGGAGATAGATATATTTCTGATTTTAAAAAATGGGTTAAAGGGATATGGGGAAACAGGCGGAGAGGTGGATTTGAGATCAGGCAGAGAACAGTCATGATCTGATAGAATGGTGGAGCAGGCTCCGAGAGCTGAATTCCCTACATCCTAATTCCTATCTTCCTATCCATATGCCGGTTCCGCCATCCCAGGAATCAGTCTAATAAACCTTCGCTGTACTCCTACCATAGCAAGACCATCTTTCCTCAGACGAGGGGTAATGATTTGGTTTATGTGGATAGAGACTGGGAGGGATGGTCTCTTGGATATTTCTTGGCTGAATGAGCAGTTTCTGCACCGTAGGGATTCTATGACTTCCATGAAAACTGCACGGAATATCCTAACTTCTTCCCTGCTGCTATCAGACTTTTGAATGGACCTACCTCGCATTAAGTTGATCTTTCTCTACACCCTAGCTATGGACTGTAACACTACATTCTGCACTATGTCGTTTCCTTCTCTATGCACGGTATGTTTTGTCTGTATAGCACACAAAAAAAATTTTCACTGTGTACTA